>OZ017738.1:160124814-161324814 GCA_963969285.1 Odontomyia ornata | reverse complement strand
TCTCGACGCCACGTTCCTTTCGTCTAAGAAAACCTGATTAATCTGTTTGCAACTGGCAGCACGCTGAAGCGTGTGAACTTCCTCAATGTAGGTGCTACTTATGATTATTGGCTACGATCGTAGTATATCTGACATTCGAACAGAAGTTGTGGCCCAGACTGCAACACTTTGTAATTGTTTGTCGTTTTTACAACGTTGTGTGAAACAAAAATGAAAACAGTGGCGATTGGACATAATAACACATGAGTAAGTAACGTCATTCATTATCATTGTGCATCGAACGGGAAAATTTTGCCGACCGTCTAAAGATGGTGGCGCAAGGGCGCATAAAGTGGGATTTGAGTATTTTGAAGTATGCACGTCGCATCGCTGTGTGGAATTTTCGAAGTTCTTATTCATATGGTCATGGCGAAGCTCTTAATCTTCAAATAGTTGTCCACTATACTTTTTACATCCACGAATGTTGTTTATTGACGTTATGCCGAAATATCAAATGGCAGATTGAGAGTTTGATATAATTAACGTCAACAGAGTAAAATAAAATCTCATAATAGATCGAATTCCACTCTCCTTCCATAATACGTCAAATATTGGATTTTCCCTTCGCTAGTTGTGAGAAAAAATTTCCTTATCATATTTTTCATCCCTCTGTTGTTATTGAATTTTGTAGAGATGTAGGTGATTATTAGTAAGTAATTTTTTCAAACTTTAAGACTTTACAGCAATAACAAATTTAGCAAATTGGTCAATATTTCATAAATTCTCTAGCTATACATCATTAAGCAAAATCGAGAGCAATGAAAAATAAAATTTCATATTAGATGCATTATGTTCGAATACCTCTGGAGCTTAAAAGCGCAAAGAACAATTGGAGCGAGAGAAAAAAGAAAAGGAACATTCTATTCGATTGAAGAACTCTTAAAGGGTGTCAGTATGCTGATTATATGATTTACATTCAATATTATGATTTATCACTTTTAGATCTTGCGCATTATCTTAACTATAAAAACAACGTTCTACCCGTCTTTTCAGAAAAAGACAAATCAACGGATGCTGCAAACAATGACGCAGTTATTCAAAACTGAACTGAACTGAAAACTCTGAAATCGACATTGATCATAGTTCATCTTCAATGGAAACACAATCCATGCGAAGGCCCCAAGAAGAACACCCGGACCTTTATGATCATGATATTGGCTCTGTATGTACTGAATTTGTCCACTCTGACGTCTTGAACGATATAACTCGCTGAGGTCACCAAAAGATGCCGTCTTCTATTTGACGTGATCGTAACGATGAGCCATTTCCCGCCTTGCTTTTATCGAAGACTATGCCAAATAGGGAGAGGGTGGAGCAAGGTTGGTTGGTGTGGAGTAGCCTTTTGAACGCTTTGTATTGCTTACGTTGTCGTTTGTTAAGTACCAACCCTTTCAATCGTCGAAAACTTTGCTATCCTACAGGGTACTCAAAAAACCAAGCTTGAAAAAAACTGTATGATAAGTTCTCAGCTCATGAAAATAATCCAGACCACATTCAGTGCTACGTTCAAGAGCGCTCGTTGCAGATTCGACATCGGGAGGAAACTTGAATTGATACACTTCTAAATGAACAGATCATCAGTGAACCTAGAAAATGGCACGAAATTTTACGTCAAATCCTAGACACTATTTTGTTTCTTGGCGAAAGGGGCCTATCATTCGGAGGTGCTAGCAATCTTCTCGGAGAACGGAACATTGGAAATTTTTTGGGGTTTTTAGAACTGATCAGTCATTACGACCCGATAATTCACGAACATTTAGAGATGGTTAGGATTAGTCAACAACAACACGAAGGTTTGCAGGTCCACTATCTTTCGGTTGAGATTCGAAACGAATTTATTCAAATCTGTGCTGAACACGTTATATCCTCCATACTGAAAGAACGTAAAAGTACCAAATAATTCGCTATTATCGTTGATGCTACAGCTGATTCGAGCTACGTCGATTAAACTATTTTAATTTTGCGGTGCATTCATTTTAACTCGAGGAAAAAGATATTTACAATTTAAGGACGATTTCTAGCTTTTGTCGATTGTAACCAAAAAAGTGGCCGGGTGATTGCTGGTTTAATTTTCGATACTCTAGAAGAGTATAACATTCCTTTGGAAGACTTTCGAGCACAAGGATATGACAATGGTGCTAATATGAAAGGATCATATAATGGGGCACAACGCCATATCCTGGAGAAAAATCCAAATGCTGTTTATTCGCCCTGTGCAACACATAGTCTCAATTTATGTGGTGTTGACTCTGCAGAATGCTGTGAGGTAGCAATCACTTTTTTCGGAGTTGTTCAGAAATGCTTTACCAATTTCAGCAGCAGTCCACAACTTTGGAAAATTCTCAAAAAAAGTATAACAGGTTCCCTCCACAGACTTCCAGATACAAGGTGGTCTGCTAGAGCTGAGGCAGTTAAACCTTTTGTCAAACATATTTCAGGATTACATGAAGCACTAGAAGCTTTAACTAAACTTAATTTAACTGCGGAGACTCGTAGTGATGTCAACGGTCTTCTGAAATACATGCGAAAATTTGAGAGCATCCTGATGTCCTCAATTTGGTTTAAGATATTGACAGCTGTCAATGAAAGGAGCATCATTCTTCAAGCCAGAGACGCTACTATCAACATCGAAGTTCAAATCTTGAAAGTTTGCTGTCTGATTTGAATTTGATTCGAAATCGATGGGATGACATTTCAAGTGAATGCAAAACGGTTGCCATTCAATTGGGGATTTTATCAACCTTCCCTAATGCTCGAAAGAAAAAACGCAAGAGGTGTTTCAATGAAAATGAAGATGACGATAACACGAGTGCAGACGATCAAGAGACCTATTTCAAAAGGAACACTTTCTACGTAATCATCGACCCGGTTATTGCGGGAATATCCAATAGGTTCAATGCCGTGAAGGATTTACATAATGGTTTCTCTTTTTTCTGGCTATTCATAGCGATGGACGAAACCCAAATTCGAAATGCTGCCACAAATTTCGTCCAAAAACACAAATTGGACGTTTTTGAAGATTTAAGAGATGAAATGATCCATTTGAAACACATATACAAAGGAAACTTCGAGGAAGAGTTATTACCCTTTACATTGCTAAATGCGATCTTTGTTCGAAATCTGGAGACGATTTTTCCGAATATGTGTGTTGCCCTCCGTGCATTTTGCACTATACCTGTTACTGTCTCTAGTGCTGAACATTCATTTAGCGTTCTTGCTCGCATTAAAAACTTTCATCGATCATGCTTTTCAGAAATGCGTGTTTCAGCGCTTGGCACTCTTTGCATTGAGGCCCCCTTAGCTAGGAAGTTGGAGTTTAGGGTCGGTAATTGTTTACCCTTGGGCCCAGATTTTCTCTCGATGGCCCATTATGGGCTTTGGTATTAATTCGGTAGGTATGAGCTTTGATGGTATTGACTGTCACTCCATGCAATCGTTTTTCAGGTTACATTCCAGACTGTATATATTACGAGTAGTAAAGTCTATTGGGAGAAATTCTACAAATACAGCAATTATATATGCTGATAGTATGGCCGCTATTTTAGCCTTTCAATTTCAAACTAGTTCTTCAAGAATTGCCAACCCTGCTATATTTGTTGAAATACATTTATATAACACTGTAAAAATGCAATACTTGTTCTAAAATTCCTTTGCTCTTTCTCTCTCACTTCTATTACATGTATATCGGATTACTGCATTATCATTACTTTGTGTTTTTTTGTAAAAGGAATAAGTCGCACTGAATACGCCGCTTGAGCAAGACACGCTGGTTTTTCCTGCTGTAAATTAACTAACCTCAACAGGTTATGGGCCCAGACTCATCAATAGCAGTTAAAAGGTAAAAAATTTGAAGTGAATCTCGTGAAAACATAAAAAGTAGTGATCGCGAAAGATGAGTGCGACGGCTCTTCAATAATTGAAAAACTGCACGATAAAAATTATTGCAGCTGGAAGCTCCAGATAAAAAGTGCTCTAATTTATCAGGATCTGTGGAAATATGTAAATGGCCCGCAACCGGAGGAAACCGACGCAGCTACCGTCAGAGTGGAATGGTCCAACAAAGACGAAAAAGCTTTAGCCACCATTATCCTGAATGTAAGTTTATCACAGCTTATTCAAATTGGTGCCTGAACGATTTCAGTGTGAATTCATCAACCTGCTGGGCCTGGTAGAAAAGTTACGCTTTTCAAGCAACTTTTGTCATTCAAAATGGCGGAGTTCATCTATCTCCACACATATACCCGATTTTGTCGACATTTCGGAAAAATTAAAAGAGATAGTCATATCAGTCGAAGAACACCTACTATCTATTATTCTATAAGCAAGCCTGCCAAAATCATTCGACAATTATTTAGTGGCGATGGAGACAAGAGATGAGTTGCCGACTTTCGAAAATTTAAAAACAAAGTTGATCGACGAAGGCCGCAAGGAGAGATGCCGAAAAAGACGAAAGTAGAGAGTTCGAACATGTTTTGATGTCAAAAGTGAAATCAGAGCAACGGAATACCTGAAGACAGTGACAAATTTAGAAAGAAAATAGAGTGCTTTGTGTGTCACAAAACAGGCCACTACTCGGCCGAATGTAGGAGCAAGTGAAAAGGAAAACCGGTATCCGTATGATTAGCCGAAATGAACACGTTGCTTGCTGCGAATTCATCGAATGAATCGATCACCAATAATACTTGGATTATTGACAGCGGGGCGACACCTCGTATTTGCAACGACAACAAATTGTTTGTTTAGTTTGAATTATACCAGGAAACAATTTTTCTCGCGAATAATAAAACAATTGACGCAAAAGGCAGAGGTACAGTGAAATTAACATCCGAAAATTAGCCGGTAAATCTAAAAAAAGTGTTGTATGTACCTGATCTTCTTGCAAATTTTATTTTAGTGTCAAAAGCAACAATGAAAAACATGACAGTGAGTTTCGAACGCAAGCAGTGTATAATAAAACGAAAAAAATCGATGATTTTAACAGCGTAAAGAGTCGGTAAATTGTTTATTTGCACAAATGATGCACAGTATGCGAATGGAAACGCGATAAATAGTACATTGAATGATGATTATTTGAAGTGACATAGTCGGTATGGTCATTTAAATAGAAAAAGTATTTGTGAACTGTATAACAATAAAATGATGCACGGGCTTGACGTAAACATTTCAAGTGTCGACCGCGTAGAAAACTGCGAAGTTTGTTTAAAAGGAAAGATCACAGTGAAACCGTTTACAAAATTTTCGAAAATCGTTGTCAGAAGCCACTCGAACTTATACATAGTAATATATGTGATCCAATGAGACAAAATTCGATGGTGGAGCAAAACGACGATTGCAGCAGGTTGCATTTTTGAAGCAAAAAAGCGAAATACTTAGTGTGCTAAAAACATTTAAGCAAATCGCAGAGAACCAGACGGGGTGTAAAAAAAAAATGTTTCGCAGCGATAATGCAAAAGAGTATTTAAGTCGTTATTTTACAGAATATCTCAATCAGCATGGTATCCGTCGGCAATTAAGTGCTGAATACACACAGCAGCAGAATGGTGTGGCTGAGCGTGCAAATCGCACATTGGTCGAAATGGCTCGGCGTATGTTGATTCAAGCGAATTTACCGCAGTCGTATTGGGCGGAGGCTGTGAATACGGCAAGTTATTTGCGAAACCGAGCGCCTACCAGATTACTTGAAAAAATTATACCTTATCAAGCTAGGTATGGAGTAAAACCAACACTCAAACAAAAATTCGGATGCCGAGCAATAATGCTAAATAAGTAAACAAGCAAGTCGAAATTTGATCCGAAAGGAATACCAGCTATATTTGTAGGAAATAGCGAAGAAGCAAAGGCTTACCGGCTTTATGAACCCAATTCGCGGAAAATGTACAAAAGCAGAGATGTAACATTTTTGGAAAACGAATGTGATACAAATGAGAATAACGATTATCAGTTAGTTGTGTTCGATAATGAGCCCAAAGAAGAAAATGTGGAAAGTGAAACATTCGAGGCAATGGGAGAGACTTCTAGTAGTAAGACTTTATCACCAAATAAACCCGTGGACAGTGATGAAGTTTACGAAAGCGATCAAGACGAAAATGAACAAGATAAAGAAAAACCAATTGCGAAATCCTATAATAAAGGAGGTAGACCCAGAATTATCAGGATGGTTAAACCAGGAAGACCATGCCTAATTCGAACCGGAAAATAAAACTCAATTAACTTGACGGATGTAGATCGAGCAGAAAACCCCCTCACTGTGGAAGATGCGCTTTCAGTTCTACAAGCAGATGAGTGGAAAAAGTCAATGCAAACAGAATATGATGGCATCATAAAGAATCAAACTTGGGATTTTGTAGACTTGCCGAAAGGACGGAAGCCCATACAGTGTAAATCGGCATTCAATATTAAGACCGACCAAAAAGGAAAAATATTTTGCTACAAGTCAAGGCTTGTGGAGAAAGGGTGTAGTCAAAAAGTGAATATTGATTACAAGGACACTTTTTCGCCGGTAGCACGTTATTCAACGGTAAGATGTGTCCTCGAGTTGGCTACTGAATTTAATTTGTTGTTGCATCAAGTGGATGTAACAGCTGCATATCTTAACGGCACACTCGAGGCGGAGATATATATGGAGCAGCCTAAAACTTTTATTGATAAAATATATCCGGAGCGAGTATGCAAGTTAAACAAAGCTTTTTATGGATTAGAACAATCCGGACGCGAATAGAACAAGAACCTGGATGAGACATTGAAGAAAATCGGCTTCATTCAATGTAAAGGGGACACTTGTGCCTATATTATGAATAGAACTGAAAAAACGAACATAATTGTTGTTTATGTCGATATGTTGATCGCAAGCTCTCATCAGGATGATTTAAATTACATCAAAAGAAGTTTATCATCTGTTTTTAACATAATTGACAAAAGACCTGCAGAATACTTTCTAGGAATTGAAATATGCAGAAATGAAGAACGAGGAGACATAACAATTAACCAAGAACAATTCATCGAAAATTTTCTTCAGGAGAATCGTATGTTGGAATGTAACTCGACACAAAGCCACTCAACCGAGGAACGACCTTAAAATCTTGCAGCGACTGCACAAACTGTGAAAAGGCTGACGTAAAAATGTATGAGTCAATAATCTCTTATGTACCTGGCACTGATGACGCGGCCGGACATATTACATTGCGTAGTAAGGTTATCGCAATTCAATCAGGATCCACATTCAATGCATTTGAAGTCTGCGAGGAATATTTTGAAATATTTAAACTCCAGTATAAAATTAAAAATCGTTTATTCTAAAACAGGTCATTCTTTTATGGGATACGCTGATGCTGATTGGGCTGGTTGTAATGATGAAAGAATGTCATTTACGGGATACATTTTTACACTTGGTGGTGGCCCCATACCTTGGGAATCTCGAAAACAACATATCGTAGCTCTGAGTTCTACGGAAGCAGAGTATCTTGCCATGTCCCAGGCATCGAAAGAAATTATTGTCTTAAGGAGTCTGTTGGCTGAGATGGGTTTTGAAAACATCATCAATGGACCAACATTGCTTTATGGAGACAACCAGAGTGCCTTACAACTTGTGAAGAAACCTGTTTACCATGCGCGCACAAAGCATATTGATGTGCGCGTTCATCACATCAGGCAAATGTCCAATGAGGGCATTATAGACGTCAAATACGCATCTACCCAGGAAATGATATTCTGACGAAAGTGCTCGCCAAGAACAATCATCAAAAATCCGTTAAATTACTTGGATTATCATAAATACAAATCACATTTTTTTGATGCATTGTTAACTTAATTTTTGTATATTATGAATTCTGAAAAATAATGAAATGTTACTTTAAATTATTACGATGGAAAGAGCAAAAGATCGACCTTGTATTGTGGGAGACTGTTGAAATACATTTACATAACACTGTAAAAACGCAATACTAGTTCTAAAATTCCTTTTCTCTTTCACTTCTATTACATGTATATCAGATTACTGCATTATCATTACTTTGTGTTCTTTTGTAAAAGGAATAAGTCGCACTGAATATATCGATTGAGCAAGACACGCTGGTTTTTGCTGCTGTAAATCTAACTAACCTCAACAATATTCTATAATAGAATGTGAGAGTAAGAGCATACTTGTGGTGCAGGCAAAAAAGTAGCTGATGAATTGCCAAAGAAATAGCCAAATGTCCAGGACAGTTACTGAGTTCCTATACAGCGATAACTCGCAGGTATCACAAATCAAGTTGGAGCTTGAAATGAAAAGCAGGCCAGAATGCATACTAGCCAAATTGCTTTAACCATCTCCAATTAACAGCAAACGCAGGCAATCCCTGAGGTCAATTAGAAGAAGCCTGCGGATCCTTAAGTAACTGTTTTACTAAATGAGATCAGGAAAGGTTCAGGCTGACATCTAAAAGCATATGCAGGAGATACAAAACGGAAGACGAGCTTGTTGACGGCACTCCTGGAAAGTCCCCAGCACTCAACAAACGTATCGTATTTTAAGGTTCCTACTACTACAAAGAGTTAGCTGTTTGGTTAATTTCGCGGAAGTTTACCTCATATATTTCCTTGTAATTTTTCTAATCATATATAAATATTTTCCTCTCGTTCTTCTGAAATGCGTGTCGAAATTAACTTAAATATTTTTCTAGAATATTTTCTTGAAATCAATAAAACAACATGTCTACTCCCCGATGATATTATCTAAACTTTGTCCGTTCAGTGTTCATTTTGCTTCAATATTGTTATCCTTGACGTGTGACCTATAGCATTAACATTTGAGAGCTCTTCAAGGAGAATAAATCATTCCTCTCAGAAACTCCTATTCATCTAGACTTCAATACGCAAAAACACTTCGGAATGATGAGAAGAGGCGTCATGAAAAAGGATGAGACGGATAAGATAAATTTCACAAAAGCGGTGATAATTTTAGATTCACATTTGTACTCTGTCTCTGAATTTATAATAGTATGCGTTGTAAATGGTTCACACGTTTGTTGCGTAGTTTGAGGGGTTTTGTTTTCGACTGAAGGAAGATACTTTATTCAAGGAAACATTTGTGGTTTGTAGGTGATTTTTTCAATTTATAAGATCTGAATTTCATTTGGTGGGAAATTAATTACTTGTGCCTTGATAAGGCCTCTAAGTCAACGTAAAGAAAGCAGCAAACTTAATCAACTCATTTTTTTCTGAATTACAGTAAAAAATTTAAATGCAATGCTTTAAAACACAAAAGTTAAATGCACATTCTGTAAAACAATTTGAAAGTTATAAACGTTCGTTGAAACGATATTTCTTTTCTACAATTTCCGAAAAATAATTCGAAAATGCTAGACCGCCGCAACTGAAATTTCAAGAAAAAAAATTAATAAAAAATCAAATAATAGGAACACATTATAAATCCCTTTATTTAGAAAATATTGTATACCCGAATCTGTATTTCTGGTTCATCTATAAAATGTGCGTTAAAATCCCGTTAATTTTAAGTTCGTAAAGAAATTCACTTTTTCATGTAATGTTTGCAATTGTTTTGTTCTTAATGAAGCTGGAAAAATTGTAACAAATATTTTTTTTTTCGTTTTGAAATTTTCCTTAGCAATAAGATTTGTGCTACATAAGTATAATATATTGTAGAAAGCCCTGATTTGATCCGTTCAAAACGGAACCAAAATTAAAATAATCATTGTAAGCTGCTTTTATACAGGATCCTCTGTTGATTGTTCTAATGATTCACAACACGACCCGGGAACACTTTCCTTGACGACTGGTAGAATTTTTTCACTGGACAAATGTCGGCTGTTGAAGAAAAAAAGATGATTCGTTTAAAGGTTCTTATTATTAAGTTTATTTAGTTAATTAATAAAATAAAAGTTATCAACTAAGATATCTCAAATACTGTTAAAAGTACACACACATGCACTTCATGCAATTTTTTTTTCAGAATGAGTTGAATTGGTTAAAAGTATTCCTTTGAAAAGAGTTGTATTACCCCTCTGTCTATGCGATAATTATGATAACCTCAATCTCGCGGATCGATATTCTGCAGAGATCTATCACCCCTAAATATAAATGCCCCAGCCAGCTGATAAAGTTGGTTGACAGGCCTCTGTGACCAAACGCCACTGAGTCGACGACTGGGGGGAGAATTAAAAAAAAAACTAGCAATCGCGTGTGAAAAGCGAAGATCGAGTGCAAAATTTCATTTAATTTGAGCCCAATATTCCGGGAATCTGAACAAAAAGTTCGTCGTAGTTAAGGACTAATAGTTTTCGTAGCAAAATTGGTCAATCTAATCGGGGACTGTCTGGTCAAAGGTGAAGATTTCTGAAATATAAGTGTGCCTAGCAACTAATGTGCAAACAATTGAAATTATCGTGAACGTTCTTTGAATAATTAATCAAGAGTTCACACAAACCATATTGAGGGATTTAGTGTAGCAACCAGCTTAGTAGGTAGCAACTATCAGTTTCTGTGCACCATCGAAGCCTTCACTCACTCGGCCAACTGGACTGGCTCATTTCGAACATTCTCACAAGTGAAGCATAAAACCCATTACAGCAGTTAATTGAGCTAAGTCTCCTAGGGCTGCTGATTGAATTGCAAAAACAAAACTTTCTGCATAAAATTCCTCAGCAAAACATTAAATATAGCACCTCCAGCTTAATTTGTCGTCATCAACTCGCGATTCCAGCGTGTCTTGCACACTTGTAACCCCCCTTTTACAATCGCGGAGCATAGTTTCGAGGAAAAGCCCATCAATATCGACACGACAGCGCCAGTTGGAATGTACCACAATAGCTGCCGTCACTACAACAATAGCTTACAAGATTTGATTGTTGTCGCAAATTCATAAGAAATTTCGCGAGAAAATTGATACATTGGAGAAGTTCATGGCTCGCAATGGACCGAAAGCGAATCCATCACTGAAAGCAAACAAGAAGGAAATCCAAAGCTCGAATTCCGATACGTAATGGAAACTATACAAGAGATAAAAGTGGTTTTTGTGACCCTACGCAATTTTCAAGAAAGTGACGCTTCCAACATTTTGTGTAGTCGTGGAACTGTGGATTTGGACATTTGTGTGATGCGAATAATAACTATCTTTATCCTTGAATTAGTATTGAGTGCGTTAAATTATTCTACGAATATTAAAACAGTGTACGACGATAGAGATATGTGCAAAATTCATGAAATTTACCGACGCGTAACCCTTAAAATATAAACATAACCTCCAAATAACTTCCAAGTGCAAGGGGAGACCACAAATATCTTTAATAAAGCTGCAGACAAAGAAACCTTGCAGCAACGAATTTTTGTTTTCGCGGCGGACGCAAAAAAAAATCAAGGAGATCTAGATACGCGCAATGCGCAACAGAAGAATGTCGATCAAGCACAAGAAACTTACAGTCGACCTATGTCAAGAACTTCTTCCATGACTCCGGGAATGCAAGGGAAGAATTCCAAGATTGTCCAAGTAATAGCATCTTATGACGCTACGAGTACTGAACCTCTATCACTGCGCGGCGGACGTAATAGTGGATGCCAAACTCCAGTTTCAGGTAGGCAAAATTGATGTGACAGAGACGATTTTAGATAAAGTTATTGCATTCTTTCCATACACCGCGCAAAAAGATGATGAGGTACCATTCGATAAAGATGACATGATAGGTGTGCCTAATCGTGATGAGCCAGAATGGTGGCGTGGCGAATCAAATGGACTGACCAGCTTATTCTCGAGCAACTATGTGAAGCCTTCATTTCTTCTGGTAAGTAAACTGGTGAAAAATAGCAAAAATCAGTTTTCTGTTCCGTCTTCAGTGTATGTATTCAGTTAAAATGCGATATATTTTTTCTCGTTTTCTTTTATCACATTTAGGCTCGGCATACAAACGTTCCAATTAATTATTACAGCTACAGTTATGAAAGTATCATTTTTTGTTTGTGCTATGAATTTTAAAAGTATATATTTTTTGCAATTGATTGATACATTAATGGTAGAACTCTTTATTTCCATTTTGAATCCTTCCTCCATTTCTTTTGCTAGCATCTTGTTTTCCTCTTATACGATTCTATTGTTTGTCGCCTCGGCAATCTGCTGGATGGAAACGACACTAAAGCGTCCGGTTGTTTAAAAAAAGAAAAACTTTTTTTCAAATCTGTTGACAGTTTTTAAAACGATTCTATTTCCCATTCCTTTCCTGTTTAGGGTTTTGTAAAATAATTTTACAAAACCCTACTAGTTTCGCGACCTGTCTGTCCGTTTGTCCGTGTGTCACAGCACTTTTTCTCGTAAACTACTTAAGCCAGAAACTTCAAATTTTGTATACAGGTGTAAAGTGGTGCTCTCTTTAAAGTTCAACTACAAAAAATTGTATAAGGTATTTAAGGTGGGGGGTCTCCCCATATAGGGGAATGACCCCCGAACAAAAAAAATTTCATCAAAGGTAGCCGATATGGATATCAAATGAAAGGTCCTGATAAGAACTTTTCAAAACAGGTCTTAATTTGGCAAAGTTTGCTTCGAGGGGCGTACAGGGAGGGGAAATACACGAAAAATGTGTGTCCCCCCTCGAAAAAATCTGAAAAAAATTATGCAGGTAGGTGTTTATGAGTACAACAACAACAAATACCTTAGAAGTCGAAATTCACTCAACTTTGTTAATAATAGTATGATATTCGAATTTCACATTTTCCCCAATAAAATCGCATCAGTACTCTTAAACTGAAAGAAATTCGACATTTACGTAGTCCTACTAAGGGGAATGCCGGTCGACAAGAGCTCTCTTGGAGGCTAGCATTCTTTGGGGAGTTCCGCCCCCACGTACCCGAGGAAACTCCGCAGGGGGAATGCCGGTCGACAAGACCACTCTTGGAGGCTAGCATTCTTTGGGGAGTTCCGCCCCCACGTACCCGAGGAAATTCCCGCAGGGAGAAAGCCGGTCGACAAGAACATTCTTGGAGGCTAGCATTCTTTGGGGAGTGCCGCCCCCACGGACCCGAGGATATGGGGGGTGCCGTGAGGTTCCCTCTTATTGTATCTGGATTACGCTTTGGACAACGAACTGGAATTGACGCTTTGGGCTGGCGGATGTGATGGTTTGGACCTAGTTGCTTTGCACAGTAGCGCCGAGGTGAAACTCGTGTGTGAACGGCTCCAATTCAACTATCATACCGTCTCCGTCCCGGTAAAACCTTGGCAGGCCTCGGAGTACGTTCGAAGTTCGCACCATTGGGTTGGTGGTGTAGGTTCGGTTGAGACGGACTCCCGATTAGCGCTGGTCTGGCTCTGAGCACTTGTCCCCATAAGGGCTTGTGCCAACCCTCGCATGGCCTCCCTGCTCTGCAAAGATAACCATGGGACCAAAAAGGCGACTACACACACGAACGGAGATAGCGGCTCCGAGGGGGGACCCAATCAAATGGAGCAAACAAATGAAACCACAAGCAAACAGGACGCTAGCACGGAGAACCCTTTCAGGCAAAAACCGCTGTTGGCAAGAACACCGATAAAACAAGTCACCGATTGCGGGGGGAGGCAGCAAACCCCAGAAACACTGTTAAAGTCAACACCACAGGTTAAAGCATCGGAGACAGACCACAGACGGACTAACGAACGAAAGAAGGCAGAGTGTGTTGTGCAACCTGGCATCATTGCAGCCTTTGGGCGCAGTAGAAGGACTATGCGCACCCCGGAGCGCCCAGTGCAAGACGTACACAATCCGGATCAAGTTGCGACACCAACGGAGGCCAGTGTAAGACTGGGGGAGGGAGAAGTTTTGCCGTTGGCCGACGCCACTTCAAACGCGATCCAAGCGATAGAAGAAAAAGGGCTAGGAAACGGGGGCCTCTCCCAAGAGGTGGCGCCAAATAACACAATCGCCCTTGACCGCGCCGAAGAGGAGCGGCTTACTCGAAAAGCGGGGAATATCGTCAAACAACTGAGGGCTGCCTGCGAAGTGCAGAAAAACATAGGCAAGAGTGTCAAGAATGGCATTCTTGAACTGGAGGAGCTTTTTGGCCGCATAACGCACTACAGGCGGAAGTGGCTTGCAGCCGAGAAGCACCAAAAAGACCCTCCCTCGAGGTATCAGTGGGTCCTAGCAGCAGCAAAAGAATGGCCGGTAGCCCAATTGAAGGCGACTGTGAGAAAAGGAGGAAGGATGAGACCATAAACGAAGTTGACACTCCAGGCGAGGAGTTTCATGTGGTGCGAAACAAGGCAGCGAAAAAAGCGGCCAAAAAGCTACTCCTAGAAAAAAAAGACAAAGAGCTCAACCACGAAGAGAACAAGGAGCCCCCCACTATACCGCAGAAAACAAAAAGCAAACCGCGGCACAAACCCTTGCGAGAGGCACTGCTTATTAAACCCACTAAGGGCCGAACCTACGCAGATGTCCTCCGTGAAATTAAAGGAGCGGTCAAGCCAGACGACACCAAAACTGCCATCAAAGCAGTTCGACCAACCCGGACCGGCGGCTTGCTGGTGGAATTCGGGCCAGAGGCCACAAACAAAGATGCATTCCGTGACGCGGTTCAAAAGGTTCTTGGAGATGCGGCAACGGTTGCCTCGCTCGAACCAATGGCCACCCTGGAAATCAGGGACCTTGACTGCGTCACGGACAAAGCTGAAGTAGAGGATGCCATTAGGAGGGAGTTCCCCAGCTTAAGTGAAGTCAAGGCAAGATTGACGCGTGAAAACACAAGGGGGCAACGCATGGCTATTGTCGAACTAGCTGATAAAGACGCCCAGCAAATCCTGGTGAAGGGCAAAATTAAGATAGGTTGGGTGATCTGCAGGATACGGAGAAGAGCGATCCCTATCCGCTGCTTCAGATGCCTCGAATACGGACACACCGCGTATGGCTGTAGGGGACCCGACAGGAGATCTCTGTGCTACAAATGTGGTGAAACGGGGCACAAAAGGAAGGAGTGCACGAACGAGGCAAAATGCATTCTTTGCAAGGACGCTAAGCTAGCACCCAGCGACCTCAAACATGAGCCGGGGACAGGGAGATGCCGGGTTTTCAAGGAGGCCCTAACTAAAGCCAAATCGATACTCAAATGATCCGTATCCTGCAGGTCAATTTGCACCGAAGCACAAACGCCCAGGACCTACTTGAGCAGTTTGCGAGGGATAAGAAATCTGACCTCCTGTTGCTGAGCGAGCAACATCAAAACAAGGACTCGCAAGCGTGGTACCCTGACAAAACTGGTACCTCGGCCATCTGGGTTCGAGACAGCGCCCGCCTTCAGGTGCAGGGCCATGGACGCGGGGATGGTTTTGTGTGGGTGCGGTGTTCAGGGATAACATATTTCAGTGTTTATCTGACGCCTAACGAGGCAATGCGATCCTTTCGAACCAAACTCGATGCCCTGGAGGACGCTGTCTCGAACACAGAGGGCCACATGCTGGTCGGGGGAGACTTCAACGCTAGAGCCATCGAATGGGGTATGCCACAATCCGACCCAAGGGGAAAGCAAATATTGGACATGGCGGCCAGAACAGCGCTTTTTGTCCTAAATACTGGTAACACCCCTACTTTCCGCCACTGGGGTTGCGTAGGAACCATACCCGATGTGACACTCGCTTCGGAGTCCCTGGTACCTAGAGTACACAACTGGCGAGTACTAGAGGACTACTCGGCTAGTGATCACCAGTATATAGCTGTTGAGATTCACGACGGTGCCACTCTGCGTGCATATGCCCAAACTTCAATCCTCGGATGGAGGACTGGGAGGATGGACGTCGAGAAGTTCACTGACGCGCTTACGGCAGGCGCACCGTTGCTGGGAGCTCCACCAGGGAGTGGAGGGCCTACAGCCAAGGACTTGGTGAACTCAACTATGAGTACCATCATAGCTGCTTGCGAGTCTTCCATGCCCCGCCGGAGACCCCGACATGGTAAGCCTCCAGTATACTGGTGGTCAAACGAGATCGCCGAACAAAGAAGCGAGTGTCACAAACTTCGGCGAGAGGCCCAGCGGGCGCGAACACGGGAGGAGGCAGACACTAGGCTAGCAGCATACAGGTCCGGCAGGAAATATCTTCGCAGGCTTATTAACAAGAGCAAGGCCCGATGCTGGCAAGACCTCGTGGACGATGTAAATAGGGATCCGTGGGGCCTTGGCTACAAGCTGGTCATGGGGAAACTTGGTGCCCTACGGAAGCCTTGTATACATGACGCGGAAAAGATGGACGCGATAGTGCGGGGACTCTTCCCCGCCCATCCCGTCCGTGTTGACGCTGTCCATGGTGAAACAGCAGTCGAGTGCCCACTCTTCACACAGCTGGAACTGGAGGAGGCAGTCCTCTCCCTGAAGGCAAGGAAGGCTCCAGGTCCAGATGGTGTTCCAGCTGAGGTTTTGCAGCTCGCCTATCACCATTGTCCTGACTTGCTGCTCAGCACATTCAACGCTTGCCTACGGGACGGGGTTTTCCCGGTACGATGGAAGGTGGCGAGGCTCGTGCTGGTCAGCAAGGGGAAGGGAAATCCCGAATCGCCGTCTGCATACCGCCCGTTATGCATGCTAGACACGGCTGGGAAAGTGCTAGAGAAACTCATCAAGGGAAGACTCACTGACGCGATTCGTGCTGCTGGGGACCTATCTCCTCGGCAGTACGGCTTTAGAGCAGGACGTTCTACCATTGATGCGATTGCAGAGGTGGTGAACGCGGTCCAAAAGGCAGAGGCATATAGTCGCACCAAGCGACGGATCGTCCTGTTGGTGACACTCGACGTCAGGAATGCCTTCAACTCCGCTAGATGGGTGGATGTTCTGGATACGCTGGAAAACTCTTTTCAAGTTCCAGAATATCTAATGCGGCTTTTGAGGAACTACCTAAAGGACCGAAGCCTGCTCTACGACACGACACAGGGCCAACGAAGGATGGAAATTACATCGGGTGTTGCCCAGGGATCTATCCTTGGTCCGGACCTGTGGAACGTGTCTTACGACGGGCTACTGAGACTTGAGATGCCAGATGAGTCGCGCTTGGTCGGCTATGCGGATGATGTTGCGGCTCTGGTCGCCGGACGCACCGTTGAACAAGCGCAACTTAGGCTAGGTATGCTAATGCGCCGAGTGAGGGACTGGATGACTACTCGCGGGCTCAGTCTAGCACTGGAGAAAACCGAAGTGGTCATCTTGACAAAAAAGAGAATCCCTAGAGTAAGGATGATCAGTATTGGAGATATACAGATCGAATCGAAGCCAGCGGTGAAGTACCTGGGGCTACTGATCGACTCGAAGATGAGTTTCTCTGAGCAAATCGGAGCAACGGCTGAGAAGGCTGCTTCGGGAATATCGGCCCTGAGTCGACTTATGGCCAACGTAGGGGGACCCAGCCCATCAAGAAGACGCCTCTTGATGAGTGCTGTAGGGTCAGTGCTACTGTACGGAGCAGAGGTATGGGGCGACGCTCTCAGCAAGGAGGTATACCGAAAACGATTGGCACAGGTACAGAGAAGAGGAGCACTGAGAATTGCATATTCGTATCCAACAGTCTCCGACTCGGCGGTGAGAGTGATTGCAGGCGTGATACCTGTCGCCCTCCTTGCTAGAGAGCGCCGCGCTATTTACCTGCGCCGAAACGAGGATGCGAGGGAGATGGTTGTCCGCGAGGAGAGACAACGCTCGCTCAACGATTGGCAGCAGTCTTGGAGGAATTGCACGAAGGGAAGGTGGACTGCGCGCCTCATCCCGGATGTGAGACCGTGGCTAAATCGAAAGCATGGTGAGACTGACTTCTATCTGACCCAGCTTTTGAGCGGGCACGGGTGTTTTCAGTCTTACCTGCACAAGATCGGCAAGTCACGGTCTCCCGATTGTCGGTTTTGCCCAGGAGAGGAGGACAATGCCTGTCACACATTTTTTGCGTGTACGAAATGGGCCAGGCTGCGAAGGGAACTCTACAGGGAGACGGGAGAGCTCACCCCGGATAATATAGTTGCGGTGATGCTCGAATCGGTTGACAAATGGAACCAGGTGGCACATTATGCTCGGGCAGTCCTAAAATATAAAAGGGACTCACAGCAGCCGGAGGCGCTGGGGCTGGGGGATCGCTCTTCTGGCAATTCCTCTTCCCCCCTCCCCTCCCGCTAGGAAAGGGACTCCCCAGCTTGAAGGCGCCCCACGGCGTAACAAAACGAGACCTGGCCCGAAGTAATGTGTCAAACGGTTCCAGGCTAGGTTCTCAGATTGACAGGGGAGGTGTTTAGTGGGTAGTCCAAAGGTATCCTCCATGGGAGTCCCACACTGCCAGACTCGGCGGGCATAAATGCCTTCACCTCCCTACCACAAAAAAAAAAGGGTTCTTAAACTTTGTAAGTTTGATGAAAATCGAATGATACTCGTATACACAGAAGTTATAGCCGTTTGAAATTTCTCCAATTACAACAACAATAACACATGATTTTGGTATTTTACGGACTTTCCACCGAATCAGTCACTGCAGTTTTGACTTGATCTTCTTAAAATTTTCCAATTAGGTCAATAACATTAATATTTTTGAGAGTTCATGCTTTGAGTGATTTTTGTCGAATTGCAACAAAATGGCGACCGTTGAAAGTAGAAAAACAATAGATTTTCTTTTGAACGCGCACATCTCTTTGACATATTTCTTGATGTTATTCATTGCTGGTGACTGCATTTCTGAGAAGTTGGGTACAAAACCCTTCTGACACGAGCGTAGGTCTATTTACCCAACTTGTTTTTTTATTATTTTGAATACTATCTTTTCCTTTTGATTAGCTAACCTAACCTAACCATTCCCAAGACCTTATGTTCACATACGCAGAGCCATTTATTTATTGGATTATTGTACATAGAATTCTTAGAGTCTGCGCTACGAAGATTATATCATTTATTACCTTAATTTGTGTTGACTTGTGTATGATGAGTTATTTTGTCCCGCTGCCAATATTCTAAGTCTTAAACCTTACCTTTACGCAAACACTTCCAATCTTGCATTTCTTAGAGTGTCAGAAATTCTTTTTCTCGCACCCATTGTTTAATTTTTTCGGCTAAATACTTGGATTGTCGTCAGCTCCTGGGACGACCTTAGTTAAAAACTCGCTGAAAGCCAAAATACCCCCCCGTGACCACCATTTTCATTTGAATTGAGTTTGCAATTGTATTGTAAATCGTCAAAGGTTGAATAGTTGAAAAAAAAACAGTCAAAATAAGGCGGTATTAATTAAAAATATTTAAACTTGATACAAGGTCCCTTAGTTGGAAGTTACTGTTTAATATCACAATTACCGTACACTTTAATTTTATTTCTTTTTTTGTGCATAAGGGGAATGATATAGAATTGAAATAAAGTAAATTTACAGTAGGTTATATTATTTATAACACTGCCCGTTTTCGTTATTTTGGCCGTGTTATAAATACGGTGCCAAAATAACGAAAACGGACAGTGTTATAAATAATATAACCTTTTGTAAATTTACTTTATTTCAATTTTATATTATTCCTCTTATGCACAAAAAAAAGAAATAAAATTAAAGTGTACGGTAATTGGAAGCGAAGGTCCGAGAGGGGCTATAGTGCTAAGAAGAAGAAGCAGAAGTATATTATTTATATTGTTAAACGCTATATATATAATTTAACACAACAGAAACGTGATCTCCATATCGTGAAATACGATTACATTGTTATTTAAAGGAGAAATATTAAAATGATTTGGTGAATTAATATTCACGTCTTTCGTTTCCAGTGAACCCGTTTCTTTTCATCGGGACAATGCAGGCGAAAGGTGAGTATGCCACCGAGAGGATAGGGTTCCAGTAATTCACGAGTGGTCGGTTTCGTGATGCAGTCGGTACGCGGTGCCATATTTTGAGTTTTTGTTAGAGTAGACTTTTTCGGGTTTTGAATTCCAGTAGATTATTTTGGGTACCGTCTTAGTATTTTTTCCGCTGTTGTTGTTCCTTTTCCTCGGAGCGAAGTTAAAGTAATTTGAAGTAGAGTCGTTGTAAGTTGTTCGACGCGTTTAATTAGGCATTTACACCGGTGGTTGAGCTTTGTAATTCGGACTTAGTCTACTCGCGTAAGACCTGTGACCAGAACTCCTGCCCGTAGTAGCTTACTAGCCAGCAGCCACCTCGGAGTAGACAGAGTGTCCGGACTTGTCGATCTGATGGGTACAGTCCGTTGTCGCGTTTCAAGACTTCACGTCTAGAACCGATGAGAGGTCGGTTGAGATTTCCATCAGGAAATTATTACATATTAAAGTGAAACGCAAACTAAATGTTGCCCCAAAAATATATGTTCATGACCCTCTAGTGAAATATAAATATTTTCCCTGGCTTCTTATTTGGTCGTTGATTGCTTAATGGAGCTTCTATACTTAGTTGTACTTGTACGAGTAAAATTTCCCCAATGAATTATTCTTGTAGTGCTTGCTTGCGTTTTCTCTTTTTTATTCGTCTCAGTAAGAATGATCACAGATGATATGGCGTAAACGTAGGCTTCAACTTTATAGTCTCAATCTAATATGCTAAGAAGTTAAGATCGATTAGTTTTCGAGTTTTATTGTGAAAAGATATTTTTAATGTCTCGAATCGCTGCGATTATACTCTTAGATCTACATCTAGCATGCATTGCGTATGGGCGTGTTTTTTAATAATTTTAATTCAAAAATCTATCAAAATAATTTTTAAACATCAATCGGAATTACTAATTTTATTGCCAAAAGTTTATTGTTTGAAATTAATTCTTCTTCTTCTTCTTAGCACTACAGCTCCTCTTGGGCCTTCGCTTCCTGCAAACAGCGCCTCCAACTGTCTCGGTACATTGACCGCGTCCTCCAATTTCGAATTCCCAGCAGCGATGAACTGTCGACCGAGTCAGACCAGCGTTCTCGGTTTCCGCACTGGTCTCCGCCGTTCAGTTCTCCCAACGAATACCTTTTCGGGTATCCGTTGATCGCCCATACGATTCGTGTGGCCAGCCCATCCTAGCCTCTGCATCGAATTCGCCATTGGTCCCCATCTAGCTTCGCTCCAATTATTCACCTCAGGGCCCGCCTTTCAAAGGCATTCAATATATTTGCGGATGCTTAGGTTAGGGTCCATGTTTCACACCCATAGCATAACACTGGTCTTATCACAGATTTGAATACTTGGAGCTTTATTTTCCTGTGTATGCAGCTGGTCTTCAAGATCGTCAGAACAGAATGCCCTTGAAGCGATGATTGACGCAATGGGTTGCGAAGATTCGAAAAACAAGGATACAGGTTACCTTATTTGACAAAAATAAATTAGAATATCACCATCATCTATGGCGGGACCGCCCGAGCTGGGCCTTGGCTTTCAGGATTAATCTCCTCCAATCATCACGGTTCTGCTATCTTGTTCGCCAGTTGATCACTGTCAGCAAGGATCTGCTGTCAGCTCCCCACTGGACGTCTACTTAGTACTTTACACTCTAATGTTCTTTTGGGTAGCTAGTTTTCTTCCATTCTTTCGAATGGCACATGCATTGTAATTTGCGTAACTTTATGCAACTGGATACAGGTGGGTCGTCAAATAGTTCATACAACTCATCATTGTAACGTAGTATCCACTCTGTTCCTTGTTGTACTGGGCCCTAGATATTCCAGAGTACTTTGCGTTCAAAAATGTCCACTGCCTTTTCGGATATGCCCGTCAGGGTTCATGCTTCACTACCATCTAGCAGCAGCCCAGGTTGGTGATTTAGCAGCTGGTGGTTTGCAAATACATAACTTATTTTGTCTGCGCATAACTCTGTACCTTAGAAGCATTTATACACCTTCCAAACTTGTCCATTTCCCCGCAGGGGGAATACTGACCGACAGGAATACTCTTGGAGGCTAGCCTTCTTTGGGAAGTTCCACCCACACGGGCCCGAGTATGTGGGGGTGCCGTGAGGTGCCCTCCTGGGATGACAGGTGACGACACTGACTGGATTTGGACTACGCTTTGGAAAAGAACTGGAATTCATGTGTTGGGCTGGCGGATATGATGGTTTAGACGGTAGCGCTGAAGCGACACTCGTACGTGAACGGCTCCAATTCAACTATCATACTGTTCCCATCCCGGTTAAAACCTTGGCAGGCCTCGGAGTACGTTCGAAGTTGGTAGGCTTGCGCGAACCCTTGCATGGCCTCCCTGCTCTGCAAAGATAACCATGGGACTGTATTTGGAAATGGAAGCCGATAACCTCTGCCAAGAACGATGGTTGCAAAGTACAATTGCCACCCAGCGGCATGAAGAAGAAAGGCTAATCGGAAAAGACGCAGATGTTCTAAAAAACTTGAACTAGAGGAGCTCCTAGACCGCATAGGGCATTATTGGAGGAGCTTTAACCAGCGGAGGAGGACCAGACGACCAAAGAAGGGTAGAAGGCTAAAGAAGCACTGGGGGCTAAACCTAAAGGGCACGCGCAGATAAAAAAATCAATAAAAGAATGGCGTTTAGCCAGGAGATCGGGATAAAAGAAGGAAGGAAGAGGCAATTGATGGGCGTAAAATGCCAGATCAGGGGTTCCAGATAGTGTTGACAAAAGGAGCGAAGTAAGCCCGCAAGAAACTCCTTCAAAAGGTGCCAGAAAACAAAGTTCACACGGACGCCCAAGAAGACAAAAGATCTGATGCGAAACAGGAGAAAAAGAAGCCCCGACGAAGACCCCGGCACGAGTTCCCTATGTTACAAGTGCAGTGAAATGGGACATAAAAGGAAAGAGTGTAAGCAGGAGGTACACTGTATTCTTTGCAAGGATGCTGATCCAAGTCCTGCTTTGGGACACGTCTTGGGATCAGGAAAATACTGGGTTTTCCAGGAAGTCCTAGTCAATCTTCGATGACCCGCATCATGCAGCTAAAACAACACCGCAGTGTAACCGCCCAAAATCTGCTTGAGCAGTTCGTTAGGGACATGAAAGCCGACTCATTGCTGCTGAGTGAGCAAAACCATAATAATAGCTCGGCATCGTGGTATCCTGATGAAACTGGTACAGCCACCATCTGGGTTCGAAATAGTGATTTCCAGGCGGAGAGCTGTGGACGGGCGGATAGTTCCGTGAGAGTTCGGTGCTCAGGGACCGCCTTCTTTAGTATGTACTTAACGCCTAACGAATCAATATTATCTTTCCAAGCCAAGCTTAATGCTTTGAAGGGCGCTGTCTCGAACGCAGACGGGAAAGTGCTCGTTGGGGGAGACTTCAACGCTAAAGCAATCGAATGGGGCATGCTTCAACTACATCCACGGGGAAAACAAATCCTGAAAATGGCGGCCAGAACGGCACTCATTGTACTAAACATTGGAAATACGCCAACTTTTCGCTGTATTGGATGTAAAGGAACCATTCCTGACGTGACATCCGCCACAGAGTCCTTAGTGCGGAGGATACATGATTGGAGAATATTAGAGGACTATTCAGCCAGTGATCATCAGTACATTCTGCTTGAGATAATTGATGTTGTCTTCCGATGTCCGTGCTCTCGGCTTTCTACAATTGAATGGAATATCGAAAGGATGGACGTCGATAGGTTCGTCGAGGTGCTCACAGCAGGTGCCCCGCTGCAGGGAGATTCGCAGGGAAGAAAAGAACTGGCAGCTCAAGACGTGGTTAACACAACTATGAGCATCATTATGAATGCTTGCAGCGCTTCTATGCTCCCTCGAAAACCACGACACGGCAAGCCCGCCACTATATGTACTGATGGCCGACTGAAATCGCTTAAAAGTGAAAAGAGTATCACAAGCTTCGACGTGAGGCTCAACGTGTACGGAACCCCGACGAGGCATGCAACTGGGTATCAGCATATAAGTTGGCCAGGAAATGCTTTCGCAAATTGATTAACAACATGCGGTGCGCTGCTGGCAAGATCTAGTGGACAATATGAACAAGGATCTATAGGGACTTGACTACAAGCTACGTATGCAGAAGCATCATGCCCTGCGGGTGGACGAGATAGTGCAGGTACTTTTCTCCGCCCATCCCGTCCGTTTTCATACTATCCATAGTGAAACAGCAATCAATCTTCGCAAAGCCGGAACTGGAAGAGGCAATCCTATTATTGAAAGGGAGGAAGGCTCCAGGCCCAGATGGAGCTCCAGCTGAGTTATTGCAACTTGTCTATCACAATTGTCCTGACTTGGTGTTCGGCAAATTCAACGCTTGACTACGGAACGGGGTTTTCCCAGATGGAAGGTGGTGAAGCTCTTGCTGATCAGGGAAATACCGGACCGCCGTCTGCATACTACCAATTAGGCATGCTAGACACGACTGGAAAAGTGCTAGAGAAACTCATCAAGGGAAGATTCACTTACGCGATTTGCGCTGCTAGGGAACTTGTTATGGGTGGAGTAGAGAGGCATCAACATTAGCTCACCCAGAACACTACCATATCAGTCAAGTTATGCGTTAAACAAAACAATACTAAGCCGCACTCGATTAGGGTTTTTGTTAATAATTTTTAAATGTACACGTAGTAATAATTTAAGTACTTGTAGTCATGATTTAAACAAAATAACCCATACGGAAGATAGTTAGGCTGCCGCAACGGTATATGCTACATCAAGTCCAGTAGTAACCGTACAACAACTTTATTCGGAACGAATGTCTTGAACCACTGGCCAGCAACATTCATATCCTGAACGAGGAGTATATCGCCACACATCCAAATGCTCCTGAGATTTCGTTCAACAAATGTACACCCGGGTTGAACATCGCTTACACACAGAAAGCGCACCAACGAGACGATTTGTTGATGTACCGAGCGACTACGATATTGTGCATCATGACTGATACAAGGACTGCATGCAGCTAAGGATTAAGGAGGCGAGTCGACATCTGAAGCTGACCCAAATTCTAGCAGCGATAACGACGACGACGAAGATAACGAAGGTGAAAAGGATGACAAAGCAGTAGGTGAAGATAATATCGATCGCAAATTAAGCCAACAAGCCCGTTAAAGGAAAACGCGAAAAGCGGATTCAAAGAAACCAAAATCACACCATCGTTTGCGTCATGACCACAAGCATTAGACCAAGCTTCTGTGCGGAAGTTGAGTTCGGTGCGATAATTCGCACAATGTTTAACGATTCCTTCAAAGGAAGACGCGAAAAGAGAAAAGCGATGTTTTTTATAGTACTAGTTAACTGTTTACACAATTTATTGAAAAGAAAGTAAGAAAATAATTTAGCAAAGTATTAACGTTTACCGGATATTCGCTTCCAAGCGTACTTGACGCGGCCTCGTATGGCCAATAGCACTAACCAAATAATGTTAAAAACCGGAAAATCACTATTCGTCTTCACAAAGTTTTACATCGTGAAATTCCCATTTACTAATAAACAATTTAATCTGACATTGCAAACTGTAAGAGAAGACATTCAGCCAATTTAGTCGTGATTGTGGTGATCGCCACCAGAGCTATTGAGATTGGAGTGGAAATTACGCCGAGTTTGAGTGGAACCACTCCGCGGGAACAGGAAAAACCACTCCGAAGAGATGACTGAACCTGAGATAAAGAACTCGGTCGGAGAGCGGTAAAATGGCCGTTAGCGGCGAGATTATTTAAGAGCGCGACGAATGACGTACCTCCTCTTTTTTGGATGTTCGACTTAAACATTAAAAGGTGTGGCAACTACGGATAAAAAAGATGACGAGCTCTGTTTGGATTATTTGGACTTGGTGGAATTAAGTGTGGCAAGTGCGAACTAGACGGAGGGCTGTTGTCGAGATGTTGATGGAGGAGCAGAAAACCATAAAATAAAATTCAGGAGTACAAGCCATACAAAAGCATCGAGGAAGAAGTCGGAGGAGAAGTCGCAAATCAAGATCGGAATCGTGGACGGAAGGAGCGAAAGAGGGGCCCCTTTATTCTTCGTAGAGCCCTACGTTTTTTTCGAAAGATTATTTCTTATTCTTTTTCCTCGATTGCAATCGTTAATTTAGTTTGTTATTTTCGTAAAGGAATTTAAGGAGAAAAATATGATTGTAAACTTAAGTTTTTTTTAAAAGTGAATTAAAAGTAAATATTAAGTAAAGATTAAATTCTCTTTGAATTTGATCAAAATAAGTTTCAAGTTGTAACGGGTGCGGTTCGCGAGTGAATCCCCGGTTAAAATTTAAAGCTGAGTGTTAGTGTTCGGAGGTAGTGTGTAGAATGTGAAAAATTCTCACTGTCTTAATTTGCCTGACAGAGTTAAAGAGGGTCATATAATTCTTGTGTTGTCTGTAGAATCCGTTATTTCGCATTGTAGGAAGTGATTTAAGTGTCCTCGTTCGTGCTGCCAGAAATTGAAACCGGCAAGCCTTGTTCTCGCTTTGCGGCTTATTAGGGCCTTGGTGTATAAGCGAGTAATTCCCCACGCCTGTCTCCGGACGAGCTTAACCGGGTCCGTAAGCCCTGCCAGAGCACACTTTTCGTTTTAGGTGTGACAACCGATCTCCTCAGCATTACGCCTTTAGAGCAGAACATTCCATCATTGATGCGATTATAGAGGTGGTGAGTGCGGCCGAAAAGGCAGAGGGATATAGCCGTACCAAGCGATGGATCGTCCAGTCAGTGACACTCGACGCTAGGGACGCCTTCAAATCTGCTAGATGGGTGAGAGACTGGATGACTGCTTGTAGGTTCAGTCTAGCACTGGAGAAAACCTAAATGGTCATCTTGACAATAAAGAGAATCCCTAAAGTAAGGATGATCAGGATTGGAGATATACTAATCGGGTTGAAGCCGACGGTGAAGTACTTAGGGCTACTGATCGACTCAAGGATGAGTTTTTCTGAGAAAATCAGGGTAACGGCTGAGAAAGTTGCTTCGTTAGAATCAGTTTTTAGTCGACTTATGGCTAACGTAGGGGAACCCAACCCACCAAGAAGACTACTCTCGTTGAGCGCTGTTGGGACAGTGCTACTCTTTATAGCGGAAATATGGGGCGACGCTCTCAGTAAGGAGGTGTATCGATAATGCTTCGTGGAGGTGCAGAGAAGAGGCGCACTGAGGACTCAATTTTCATATTCAACAGTCTCTAATTCGGCGGTGAGAGTTATTGCAGGCGTGATAGCTGTTGCCCTTCTTGCTAGAGAGCGCCACCCTATTTATCTGCTTCGAAGCGAGGATGCAAGGGAGACGGTTGCCCGTGAGGAAAAATAGCGCTCATTTAACAATTGGGAGCAGACTTGGGTGAATTGCAGGAAGGGAAGGTGGACTGCGCGCGTTATGCTGGACTGAGACCATGATTAAATCGAAGGCATGGTGGGACTGAATTCTATCAGATCCAGCTTTTGAGTGGACATGCTTATTTTCAGTCTTGCTAGAGCAAGATTGGTAAGTCATGGTCCTCCTTTTGTCGGTTTTACCCAGGAGGAGAAGATGACGCTTGCCACACATTATTTGCATGCTGAAAATGGGACAACCTAAAAGGATAAAGCCCCCCCTAAATAGATCCATTAAGCGTACTTGAATAAATTTAGTGTTTTATTTGATTAGTCATTAATTGATTACCGGTTTAGTAAATAACATTATTAGGTATGAAGAAAAGTATATAAAATGAATTGTTAAGTAAGTATTCTCTTCCCTTTCAAAAGTGTAGTTTTTCAGCGGGTCTAGATGGCAGGGCTTTTATAATCCGCGACTGATCGTTTCGGTTGTTCGGTTCAGGTACGCGATGCCTTTACATGTGTTTGGTATTTTTATTAGAGTATATTTCGGCTCCAATAAGAGGAGCTTTTGCCTGGCACCGCGTTGGTATTTAGATCAGGAACGTGCGAAATCGATTTTGTTTGTTATTGATTGGTTCAAAGCTTCGGAAAGACAACGTTAAAGTAACGGCGAAATTTAGGAATGCGTTTCAAATTTGAATCGGTGGCTGAAGAACTGTACTTGCGCTTAGTCTACTCGTGTAAGACCTACGAGCGAAATTTCTCTCTGAGCTAGGTAGCCTGCAAGCAGCCATCTCGGAGTACACCAAGGGCGCCCGGACAAGGCGTTGGGATCATTACAAAATTACAAAATATCTTTTCGAAATACAAATAAGCATGCTTAGTTTTTATATAAATGCTATTGATTTCATGCAGCGAAAATCAGAATATTTTTTTTTTTCAATGTAAATAATCATTCAATCTTACAAGCATATGCAAGTAGTTTAATTAAAAAATTGATGCTAACAAACGGATAGAGATAAGTTTCAAATCGCATACCTCCTGTAAAATTTAAGTGGCCATTAGAGTAGATATTGCAAGAAAAGTAAGTGAGAAGATTTGTTTACTAAAAAGTTACTAACAAAAGGCTAAATATTTCTATGTACTTTTGAAGCAGGAATGTTTCCTAAGCTAGCAGCAGAAGCATAAAAAAATATGTTGCTTACTGCTTTTGAAGCAGACCAACGTATATTACAAGGACGTCTACTCCTAAAATGTTCATAATGAAATGTTAAACTTTATGTCAAAATTATCAAGTTGTTTGATTAATAAACTAGATACTAATGTCCTTTGGATGACGTGCTTGTGTTAGGAAAATGCTCACTAAATATTTAATTTATTTTCTATCGGAAACAAATTACAAAAACTCACCTATCTACATCATAATCACCAGGTGCTGATTTAGAACGTCCTGCTGAAACAAAACGTTCAAGGCGTGACCCTCCACGTTGTGGTGCACGCCCGGATGGGGATCGTGAAAAAGGATTTTGAAATGAATGATTCTTAAGCATAGCTTTGATAAGAACAAATGTATCAAATAATTTTGGAACACTTCGGCAGACACTATTCAAATCCTCCGTTTCAAGTTCCACAAGGCGACAATTATCTTCTTCCGATGGAAGTGGATATTTACCGTCGGCAGTTACCCACTTATGAACCTGCGAAATAAAAACGGAAAGAATATTATTGCCCGCAAGCATGCAAACACATAAATCGTATGGGAAAGCACATGTGAATTAAATGAGACCAGAGAAAACACTATTTTATCCTGGAAATTGTATATTCATTGTGGCGAAATGAAAAAAAGATGATTACCTTAATTTGCGGTAATGTTATACGCTGTGCAGGGTCCTTAACTAAAATTTTCGAGATTAAGTCACGTAAATCATCACTTATTGCTGGAAAACTAGGAAACTTCAGATTTTCATGTTTGATTTTCTCATAAACTGCAGGCACTGTTAAACCAACAAATGGTACATTTCCATAGACGAACGTGTAGAGCGTTGCACCTAACGACCACAAATCCGCTGCTTTTCCGTTATATGAATGCTGAAATGCAATTGAAATAAATGGAATTACAATTAGTGGGCGGAATCAAATAGCGAAAAATTGAAAGCGAAAAACGGAACTGTTGAATTTTTTACAGTTGTGTCGAAAGCATTCTGTTCATTAATAATATACAAAATTTATTTTTCCGATCATGCAAATTAAAACAAAGCAAAAATCTTTTGCAGTTTTAAGGCATAACATATATATAATATATGTTACTTCGAGGGTAAGTGTTCCCTCTTCATCAGTGTCCTACGACCAGGTCTAGCTCGGATATTTATGGCCTAGTTAAGCTTAAGAAGAAGAAAGGGTGGATTAAGTGAGGACATCAAATTTTTAAAAACATGTAGGAGATTAAAACTCATTCCTGAAAGCCATACAGTAAAGTTTAAATCAAGTCAAACTAGCCCAGAGAAACGCTAGGAAAAGTTAGAAATGGATTTGATTAAGGATAGCATAAGTAGTCCGCGGCGTTTAGAGGGTAGAGCACTAAGCCCGTAAGCCAAAGGTCTCTGGTTCAAGTCTCGTTGATGTCAACGAGATTTAGTTCGAGTTGTTCTTCGGACGGACTATAAGCCTGTTCAGTTATGATACGTGCTGGTTTAAAATCAGAACGTATCGCAGCTGGGCGGACGAACACACGGCCAAAGCGTGATAATGATCATATCACCTTGTGGAGTGCGGATACATTCGATCATGACAATGAGATACTCTAACTTTCTCTAAGCGAAGGCCCGAAAGCGGCTGTAGTGCTACAAAGAAGAAGAAGAAGAATGATAGCATAAATCGACTTTATGCAAAGTCGTCGGAATTATCTTTAAAAGTATATAATCTCCATTTAAAACTTGCAAACTAGATCATAGGGATGAAAGGAACAATGGAGAATGTGCTAGATAAATTAAAACGAGAAAATAATAAATAAGAAACTACTCAACTTACTAGCGAAGCGAGAGAGTAGGCAGAAACAAGTTGAGTACGCTCATGTCCGAAGGATTTCGTATCCAACTTCTCAGAAATACAGTCACCAGCAATGAATAATGTCAAGAAATACGTCAAAGAGGTGTGCACGTTTAGAAGAAAATCCATTGTTTTTCTACTTTCAACGGTCGCGATTTTGTTGCAATTCAACAAAAATCACTCAAATCATGAATTCTCAAAACTATTAATGTTATTGACCTTAGTGGAAAATTTCAAGAAGATCAAGTCAAAACTGCTATGACTGATTCGATGGAAAGTCCACAAAGTACCAAAATCATGTGTTATTGTTGTTGTAATTGAAGAAATTTCAAACGGCTATAACTTCCGTGTATATTATTCAATTTACATCAAACTCATAAAGCTTAAGGACCTTTTGTAGGACTACGAAAATGTCGAATTACGTTCAGTTTAAGAGTACCAATGCGATTTTGTTGGGGAAAATGTGAAATTTGAATATCATACTATTGTTAACAAAGTTGAGCAAATTTTGACTTCTAAGGTATTTGTTGTTATTGTACTCATAAACGCCTACGGCCATACTTTTTTCAGATTTTTCGGATCACAGGTGTCCAATCGAGAGGGGGGGGGGGGGGACACAAATTTTCCGTGTATTTCCCCTCCCTGCGGGCCCCCCGAATCAAAAAGTGTTAAATTAAGACCTGTTGGGCTACCTTTGATGAAATTTTTTTTTCGGGGGCCACTCAAGACCCCCCTTAAATACCTTATAAAATTTTTTTTAGTTGAACTTTCAAGAGAGTACCACTCTACACCTGCATACAAAATTTGATGTTTCTAGCTTTAGTAGTTTGCGAGAAAAAGTGCTGTGACCCACGGACGGATGGACGTACAGACGGATGGGCGGACGGATGGATGGACGGACGGACTGACGGACAGACAGGTCACGATTTTGGTAGGGTTTTGTAAAATTATTTTACAAAACCCTAAAAAGGAGTCGAAGTGGTAAGTGAGTTTGTGGTGAATTTATCAACGGAATCGTTCACTAAGGAACAGTTTGCTTAAACTTCGCTATCCGCAACGGGAACCTATCGAAGAAGCAGCCATTAAATTTCTACCTCAAGAGGAGAAGCAAGCGATAAGGTAGGAAACTATTCGGACCATCAAAGCAAAGAAAGTCAACCAGCAAAGGAATGAACATCAGCTGGTTAAGCAGTCTGTATTTATATTTATTTTCTGAAGGGCAATTAAAAAAACACTTGTTGGCGGTTTGCACTATTTATTTGCTCGCAAGGGAAATTATATTACACAATAAAACGATGCTCAAAGGGCACCGCACCGTATTCTAGCTCCGCTCTTAACTCGCGCTGCTCGCTTGGGACTGACTCTCACGAAGGCTCGATTAATTTGTGTCGGGCTAGTAGGTCGGGTTCACCGGATAGTGTTGCTGTTCGGTACACTCCTCCCGCAACAAAGCCGAAGCACTCCAGCAGCATACCCCTCGTGGTTCACTCAGTTACACCGCTCACATCATTCATCATGTGTTGTCGCACTCGCTATCGCTCTTGATTTGCACCCCGCTTGCACATTGCTTGAATCGCCCTTTGCTCTTAACTTGCACCTCGCTCACGCATCGCTGATAACTTGCAGCTTGTTCTCGCATCGCTCTTAATTTGCACCTCGCTTACGCACCACTCATAACTTGCACCTTACTCACGCATCGCTTTAAATTCGCGCTATTTATTCGCTCTTCGTTTGGTACTGGTAATATGCGCAATTTCTGCACTGCTCTTGTCAACACTCCTATTGCGGTTCGTATGACTGCGCTCCTTACTAGCTCATCTGCTCCTTGAATCACTCGCACAATTCTGCCCATTGCCCAATGCGATGGTGGGAGATTGTCACCTTTTATGAGCACTAATTGGCCCACCTTGATGTTGTTGCCCTCTTGCCTCCACTTCCTGCGCTGATGTAGCGTTGATAAATACTCCGTTTACCATCGCTTCCAGAATGAGGCCGTGTTCTGTTGCATTTCGCGTCAATGTCTCAACCCACTCTTGCTCAGTTCTGGCTCATTTCTCGGTAATGGTTGCACTTGCGCCTCGCCAATCAAGAAATGCCCTGGGGTCAATGCACTCAAGTCTTACGCGTCGTTGGATATCGCATTTATTGGCCGAGAGTTCAAGCACGCTTCTATGTCCATCAATACTGTGCACAACTGCTCGTATGTCAGTCGGTGTTGCTTCATTATGCGCCTTTGATGGTGCCTTGATGCAGCAGGCGTGATGAACCTCCATTCTGTGCCCTGGACAGTCAATTGCTCTAGCACTTCTGCACCTTGCCAAGTCTTGATCGCACTCTTCAACTGCTTGTCTGCCGCTACAAACGTCTTCCCATTGTCGCTGTATAGTCTTGCGGATCGCCCTCTTCTGCCAACAAATCGCCTGAACCTTGTTATGAAGGCTTCTGCTGTTAAGCTCGTCACTACATCCAAATGCACAGCTCTTGTCACTAGGCACACGAATACTGCTATGTAGCTCTTGACTTCTATTTGACGCCCTGCTCTGCTTTGCCTCGCGACTGTGCATATTGGCCCTGTAAAGTCGACCCCTGCATGTAAAAATGGTCTTGCTGGTGGCACTCTGTCTGTCGAAAGATCGCCTATCAATTGCTCGCTCATTCGCGCATCTAGCCTTGCACAAATCACGCAATTATGCACGATGCACCTCAATGCTCTCCGTAACCCCGGTATCCAGTACTATGAGTACTGGATACCAGGATTACGGAAAGCATATATTGCATCATAAGCTGCACTCCCCAGTGCTTCGTCGTCTCATGCGCCTCGCTCATTATCAGATGTCCTAGTCGTGAATTTGCTGGTATGATTACTGGGTATCGTTCATGATATTCGCCTTCAGCTCTGCCGATCCTTCCCCCACGCACAAAAGACCTTCTGGGTTTAGGATTGGTCTCAATGCTGCAATCTTGCTCTTGCTCGGGAAGCTCCTGCGTTCTGCTCTGATGCACTCTAACTCTGCGCCATATTAAATTTTTGCACCTGGCGCACCCATAAATTTCGCGCTTCTCGTTTCTCTTTGCTCAACGGCAGCCAATTTCGTCTTTTGGCACGCTCTTTTTCTTGCACATTAAAGATTCCATTGCTCGGCTACGTCTTCTGGCAGAGTCTCGTCTCAGCTTGCTTTTGACTTCCAGATTTCCTGCATCAGGATCTTGGCTTGTGCGATAATTGGTCCCAGGAGACCATTTGGGTCGTATAGCTTGGCAATCTGGCTTAGCACCGTTCTCTTTGTTATTGGCTTTAACTGGTCACTTAGCTCGACTTTGAATTCTAGCATATCTTGCTTTGTTGTCCATCTGAGCCCTAGCATTTTTGTTTCTTGCTCGCTACATAGTTCACCTTTTTGCTCACGCTACTCTGCTCTATGTATGCTCTTTTCTTCGCTCATTGCTCTTGCTAGTTGCACATTATTAGATGCCCATTTTGCTAGCACAAATCCTGCACTTCTTAGCACTATGTCAACATCTTTGCTCAGGATGATCACGGATTGCTCGTCTTCAGCTCCAGTCAAGCAGTCATCTATGTAAAAATAGTGTGATATGGTCTCTATTGCAGCAGTATGCCCGTGCTCAGCCTCTTTTGCACCTTGAATCATCGCTCGCACTGCACTGTGGGCTGAGGATGCCATACCATACGTGACCACTGTCAGCAAGTATTCGCGCAATGGCCCGTTTTTATGCTCTCGCCAAAATATTCTTTGGCAATCACTCTGCATTGACATTAACTTGCCGAAATATCATCTTTATGTCGTCTTTGATTACCACTCTGTGCCGCCTGAAGCGCATCAGTATGTCTGCTACATCATGTTGTAGCTTCTCACCTACAATTTGCACATCGTTGAACGGGATCCCTTGATCCGTTTTACAGGAAGCGTCGAATACCACCCGAAATTTTTTCACAACGCAATCATGTGGTATGTAATACGTCATTTTGTCTCTCTCTGGCTCTCTGTCTGCTCTTTGCATGTGCCCTTGCTGCTCATATTTGCGCATAAACTCGGTATATTTCGCTCTGTAGTCTGGTTCACGCTCTAATTTCTTCTCCAACACAAGAAGTCGTCTTAAGGCAATGTTTCGGGACTCGCCTATTTCTTTGCACTCTGGCCTTATGGGGATCGTGATCATGAACCTCCCAAATCGGTCATGCTGATACGTTTGCATGAGCATTGCTTCGACCTGCTCTTCTTCGCTCGTTTTTGTGTTTTTCTGTCGCTGTTCTTCCTGCTCCAAAAATTTTCGCATCATCTCCTCCAGCTCCTGCTCTCCATTTGGCAGCGTTGCGTATCTTTTTGCTCCTGTTGATCCTTTGCTCAGCGCTGCACCAATTAATATGTAGCCAAATATTGTCCCTTGTAGCACTGCGCCATGTACGGTTTGCACTATCTTCAGTCTTATCATCTGCGCCCATACATACGCTTCGAGTAACATATCGGTTTCACCCGGGGTGTTGAAGCTCATGTCTGCCATTGGCATGTCTAGCTCTTTGTCTGTGATTTTACTAACAATCTTGCTCAGGGGGGTTATGATGAGCCAACTGTCATTTGCCACTAAGAAACTGCACGTTATTCGCACTTCCGATTCGAACCATGGCATTATATTCAATATAGTCTTGCCCTTTAGCACCGTTATTTTGCCCGTCACTGACCGTATCTCTGTTCTGCTTCGCTCTACTTACAATCCGAATTATTTTGCACATTTCCTCGTCAAAATATTCACTTGCGACCCTGCATCGCACAACGCTCTTATTGGCCCACTCTTCCGCTCGTTCACATATAATCTGAGCATTACTGTTGCTAGTACTGACACTTGCTCAACATTGTCTTGAAATTTGTGAAGTTGCTCATTCCCGTTGGTATTCGCACACACCGTTTCATGCCCATTAGTCTTCACAATATATATACCCATATCGGACGCGCCGTTTTCTTTTGCTCCTCCAATGTTTTCGCACTTTTAACATTGTCTGTTTACACTCTCGCCGCCCTCGTAATTACTCCTTTTTTTTGTTTCTGCACAATTTGCTTTGTTCATTGGTCCGCTCACGCACATAAAATCGTTGGTTGGTTTTGCTCGTACTTATCCGCACAATTTGTACTTTATCTTTTGCCCTGCACTACACAGTCTATACTCTTAGCTTATTTGCGGTTCGGCCCTGCATCGTACTTCGCACCCCTTTTCGTCACTGCATCTGCATCTGGTGTTCTGCGCTGCACTCCATGCACCACACCGACATTTGCATCTGCTCCATCGCTTGCGTTGGCTCCTTGGCTCTACTCTGCATGCATGCATCAATGCCCTTGACCGTTTCTCCAGAAATGCAGACAGCTCGCTCACCGTTGGTGTCGCATTTTTGCGCGCTAGCTCCCACTGCTCTGCTGTTACTAGGTCGAGTCGTTCAACCATCATATAAACTATGATCACGTCCCAATTGCCGACTTCAATCCCTAGCGCATATAGTTGCCTCATTGGCGATGTCAATAATCGCCCTAATCCTCGGGAAATTTCCTCCGCTCATTGTTGGCATCTCAAACAGCGCCTTGATATGTGCTCTTTGCATTAAGTAAACATAGTCGTATACTTCTGCCAGCTTAACCCATGGCTGCGCGTAATTTACTCGTCAGCTGGCATGAGCCCAGCACAGCTTTGCCTTCTTCACTCACTACTGCCAGCAGATATATCGGCTATATAGTCTGATTTTCATGCACGGCCGCTTGAAATTTATCTCTGAATGAGCGCCACTCTTTGAATTCGCCCGCAAAGGTGCCCCATGTGTTCACGATCGCTCTTTACTCATGAACTTCAATATTTCTTGCACTGGCTTGCACTTGCTCTGCACTGGCGATATATGTCGGCCTTTCCACTTCTGACATATCACTCACGCCTTTGCTCAAAACTGCTAGTATTATTTATTTACCCGTCAATACAACTTGCTCAACACTTTCTATTTACGCTTCCTTCCTGGCATTTATGGGCGCGCTTCTGAGTAGCATATGTTGCACGTTGCGTACATACATATGTTTGCACATAATCATTCACACTTTTGCACACACTAATTATATTAATGGAGCCATTTGGCCCGCACATTTTGCACATATTTGCACGTGCTCAATTATGCTCTAGTTAGCCCGCATGTAAGCACGCTTAATCATTTGCACGTTTCTACTTTCCTTCTGCCCATGATTACTTTGCACATAGGCACGATACGGGATCTTGGGGCACGACAGAACAAATTTCCGGTAGGCATTTGAAAGGCTTTTTCGCGGTCCATTGATTTTAGCGGTATCCGGCTCGATGGACCAAAATATGTATTTATAGCGCACGAAGCCGTTAAAATTTTGCCGGTCGGCTAGTACGTCGGGTTCGCCAGACAGTATTGCTGTTCAGTACAAGCAGCTTAAAGAAAAACTGGTATTTTACCTTAAAGATGATAAAGGTAATAATGTAGTCATCATGGAAATTGAACAATAGAGAGTACTACGAGTTAAGACACAATTCTCTACTAGATTCTGTTCGAAAAGTGGAAAAAGCTCTCCCCGAATGCAAAGTCGTGGTACCCAACAAGGTCATGCTTCGTGTCATGATCCCAGGGCATCCACGGATGAAATGTCTACCGAAGATTCATAAGCCTGGGAATGAAATGCGAGAGATCATCACCGCCACATATTCGCCGACAAACCGAATTGCAAAGTGGCTTGTAGAGGAATGCAACAATTGGGGAAATCCTTTGCGCAACCTTTTAGTGAATGATAGGATGGAATTGATTGAGAAGCTTAAACATATCAACCACATTGATCAGGATGAAATTCTGGTGTCTTTCGATGTAAAAGCGCTGTTTCCTAGTGTGCCAGTTAAGCAAGTACTAGCTTTATCTGAGGATTGGCTAATATCTAACAACACAGACGGCAACCAAAGGGATAAAAGCAAGACTTCTATATGAACTCGCCGTTTTGTGTATGTCAGAAACTTACTTTACTTTCAGGGGACGATTTTATTAGTAAAAACCGGGAGTTTCATTTTCTCCCCTCATTAGCGAGATTTTCATGAGCTGGATAAGATTCGCTTCCAAGAGTATGGATCCGGTATGTTGATGACGTGTTTGGAATCGTGAAGAAGAACGAACTAGACAGCATATGCAAAAAGATCAACGAATTCCACAAAAATATTTCATTCACTATGGAGGAGGAAAAGGAGAGTCAAATAGCTTTTTTGGACCTAAGAATCATTAGGGAGATGAATGGTGTAGAATTTTATATTTAACGAAAATCGACCAATACCAAAGACATCGTAGCACTCTCACGCAACTAAATTGGCAACCTACAACAGCTGGATACACAGGATTTTAACTACCCTCTAACTAAAGAACGGTATGTTCAGGAATGTAAGTTCATACTTGATACGGCGAAAATCAATGGATATGATACGGAATTGGTGACCCCTATCATAAGCAAAATGAAAGGAGATTAAAAGCGGAATCTTTCTCTACGTTATTTGCAAAGAACAAAAAATTGGAGAACACTCATAAAGCAGCAATAACAAACGTTTTTGGGCGGATTAAAAAGATGTGGATGGCAATACCTACCAGTAAAAACTTAAAACTCGGAACAAGATTAGGTACACCGAACGACAAGTGGCTCAAGGAGGAAAAATGCGGAGTTTATAGGATCACGAATAATCATAAGATCGATTGGGAAGGTCTGCAAGTCGTACAGGAGGTGAATAGTGTCAGGAAATTAGACGCTTACGAAAGTCTATGGATATTGAGACAACCAGAAAGTCTACGGCTGAACGATGATTTAGGAAACGGCTACTCAAAGATGTTAGTGGTAATTAGGGGTGAGTAATTTTTGTTAAAGCTAATAGCAATTTGAGTAACTTTTATTAGGATAAGTTCTAAAAAGGGACAAGTAGCAACAAAGACTCTAAAGGCTCTCTTTCCGGTAAAAAATACCCCATTCAATTGAGTTTGAAATGTTCTGAAATGAAATTTTTCATCCACTCAGTTACTTCTTATCTTCATCGCTGATTCGAATAATTACATCAGGCTCATTTTTCCTTTACTTTTCCAACTCATTTCATTTGCTGGTTTCCATTTAATCCAAATCAGCGCACTTTAAATTCATCCTGTTCTGTTTTATCATTAATATTTAGTTATTCCATTCGACTAAAGTTCTCAACCCTAAGATAGTTTTTCCTTCCCATTGCGAACTTTTACAGGTTCCAGGAGTATCTTAATAGCGAATGAAATATTCCCTGCAAAAAACTCTCCATAATGGGATGTAAATTTGAAAATCATGATTTGAATGACCCTTGTATCCAGATAATTTTTAGATTCAAAAATAAGGTTTGTTCGTTGATAATCCGTCAAAGAAGATATTATTTTAATAAATATTATTTTAAAAATATGCACTAAGCACTTTCCTTTGAAATTACGAGTACAGTATTAATATACATCTTATATATTTTTATGTTATGTTCATTTCGCAACTAAACTATAGGAGTATTAATTTTAATTCGTACATACCTCCCCTTCCAGCAATGTTTCGGGTGCACGAAAAGCTGGAGTTCCCGCCGGCGATTTGTTATTCATCGTAGCATCCTCATCCAGGAATTCAGTACAAACACCGAGATCAGCAATTTTAACGTGACCATCATCGCCCAGAAGAAGATTCCCGGGTTTGATGTCGGAATGAATTATACGTTGGTAGTGCACTGAAATGAGAAATAGTGATGAACATGAAATGGAGAATTATTGAAGGGATGATATGCAAAAATTTGAGTGGGTGAATTCAATTTATTTTACATTATGCTTCGTTCTTTCCTGAGGCGATTGCAGGAAAGTTCTTTGTGGATGGGAATTATATTAATATACGAGTATGGTTGTAAATTTACTCAGATCATATTTGGACATACTTCAATTATGTGTAGCAAAATAATGTCAGTTGACGTGTTCTTGTTTATGTCAAATATAAGATTAAAACTGTTAAAATATTTTATTAGAGAATTGAAATAAAGGAAATCTAGCATTACCCGATTGGATGAAGGTAGAAATTTGTGCAAATATTGCATGGCTAGGAATTTGTCCTGTACTACTGAGGACAATGATTTCATTTTCCGTTCGTGGAAGAAACTATTCATGTGTCAAAAATTTTCAAATTGGATTTCGGGAACATTGTGAAAAACTTAGAATCTGTCGAATTTCCGACACAAGCTGGAATCAGCAAAATCAAGACCCGAGAATGTGAAATAGTCACAAGTAGCTGTTTCAAGAAATTCATCGAAGAGGAACTTCAAGAAATAACAGAGAAGAACTTAGTTACAATGTCTGTTTCAGATCATTGTATACCTACAAATTTGCCGAATGAAGTCATCTTATCAAAAATGGAAAGCTCTTCAAAGCAAGACTTAGTCATAACGATTGAACAGGACATTAGCAAGTTAAAAAAAAACGGGTAGATCAGTTTTTAAACTATGGCGGCACGGAATGCCCCAACGCCAGCGCACGCTTTATGGCGCAAGCAGTTCATCGTCCCTCGAGAAATGTGCGCCTGCCGCCGAGTCCACACATCATCCACTCGAGAAAAAGGAAAATTTTCTTAAGTCAGTATACCTGAGAGGACTTGGCAAACTTTTAACAGGTTTCACTCTTAATCTACATCCAGTCGAGTTTGAACGTACACGAATGCACACTGTAGCACAATCAACATAAATGGCATCAACCATTTTGAATTACTATCAAGTATTGTTAGTTTACAATTAGTGAAATAAAGTTATTATTCATAAAACTATAAAAAGAGCAAAAGTTAACTTCTAAAGAGTAAAACTTGACACGTGAAGTGGTGACCCGAAGTGGAGAACGAGAACGATGCTTGGGCGAGACGACGATGATGCTGCGCGCAACGCCTCTATGTGCAACCCAGAGCTCTTGCTCTCCCAGGAGCAACAGCTGCCATCGCCAGCGCATAGCCAGCCAGTATCGGCAAGTCAAGCCTGACAATTCGACCAACAGCAGCTACCATCTCAACCGGTCAACAGTGTTGGCTACTGCAAGTTACCATCATACTGGCGCGTAGCTCTTCTAAGTTGAGTCCAAATTCCCTAAGCCAACCAGGTACCACCTTACGGTCCCATCATTGGACCACGACGCAATCGCCGAAGTGGCCGACCTTATCCGTGCGCCAATGGAGCTCGTCGAATATGGGAACCTCAAGTCGGCCATCGTCTCCTGCTAACGGATTCCCCCAACGTCCAGCTACACAAACTCATCGCAGTTATCGAGCTCGGGGACAGACGGCTATCACATTAGCTCCCTTGCTGGGACGCGAGTAAGCGGCGATGTACTGCGGGTGAAATGGCTCGACTTCCTGCTACAGCAGACGCGGCGAATTCAGTTTTTGATCAGGAACCAGACGCTGGAGAAGTTCGGCGCGGTCGCTACGTCCATAGAAGCAACCTCGCGCTCCACCACACCCTCATCTAGTTTCTCCTCAACATGCAGTTTCCCGGGCCAGATCGCAGTTGAGCTAGCCGCCCTCCGCTTAGCAATTGCACAATTGCCAGGTTTGACCCACGAGGCACTCCAGCAACCATTCGCTAGTGCCAACATGCAGCGTGGGCGCTCCTCTTCACGAGACGGCCACCAAGGAAGGACACCCCGCACCACTCCAGGTCCCGTACCACATACGGGGTATTGCTGGTATCACAGCAAACACGGAGCCCTAGCGATCCAATGCAAACAGCGCTGCACTTTTCTGCCTCAGGGAACCGCTACCAGACGTTCAGAAAACTAAGATTGCAGGCGCTGTACTCAGCGGACACCACCACCAACAATCCGAAAAAGCACCTTTACGTCTCGAGCCGCACAACAAAACCTCGTTTTCTGGTGGATTTTGGCTCAGCATTTTCCATCATTCCGAGGCACCTCATCGCCAGGCCTCTTCAGAAGCAGAGCAGAGATGGTATGCCTATCGTCACCTTTGGCACTCAGCAACTCACGCTGGACTTTAGGTTATTCCGCCTTTCGTTCTCGCAGACGTCCAGGCAGCCATCCTGGGAGCCGACGCACTCAACTATCGTAGCCTACTTATTGCTCTTCGAAATCGGCGCCTCTTGGATGGCCACACCAGTCGCTCTACACTCTGCGTTCTCGGCCCAGCTCCACCAGTGCATAGCATCAGCGCCGTGACCAAGCCATCGGAGGAGTATACGAGCATACAAGTAGATCATCATGGTTTCGATCGCTAACTTTACCGCTCAGCACCAGATAATCACGCACGGTCTACCCGTCTTCGCAAGACCACGTCGTTTCGCGGGAGAACGCCTCTCTGCAGCGAAAGCAGAGTTCGACTTCCTGTTGCAAAGAGACATGATTCGACCTTCATCAAGCCAATGGGCTAGTCCCCTGCACATTGTGCCCAAGGACGGTGGCCGTCGGTGAGCAACTGGAAATTACCGCTCACTAAATGCCCACAATCACCCAAACCTCTACCCATTGCCCATTATCGAGGATCTAGTCCAGGAGGCCAGCAGTTCAGTATTCTCGGTCATCGACCTCCTTTTATCAAATCCCAGCAGCCCCAGAAGACATCTGCAAAACGGCAGTCACCACGCTCTTAGGGCTATTTAAACTCGTAGGAATGCCTCTCGGGCTGCGCAATGCAGCCCAACCCTGCAGCGGGTCTGCAGGGGAATGCCGGTCGACAAAAGCACTCTTGGAGGCTAGCCTTCTTTGGGGTGTTCCGCCCCCACGTACCCGAGGAAATTCCCGCAGGGAGAATGCCGGTCGACAAGAGCACTCTTGGAGGCTGGCATTCTTTGGGGAGCGCCACTCCCACGGACCCGAGGATATGGGGGGCGCCGTGAGGTTCCCTCCTGGGATGACAGGTAACGACTCTGATTGGATCTGGACTACGCTTCGGACAACGAACTGGAAATGACGCTTTGGGCTGGCGGATGTGATGGTTTGGACCTAGTTGCTTTGCACAGTAGCGCCGAGGTGAAACTCGTGTGTGAACAGCTCCAATTCAACTATCATACCGTCTCCGTCCCGGTTAAACCTTGGCAGGCCTCGGAGTACGTTCGAAGTTCGCACCGTTGGGTTGGTGGTGTAGGTTCGGTTGAGACGGACTCCCGATTAGCGCTGGTCTGGCTCTGAGCACTTGTCCCCATAAGGGCTTGTGCCAACCCTCGCATGGCCTCCCTGCTCTGCAAAGATAACCATGGGACCAAAAAGGCGACTACACACACGAACGGAGATAGCGGCTCCGAGGGGAGACCCAACAAAACTGGAGCAAACAAAATCAAAAGACCACAAATACCCAGAAAAAGAAACGAGAAATAATAACGACAACGCAACCAGCGGTTGCAGCCACGATGTCAACAGAACATCGCGAATGGTACTAACAACGACAAAAACGAAAACTAACACAACGACAGTGAAGACGGACGAAAAACGGAGAAAACAGACTGAGATTCCTGCGGCGTTTGGGCGCAGCAAAAAAATGATGCGAACGCCTGAGCGTCCTACTAAGGAGAAACGGGAAACTCTGCAGGACACTACAGGTGTTCGAGCGGTGGGAGATAACATAAAGAGCACTGAAAATTCGATTGTCACTCCCCTGTCACCCCGACATTGCAACGAAAAATCCAGAAGCCAACGAAGAGATTACGGCACGATAAGCAAAGAGTGACCAGAAACCGCGTGAATGCACCGCCAAAGTTGAAAGTGTGGCGGAAGTACTGCACTCGGAAACGGAACGCGATAACCTCTCCCAAGGATGGTTGCAAGGTACAATTGCGGCCCAGCGATACGAAGAAAAAAGACTACTGCGAAAAGCGGGATATGTTCTAAAAAGAATACAAGCTGCATGCGACTCCCCAAAAATCAGCAAAGCAGCAAAGGAAGGGCTCCTTGAACTAGAGGAGCTCCTAGATCGCATAGGGCACTATCGGAGGAGCTTGTTAAGGGCCGAAGACGAAGAGAAGGCTAAAGAGGCGCTTGGGGCGAAATCTAAGGGCGACACGCAGATAGCTCCACCATTAAACGTCAATAAAAGAATGGCGTCTAGCCCAATCAAAGGAGATCGGGATAAAAGAAGGAAGAAAGAGGCACTTGAATGGCGTGGAGCACTAGATCAGGGGTTCCAGACAGTGCTTACAAAAGGAGCGAAGAAAGCTGCAAAAAAACTCCTTCAAAAAAAGCCAGAAAGTAAAGTTCGTACGGATGCCCAATTACAAAAAGGACCTGATGCAAAGCAGATAGGCAGAAGCCCCGACGAAGACCCCGGCAGCAGGCACTGCTTGTAAAGCCCCAAGATGGCCGATCCTACGCGGAGGTACTGCGGGACATCAGGGGAAACGTAAGGCCCGAAGACACCAATACTACCATTAAAGTAGTACGACCAACGCGGTCGGGCCACATACTGGTCGCATTCGGAGCAGAGGCCGGCAATAAAGATGCATTCTGTGACGCAGTAAAGAAAGTCCTTGGCAAAAGCGCAAATATAGCCCCGCTTGAGCGGATGGCAACGATCGAAATACGAGACAAAGACTGCGTGACGGATCTGGCCGAGGTAGAAGAGGCCATCAAAAAGGAGTTCCCTAGCGTGGGAAGGATCAAAGCAAGACTGACACCAGAAAACAACAGGGGACAACGCATGGCCATCGTCGACTTGACCAAAAAGGACGCCGAACAATTCCTGAACAAGGGCAAAGTACGAATTGGGTGGGTTGTCTGTAGGATACGCCGAAGAGCAACGCCTCTTCAATGTTTCAAATGCCTTGGTTATGGTCACACCACACAAGTATGCAAAGGATCCGAGAGGGGTTCCTTGTGCTACAAATGCGGTGAAATGGGACATAAAAGAAAAGAGTGTACGAAGGAGGCACACTGTATTCTTTGCAAGGATGCTGATCCAAACCTGATTTCGGACACGTCTTGGGCTCAGGAAAATGCCGGGTGTTGCAGGAAGCCCTAGCCAAGCCCAAATCAGAGCTTTGATGACCCGCATCCTGCGGCTAAGCCTACACCGCAGTTCAACCGCCCAAAATCTGCTTGAGCAGTTTGCGAGAGACATGAAAGCCGACTTCTTGCTGCTGGGTGAGCAACACCATAGTAAAAGTCCTGCATTATGGTATTCTGATGAAACTGGTACTGCCGCCATCTGGGTTCGGAACAGAGACTTTCAAGCAGAGAGTTGTGGACGGGGGGATGGTTTCGTGTGGGTTCGGTGCTCAGGGATCACCTTCTTTAGTGTGTACCTAATGCCTAACGAGTCGATATCATCTTTCCAAGCCAAGCTTAATGCTTTGGAGGGCGCTGTCTCGAACGCAGAGGGCAAAGTGCTCGTTGGGGGAGACTTCAATGCTAAAGCAATCGAATGGGGCATGCCTCAGACGGATCCGCGGGGAAACGAATCCTGGAAAAGGCGGCCAGGACGGCGCTCGTCGTACTAAACTCCGGAAACACGCCAACTTTCCGCCGTATTGGCTGTGAGGGAACCATACCGGACGTGACATTCGCCTCGGAGTCCTTAGTACGGAGGATACACAACTGGAAAGTATTAGAGGACTACTTAGCCAGTGATCATCAGTGCATTCTGCTTGAGATAAGTGATGCTGTCTGCCAACGTCCGTGCTCTCGGCCTTCTACAACTGGATGGAACATCGGAAGAATGGGCGTCGAGAGGTTCGTCAAGGTTCTCACACCAGGTGTACTGCTGCAGGGAGCTTCGGAGGGGACGGAAAAACTGGCAGCTCAAGACGTGGTGAACTCTACTATGAGCATCATTACGACTGCTTGCTACGCTTCTATGCCCCGTCGAAGACCCCGGCACGGCAAGCTCCCGGTGTACTGGTGGTCTACTGAAATCGCTGAAAAGCGGAGGGAGTGTCACAAGCTTTGGCGTGAGGCTCAACGGGCGCGGAACCGTGACGAGGCATGCAACCAGGTGGCAGCATATATGTCGGCCAGGAAATGCCTTCGCAAACTGATCAACAGTAGCAAGGCTCGCTGCTGGCAAGAACTAGTAGACAATGTGAACAAGGATCCGTGGGGCCTTGGCTACAAGCTGGTCATGGGGAAACTTGGTGCCCTACGGAAGCCTTGTATACATGACGCGGAAAAGATGGACGCGATATTGCGAGGACTCTTCCCCGCCCATCCCGCCCGTGTTGACGCTGTCCATGGTGAAACAGCAGTAGAGTGCCCACTCTTTACACAGCTGGAACTGGAGGAGGCAGTCCTCTCCTTGAAAGCGAGGAAGACTCCAGGTCCAGATGGTGTTCCAGCTGAGGTGTTGTGGCTCGTCTATCACCATTGTCCTGACTTGCTGCTCAGCACATTCGACGCTTGCCTACGGGACGGGGTTTTCCCGGTACGATGGAAGGTGGCGAGGCTCGTGCTGATCAGCAAGGGGAAGGGAAATCCCGAATTGCCGTTTGCATACCGCCCGTTATGCATGCTAGACACCGCTGGGAAAGTGGTAGAGAAACTCATCAAGGGATGACTCACTGACGCGATTCGTGCTGCTGGGGACCTGTCAGAGGTGGTGAACGCGGTCCAAAAGGCAGAGGCATATAGTCGCACCAAGCGACGGATCGTCCTGTTGGTGACACTCGACGTCAAGAATGCCTTCAACTCCATTAGATGGGTGAATATTCTGGACACGCTGGCAAACTCTTTTCAAGTTCCAGAATATCTAATGCGGCTTTTGAGGAACTACCTAAAGGACCGAAGCCTGCTCTACGACACGACACAGGGCCAACGAAGGATGGAAATTACATCGGGTGTTGCCCAGGGATCTATCCTTGGTCCGGACCTGTGGAACGTGTCTTACGACGGGCTACTGAGACTTGAGATGCCAAATGAGTCGCGCTTGGTCGGCTATGCGGATGATGTTGCGGCTCTGGTCGCTGGACGCACCGTTGAATAAGCGCAACTTAGGCTAGGTATGCTAATGCGCTGAGTGAGGGACTGGATGACTGCTCGCGGGCTGAGTTTAGCACTGGAGAAAACCGAAGTGGTCATCTTGACAAAAAAGAGAATCCCTAGAGTAAGGATGATCAGTATTGGAGACATAAAAATCGAATCGAAGCCAGCGGTGAAGTACCTGGGGCTACTGATCGACTCGAAGATGAGTTTCTCTGAGCAAGTCAGGGCAACGGCTGGGAAGGCTGCTTCGGCCCTGAGTCGACTTATGGCCAACGTAGGGGGACCCAGCCCATCAAGAAGACGCCTCTTGATGAGTGCTGTAGGGTCAGTGCTACTGTACGGAGCAGAGGTATGGGGCGACGCTCTCAGCAAGGAGGTATACCGAAAACGTTTGGCACAGGTACAGAGAAGAGGAGCACTGAGAATTGCATCTTCGTATCCAACAGTCTCCGACTCGGCGGTGAGAGTGATTGCAGGCGTGATACCTGTCGCCCTCCTTGCTAGAGAGCGCCGCGCTATTTACCTGCGCCGAAACGAGGATGCGAGGGAGATAGAGACAGTGCTCGCTCAACGATTGGCAGCAGTCTTGGGTGAATTTCACGAAGGGAAGGTGGATAGCGCGCCTCATCCCGGATGTGAGACCGTGGCTAAATCGAAGGCTTTGTAAGACTGACTTCTATCTGACCGAACTTTTGAGCGGGCGCGGGTGTTTTCAGTCTTACCTGCACAAGATCGGTAAGTCACGGTCTTCCGATTGTCGGTTTTGCCCAGGAGAGGAAGACAATGCCTGTCACACATTTATTGCGTGTACAAAATGAGTCAGGCTGCAAAAGGAACTCTACAGGGAGACGGGAGAGCTCGTCCCGGATAGTAGAGTTGCGGTGATACTCGAATCGGTTGACAAATGGAACCAGGTGGCACATTATGCTCGGGCAGTCCTAAAATATAAAAGGGACTCACAGCAGCCGGAGGCGCTGGGGCTAAATAACATTCACCTCCCTACCACAAAGAAAAAAAAACCCTGCAGCGGACACTCAACCACCTGGTGAGGAGGCTCGACTACTACGACATACTAGGATGGCATCTTAGTATGATTGGCTAGCCACGAACATCACCAGCGTCACATCGAGCAACTTCTTTCCATACTGCAAGTAGCAAAACTCCGGCCAAACTGAAATAAATGCCAGGTCCGTAGTCATCTTTGCCAGGCACTTCATCTGCGAGACAGGTTTCCGACCACCGACTCCCAAGACGAAAGCCATCGTAGACTTTTCTAAACCTGCTGACTCCTCACAGTTGAGATGTTTCCTTGGAATGCTCAACTTCTAGCGCCGCTGCACACCACATGCCGCCGAGTTACAAGCAGCACTTTCAGAGCTGCTGAAAAATTTAGCACTGAGAGATCGCAAATCACTTGGACACCCGACGCTGAAGCCAATTATAGAAGCTGCAAGCAAAGCAATGCCGTAGCAACTACAGCAGCTTTCCTTTCACCCTCGCATCAGTTGGCACTACGCACCGACGCATTCAACGTCGTCATTTGGGCAGCCTTGGACCAGCAACAGGACGACGTTTCTTGGATACCACTGGGATTTTTCTCAAGGAATTTTTCCGAGACCGAGCAGCGCTACTCCACCTACGACCACGAACTTTTGGCAGTCCTCGCCGGCATCAAGTTCTCCCTGCACATGCTGGAGTGGAGGCACTTGACAGAACGTTCGGACAAACCCTCGCTCTGCCAAAGCAGACAGTTGGAGTTCATCGGCCAATTCGACACACGAACGGAGTATGCACCAGGAAAAGACATCATCGTTACCGACGCACTCTCACGTATAGAAACGGTTGCGGTACTAACCACACTTACTACTCGAGCTATTAGTACGGCACATACCATATGTGACCAGTTGTCGCATCTCTTGGCGAGCCCCCGCTTCAAGCTGCATCAGTTTGTTTTGGACGGCTACTTTGCGCACTATATTGAGTTCAACGGTGCTATTAAGCCCTAATTGGCAGCAGTGCTCCACCGCTAAGTCTTTGATGCCATTCACCAGCTCTCCTACCCTACCGGCGAGCCACCGCAAAACGCGTAGCAATGAAATTCTTCTGGCCGAGTCTACGAAAGGATGTTTATCGCTGGGCCAAGCAGTGTGTGCCATGCCACCGTTCAAAGGTAGCTTCAAGACGCCGGATCATCCACGTTGACCTTATTAAACTTCCGCAGTGTGATGGCTCCGAGAAGTATCATATATACACGCTGGCCTCAAGCAAAACCTGTGCGCAATGTCAACGCCAGCGTGTAGGCCCCAAGCAAAACCTGTGCGCAATATCAAGGCCAGCACCATCGCCACAGCGTTGTTTGACCACTAGATCGCCATATTCAGCATGCCATGCGAAATCATCTCGGAGCAAGGCCGTCAGTTTGAAGCCCACCTCCTCAATAAATTCGGTCTACTGCTGGGAGTCAACCACATCTATACTACACCATATCATCCACAAGCCAATAGCATGGTGTAACGGATGCATCGATCAAGAGCGCTTTGAAGTGCGTTCCCGAAACCCCTTGGCTGCAAGCACTTCCTGCGATCCTGTTGGGCTTGCACCCCGCCTTCATGGAAGAACTGCAAGCCTTTCTAGCAGAGATGGTTTTCGGCACGTCGCTACGAATCCCAGGCGAATTCGTCGCATCTCAAACGACACCAATCAGCTACCTACAGGATTTCGTTGCAGACTAACGCCGCCTATTCAAAGCGATTCGTCCCGTCCTACTGGCCTGGCACACTAAACACCGTCCATTCATCTTCAAGGACCTGGCGACCTGCATATATGTGTTCTGCCGCATTGACGCAGTCGGGAAGCCGCTCGAACAGCCGTACTCCGGACCCCACAGCGTCATAGAAAGGGTCAGCAGATGTAGGTGCGCGTCATAGACATAAACGGCGTTGCCAAGACCCTCTCCATAAACCATCTGAAGCCAGCGTACTTGAAGCACTCCAACGCCCAGCCATCAACACCACCGTTAGTACCACTTCAGTCACCCTCATCACCACCACAGTCACCCGCGCCACCGCCCTTAGTGCCAACTCAAGCGAAACAACAAAAACCAACTTTCACAAAGAGGAATGTCACCTTTTCACTCCCTTCATCGAACGCGAAGGTCATTGGGGAGGAAGTGACTGTGGCGGCACGGAATGTCCCTACACTAGCACACGCTTCACGGTGCGAGCAGATCTTTGCCCCTCTAGAAATCTTCGCCTGTCACCGAGTTCACACATCAGCGGCGCAAGCAACTTCCCGCGAGAAAAAGGAAAATTTGCTTTAACCGCTTTTCTAAGTTCACACAAGTCAATATACTTGAGAGAACCTAGGCAAATTTCCTACTAGTTTGATTCTTCATCTACATCTAGTTGGGTCCCGACGTGCATAAATGCACTAGCAAGTATTGTTAGTTTACAATTAGTGAAATAAAGTTATTATTCATAAAACCAAAAAAAGAGTAAAAGTTGACTTTTAAAGAGTAAAAGTTGACGTCTAAAAACTATTAAATAATGATAAATTTTATCTTAGTAGAAAATTTAACTCTAATAAATTTGATGTACGAAATAGCTTCTCGCCCTTAGCTGATGGTCAGATTATTCAGGATATGGCTTTCACCCATATTTTTTAACAATATTAGCCCTTTAACGGTTAAAACTTATTTTTAAATGATTCCCTACATGCAGGTACCAAATTAAGTTATTTTTGTACTCGTTCTATAAAAGTATTGTCGACAAAATCGACAAATTTGACTTCATTCTCAATTTAAAGAAGGAAAAGAAACTATGAGAACATTCGTTTCTGCCTTTGATCAGACGTAACCCCATAGTAATCCTCAAGGGGTTGAGCGCTTTGTTCACTGTTGCCGAAATAAAAAATGATGCATTGTCACAAATCACGGAACTAAATAATTTTGAGATAACAAATTTATCAACAGCATGGTCTCGCGATAACGATGTAAAGTTAAATATAATCAAATTCACGTTAAGTAATGAGGATGATCTAAAGAAGCTTCTTAAAAATCCGTTTTTACTGCATCATAAAATTACTTGGGAAAACCCAAAGAGGGGTGATTTGACGCAATACAGATATCAATGTTTTGGGCACGTATCTTAAATTGTGGATATGAAAAAAGATGTGTTGCTTGTGGGAGCGAACACATAGATGATGTGTGCCCACATAAGGGTACAAATAATGAGACTTTTAATAATCCAGATACTCCTCTTGTGTATTGCGTGCCATGCTCCTCAACTGGTCACCCAGCTAACTTTTAGTGTCCAGAAAGAGTAAAATTAAGAACAAAGTTGGCAAAAAACCGTGCTGCAAAAGCAAATCCAATGTCGTTTAGTATTCCTCCTAATAACATTCCAAGTTCCTCTTCCACTCCAGCTAATAACAATTTGCTTTATTCTGATCTTTAAAAATCTGATAATAAATCAGAAAATTGCTTTTGTAAATTAAATAATGAATCTCTCCTCCACTTCGGTGTACCTCCTGTGACCCTCATAAAAAATCTAAAGAATTTCTTGCTCCATACTGTCTTTTGTCTCCTGAAGAACAACCTGAAGCCTTATTTAACTTTTTTATTAGCATTGTGAGCAAAATTATTGGAATGAACATTAATTCCTTGCAAACCCATGATAAGCGGATTGCTCGCCTAAATATTCTTGATGATTTTGCGCCTGACATTGTTTTTTTTAACGAAACCTGGCTAAGTGTAAGGCATAAACCACTATTTCCAAATTACACAATGTTTCCCAATGATATTGGTAGAGGTACAGCCATCCTTGTTCATTCTAAAAATACCGTTTTCCCCGCGGGGGGAGCGCTGGCCGACAGGAATACTATTTGAGGCTAACATTCTTGAGGAGTTCCGCCGCCACGTACCTGAGGAAATTCCCACAGGGGGAGTGCCGCTGAAAAGAGCACTCTTGGAGGCTAGCATTCTTTGGGTAGCGCTGTCCCACGGATCCGAGGATATGGGGGGCGCCGTGAGGTTCCCTACTGGGATGATATGCAACGACCCTGACTGGATCTGGACGACGCTTTGGACAACAAACTGGAATTGATGCTCTGGGCTGGCGGATATGATGGTTTGGACCTAGTTAGTTTGCACGGTAGCACCAAGGTGACACTCGTGCATGAATGGCTTCAGTTCAACTCTCATACCGTCTTCATCTCGGTAAAATCTTGGCAGGCCTCGGAGTACGTTCGAAGTTCGCACCATTGGGTTGGTGGTGTAGGTTCGGTTCAGACGGACTCCCGATTAGCACTGGTCTGGCTCTGAGCACTTGTCCCCATAAGGGCTTTTGTCAACCCTCGCCTGGCCTCTCTGCTCTGCAAAGATAACTATGGGACCAAAAAGGCGACCACACCCACGAATAGAGATAGCGGCTCCAAGGTGGACCCAATAAAACTGGAGCAAACAAAAATCCTAAACAAGTTGGGTAGACAGACCTAAGCTCATGTCAGAAGGGTTTTGTATTCAATTTACGAAATGCAGCCACCAGATCGAATCAAATCAAGAAACATGTCAAAAACGATTTTATTGGAGAAAATATGAAATACGAAGATCATTCTATTATTAACAAAGTTGAACGAATTTCGACTTCTGAGGTTTTTGGTATTGTTATAATTATAATAATTATTTCAGATGTCCATCCGCAACGGAGGAAACACATTTTTCATGTATTTCCCCCCTGTGCCCCCACTGAAGCAAAAACTGACAGTTTAACAACTGCTTTGAAAAGCTCCCATGAAAACTTTAATTTCATACTCATATCGGCTACGTTTGATGAATTTTTTTTTCAGGGGCCACTCTCCTGTACTGTTATCATCGATTAATGGCCAATTTTTTCGAATCCTAGAATGGTTACAACACCCTTTTGCTAGGAGCTCTCTCCCACCTCCTTGACTTGTTTCACTTATGAGCATTAATTGTGGGTACTCATCTTCAGTCATTCATTAAATTGAATCAAGTGTTCAAAGCATGCACCTTAAACGTTGAAGTTAGGAAAAAATAACTCAAAATTTTTCAATCTTCGCATTTAAAACAGCCACTACCAAAAAGACATCTACGTGCTGAATTTCATTGAATTTAAGGGTACCGTTAAGAATTTATTCAAGAAAACATAAAATCGACAAATCATACTATTACTAACAAAGTTGAGTGAATTGCGACTTCTCACGTATTTGTTGTTGTTGTACTCACCAAGACCTATATTCCTGATTTTTTTCAGATTTTTCGAATCACAGGTGTGCAATCGCGAGGGGGGGGGGGACACAAATTTTTCGTGTATTCCCCTCCCTGTACACCCCTCGAAGCAAATTCTGCCAAACTAAGACCTGTTTTGAAAAGTTCTCATCAAGACCTTTCATTTGATACCCATATCGGCTACCTTCAATGAAATTTTTTTTTCGGGGGGTCACTCTCCTATATGGGGAGACCCCTCTTAAATATCTTATAAAAATTTTTTGTAGTTGAACTTTGAAGAGATCACCACTTTACACCTACACACAAAATTTGATGTTTCTAGCTTAAGCAGTTTCCGAGAAAAACTGCTGTGACACACGGACGGACGGACGGACAGACGGACAGACTGGTCGCGAAACTAGTAGGGTTTTGTAAAATTATTTTACAAAACCCTAAAAAGATCAAAAGACCTAAAAAAATCTCCGTTGGCAGCACCAGCCGGAAAGGTAAATTTCTCGTATGTAGCGTAAAGTTTCGAAAAAGAATTTGGCTTGCCTACTACTAAACTTCTTTCTGCAATTTTCGTAGTACCACATGGGTATTTATTCACATAAAAAAAATCTGGTTCCGTTCGTTTTTAGAGACCTTTTATCGGGGTGCAAATATTTTGCTAATTAAATTGAGTTGCACGCGTATGGATTACATATTGAAAATCGGCGGATCATAAATTGTTGTAAACATATAAATACCGGTTTCGCCCTTCTCGCATTTGCTGTTTACACAGTTCACAGTGGTAACCACACAAAGGCTTAAATAGCTCGAATAGTTAATTTCAAAAGATTTCCATAAAAGTTTAATCAGCACTTGCATTGCCATTAATATATACATTTTCAATTTTTTTTTCTGAACTATGAGGGCCGTCATTTCGATTTTTATTGAAATCGGCTGCTAAAAATATTAAGCTGTAAATTTTCGACTTTTTTATTTGTCATTCGATTTGCATAGTTAAATTTAAAAAATTAACTTGCCTTAATAACTTATAATTTCAAGTTTCAACGGAATCTGTTGAGAATCTTGGCTGCTAGAGGGCTACAGAAATAAAAAAAAAAGTATGCCAACCCCTGTACGGGGAGACCCGCCTGTATGGGGAGACCCCCCTTAAATACCTTAAAGTATTTTCTTGCACTACAAATTTCAAGAGGCACCACTTTTGACCTACGTAGAAAATTTCCTCATTCTAGCTCATGTGGTTTGCGAGAAAACTTGTTATGACGCACGAACAAACGGGCGGACGGACGGACGGACAGACAAGTCGCGATTTTATAATTTTTTAGGGTATTGTTAAAAATATTTTACAATATCTTAAAAATGATCTGGTTTATAAGTTCTTTCAAGTGAAGTCATTTAAAACGATCCCATGAAAAATATTCATTATTTCAGTTGGCACTAAAATAGCGAATTGCGCTTGCCTTCAGACCTTTGGGGGCCGCCATTTTGAATGCATGCATTTGATTTTGGATTATTTTAAATCTTTGTATGCTAGGACCTCATCAATCAATGTACTATCTCGTTCAAATAGGAGTTTCACTCTAGACAGGGCAAAATAATTCAATTTTTAAAGAAGCAGCTAAAATTATTAGGCTTTAAATTTTCGACTTTTTTATTTTTCATTCAATTTTAATAATTTCCTGCGAAATACAAGAACATAGTACAGAGATTCATAATCTCAAGTTTCATCAAAATCCGTTGGAAAATGTGACCGCTAGAGGGCCACAAAAACATGAAAAAAAACGCATATTTAAACGGCCGCCAGTTTGAAATTTGCAAATGCATGATCACCAAAATATCAAAGACTTTAGGTCTAAGTAATTTCTATCTTGAAACCAAGTTTCATATATGTCGGATCAAAATCGCGACTTTTAAAAGCCTTTGAAATTTTGACCTTCAACTGGCCGCCATTTTGTTTTTTGCCATCTGACCTTCAGTTTTTTAACGTAGTTCTTTAGATACTTATAATTACTATCTAACTGCCGAATTTCATGAAAATCTGTTGACAGCTTTGACCACTATTACAACAACAAAATTTTGCACGTTTTTCGACCTTTGAGCGGCCGCCATTTTGTTTCTGCTGTACCGACTTTAGATTTTTTATTGTGAGATTCATCGCATACATCAATGAACCTTTGTACCAAATTTCATCCAAATCGGAGCTATACTTTGGTCAGAACAGAAATCACGATTTTTCGTCTAAAATGACCGCCATTTTGTTTTTGCCCGGCCGACATAGCTGGTTCACGAACTTAACCGAGATAATTACCCAATACACCTTTCCTGAAAATTTGGTGAAAATCGAAGCAAAATTGCAACCTCTAGCGTGGTCACAAATTTCGCTATATCCCATATACATATATATATATATATATATATATATATATATATATATATATATATATATATATATATATATATATATATATATATATATATATATGATGCTCTCCGCAATAGGTAAATTTCTCTCGAGAAATTTACCTAAAAAGAAAGCAAAAATAACAACGACGACGTAACCAGCGGCTGCAGTCACGATGTCAACAGCACATCGGGAGTGGTACTAACAATGACAAAAATGGCGATGAAAACAATGACAGTGAAGAAGGACGAAAAAGGAGATTAATAGACAGCTTTGTCCAGACTGAGATTTCTGCGGCGTTTGGGCGCAGCAAAAAAAAGATGATGCAACCGCCAGAGCGGTGGGGAAATATATAAAAAACATCGAGAACTCGATGGTCACTGCTGCAACTGCCTTCGAAGCGACTTAAGCAAGGATCGTAGATCTCAAAATAATAACACACAATCCTTAAATCAACAAAAAGGTTACGGCAGGAAAAGAAACGAGTGACCAGACGAATACAGCACCATTTTGCACCATTGAAAATATGGCGCAAGTACTCTACTCGGAAACGAAAGCCGTTAACGTCTCCCAAGAAAGCTGGTCGCAAAGCACAATCGCCGCCCAGCGACTTGAAGAAGAAAGGCTAATCCGGAAAGTAGGAAATGCATGCAACTCGCCAAAAATCACCAAAGCAGTAAAAATTGGGCTCGTTGAACTAGAGGAACTCCTAGACCGCATAGGATGTTATTGGAGGAGCAGGTTAAAGGCGCTGAGGGGTAAGCCTAAAGGGCATGCGCAGATAGCTCCGCCATAAAACATCAATAAAAATCCCCGTTGGCAGCACCAGCCGGAAAGGTAAATTTCTCGTATGTAGCGTAAAGTTTCGAAAAAGAATTTGGCTTGCACTACTAAACTTCTGTCTGCAATTTTCGTAGTACCACATGGGTATTTATTAACATTAAAAAAATCTGGTCACGTTCGTTTTTAGAGACCTTTTATCGAGGCGCAAATATTTTGCTAATTAAATTGAGTTGCACGCGTATGGATTACATATTGAAAATCGGCGGATCATAAATTGTTGTAAACATATAAATACCGGTTTCGCCCTTCTCGCATTTGCTGTTTACACAGTTCACAGTGGTAACCACACAAAGGTTTAAATAGCTCGAATAGTTAATTTCAAAAGATTTCCATAAAAGTTTAATCAGCACTTGCGTTGCACTTAATATATACATTTTCAATTTTTTTCTGAACTGTGCGGGCCGTCATTTCAATTTTTATTGAAATCGGCTGCTAAAAATATTAAGCTGTAAATTTTCGACTTTTTTATTTGTCATTCGATTTGCATGATTAAATTAAATTAACTTGCCTTAATAACTTATAATTTCAAGTTTCAACGGAATCTGTTGAGAATCTTGGCTGCTAGAGGGCTACAGAAATAAAAAAAATTGTATGCCACCCCCTTGTATGGGGAGACCCGCCTGTATGGGGAGACCCCCCTTAAATCCCTAAAAATAATTTCTTGCACTGCAAATTTCAATAGGCACCACTTTTGACCTACGTAGAAAATTTCCTCATTCTAGCTCATGTGGTTTGCGAGAAAACTTGTTATAACGCACGAACAAACGGGCGGACGGACGGACAGACAGACAAGTCACGATTTTATAATTTTTTAGGGTATTGTTAAAAATATTTTACAATATCTTAAAAATGATCTGGTTTATAAGTTCTTTCAAGAAAAGTCATTTAAAGCGTTTCCATGAAAAATATTCATTATTTCAGTTGGTATTAAAATAGCGAATTGCGCTTGCCTTCAGACCTTTGGGGGCCGCCATTTTGAATGCATGCATTTGATTTTGGATTATTTTAAATCTGTGTATGCTAGGACCTCATGAATCAATGTACTATCTCGTTCAAATAGGAGTTTCACTCTAGACAGGGCAAAATAATTCAATTTTTAAAGAAAATGGCAGCTAGAATTCGACTTTTTTATTTTTCATTCAATTTTAATGATTTCCTGCAAAATACAAGAACATAGTACAGAAATTCATAATCTCAAGTTTCATCAAAATCCGTTGGAAAATGTGATCGCTAGAGGGCCACAAAAACATGAAAAAAACGCATATTTAAACGGCCGCCATTTCGAAATTTGCCAATGCATGATCACCAAAATATCAAAGACTGTAGGTCCAAGTAATGTCTATCTTGAAACCAAGTTTCATATATGTCGGATCAAAATTGCGAATTTTAAAAGCCTTTGAAATTTTGACCTTCAACTGGCCGCCATTTTGTTTTTTGCCACCTGACCTCCTTTTTTTACGTAATTCTTTAGATACTCATAATTTCTATCAAATTACCGAATTTCATGAAAATCTGTAGAAAGCTTTGACCACTATTACAACAACAAAATTTTGCACGTTTTTTGACCTTTGAGCGGCCGCCATTTTGTTTCTGCCGTACCGACTTTGGAGTTTTTATTGTGAGATTCATCACATACATCAATGAACCCTTGTACCAAATTTCATCCAAATCGGAGCTATACTTTGGTCAGAACAGAAATCACGATTTTTCGTCTAAAATGACCGCCATTTTGTTTTTGCATGGCCGATATAGCTGGTTCACGAACTTAACCGAGATAATTACCCAATACACTTTTCCTGAAAACTTGGTGAAAATCGAAGCAAAATTGCAACCTCTAGCGTGGTCACAAATTTCGTTATATCCCATATATATATATATATATATATATATATATATATATATATATATATATATATATATATATATATATATATATATGATGCTCTCCGCAATAGGTAAATTTCTCTCGAGAAATTTACCCAATAAATTTCTCTCGAGAAATTTACCTAAAAATGGCGTCTAGCCCAATTGAAGGAGATCGAGATAAAAGAAGGAAGGAAGAGGCACTTGACGGGTGTGAAACACTAGATCAGGGGTTTGAGACAGTGCTGACAAAAGGAGCAAAGAAAGTCGCAAAGAAAATCCTTCAAAAAGTGCTAGAAAATAAAGTTCACATGGACGCTCAACAAGGAAAAAGACCTGAGACGAAACAAGAGAGAAAGAAGCCCCGACGACCTGGTAAAAGGCACTGCTTGTAAAACCCCAAGGTGGCCGATCCTACGCTGCAGGATACCATGGTACATGTAAGGCCCGAAAACAGTGACACTGCCATTAAAGCTGTACAAACAACGTGGTCGGGTGACAAACTGGTAGAATTCAGAGCGGAGGCCGACAATAGCGAAGCATTCTGTAACGCAGAAAAGAAAGTTCACGCTCAAGTCAATGGCAACGATCGAAATAAGAGAGATTAATTGCATCACGAATCTGGCCGAGGTAGAAGAGGCCATCAAAAGGAAGCTCCCTAGCGTGGGCAGGATCAAAGCGAGGCTGACACCAGAAAACCATAGGGTGCAACGCGTGGCGTGGCACAATCAGAACTTCCATGACCCACATCCTGCAGCTAACCCAACACCGCAGTTCAACCGCCCAAAATCTGCTTGAGCAGTTTGCGAGGGACATGAAAGGCTTTATGCTGCTGAGTGAGCAACACCGTGATAAAAGTTTGGCATCATGGTATCCTGATAAAAGTGGTGCTGTTGCAATCTGGGTTCGGAGCAGTGATTTCCAGGTGGATAGCTGTGGACGGGGGGATAGTTTCGTGTGAGTTCGGTGCTCAGGGACCACCTTCTTTAGCGTGTACCTAACGTCATCTTTCCAAGCCAAGCTCAATCCTTTGGGGGCGCTGTCTCGAACGTAGATGGCAACGCGCTCATTGGGGGGACTTCAACGCTACAGCAATCAAATGGAGCATGCCTCAAACAGATCCACGGGGAAAACCAATCCTAGAAATGGCGGCCAGGATGGCGCTCGTCATACTAAACACCAGAAGTACGCCGACTTTTCACCGTATTGGCTATGAAGGAGCCATACCAGATGTGACATTCTCCTCGGAGTCCTTAGTATGGAGGATACACAATTGGAGAGTATTGGAGGACTACTCAGCCAGAGATCATCAGTGCATTTTGCTTGATATCAGTGATGTTGTCTCCCGACGTCCGTGCTCTCGGCTTTCTACAATTAGATATAACATTAGAAGGATGGACGTCGAGAGTTTTGTAGAGGTGCTCACAGTGGGTGCCCCGCTGCAGGGAGATTCCCCGGAGATGGAAGAACTGGCAGCTCAAGAAGTGGTGAACTCTACTATGACTATCATCACGGCTGCTTACAATGCTTCTATGCCCCGTCAAGCACCCCGGCACGGCAAGCCCCAGTATACTCGTGGTCAATTAAAATCGCAGAAAAGCAAAGGGAGTGTCAGCTTCGGCGTGAGGCTTAGCGGGCACGGAATCCTGATGAAGCATGAAAATCGGTGGCAGCATTTAAGTCGGAAAGGAAATGCTTTCGCAAATTGACTAACAACAGCAAGGTTCGCTGCTGGCAAGATCTAGTGGAAAATTTGAACAAGGATCCGTGGGGCCTTGGCTTCAAGCTAGTTATGTGGAAGCTTGGTGCCCTACAGAAACCATACATACAATGCGGAAAATATGGACGAGATAGTGTGGCCACTCTTCCCCACCCATCTCGTCCGTGCTGACGTTGTTCATGGTGAAACGGCAGTCGAGTGTCCACTCTTCACACAGCCAAAGCTGGAGGAGGCAGTCCTTTCATTGAATGCCATAATGGCTCCAGGTCCAGATGGTGTACCAGTTGAGATGTTGCAACTTGTCTACCACAATTGTGCTGAATTGCTGCTCAGCACATCCAATGCTGGCCTACGGGACGGGGTTTTCCCGCTACGATGGAAGGTGGTGAGGCTCGTGCCGATCAACAAGGGGAAGGAAAATCCCGGATCATCGTCTGTATACTGGCCTTTATACATGCTAGACACTGCTGGGAAAGTGCTAGAGAAACTCATTAAGAGAAGACTCTCTGACGCGATTTGTGCTGCTGGGGACCTCTCTCCTCGGCAGTACGGCTTCGAGTAGGGCGTTCCACCATTGATGCGATTGCTGAGGTGGTGAGTGCAGTCCAAAAGGCAGAGGTATATAGTCGCACCAAGCGACGGATCGTCCTGCTGGTGACACTCGACGTTAGGAACGCAAGATGGATACGCTGGAGAACCCTTTTCAAGTTATTGAATATCTAATGTGGCTTTTGAGGGTCTACCTTAAGGACCGAAGCCTGATTTATGGCACGATACAGGGCCATCGAAGAATGAAAGTTAGATCAGGTGTTGTTCAGGGATCTATCCTCAGGCCAGGCCTGTGGAACGTGTCTTACGACGGGCTACTGAGACTGGAGATGCCAAATGAGTCGCGCTTGATCGGCTATGCGAATGTTGTTGCGGCTCTAGTCGCTGAACGCACTGCAACTCAGGCTAGGTAGGCTAATGCGCCGAGTGAGAGACTGGATAACTGCTCACGGACTCTGCTTAGCACTGGAGAAAACTGAAGTGGTCATATTGACAAAAAAAGAACCCCTAGAATAAGTATAAGCAGTATTGGAGACATACTAACCGAATCAAAGTCAGCGGTGATGTACCTGGGGCTGCTGATCGACTCGAAGATGCATTTCTCTCAGCAAATCAGGGCAACGGATGAGAAGGCTGCTATTGGAGTATCGGTTCTAAGTCAACTTATGACCAACGCAGGGGGACCCAACCCATCAAGAAGACACCCCTTGATGAGTGCTGTAGGCTCAGTGTTACTATACGGAGCAGAAATATGGGGCGACGCTTTCAGTAAAGAGGTAGACCGAAAACGCTTGGCACAGAAGAGGAGCACTGAGAATTGCATCTTCGTACCCGATAGTCTCTGATTCGGCGGTGAGAGTTATTGCAGGCGTGATGCCTGATCCTCTCCTTGATAGAGAGCGCCGCGCTATTTACCTGCGTCGAAACAAAAACGCAAGGGAGATGGTTGTCCGCGAGGAGAGACAGCACTCACTCAACGATTGGCAGCAGGCTTGGGTGAATTGCAAAGGGAAGGTGGACTGCTTTCCTCATCCTGGATGTGTGACCGTGGCTAAATCGAAGGCATGGTGAGACTGACTTCTATCTGACCCAGCTTTTGAGCGCGCACAAGATTCGTAAGTCACGGTCCCTAGATTGTCGATTCTGTCCAGGAGAAGAAGACAATACCTGCCACTTATTTTTTGCGTGCATTATATGGGACGAGCTGCGAAGGAACCACTACAGGGAGACGCGAGAGCGCACCCCGGATAATACAGTCGCGGTGATGCTCGAATCGGTTGACAAATGGAACCAGGTGGCACATTATGCTCGGGCAGTCCTAAAATATAAAAGGGACTGACAGCAGCCAGAGGTGTTGGGGCTGGGGAATCGCTTGTCTAGCACTTCCTCTTCCCTTCTCACCTCCCGCTAGAAGAGGGATCCCCCAGGTTGAAGGCGCAAATTTGTGTATTTCGGCGCCAAAGTAATGATAACCAGTAATGAAAGAGACATACGCCAAAGATTACAGTTCGCAAATAAAATATTTTATTCAGTTTTGACGATCTTGAAGACCAGCTGCATACACAGTAAAACAAAGCTCCAAGTATACAAATCAGTGATAAGACCTGTGTAATACTATGGGTATGATAGATGGACCTTTACCTAAGCATCCGCAAATATATTGAACGCCTTTGAGCGACGGGTCCTGAGGCGATAATTGGAGCGAAGCTAGACGGGGAGCAATGGCATATTCGATACAACTATGAGCTGTATGAATTTTTTAACTAGCCAGAGGTCTCAACAATTGTAAGACAGCGGGAGCTACAATGGGCTGGACACATGAATCGTATGGACGAACAACGGAGACTCAAAAACCTACTATTTGGGAGAACAGAAGCCCGGAGACCAGTGGCGAAACTGAGGAAACGTTGGTCTGACTCGGTTAACAAAGACAGTTCATTGCTGCTCGGATTTTGAAATTGGAAGACACAATCAATGGACTGAGACAGTTGGAGGTGTTGTTTGCTGGGAGCGAAAGCCCGAGAGGGGCTGTAGTGCTACGGAGAAGAAGAAGGTTTGAAAAACACGTCTGTTTGAAACGAATACTAGATGTAGCATCAATTTTTACATTTCAAAACATTCAAGAAGTCCCTCCTTTTATCTTTCCACAAAAAAACCTTGCTGTAGATTCTATAGTTTCGGGAAGAAACTGCTATAACATATAGACGAATGGGCAAATTTACAAACAGATGGACACAGGACGTGATTAACAGGGTTTTGTAGTTTAGTATAAAACTCTAACTGCATCTGCGCTGCGTAGCAAAAGAAATAGTCACTATCATCTCAAAGTCAGATAATCTTAAGGAAGCCTTAAATAATTTGATCAAACGAATCAAGCTCTGCTTGCTAATACAAGACTTCATGTCGGAGACAACTGTTTTAAGATTTGTGAGTGTTTCATCAATATTTTAGACGTTGAATTCTATTAGGTCATTCTGTGAGCTTTTCTCATTGACATCAACTTATTTCGCTAAGAATTCAAGTTTCAGAAATATTCGGCCGATTTGGAAAGTAAAACCAATCATCTTTACTCAGCGCTGTTCTACAATTTCTTTGAATTACTTCTAAATAAATTGTCAAGTCAACAAACCGAAAACGTGCCTTTTAATAGCCTAGTTTTTCACTTAAAACTTTTAACTGTTTGCCTTGATTTTTCAGAGGAACGGTGGAAGTCTTATTTGCACAAGTTGGCTTTTAATAGCGACTGGAAAAAGTCTTTGACATTTCAATCGAGCCATCAGTTCAAAACTCGACACTAAGTTAAATCATCAAAAGACTTATTTAGCTAACAAACAAATCATTCACATCTTCTCTCCCAAATCTGTCGGGGCTTCCAATAAAAGGAATCAATCAAAGCTATAACGAATCATACTCCAGAGCATTACAAGACGTATAAGAAATCACACATTCAATTCTTGGTATCCTCCCAGCAGAGACTACAAAAAGATTTGGTAGTAACCATCTAAATTCTACACAAAAGGCTCTGGCTCTGTGAAATTTCAAAGTTCACGGACATTCAGTGATGTTTGCATGAATGACTGATTTCATCCTGAGTAAAGGCAAACGAAGAAGCGATAGAGAGGATACAAGTGGAGAAGACATGCCAACAATACCTTAGTCGAATCAATTACTTTACAAGGACGGTTCATCTTACGAAATATCTCAAAAATTTTTGCCTGTTTTCCACGAATTTGCAATTTTGTGGGTTAAGAAATCAGTTGAAAGGTAATGAGAAGAATGTGGAGTGGGAAAAGTTGAGTCGTTTAAAGATTTTCTTTTCTTTCTAGTATTGAGAGGAGATTATAAATTTTTTTTTACCAAGTCATGTAAGGACCATAATGCTTCATTAATAATTAGTATCATTCAATAGATAAGTGAGTATGTTGGTATGATATTGAGATTGGTAAATGGAAAATATTCAATTCAATTTGCTTCAATAGCAGAGTTTTACTTTACTGTTATCTACGATTGTCTGCATTTTAGATAAATTTCTCTATTTCATAGAGAACTTTACATACAGATGCTCGCAGCTTATTTGATGCTGTACATTTTTCAAAACTTTAGGCGGTAAAACTTCAATGTTAAAAAGTTCTTAAAAAATTAAAGCAGTAATTGATCAAATAAAACTTTTATTTAAAAAAGCTCATCTTCATTTATTTCAAAAATTCATTTTCAAACAACTAAGTAAAAACAAGATTTAAGGCGACATTTTATGCCACAGCTTCTTCAAGTTTTCCTTAAAATTATCCGACAGGAAGTTTTTCAGTGCAATACCAATATTTTGTATGGTTACCTTTTTTGCTGAACATAGCTTTGAGTCTATTTGGGATCAATTCAAGTAGCTATTCTGTCATTTCTGGGGTTTGTTTATTACAGGGTCAGAATAATAAGTAACCGGACTGACCTCAGGAAATTTTTTATTGGCAAAATATGTACAATTTTTCTTTAGAAATCTTCAAAGTAGTCCCCATTGGAGTCGATAATACGCTGATACCGGATTTTCCAATCCCCGAACGCTCCCTGGAAGTCGGCAACCTCGATGCTGTCTAGAGCCCACGTCGTAGCACGTTGAACGTTTTCCAGAGTCCCAAACCGCGTCCCCTTAAGGTGTCTCTTGATCTTGGGGAACAGAAAGAAGTCCGCTGATGCCATATCTGGGCTGTTAGAACTCTGGTTCGGTTTGCAGTCGATCAAGGATTTTCGAAGCGACAGCAACACGACGCTCCTTTTGCTCATCAGTCAGGTGTTTAGGTACCAGCTTCGCGCAGATCTTCCTCATGCCCAGATCGTTCTTAATAATGTTGCAAACGGTCATCTTATCAATTCCAACCTCATCTGCGATAGCCCGAATCCTCAGACGACGATCACTGTTCAAAACATCGCGCACTTTTTGCACAGTTGTGTCCGTGTGACTCGTTGATGGAGGACCGACGCGCTGTTTGTCATGGACGTCATCGCGGCCCTCCCGGAAATTTCCGTGCCACTGAAACACGAGTTCTGGATAGAGCATCCTCACCATAAGCCTCTTGAATCATTTGAAGAGCTTCCGTGGCCGTTTTCTTGAGTTTGACACAAAATTTGATGCTAACACGTTGCTCGATCGTACGCTCCATTTTCACTCCGACGACGTAACTGAACACGCACTCCGCTCTCGCTCGATGCTATCTCTCCAAGCGCTTGGAGGCAACTGCTGCAGCCCGGTTCCCTTTACCTAAACCCCCACCACCACTACAGCACCAGAAACCGTTTAGCAGACGCTTTGACGGCGCAGGGCAGGCTCAGTCCGGTTACTTACTATACAGACCCTGTAAATTCTATTAAAACCACCGTCCCTCGACCCAGGATCAATGAACGTAATTAGTGTCAATGATAGTGAAATTAATGCAAACGAAAAAAGAAGAAGAAGAACAAATGCTGGGCGCCAATGGGTCCGAAGTAAAGGGAAAAATAAAAGATTTTAAATTCAACACCAATATGTCTGATATAATCTTCAAATTCACACCACCTACGTCAATGGGAAAAATACTAACGTGCCCATCGATAATGAGGCAAATTCGGCTAATGATAAGTCAGTTTCACTAGTACAGGGCAAATAATACAAATATGAGTTGTAGTCTAATAAAATAATACTTCCAGTTATCATGGAATGACGAATCAATGGTAAAGCCGTTAGGTTAACACCTATAAGATTTTTCATGATCAATAATAATTCAAAATGCAATGTATTCAATGTGAAACAAAACGCACTTAGGCTCAACATTTTCTTTGACACACCTAGGAAAGCCAATGTTGCGACAGATAATGTAGTCCTGAAAGAAAAAAAAAAACAGAAATACGTTCATTCCAGCCAGCTTCACCTGTAGGTATGGAGTAATTCGAGATGTCGAATTAGACTTTGATCTGAAGGAGTCACAACTTTATTCCGACCAAATAAGTTAAGATAATGGTCACAGGCAATACCCTCCCAGATTTTATAAAAATTGCATACTTCAATGCTAAAGCTTGTTGCGAGTTCCGGCGTACCGGCACTCTTCCATTCGCAGCTTCTAATTGCCTCCGTAACATCTCCACCTTCTTTTGGGCACATGTACCCTTTTCTTTGTATTTTTTTTAGAGTTATTCTATTTACCTTAAATTTTATTTCCCTATCATATTAATTCTACCTTCGATTTGTATAACCATGGTATATTAGCGTATGGTTATATGCAAATCGTCATACCCACGGAAATAATTGCTTTTGCTACAATATCTCGAAAAGAGTGTTTTCCTGCGCTCGGGAGAACTTGAAACCAGGATTCCGGCAGACCCCACGGCCGAGAGTCTGCAACGCTACCACCGGAGCCACCTTCTGTTGATATCCCATTCATTTATTTAGCAACTTCAACTGTGAACCTTTCTTAACGGGCGTTCCTTCATACTAACTAATTTTATTCATTATATCCAACTAACAAATTTTATTTGTTATACTAACAAAAACTCATTTTCGCTTCTGTACTAACAAATCTCATTTCAATACCCATTAAGAAAGGTTCACAGGTGAAGTTGCTAAATAAATGAATGGGAGACCAACAGAAGGTGGTTCCGGTGGTAGTGTTGCAGACTCTCGCCTGTGGGGTCTGCCGGGACCCTGGTTTCAAGTTTTCCCGAGCGTAGGAAAACACTTTTTTCGGGATATTGGTAAAAGCAATTATTTCCGTGGGTATGACGATTTGCATATAACCAAACCTTATCATGGTTATGCAAATCGCCATATATGCTAAACGGTAATTGCTGCATTTGTCGATATGGAAAAAATGTGGGAGTGACGGAGTCGAAGTGTATAGAACTTCGATTACGTTACCTCGATGCAGCAGCGGGATTGGCAAAAAAAAAGATTGCGGGGTTGTTCTTTTGAGTTAGGAGAGTCTAGTTTTGTGTTCGGAAGGAAGTTGAGTGACGAAGACGACATTGAAAGGTAAAAAATAAAAGTGGAGCTAAGAATTGGAGCAAACGTTAGTGATCGAATTGTGAAATAGGTGGATTTTGCACTTGTGAAGTGTATGAATTTTTTCGTGAAAAAAAAGTGAAAGATGAGGATAAACTAAACATGCGAAGAAATTTTGTATAGGAATTTAGTTGTGGTGGCTTTGCAGGCAGATTGTAAAAGTGGACATTGGAATCTCTAATCCCTGACGTGAAGCAAGAAAAACAGGAATCACACTTATCGGCGATAATTCTTTGTGTTTGCTCGCTCATTGAAAACGGCCTTTATCATTCAATCGTGCGAAAGTCGCTAGTCCTTAGCCAAGTACTAAGACGTAATAAATTCCGATGACTGCTCGCGACAGTTGGCAATCACACACCTCGTGAATTGAAATGAATTTTGAGCATTGACCTAAATCTCACTAAATTTGTTCCAGAACATATATAATAGTTATTATTTGCTGGGAATTTAGATTGGCATCGTAACTGGATAGATATTGAATATTCATTTGTTGCTTGAAATAGTAAATTTAAATGGATCTAGAGAATATTGAATTCGAATTTTAAGTGACTGGCAACCCGTGAAGGTGAAATAATATTCTAGTCTTCTTGTGTACCAGAACATAGCTCCAAAAATTACGAAGCAATACATAGCGCAAATGCAAAGAAGATACTCTTCTACGATTTAAGTTGCATTTACGAATTTTAAGATCTTATAACTGAAAGTTTTTCACGATTTGATTCTCTGTCATTACCATTTTTAAATAAACTATTATAAAAATTTGAGACACAACGGCTCATTTAAATGACGGTCGGTAATTTTGAAATTTGATTCTTGTCAAATATATATTCTCAAAGAGGGTCATGTGATCCCTTCCTTGCAATTATCCTTTTAGGTAATATACTAACAATTCCCCACCCAACTAATTCAACTAACTTACCCTTGAGGGACAGTAGTAGCTGTCAGTCATGAGTCACTGAATTCACTTGTCAACACTAGTCCCATAAATGAACATGATCGCTGGTCAAAGTGCCGACCGGGCAGACCATTATATTGTCCACAGTATTCTTCTGTGGATATCCACAGTCTTCACTGCGGATTCCTGTTTTTATACAAGGGGGAGGCGAAAAAATATTAATATGGCTTTTTTCAAATCATTTTTGTTGTAAATAATGTGGCTACGAATGTTTTTCTCCAAAAAACCCATTAATTCTCAATTACATTTATCCACCGACTATTCCGGGGGAGCCATCAAATGTGGACAATTCCACAAAAGCCAGGATTGAAAAATTCCTAACTTATGCTTAGGGTCGTTAGCTTGGTAAAATGCAAATATACGCCTGATTTCCGATTCACCAACACTTTTGAGTCGATTTTCCTTTAGCATATTAATACGAGTATAATCTTGCTCTTGTCCATATTCCCTTCAATAAAACCCAGCTTTTTAACACTGGCTGCTGATATATCATTAAGCTGCCACTACCATGCCTAACAGTCTCATATAGATTTTCTTTTTTGAGCTCTTTACTTAGCTTTCGTCATACAGACGCCATTCTACCTGAGCTAGATATTGTTATATGTACAAATAATTCTTCGAGCTACTGTCGCAATTGTTTTCACAACCATTAAGAACATCAACAAAATGAATTTACTTGAAACCACGAGAACCCACCAAACATGATCAACATTTGAAAGTAAGTCACTGCTCCTTTCATTAAGCTGCTCGAATATACTAGATACCTCTCGGTAGAACATTCGCCAATGTACGAGAAACGCACTGAACGGCTGAAAACCCTATATAAAGGCAAGCTGAATGAATTGGGGGATTATTCATTAGAACCGCGATCGTAAAAACTGCGAAAGTGTGGAGAGAGAATTGAAAAGCGATATTGGTCGAGTAGCAGTAAAGTGATTTTCGTTGATTGTGAAGTGATTTTAGTGGAAAGTTCAAGCAAAAATTGATAGACGACTTTTAAAATAGTGAAAATTGAAATTGTGAAATAGCTAAATGAGTGATTGTGAATTTTTTTGTAAATAAATAAACTCTTTTAACTTAAATTAAAAGACATTGCGTTTTCACTTTCCTGGAACATTAAAATTGTTGGCCGCGAACTATAACACGCGACAATATGTTGAGTTTAGGCCCATCGGGAAAAATGACGGCCTTTCAAAGCCCACATCCTTTGAAATATGCTCAGTTGAGCTTTGCACGGCTTTATCAATTATTTTGGTTAATGAATGGCTTGTTTCCTGGAACTTTTCCACTAAAATTATGGGTTCTTTGCACACGGACAATGGTTTTAGCATTGCATCTTTAACCAATTCCAGTGAATACTTCACCTACTAATTCAGGAGCCGATAACTTCCGGTTTACCTTTATTTTTTCAACGATGGTCCATTGTTCATCAGACTCATTCAAAGTTTTGTTTGGCATATTTTTATCGTTGTTTTCCAATATTTTTTCATTCGAAAGCTTTTGAATTATACCAGTATGTTGAACTGACTGTCAGTGAGCTTAAATTAACAATTCGACTTATTTTGAGTTCACCATTTTTAAAATGATGAACTACTGATTCTCGCTCGTCCTGCAACCCGTTGTAAAAATAAGACAATTCATCCACTTTTTAGCTATCGCGTATAACATACTTATAGTACATAATTTTTTTAAGAATAAAATGAGAAACATACCAAAATTAATATAACGAAGAAAATTCTGATGTTGACTGTACACTTCAGACGCAAGGAGACGAAGAACTAACAGCATCAAATAACCTGTGAGCTATTCCATGCACGCGCTTTTGCGTCATTCTTGCTAACAGGACATATGAAGGATTTTTCTTAGCTTTTTGTATGCTCCAAATATCAAAAATATTAATTTGGAAAACTGCATTCAACGATTTATCAAATTATATATATTACCATAATGATAACACTTCGTTTGATTTTTCTAGAAAAGGATCAAATAAGCTGTGGGCCACTGTATACAAAAAACAAATATTTACATATATATACTTTATACATATACCCATACATATATATATATATATATATATATAATATATATATATATATATATATATATATATATATATATATATATATATATATATATATATATATATATATATATACTACCGGTCAAAAGTTTGAGACCACTAATAAAAACTTTTGTTATTAGTAAATATTTTAGAAAATATTGGTGATAAATAGTAATCTGCACACCTGCATATTCTATTGTTCATAAAGATAGCCTAAAAGCTAATTCTTTTGTATAGAAGCCAAGGAAAGGGCAATAAACAAGCATTGTATCCAAACATCAATGTTAGCCGCGGAAGAGGTAGGCCGACAGATCAATTGTTGAAAATTTATTACCTCATTACCGCAGCTGGCGCTTCTTTTTTTTACATCAACTTACAATACAATTATTCTAAATTCTCAAAATATTTTTAATTATTATTTTAACCTTGCATTTGTGTGGTTATTTACAGTTATCCACAGTTAGTCTGATCTTGTGGTTCCTACAGTCAAGACATCTCTAAAATGGGAAAAGTTCCGGAAATTAGTGTTGAAACGCGATCTGCTATCGTTGTTCTCCACAACGAAGGCAAATCTGAACGTCAGATAGCGAGTCAACTCAAGTTATCGAAGACTTATGTTCATCGCACTATTGTGCGCTACAAACAAACCTGGCAGTAATCAAGATCGTCCGCGCTCTGGGAGACCAAGAGCTACAACTTCTAGTGAAGACAAATTTATTGTGGTGACCAGCAAGCGGAATAGACATCTGACAGCCCCATAAATTCGTGTAGATGTCAACAAATCTCGGGAAAAACCTGTGTCAGTGTCTACAGTGCAAGGACGATAACGAGACGCCAAGTTGTTTGGCCGCGTTGCTGTGCGTAAGCCTCTGTTAAAATCGCAGAATAAAAAGAAACGGATGCAATGGGCCCTAACCCATCGAGACTGGACCGAAGAAGACTTCAGAAAAGTTCTTTGGAGTGACGAATCAAAATTTGAAGTGTTCGGGTCAAAAAGAAGAATTTTCGTCCAACGCTCCGCCGAAGAAAAGATGATGCCGCAGTGTGTAGTGCCGACTGTCAAGCATGGTGGCGGATCTGTTATGGTCTGGGGTTGTTTCTCTGGCTATGGGATTGGAAATCTAGTCCAAATCAAAGGCATAATGAAAAAGGAGCAATATAAAGAAATTTTGGAGAAAAACGCCATTCCCTCCGGAATAAAGTTAATCGGCCGTGGATTTATTTTCCAACAGGACAATGATCCAAAACATAGTTCGAAATTATGTAGAAGCTATTTAAACAAAAAACGGTCGGAAAAAGTATTAGAAAACATGACCTGGCCACCTCAAAGCCCCGATCTTAATCCCATTGAACTTTTGTGAGAAGAGCTCGATCGAAACGTTCGGGAACAGTGTCCATCTTCACAGCAGGCCATGTGGCATGCATTGGAGGAAAGCTGGAATAATATCTCGCAAGAGACTATAGTTAAATTAATTGCTCGCATGCCTAGATTAGTAAAAGAAGTCATAAAGTGCAAAGGAGGATATTTCGACGAAAAATCTGTTTAAACTCTCTTGTGTGTATTTCGTCAAGACTTCTTCTTTTTTTTTTAGTTTTAAATCTTGTGTGTAAAATGATAATAAATCCAGTTCTCCATAAAGTTTTAAATATCTAGACTTTTATTTGTTTTCTCATATTTTTTCATGATGCATTTCATGCATCTGTTTTTCAAGATCGTTAAAAATGAATAAAATATTTTATTTGCCAGTTACATTCTTCGGCGTATTGCGTCTCTTTCATTGCTGGTTCTCGTTATTTTGGCGCCTAAATACACAAATTCATTCAAATTTTCGATACTGTATTCGCCAAGTGTGATAAATTGTGTATTTGAGGTATTTTCCTTGACTGCGTTATGAGCTTTGTTTTATTTACATTGATTTGTAGCACTACTTGTTTTGCTATGCTGTCGAGTTTCAGGATGAGTTCTTTGGCAGTTGTTAATGACCGCGACAAAATGTTGATGTCGTCTGCATAGGCTACTACTTGGCTCGACTTGCATATTAATGTACCTCGTGTATCAACAGGTAGCTTCCTTGTGACGTACTCCAGGGCCAAATTGAATAGCAATGGGGACAGCCCATCTCCCAGCTTTAGTCCGATATTTGTGTCAAAGGCACCGGTAAGTTGGTTATTGATGCGGACTTGGAAGGTCGTCGACATCATTACCATTTTGGTAAGACGGGCTAATTTCGCTGGGATGCCAAGGTAAAGCATTATTTGGTACAGTGTGTTACGATCAATACTGTCGTATGCTTGCTTAAAGTCAACGAAAATTTGGTGTATGTCTATGTTGAACTCTCAGCATTTTTCAAGTACATGCTTGTCTGTGAACAATTGGTCTATTATCGATCTACCTGCACTAAAACCAATTTTATATTCTAAGATCTTTGAAAATATTTTGTATACCGTTGTCATTTCTTTCATTGTGGAGGCTATATCCTCTAGTCGATTCCCGATGAGATAGCTCATTGCCAACCTTAGCGTTGAAATCACTCACAATTATTTTTATGTCGTTGTGTCGACTAGTCTTTCCAGGTGATTGTAGAACGTTTCCTTCGTTTCTTCGTCCTTTTCTTCGGTCGGGGCGTGAACGTCGATCAACCAGTTTTTGAAGAATCGCGCACAACTGTTCGTTTAATTGTCTTTAAATTAATAAAATGCGATTTGATTTCCCTATCCATAATGAACGCCACTCCAAATTCTCGTTTTCCAGTATGCGATCTCGTGTCTTGAATATCAGTACCAGTCCAGTTCGTTTCCTGGATTGCCAGTATTTTAAATTGATATTGACTGGCCTGTTGTAAAAGGTCCGTAGCAGCGCCAGGGTAGTTGAGTCATCAGACATTCCAAGATCCAATGCCATGGTCCTTTTGTGAGGTCGTTGCCGTGAGCCCAATCCATTTCAAGCCTCGTCTGCAGGTTTTGAAACATTTTAGAGTTTTCCAGGGATGGGTAGTTAGCCCATCGCCCAACCTCCATTCCGGCGGCATGGCTATTACGTTGATTCCGTTACGAGGCGTTGAATATTCGCCTTCACCGTCTTACGTTCCCACAAAGGAGGTGTAAGTAAGATTTAGCAGCAGAGCTATAGATGTATTTATAGTTAGTAGCATTTCTCGGCATTTAGAGTCCCATTATTTTGGAGCCAGTAAACCTAATGTGCGATCCCGAGAGCATTTAATACCGTTTAATTGGGGGGTTTAGGATGAAGTATCATGGAAGCTGTGGGGTTGGAGAAATGAGCGGGTTCTCTCCTCTTTCCTCAAACGGGCTTAGGACCGTCTACGGCGGAGTTAAAATCGGATCATACGCCAACAGTATTATTGGGGTGTATTAACGTGGTTTTAGAGCAAGTTGATCGACAATAGACCAATTGTTCACAGTCCAGCAAGTACTTGAAAAAATGCTGGGGGTTCAACATAGATTTACACCAAATTTTCGTTGACTTTAAGCAAGCATACGACAGTATTGATCGTAGCGTACTGTACCAAGTAATGCTTTGCTTTGGCATCCCAGCCAAATTAGTCCGTCCTACCAAAACGACAATCAATTCCAATTCACCGATGCCTTTGACACAAATATCGGAGAAAAACAGGGGGGTGGGCTGGTCCCATTGCTATTCAATTTGGCTCTGAAGTACGCCATAAGGAAGCTACCTGTCGATACACGAGGTACATTACTGTACAGGTCGAGCCAAGTAGTATCCTATGCAGACGACATCAACATATTGTCACGGTCATTAACAACTGCCAAAGAACTCTTCCTGAAACTCGTCAGCGAAGCGAAACTAGTAGGGCTACAAGTCTATGAAAATAAAACAAAGCACATGACGCAGTCAAGGAAAAATACCTTTAATACACGGAATACCACACTTGGCGAATACAGTGTGATATTCTGTGTATTAAAAATGTTAGCGAAATTGTGTATTTAGGCGCCAAAATAATGAAGACGGGCAATGATAGAGACAAAATACGCCAAAGAATACAGCTCGCAAATAAAATATTTTATTCAGTATTGACGATCTTGAAGACCAGTTGCATAGACCGGAAAACAAAGCGCCAAGTATACAAATCTCTGATAAGACCAGTATTGTAAGTTTGGGGATTACTTATAATGTTCAAAATGTATATGTACCTAATACAGCGCAAGCGCTATTCTGATGGCATCCGAAGAGCCGATATTTCTAATCAGAATGAAAAACGCCGAAGAAGGCAGTTTGACTTCTAAAAATCGAATGTGTATTTCATACAATTTACAGCGCCTTAAATACTATTTCTAAGGATTAATCATACGACCTAATTTCCTTAAAGACATACTTAATGACTAATATATGAATATTGCTGACCCTTCTCGAGTGGTCAATGTGTCATCAACATTTATCAATACTTATTTATCAACTTACAATTTTCTTCACACCAGAAATCCATATCGCGTTCAAATTTCTAAAACAAAAACAAACCGCAAACAAATTACTAGATACCATATGGTATTCATGCATTGAATTGCAGTAAGTGCAACACGACCCCTTACAAAGACGTGTGCCCATATTCATTCATGTTCATCGTACGATGTACGTATGGCGCTTAGTTGTAGCAAGTAATATGAGCCATAGTAAATATGCTCGTACGTACTAAGGCCAATGTCACGACGTCTTGCGTACGGAAATAAATCATGTGCATGTTTTTTATTTCGTATGCGATGTGCATGTTTTTATTTCGTATGCGATAATAAATTTCCTTCTTTAATGATGTAATAAATTTAGTTGTTTATTGCTTCTTGTGTGAGGCAATAAATATGGTTATTTATGATTTCTGGATGAAGTGATAAATAATGTTTTTAATATTTTTGTAGGTTTAAGGGTTTCACATCATGTGTGGTATCATACACTACACCAGTATTATGCTCTGGGTGAAAACATGGACCCTAACCCAAGCATCCGCAAATATATTGAACACCTTTGAGCGACGGGTCTTGAGGCGAATAGTCGGAGCGAAACTAGATGGGACCCATGGTGAGTTCGATACAACCATGAATTGTATAAAAATTTTTGACAAGCCGGAGGTCTCAAGGATTGTAAAGCTGGGGAAGCTGCAATGGGCTGGACACATGAATCGCATGGACGAACAACGGATACCCAAAAAGGTATTCACTAGGAGAGCTGAAGGCCGGAGACCAGTGGGGAAGCGCTGGTCTGACTCGATCGACAAAGACAATTCATCGCTGCTTGGATGTCGAAATTAGAGGATGCGGTCAATGGATCGAGACATTTGGAGGCGGTACTTGCAGGAAGCGAAGGCCCGAGAGGGGCTGCAGTGCTACGAAGAGGAACAATGGGATTTCTAAAAGCTAATGGTGTTCGTCCGATGAAAAGTCCTCCATATCACAAATTCACCCAAGTATGTGCTCGTTTCAATTGCAAAAATTATTAGATCACCATATATTGCAACAGGAAAGGTACCAGCTGAAATGATGCTGAATACAAAACCAAGAGATTTATTACAAATGCTGAAGCCTCCTGTTGAATGGAATGGATCTGCAACGAATGAAAGCGAATTACCTACAGCAAAATAATTTAAAAATAGAGAAGCGATATGTGTGCGATTCAATAAGAACGAGAGATGGCAGCCAGGCACAGTTGTGAGAGCATTATCAAGAAATAAGTAATCAGTCCGAGTGGATTTGGTTAAAGTCTACAGCATCTGTAGATCAGCTCATATTGATCAAATGAGGAAGTATATACCATAAGTGAAGCTTCCGCACATCGATGAAGGAGAGTGGTCTTGGTCAACATTCCAGGATAAGCCAAGTGAGCCAGTATCACAACCATTAGTGTTAACAAACGATGTAGACCCACATTGTAACCCGTTGGTACCATCCGTTGGCACTACTCAGACTTAACGTCTAGAACCGATGAGAGGTCGGTTCCTCGTTCGGACTTAGACAGAAAATCATTACAAACGTGACACTCTAAGCAAATGGTTCGTACCTTGTTCAAACTTAAAAATATTGACTGGCCTATTGTAAAAGGTCCTTAACAGCGCCAGGGTAGTTGAGTGATCTGACATTCCAGGATCCTTTTTACGGTTGCAAGATCGTTGCCGTAGATCCAATCCATTCCAAGGCTCTCGTGCAGGTTTTGAAACAGTGTTGGGTTTTCCGGGGACGGGGAGTTAGCCCGTCGCTCAACCTCTATTCCGGCGGCATGGTTATTAGTTTCGATTCTGTTATCAGGCGCTAAAGACTCGCCTTCTCCCTGTCTCGTCCCCAGAAAGGAGGTGTAAGTAGGATTCAGTAGTAGAGTTGCAGGTGTATTTACAATTATTGCCATTTTTCGGCAAATCATTGGGAAAACAGTAACGCGCGAAAAGGAAGTCAGTTTTCTGGAATTGTTGGAAGCTTCGGAAAGGCTGCGGTAAAGTTAGTTCGAATTTTTTGACACGTTTTAAATGCGCAATTAAAATTGGTAGCTGAAGGGTTGTATTTGAGCGTCGTCTACTGGCATCAAGACCCACGACCGAGACTCCTCTCTAAACAAGGTGGCAGACAAGTAGCCACACTTCGTTGATGCGCCTCAAGACTTCATGTCTTCAACCGATGAGAGGTCGATTTGAATTTTCTTCGGGAAATTTCACGCATGAAACGAAGTAAAATCATTACAGGTTTCTAATTGGTGAACGAAGGAATAAAATCGCGATGATTGGAGGTAGCTACCACTGGAGGTGAAGGCCCAAGTTGAAGCTATACTATAAATGATGGTGAAGTTGACTGTATTCGATACGTCGTATTTAATACAGAAGTTTTAAATAAATCAATTAAAAGACTGCGTAAGTATTCAGAGCTGTCTGTTAAGTATTCAGTTTGAGCAGTAGCTACCTTTCATCTAATTTTCCTGTAAGTGTGTTATGGTATTATATATTGCCGAAATACTTAAAGTTATTGGAAATTCCACTACTAAATAAGTAGACCTGAGTGAGTAATATATATTGAAAAACCCTTGTTGAACGAATTATACTCGTACTGTAGTATTCTCCATCCTTTTGATTTAAAACATTTTGTAACCTGCGCCATTATTTCTGACTTTAATAATATTTTAAGAGCTATTATCCCAAACCGCATTTTCCGCATCCAAAATGATCAAAACGTTACTGGATCTTAAGTTCCTTTAACGTTGTCATTGAAATAAAGCATGAAATTAATCTGAAATACTTTCCATAACGATCAAATTATTCTGCATTAAATTTCAAGGGACCCATCTAGCGGGAAAGTATTATTGAATCATTTCATCCACCTTTTCGTCTATTTATGCTCGAAATGCAAATTTCCTCCCATGACTTTGATCGTCAAAATAAGATGGAATCATCTTTAAGAGCTTATGAACAACATAAACGTTTCGTTATTAAAAGTGTCTCTTCATACTCGACGATAAGTAAATCTCATCGTGGAAAATGGATTGGAGCCGTCACATGGCACCGTGGGCCTTCCCTTTTAAGCGAATAAGAATCAATATTCCCAATCACTCTCTTGACGACGATAATTTCATTTGATTATCCTTGCAAAATTGATGTTGTATCAAGTTGAAAATCTTCGCTTTTGCGGTGGTGCCGCGGAACGAGAACGCGTTTGGCATGGTAAGTCGCGATGCAGCACTTAAGGAAATTTTATGGCAAAAAACTTGTTGGAGGGCATTTTGCATACATGAAAGAAAACTAATTTTTTCACTTGCGCTGGAATAAAAAAATCATTTTGCAGTCTTCGCTAAACTGTCTGGTACTGCGAGTCAGAGAAAATTGTTTTTCCTTTTTACAGCTTTCCTCCAGTGCGCGAAGATACCGACAAGAGATAATCAGCCGCCACTCAAGCATAATGAAGTATCTTTTAAATTTCAGATTAGATGCGACTTTGGAATTCTTTTTCGCATACGCAAACTGAATAAAATGATTGGAACGGGTAATTACTTGGGAAGATCCTGTCTGCGTCTCGAGGTAGGGAAACAAAAAAGTTTTCAGTTAATTACATTTCTTTTCCGTGGGCTAGGACTGAGCCGGACTGTCCGTTACAGTATTCGATTCATCCAAACTTTTTCTTCCTCAGGCACTGAAGGACCTAACTTACTTCCATTTTATAATCATCATCCTTATACTTATGTAATTGGACGGCTCCAATCCCCAAAGTGATGCCATGAAAATATTTCACCATGGTAAAAATTAATTCGACCTAATTAGGACTCTCAGGAAACAAAACGTTGACCCTCTCTTCCTTCGGCTATCAATTAAAAAAGGAGAATGATTATGTCTTTCAGTTTGCTTCGATGAATGAATAGGACGAAGGATAAATTTTACAAGGACAATTTTCGGGAGACCATTCATTGAGATAGACTTGGGACAATCGCTAAATCTTTCTACATTTGTGTTTCCCTTTTTGTTTTCAGGGCTTTGTAAAATATCTATAAAAAACCCTATTAGTTCACGGCTTGTTTGTCCGTCTGTCTATCCATCCGTCCGTCTGTCTGTCCGTGCGTTACAGCAATTTCTCTTAGAAATAACACAGCTATAGTTATGAAACTTTGTCAATGGACCAAAAGTGGCAACCTCTCTGAAATGTCGATATCAATTTTTTTAAAATATTGTTAAGGCAAGTTCAACCCTATGAAAATGACCTCTGGGAAAAATTTTTTTACGAAAGGTAACCGACATAGATATCAAATGAAAGCTCTTGATGATAACTTTCAGGATCGGGTATCTAAAGAGCTGTAACGGGCAGTGGAAAGTCAAAATATGCGAAAAGTTTGTGCCCCCCTCTCGATTGGACATCTTTGAGTCAAAAAATCATAGAGATTGCTAATTGTAAGTACAAGGGCAACAAACACTTCGAAAGACAAAATTAGGTAAGTTTTGTTAGCAATAGTATCATTTGTGACCTTTATATTTATATCCATAAAATCCAAACGGGACTCTTAAATTAGCCAAAAATTCATAAACAGCTGTCTTGATGGTAGGTACATATATTTGGGAAATTTCATAGCAATCGGGGTTCAAACAACATATTGTTACATGTACAAATAATTCTGCGAGCTACTGTGGCAATTGTTTTTTCGACCATTAACAACATCATGATCATCAAGCGAATGTACTCGAGAAGAGAGAGAATCCACCAAGCATAATCAACTTCCGAAAGTGACGTCACTGCGCCATTGCTCGAATATTCCAGGTAGTCCGCCAATGTACGAGAAATGGATTGAATAAATAGAGACCCTATATAAAGCCGAGCTGAATGAATGGGGGAATTATTACAACCGCGATATAGTAAAACTGCGATAGTGTGGAGTGCGAATTAAAAGCGATATTGATTGTGAAGTGATAGACAGTTGGAGTAAAAACTGATGGACAAGTTGCAAAATAGTGAAATCAATTATTGGGCATTCTTAGTAAATAATTTCTTTTAACTTAATTTGAAAGATAGTGCGTTTTCACTTTCCCGGAATATTAAAATTATCGGCCGCGAACCATAACACGCGACAGTGGTGTCAAGAAGTGAGAAAAAAAAAGAAAAAAAATTTGAACATTCTTAAATTGCACAATAGTGATTTTAACGAGGAAACTGAAAAAAGAGCCGAAATAATAAAAAAAAATACTACGAAGCCTAAACTTAAAAATTTATGAATTGACCATGTCGGAGCTTAAGGAAGAGTTGGAACTTCGAAACCTGGCTATGCAAGGGACCAACGCCATATTGATTGCACGCTTGCGTGACGCGATTGAATTGAAAGGCGCGTATCTGGATTCGGGTGAGCCCTCAGATGCAGAAAAAGGCGCAGAAGGTGGTGAAGCAGAAACACCAAAACCAAAGGAACCAGAAAATGCGCTGATGCAAATGTTGATGCTGATGCAGCAAGAGCAGCGACAACAGTCGTCCTATTTAACTGCGAAGCTAAATAAACAATCAACGAAGCTAAATGAATAATCAACGAAGCTAAATGAACAATCAGCGAAGCTAGATCAACAAGCGTTCAAAATCAAGGCAGACATCCCACAGAAGCTGGAGAAACAGGCAACCGAAATAAAAACGGAGCTCGCTCGTCTGACAAATAAAATTAAATGCGTAGAGGAAAAGGTTTACCAAGTCGAGGAGAAGGTCAACCTGGTTGAGGAGAGAATCAACATTGAGATCAGCCAAGTCGAAGAGAGAATAAGCCATGGAAAAAGTGAAAAAGGAATTGGAAGTAGTGAAGGCAGTAGTAACCACCTCACCAGCCTCACTTTCAACCATAGCACAAAGCACTTCCAGAAATGTGAAAGCACCAATATTCGACGGGCAACTGGTCTGGAGCATTTAAAACCCCAGTTTGAAGCCGCCGCTAGGGTAAATCGCTGGAATGAGCAGGAACGAGCAACTGCATTAATTTTTTCTCTAAGAGGCCCAGCTGTTGAGCTTTTACAGACGATCCCCGTTGAGTTGCACTCAAACCCGGCTGTATAATGAATGCGCTCGACATGCGTTATGGAGACGATCATCCGAAGCAGATTTATTGGTCACAGCTATGGCATCGGATGCAGAAGTCTGGTGAAACCTTACAGCAGCTAGCCTAAGACATTGAGCGACTGGCACTTTTGGCTTACCCAGCTTATGACCCAGAACATTGGGATGACGCAGCGGCAGAAGCATTCATCAGCTCATTAAAGGACCAGGAATTGCAACAAGCCGTGCGTTTAGCCCAAAAGCAAACGGTCAAGGATGCATTGGCTTATAGTCTGAACTTTGAGGCAGCAAAAAATGTGACTCGTACCGCTGCCCGGGTTCGCGAGGTAGTGGCAGACGAGTGCAGGTGTGAGCGCGTGGAAATTGAGCGAGACCCGCAGTTAAATGGTGCTGGAATTGCGGAGAGAAAGGGCACCTGCAAAGAGACCGCAAGAAGCGAAGAAAACCAAACTATTGTCCAGGGTGTCAGCTAGGAGAAGATCCAGACCGAGTCAGGAGCCCAGAATAAAAGCCCTTCAAACTGTGGGGTCGGGAAACATGTAAGAGCCAACTTCGTGGGGCAGAGGTTGGCTAGGAGGATCGACGTCTCCAGCAAAACCATCACCCTATCAAGACTACATCCTAGAGATGCGAACTTATGCCTTCCGAGTCAAGTTGACGGAGAACATTGCACCATAACAATTGACACTGGTGCAACCCGATCGATTATCCGACCAGACCTAGTGAGGCAACAACTACTTCACAAGGGCAGGATTTTCTCACTATGGAGAGCTACGGGAGAAACTGACCCTATCCATGGAGAGGTCAACCTCCAGATACAGTTGGGAGACCTAACGTTCCGACATAATTTTCTGGTTACGAACATTATGGATGACTGCATTCTCGGGATGGATTTTCTGCGACCACATGGAATCACGTTGGATTTGGGCAAACGGGTATTGAAATGGCAGAATGGCGAAGTATTGATGGAGGATCCAAGCATCCGAATTCCCAAGATGAATGTAGTAGTATGTACCGACACTGATGTACCAAATTCTTCCGAAAGCATTTTATGGGCCAAGCTTGATGGTGATTCTGGAGACCACTGATCTTATCTGATAGAGCCAACGAAGACGTCCGCATTGCGCAGTTTGATTGTAGGACGATGCCTTGTAAGATCTATAAGGAACGGATACGTGCCGGTTAGAGTCCTTAACACCACAGTCTCAACCATGAGCATCAAAGCGGGAGAAGTCATCGGCAACTGCCAGCCTGTTCCCACCATCACCTCTTTGGAAGCCACTCACAACCATCATTGGAAAAGGAGGCAAGACGCACACAAAGCCCAAGAATCCACGTCTGCAAAATTGAAGCAGCTCAAATTGCCAGTGGAGCTATTCAACCGAGCGTCTGATCTGGTCACCAAGTACAGTGACATCTTCTCAGCAAGCCCGGATGACCAAGGCCGAACGAGTCTGGTAACTCACGTCATAGATACACAGGGAGCCAGGCCAATTCGACAAGCACCGAGAGACAAGGCATTATTGAACCTTCTGTCAGTCCATGGGCCGCGCCAGTAGTTCTAGTAAAGAAAAAGGATGGTAGCACTTGTTTTTGTGTCGACTACAGGCTGCTTAACGACGTCACTAAGAAAGATACTTACCCGCTCCCACGCATCGATGACATCATGGACACTTTAGACGACGCAAAATGGTTTTCTGCACTCGAACTCAAGAGTGGCTATTGGCAAGTAGAAATCGACAAGAAGGACCGAGAGAAGACCGCATTTTTAGTTGGGACTGGATTGTGGCAATTTGTGGTGATGCCATTTGGACTTTGCAATGTTCCAGCTACTTTTGAACGCCTGATGGAATACGTGATACGTGGCCTAACCTGGAAAGCCTGCTTAGTGTACCTAGATGACATTATTGTTATCGGGAGAACGTTTGAAGAGCATGTGCGGAGCTTAGAAGAGGTTTTCTACCAATCGCGACTGGTGAATTCAAAATTTAGTCCCAACAAGTGTACCCTTTTTGCCACTGAAGCAAAATACCTGGGACACGTCGTAACAGCAGAAGTAGTCAAAACAGACCCTGAGAACATTGAAGCCGTGAAAAGCTGGCCAACACTAAATAACAAGTGCCAACTAAGAAATTTTCTGGGTCTGCCAACCTACTTTCGAAGATTTATCAACGATTTTGCCAAAAAAAACTAAGTATCTCCATCAGCTCACTGAGAAAAACCTTCCGTACCTCTGGAATGAGCAATGTCATGTAGTTTTTGAAACCTTGAAGGAGAAGCTGTGTGAATCACCCGTGCTGGCATATCCGAAACCTGGAAAATGTTTGTAGTTGACACAGATGCGAGCAACGGCGGTATTGGAGCTGTACTCTCCCTGCGGATCGATGGCGAAGAAAGAGTCCTCTCGTATTACAGTCGAGTTCTCTCAAAAAGTAAGAGGAACTACTGCGTGACCAGGAAGGAGCTATTGGCTATAATAGAGGCCATCAAGCAGTTCCACAAGTACCTATATGGCCAGGAATTTGTTCTTCGAACGGACCATGCATCGCTGAGATGGCTGCTTAGCTTCAAAAACCCCGAGGGACAAGTTGCGAGATGGATCGAAAGATTGCTGTCATAGGACTACGAAATTGTGCATCGGAAGGGCGGAGTTCATGGAAATGCTGACGCCCTATCTCGTCGCCCATATACAGCTAACTGCAAGCATTGCCGACGGATTGAAGAAAAGGAGCCGCCCGTTGATATGCAAGTGATAATGGCCGAGTTCGATGAAGGCTGGCCATCGGAGGAGATTCGAAATGCCCAGTTAGCCGATAAAGACATCGGACCATTGCTCGTACGGAAGGAGACAACTGGGCGACCTGAGTGGAAAGACGTTTCAATGCGTGGTGTAACCCTGAAAAGCTATTGGGCACAATGGAACTTCCTTCAGGTGGAGGGTGGCGTACTCAAGCGGAAATGGGAAACAGCAGATGGCAGAGTCTATAGGATGCAAACTATACTTCCCAAAAGCCGAATTCACGATGTGGTTAAGGAGATGTACGAAGGATCCTCGGGAGGCCACCTTGGTGTTAACAAGACCTTAGCGAAATTTCGGGAGAGGTTTTACTGGCCCCACGCTCAAGAAGACGTAGAGGACTGGTGCCGTCGATGCACGATTTGCGCTTCCGTTGAAGGTCCAAAGCGACGACTGAGAGGACAAATGCAAACCCATAAGCTGGGCGCGCTATTTGAAAAGATTGCTGTTGACATCGCAGGACCTTTCCCTGAATCCGAATGGGAAATCGGAACAGACTGGTTGTGGCCGATTATTTCAGCAAGTGGCCCGAGGTCTACCCCATTCGTAAGCAGGAAGCAACTATTGCATCTAAACAGCTAGAGTTAAATTGGGTGAGTAGGTAACACGTACCTTGCGTACTGCATTCGGATCAAGGCCGAAAGTTTGAGTCACTAATTTTTGGCAAAATGTGCGAACTACTGGGAATACGGAAAACGAGGACAACACCGCTGCATCCCCAATCCGATGGAATGGTCGAACGTTTCAAGCGCACGCTCAATAAACACTTCGCCAAGATGGTTGACTGGAACCAAAAGGACTGGGACCGACACATCCCATTATTTTTGATGGCGTACAGCGCTGCCGAACATGCACTGAAGGGCCAAGCCCCAGCCAAAGTCATTTTTGGAAAGACTATTCGTCTGCCGGCCAATATAAAGTTCGGAATACCCCCTGAGAATCCCCAAACGATCTCGGAGTACGCAAGTGAGCTAAGACAACGATTGAACCAGATACATCGGACAGTGCGAAAATACTTCGAATCGGCTACTGACGGAATAAAGCCCATGTATAATCTAAAGGCAAATTCTACTGGCTTCCAGCAAGATGACTTGGTGTGGCTATATAACCCACAGCGGCAGAAGGGTAGGTCTCGAAAGTTGCAGCATAATTGGGATGCACCATACCGAGTTGCAAAGTGAATCAACGACGTCATATATCGCATACAGGAACACCGTAAGCCGAGAGCCAAAATGAAAATCGTGCACCTGGCGACATGATCAACAAGCAAATGTAGTCGAAGGCAAGAGAATCCACCAAGCATAATCAACATTCGAAACTGACGTCACTGCGCCATTCCTCGAATATTCCAGGTAGTTCGCCAATGTACGAGAAATGTATATAGTAAAACTGCGATAGTGTGGAGTGCGAATTAAAAGTGATATTGATTGTGAAGTGATAGACAGTTGGAGTAAAAATTGATAGACAAGTTGCAAAATAGTGAAATCAATTATTGTGCATCCTTAGTAAATAAACTCTTTTAACTTAATTTAAAAGACTGTGCGTTTTTACTTTCCCGGAATATTAAAATTATCGGCCGCGAACCATAACACATGACAATATATATAGTTATAGGTGGTAGAAAATTATCCAATTGCAACAACAACAATATGTGGTGCTGGGGAGATAGGCGTTTCTAAGAAGTCTGAGCACTGCATATATGTTCAAATCATCAGAAGTGGGCTATAAGATTTGTTTAATAAGTGACTCTTTTGTCAATCCGTGATAGTTGAATTTTCTTTGATTTTGGTATCAACGGTGCCTGAACTGTTATACTGCGATGATAAACGTTTTAATTCAATTCACTTGGATAACTAAGGCACTTTTAACCATGTTATTCCTTTGAGTAAATAATAAGCAACAACGGCACTTGTAACCGTGATGTTCGCGATGATGATCGTAACGCGTTGAAACAAAGACTTCTGTTAGACGAACAAATTTATTACAATTTTGATTGTTTATATACATTTTACTTACTTACTAGCATAACAAACCAAACAAAGTTCCCACGTCGTCAGCAAAGTACACCTTCACCTTGACTACCTGGCAGTCTTGGTGTCGCATAGCCAAAATGCAATGCGAGAAGAGATGTGCACGAGTGCAAGTAATAGTAAATATGAACTTGACTTAGAATTAGTGTATTTTGCTGACGACGCATCAGGTTGCTTATGGGATAATTGTCATTTCAAGAAATCTAATATTCTTAACTTCTCGTGTGAATTTAAATATGCAATTAAAAGAGAGTTTTTGGACGATGAATGATGATGGCGAGGCTGATATTGAAGATGATGCTGAACACCCTCCCCGCGTCATGGTTGTATGTCGATTTAAAAATCTGGTTTGTTGTATGTGCGGGGTGCTGGAATAAGCTTTTGCTTGCGGCGGCTGTTTCGGCACTTCCAGAATACTGCTCTCATAATAACCAAAATCAGCATGATTGAAATGTAACCAGGAATCGCGTGATAAGAAATATATTGATGGCTTGTATAAGTTGGAAACTCAAAAGTCTCCTTGCATAGGGTCAAGTCAAAGTCAAAAGCGCTTTATTTAATACTAATCGTTATAAATTTTAAAAGAATATAAAGCAAATTCCAAACAATAACAATCAAAAAACTTAATGGCCCAAATGGCTCTCTAAATTTGTACGTTATCGTTAACTCACATCATCAAAAAAAAAACCATAGCAAATTCAATTAATTACGATTATTACATATTTTTAAAATTTAATTGGAAAAAGGAGAAAAAACCAACCAACACTATCCTAAAATTATTTATAATCAAAACACAACAGTGAAACTTTGATCCTACACCTAATATGTTGTAACTTACGTCTAATAAAATACAATCAAAAACTTTATCTTATACTAAAAAAATCAATAACAATGTTCCTAACCTAAGTGTTTAATCTTATCTCTAACGGAATATAGTAAACATTACATATACCTAACCTATACCTAATTTTTAACAAAAATAAACAATAACACTAAATGTAGCAATAATGAGCTGAAACTCAAAAACTAAATAACGAAGAACACCAAAACTGAAAATAAACACGAATAATTTAGACATTGTCATTCAGCCACCAATACCTAGATTGCCCCGTCTCAACTCGATCAGCTTCAACGAATCTAGCAAATGAGTATCTCCATTGAAATCGTTGGTCTCGTGAACTCAAATTAGGAGGATATTTTATCTTCTTATCGGTGGCCCGTCGATATATGTGATATATGACTGGGACGCCGTCAGAATCAAAAACATATCGATTCATGTCCAAATACACGAATGCTTCTGGAGGAATGAAGCCAGTAGCGAGGCAAGTCGCAATATACCCGTCTTAGAGTGGAACGGCTGTGAAATCCAGGGGTTTTCACTCACAGTCACAGATCTTGCGATATGATTCCGAAGAAGTTTCAATATGAAAATATCGAGTCTAGTCACTTCAGCAGTTTGATAAATTCTTCTATTCGATATATAATGTTTCCAATCCGTCTCAGGCTTTCTGTACAAACCAGTACATGCACGAAGACATTTCCTTTCGAAAACTCTTAATTTTTCCATAGTACTAGCACTCTGGTTGTACCAGATCTGACATCCATATGTCAAAACTGGTCTAACCAGTGTCTTGTAACAGATAATTTTGACCTTTTGATCAATGTTTCTGGAATGAAAGAGCTTTCGAAGGGCCATGACTACTTTAAGTGCCTTACTGAGCATGATTTTCACATGTTCAGTATAGTACAGATACTGATGGAGATAAACACCGAGGTATCGAACACAGGATTTATGTGGAACCCGTTCAAGACTACCCTCACCAGCCATGATGTGGAAATCTTTTCAATTACGTTTCAGGTCTTGACTGATCCCCTGCAGCGTTGTCCGAAACAAGATTGTTTCACACTTTTGCGCATTGATTTTCATTCGCCAATTGTCAGTGTACAGCTGTACATCATTGAACATTTTTTGGAGATTGCTCTGAACTATTGTAGCTTTTCGGTCTGCCGTATAGATGATCAGATCATCAGCAAACGCTACCAATGATCGCGTTGGCGAGACGTTAAAATCAAAGCCGTTCAATAGCTTGCGAATGAAGATTGAAAAGAGCAGAGGCGCAGTAACTGTTCCCTGCTGTAGACCATTCAAGACCTTGAACTCGCGCATTGTTGTCAGATTTCCATCAGTTACAACAAACGATTTCCCGTATTACATATTACACATCATGGCGACAAGGTGTCTGGGGAACTTGTCCTGAAGGAGTTTAAAAATAAGTCCATCTAACCATACCGTATCAAAGGCTTTCTCCATATCAATGAGACATGCTCCAACACATTGTCTATCATTTAGTTTCCAACAGATGTCTGAGGTTACTTTCGTTATTGCATGTGTGGTCGAATGCCTGGCACGAAAACCAAATTGGCAATTCGGCATCAACTCATTTTCCTCAATGTGGGCGTTTAATGCTCTGTTGAGTATCACTTCAAACACCTTGCTGATGTTAGGCAGCAAGCTGATTGGGCGATAGCTTTTGGGGCATGAAGATTCCTTTCCTTTCTTCAAGATCGGAAATACCTTAGCCTTTTTCCACTCATTTGGGAAATATGAATTGCTCAACATGTTGTTGAACAATATGCAATAGTTCCTAATAGCAACCTCAGGCAAATGTCGGAGAACTACATTTGGAATACCATCAGTACCACATGATTTCTTGTTGTTTATCTTGCGAAATATGAAACACAAGTCTTCATAGCTGACAAAATAATCAATAAGATTCAAGCTCGGTATGAGGTCAGATGTTAATGTTTCATTGAAATGAAGAATTGATTGGCCGTTCAGGCTTGATTTGAAGTCGGAAACTTTTGCTTCAACGACCTCTGAAAAAATTTCGTTCCCTCTCTCAGGGTTTGGTAGATGAACCAATTCAAAATGTGTTCCAATCAGGGCAAGTTTATCCAATCCTTCACATATAATCCTGTTTCCATTTCTATCCGGAGTCGTACTATCAATTTCGATACCAGCCCTATCGAGAAGATTTATCTCATCACTAGTGACTTCAAGATTCGATACCTTCACTCGAGACTTCATGCGGAATATGCTATTCACTTTCGCAAACACGCCATCTGGGTCCTGTGGGCTAATACCCCTCAATTTTTCCGCCCATTGTTTGCTGACCTCACTTCTGAAGTATGACCGGATTAAGTTCCGGACATTCTTCAGATGCAATTTCAACAAAGCCAACGAGGGATGGTTGTAATCCAAAAATCGTCGATAAATATTGTTGACGCGTGTGAGAAGAAGGCTTTTCAATCTTTTCAACCTTGCGATGGTTGGTGTTTCATATCCTTCCATATTGTTTCGAAGTTTAATCTTGGGAACTACTTTCTCAATCGTTTCCAACGTCAGCTTCTCTAACTTCGACAAATAGACATCTATTTCATCGTTAGTTAGATTCCTGTCATTCGGAACCATTGAGCAAGAGTTGCCACCATCAGAAGGGGGACATTGCTTCTGGTACTCGCGATTAAACTTCTTTTGAAACTTTCCCCAGTCTGTTTTTGTGAAGTTCAACCGATGATTTTCGTGTTGAACTGGAATGAGGAAGAAATCATCCCTGTGATGATTGATTTCCATTACGATTGCGTTATGGTCGCTATCATAAGGAAGCACCTGCAGTTTCCGTTGAGGACTATTAAAGTTGAATTCGAGTCTTGCGTCAGCAATGCAAAGGTCCAAATATGAATTTGTCCTAGGGTATGTTGGGAACTCCGACCCATAAAGATTGCACTTGTATTCAATTTGGTTCTCTGTTATCCATGATTTCAGGAATACACCTCTTGGATTATTGGTGGCGTTCAGCCATGATGTATGCTTGGCGTTCAGGCCACCAGCAAGAATATAATAGTTATGCAGCCTGTTCAATTCGAGTATTTCAAACAAGGAATTGAGTTCCTCCTTGAGCTTGAGAACAGTTCCACCAGTTGCATAGGCAGAGATAACGATGAGGTTATCCCCACCTGGCAGTGAGATTTTGATAACGGACACTTCAAGAGATTCAAAGCTTTTGAATTCGACTTTTTCAATATTTTGGAAACGATAGGGTCTTCGAACCAATATCCCGGTGCCACCTCCCCCATCACCTATTACCCTACCGTTTCTTACGAATTCAAAATCCTTGAATGTCATGGAGTGCCATGAATTGAGGTGGGTTTCGGTTTGAAGCAGGATGTCAGGCTTTTGTCTGGCAATGAATTCAAGGAGATAATCACGCCGATGTAAAGTAACAATGGAGTTGACGTTGATCGAGATGAGACGAATCCTATCCATGGGAATGTGGCTGGATGACAACTTATTTTGAGGCATTTGAAAGTCCTAAACGCTGAAAAACAATGTTAATTTTCGAATCCTGTTTATCGATTCGCTCTGATAAGGAATTTAGTTGCTGATAAATTTTAAGAAGCAGCTCATTATTGCCACTTACATTATTTACACTATTTTCCGCATTTTCTGCTGGTCCTCTAGCGGCTTGTGCAAATGATACTCCGGGCTTGACGAAGTTCGGAGCTAAGACACTGCGGTGTATTTGGGTTTGCTATGGGGCAGATTTCAATCTTGCATCCTGATATCGGGAGCATCCTCGACATGATGCCGGGTGACCAAAAACACCGCAGTTCACACAATATAACTTCTCTTTTGGCTCCGTCTGAGCCAATTTGCACTCACCGGGAGCATGCACGTCTTTGCATTTAACGCATCGGTAATGCATGGCGCAGTTGGCAGCCGAATGCCCAAATCGTTGGCAGCGATAGCACTGGTTGATTTCTCGCTTCTGGAGGCGTTCCCACCTCACCACTCGAAAATTTAAATACCTGATTTGCTGAAGAGCGCTTGGACTGCTCTTATTTGTTATTTGTACCAAATAAAGTGGTAAATTTTTTTTTTCTACCGTCGACCTTCTTGTCGCGAATGTTTTCACTGAGATAAACTCGATTTGTGGTGCTGTTTCCTTGAGAACCTGAAGAAGATCGACAGTATCTTCTCCGCAGTCCAAGCCCTTCAGCAAGAACGTCTGGTTCTTCTCGCTTTTGGGGGTATAGGTGAAGTGCGGAACCTCCCCAGAATTCAAAGCATCTTTCGCTGATTTGAAATCAACCAGTGATTTCGTTCTAATTGACAGCTTCTCAGAATTTATTCGTTTGATTTCGAAATTTGTCAACTTGTTTTCGGCTGCCAACAGCCGAACCATGTCTTTTCCGCTTTGACCGAAGACATTAATTGGCGGAACTTTCTCGGTATTCTTCGCTACTTTTTGAGGAGGACCAGCAGAACTACGGGCTGGTTTCTTCTCCCTATTTCTACTTTCATTATTTTTATTTTTTAAATATAAGATAAAATTATCGTCTTTATTACCTTCGTCTACCTCCATGTCCTGTTGGAGTCCATCCAGCGCCGCAAAGTAGTTCTGGCTTTTGTTGGTGCCACCAGCACTTAATACCTCTTCAGTTATTATAGGAGTTGCAGCTTTCTTCTGTTTTTCGATTTTTCGTATCGGACCACTCTCTTGAACTTTTTTTGCCGTCTTGAACATTTCTTCGTACGTTTGGATTCTTGCCTTTAGCTCTTCGATTTCACTTCGAAGGCGACACACTTCCTGTCTATCTTCGAGCACTTGTGTTTTGCGACCGGCATCTGCGGTATCCTGGGTGCTCGTGTGTCTCCGCTTGTTGACACTTGCCAATTTCACACCGTCACTCTCCCCGGGGCCCCCCAACGGAGGGAAGCCGTCGGGCTCCTCCATACAGCAGTCCCGAGTTGTCTTTGGTTTGTTGCCTTTTCTTGATTTATTGGTTTGGTTGGTCGATGCCTTCGACGATTAATTCTTCCCCAATAAAATCAAAACTTGCTTTTGACTGACTCGTACAAAATTAATTCAATTATTTGAAACTGACTTTTGCGAAAAATTAATTAATTTTTAAAATTAATGACAGGAGCGATTAAAAACACGTCTACACGCAACGAGTGCTAGACGTAGAATTCCTTGCATAGGGTCTGTTGTAAGCTATTCAACAGGTCTCGTTGTGGCTGATACTCATCGTCGTCTCCAGGAAATAAAATCCTTGGAATATGTGATGGGATTTCAATGATAATATTCCTGGTCTTAAATGAGCTGTTGACCTGACTTGAAATGATGTTGTATCCTGAAATGGTGATTGAATCGTGTTCCATCACATAATCTGGTTTCAGGGTCAGTATTCCGGCTCCATCTAGTTGCAGCTTAAAATTTTGGTTTCCGCATACCACTTGTAATCGCATCTGTTTGGTCAATCCAAAAATCCACTTATTTTTATCAGCAAGTCGAATCCAGGTGTGTTTCAGTGGGATGACTCCAGGATTCAGCTGTTAACAGGTTCGTTTCACAAGATGAAATTTGCGCACCAGTGTGATATACAAGACCTGCTTTTTGCACAGAAAGGACTGATCATCGATGGTTAAGCATGAGTCCAGCTTGGCTTCAGTCATTGTAAAATAAGTGTCTCGGTGCTCATTCACGGCAAGCAGCTTAGTTGACAACTTTATTGAAACTAGCGTTTCATTTAAGATAACGGGTATAGGAGTCAAGTTGAGTAGTTTGTAGCCGCGTTTGTCAGCCAGTGGTATTTTCACTGTGAATATGATGTAACTGTCCATGATTCTTCCAGTGGTCCTCATCGGACGATATAATGGTAGTACATCCTCGTCGTAATCAGGAAGGTGCCCTCCTTGAGGTAATTTACTCCTTGCATTTTTCAGCTCTTCATGAAACTACTGTGGTGACAATAGTAGAGGACTTAGAGTTCCCTGATAAGCATCGGTCAACTGTATGGAGATTTTGGATTTTGCGGATGAAGTGTCAATTGAAAATGATCCTGGGATCATGAGTGCGCGACCGCTAAATTTGGAACATTTCAGGACATCCTGTGACAACGTGACCGGAGCAGCAAAGAACGTGGAAACTCTCATGGAACGTTTGAGACTCGAGGACGAACGACTCAAAGAAACGACGACAATTGCAGAGCGCAGCACCAACAATGCTCTCATGGCCAGACGCAACAAACAAGGACAGTCGCCAACAGCAAGCAGGAAAAGTCACAGTTCGTATGTGACAAATGTGGGAAGAAAGGTCACATGCTCAAGGAGTGCAGAGGTAAACCGTGTGATGAATACATTGCCTACTGCAAGAAGAAGTATTCATGTGATATCTGTAAGAAGAAGGGACACTTCACAAAAGACTGCGAATCTCGAGATGAAGCGAATAAGTCAACAAAAGGGAAACCAAATAGGAAAGCATTTTTGACCACGGCACTCTCGACGGTGGACAACGACATTTCGAAGGACAAGGCCACTTCATGGTATCAAGACTGTGGAGCCAGCCAACACATGACGTCTCACCGAGAGTGGTTTGTTCAGCTTGTTGAGTTGGACGAGCCCATCCCAATTGTGATTGAAAACTCAACCAGGCTAGATGGCGTTGCAGTTGGGAGCATCGAGATGGAAGCATTTGATGGTCAAAAGTGGTATCCAGTGGTACTAGAAGATGTCATTTACGTGCCAATATTTTCTCAGTGAGTCAGATGCTAGACAAGGGACATGTACAGAAGGCAAACGGAAACGAGTCAACGTTTTACAATCTGGATGGCAGGGAAATCGTGGCAATAGCGAAGCGCAAAGAAAATCTCTACAAAATGATGCTCAGGAGAGAAGAAGAGACAAGTTTGATGGCCGTGTCGATCAAAGTCTGGCACGAGGGACTCGCCCATCAAAATGTCAAGTATGTGAGGAACATACTGAAAAGGAAAGGAATAAAATACATTGATGACTGGAATGACTATTTATGCACAGGGTGCTCGTATGTCAAGCTACATAGATTCTCACTCCCACATCACATCCTGTCATTGGGAGGAGCAAAGGACGATTTCACTCACTACCGAACCTGTTACTTTATGAAGACGAAAAGTGAAGCACCAGAGAAAATCGAATGTTACCTGAGACTCGTTGAAAACCAGCTAGGGAGGAGAGTGAAAAGTCTGAGGTCTGACAACGGCACCGAAGTGAAGAATGCAAAAACCAAACAGATGATGGACAAGTTGGGAATTTTCCACACCTTCACGAATGTGCACACGCCAGAGCAGAACGAAAGGATTGAGAGAGAAATGAGAACGATTATCGAGGCAGCCAGAACAGCGATATACATGAACGAGTCGGACGAGAAACTGTGGGCAGAAGCAAAGAACCATGCAATCTTCACGATCAACCAGACTGGAACCAGCAATGTACCAGGGAAAAGCCCAGCAGAACTTTGGTTCGGAAGAAAAATTAAAATTGAGAAGCTGCGATCCTTTGGATGCGAGTGTTACGTGCTGACACAAAAACAGAAAAGAAGCAAGATGGATAAAAAATCAGAACAAGGAGTTCTGGTTGGCTATGATATTGATTCACCCTGCTACCGGGCCTATCTGAAAGAGAAAAGAGAAATTATCAGTTCAGACAATGTGATCTTTGACGAGGAAAAGATGAGACTGAGGCAAGAATTTTGTAATAAACATAAGCAGTCGAGCAGCCCCGTGGTGATCAGGAGTGGCTGCTCCTGAAGAGATAAGGTAGTCACCCCGTCGAAACTGCTCAGTTTGTTGTTTTGCTAGTGTAAAGTAAACTACATCCGTCAAGTTTCCATCCTTTAGGCAGAGATGAGTGGTTCACTTCAGCCACTTTAACATCTTTAGGTTTAACATTCCCCTTGTAATGCAACGACCTTCTTCGGAGAAAGTAACGGTTGCTTTTTGTGTAATGTTTGCGTTGGACTCAAGCCTCCGTGTCCGCTAACTTTAACGAGGCAAAAAAATATTGAATTACTGTAGAGTAGCTTAATTGACACCTAACAGAACATTTCTAAAGATAATAAAACGTGATCGGTACATCTTGTAGAGTAGAGTACGCGTGGTAAGTATTTTGTAGTGCAGCTTCGTGGCTCGACAAGAACCCGCCTCATGTGGTCCCGCAAATGCTAGTCGTCAAGCACACATACGCGGTCGTTAAGCGAAGATAGTTAGCTGAGCTCGGTCTTGTTTGTGGCTCGCTGACACTTGTGCCAGGCCATCGGCACCCGTGTCCTACACGGACATTTCGAAATTCATTACAATTTGAACTTGAGACACAGGCACTAGAGGGCACACCTGAGAAGCAAGAAGAAAGCAGTAGCGAGGCAGACGAAGAAGACGAAAACTGGGGAACTGGACAAAGTGCTGAGGAGCCAAGCTACAACGAGAATGAGACACCAGCGCCAGAAGGAGAGTCAGGAAGGAGGGTTCTGCGAGATCGTCGGACTCTGCAACCACCACCGAGACTGAAAGACTGCGTACTTAACTCCCGTCGTGGAGGAAAGAGCGCCAAAGTAGCCATGATTGGTGAAACGGAGGATATGTGAGTGAGGCACTGAGAGATGAGAAGTAGAGACGAGCAATGCAGGAGGAATACGACTCGCTGATGGAGATGAAAACTTGGAAGTTGGTGGACTGTTCAGAAGCAGCGAAGCCGATCACTTGTCGCTGGGTACTTCGAGAGAAGGCGGACGGGAGACTTAAGGCCATCCAAATTGTAAAACGTGGCAAGGGAGTTTGAACAGAAGGAGGGAGTGGACTACACGGAAACTTTCAGCCCAGTAGCTCGCCATGCATCCATTCCCCTACTCCTAAGTCACGCAGCGTCGGAGAAAATGAAGTTGGTATCGTTCGATGTAAAAGCGGCTTTCTTGTATGGGAACCTGTAGCAGGACATCTGTATGCACCAGCCTGAAGGCGTCAACGATGGAACCAGGAAAGTTTGTAAGTTGAAAAAAGTCTCTACGGACTTAAACAAGCCCCGAGGTTGTGGAAAGAGAGGGTCACCACCCACTTTGAGAAGAAGATACGCTTGATCAACACAAATGACGACCCGTGTATATACTATAACAAGGATAAGAGCATTATGCTCTCACTCTTCGTGGATGACGGATTGGTAGCCGGCAAAGATGAAGAAGAAATATACAAACTCTTAGACGAGATAAGCCAGGAATTCGAGATAACATTCAGCAAGAAAGTACAAAACAAGTTAACGTACAATATTTGGGCATGGAAATCAAGATCGACCAAGACGGTATCCTCGTGAATCAGCCTCACTACACGAAGAAGATCTTGAGAAAGATAAAACTCGAGCAGTGCAATCCAGCATCTACACCCACGGAGCCAGGAATGATCAACCACAAGACAGACTTCAAGAAGGCACTTCTAGCAAACAACAACTATCGCGAGGCGATAGGAAGTTTGTTGTACTTAGCCACAATAACCAGGCCAGACATAAGCTTCGCCATGAACAACCTCAGTCGATTCTGCAACAAGCCCATGAAGAGCCACCAGGCGATGGTGAAACGTGTTTTCCAGTACTTGAGAGGGACCACGACAGCCGGAATTAATTTCGGAGTAGACAAGGCTCTCGTGGCCTACACCGATTCAGACTTTGGAGGAGACTCTGTGACAGGACAGTCAACGAGTGGTGTGTTAGTGATGAAAGGAGGGCCAGTGATCTGGTATTCATAAAAGCAGTGTTTGGTAGTGACTTCAACTACAGAAGCCGAGTACCGAGCAGCAGTGTTAGTGATTGACGATGTGTGCTGGCTTAAACGAATCGTACTAGAACTTGGCATTCTAGAAGCTGAGCTTCCGATCACTCTGCACGTCGACAACATGTCAGCCATACACATGCTACAAAATGCACACGAAGGAAACACGGCCAGAGGAAAGAAGCACATCGAAATACCACGAAAGTACATCCACACATCGGCAACACTGTGGCACTGCAACACGTCGAGAGCAGCAAGCAGATTACAGACATCCTTACCAAACCACTCGACAGAAGAGTTTTTGAGACGCTCCGCCGTAAATTCGTCAAGGAGGAGTGTTGAGATTTGATCAACTGACAGCTTACCTTGCATTTACTGACATAGAAAACTAGTAGTCGGGAAATCATTTTTTAATTGAATTTTGCTAAAAATGAAATAATATTCATTCAGTCTGTTCTCCTCGTGCATTAAAGTTGTCGGTTAATTACAAAGAATAATATTCATTGAATATATTGATGTATAGTTGTGTGTCGTAATATATAGTTGTGTGTCGATATAATAATATTTATTTAGAAGATTAGTCCGTTGTATTTTTTGAAACCCAAACCCCACTGAAAATAACAACAATAATCCTTTACAGTGGACGTTGCAGCCTGGTTTCGAGCGCCTTCAAAGATTTCTGCGGTTGAATTCGGAATTCCTTGCAAGGTTGAGGATTCTGTGGGTAGTGGTGCGAGCCTATGTATAGGCCTGGTCAAGGTAGTGTTTTCAGTTTTAAGATCGACGACTTTAACAAATCCGTGATTGCCCTTATAAGTGCGGATTATTCAGCCAAGAGGCCATTTTATAATGGATATATTATCATCTTTGATGATAACAATCGTATCAATTGGCACGTTTGTCATTGCTGTTTTCCATCCGTAACGGTTTTGTAGAAGATGTAAGTATTCCTTGGACAAATGTTCCCAAAGCTCACGCTTAATTAGCTAATAATTTTTCAGAAAAATTATTATTCAAAATATGTAACTCATTTATACGTAGCTGCAAACAATTCCATAAAAAGTAAATCACGCTTAATGTTGTTTACTTCTCGCCAGGCTGGTTGCAGTCCCCCCTTCCTGCCTTTTGCTTCACAGTCAATTTGAGCAGTCAGCGGTTCGCCAATGAGGAAATGCCCTGGGGTTAATGCGGCTAGGTCATTGGGGTCAGAGGAAAGTGGCGTCAAGGGCCTTGAATTAAGGATAGCCTCGATTTCCACTAAAACGGTTAATAACATCTCGTGCGTAAATGAAGCTGGTCCAATCGTTTTCTTCATCAGTTCCTTGGCTTATTTCACAGCGGCTTTCCAGAGCCCTCCCTAGGTGGTATGAAATGAAAGTCTATGCCCTTCTCACTGCATTGGGTGGTAATGATGTTTTGAGCTGAGTCTGAATAAATTGAATTTGAAATATCTTGCAACTGGTTACTCGCACCAGCAAAGTTTGTTGCATTGTCTCCGATAGTGGCCACGCCTTCCAATGAACCTTTTGAGAGCACCTAAAAAGGCTTCAGTGGACAAATTAGAGACCAACTCCAAATGCACAACTTTTGTCACGAAGCAAGAGAAAACTGCAATGTACGCCTTTTGTGGCCTACTTCCTTTGATTTGAAAGTGATAGAATGAGGGTCATTTGAAAAGTTTCTGGCCTTTTAAAGAAAAACAAATAATTCAAGCCAAACAAAAACTTATTTCCCGACTTAGTCTACGCAAGTCAATACATTTGGTCGAATGCTTTTCCCAACCCTTCAGGCCATCAGAAAAAAAAATTGTTACCCCCCCCTTTTTACCTCGCGAGAGCCACTATGGCCCTCAGGGAAACTGGAGTACTCCGGCGGGGCTTATGGACCCGGTTAGCTCGTCCGAAGACGGGCGTGGGGCGGCACTTGCTTTTCCCTCAAAGCCCCAACTAGCCGCCAAGCGAGAATGCGACTAACCGGATTAAACGCGACGTTATTCGGCCGATACCCTAGCTACTAACCGCCCTATGATCTTCACTTCAATACTTCATCTACACTACTTCACTAACCACCCTATGATCTTCACTTCAATACTTCACCTACACCACTGTACACCTCTACTTCTTAATCACTCTATCCTTCGCGTGGGCCACAATACCACCCCCGAACACTCTGACTCCCGATATCACGGGCTTCATTTAACTCCACGACACTTCCACTTCGACTTGTCCGTCCAAGCCGCACTCGTGACAACCCGTGATCTGAAACAAAGATTTCTCTAACCTTGTCCTAAAGACAAAAATTTCTTCCACCAAGCATTATTTGATCACAGAGAAACTTCAATTATTTAAGATTTTACAACACTTGTACTCCAAATCGAAATAATTTATAATTTTAACATATAATACACTATATCATAAAAAAAAAACTTACTTCTATTAGATGCCTACAAAGGGGCCCCTTCGACGATCGTATTCGCGGATGTATTCTGTAGCCTTTCCTCCAATGTCGAAGCTTGCGCGTCGCTTTGATATGAATTTTTCCTTCGCTTGGATTTCACTCTGCTGATTCCGCTGTCCTCCACTTGAAGATTGCCGCTGCGCTTCGAATTATGATCTCGCTGGTTGCTCTTGTTCCGCTGCCTCGTCGCCCACGATAAAAAAGATCAAAAAGAGGAGGCGCGTCATTCTTCGCGTGCTTATATAGCCTCCTCCTAACGGCTATGGTTCCGCTCGTCGGTCATCCACCTCTTCAGCGGGGTAATTCCTTCCTGCCGCCACTTGGTCGCCGCTCCCCTCTGGTGGCGAGCACTTCAAATTCGGCTGAATCAGCTGAACGTAATTCACTGACAGTTTGGCCTGTCAGTGATGTTTGTTTATGTCCATTTGAATCTTTTGGTGGTTGCTGATCGGGTCGGCTACTCCCTTCCCAAATCCAGTCCGTATCTTTTTGCGCATCACCATCTTTGCTCCAATAATTTATATATACATTTTTCAGTTCATCATCTGGGCATAGTTCTGTGTTTGGACTGTTTGGTGGAGATTTAGGACTGTCCCCGGGCGTATCTCGCCGCGAGCTAGCTAGTGAAACTACTCTACTTGATTGATTTGATTCTCTTTGCGCTTCGCGCAGCAGTCTTAAGTACTCTTCACCTGATGAAAACGGAAGTGGAGTGCTTCTGTCTGGGCTTTTAACACCAGTGCTGTTTGGATTCAATTCAATCCATGATTCACCCAATAAATCCTCTCCAGATCGGGGAGGTGTTGTCGTCATATTGATGCACTGATAAGTTTAGAGAATGTATGGAAAGCAAAAGTTTATTTTCACTAGAAGGTTTACTTAAGTTGCTAGCTTCAAATTAATGCCCCAGAAAATCGACACATTCCGCAACTTCGGCCGATGCCTTCTAATTCAATTAGGCCACAATGCGATAAAGCCAATTTGCATAGGCCCTTGGAAACTTTTGCGATGGGACCTGCAAGATGTATTGCGCCTTTGTCTTCAATTAAATTATGAGTTAAATCGATAGTACGAAGCGCGGGGTTATTATTCGTTCTAGTGTTTCATGTGATAGACGCATATGTGTTGCTTTGAGTCCACGAAAAAAATGTATTATATTCAAGTGCTGACACAATTGCCATTAAATCCTTAGGTTATAAGTGATCGAAATCCCTTAAACTTAATAGGCGGGTATCATGTAAAAGGTATATTGTATCGATATCCCAGGCGACTTCTTCTCTATATGGAACTCCATGATAATCACACATGCAGGCATATTGTGTACTGAAACCACCGCACGGGCCCACATTTCGCGGATCGGCTGGTCTCAATTCATCCGAGAATATCGGTTCACGTTCTGCTGGTTGAATATCAATCTTTCTTATTATGTACTTAAGTGGAACTGTAGGAAATATTTGTTTGATTGCGGATGCCAAGTCTGTAAGGATAACATCGGCATTTGAGCCGAAATTTCCGGCATCACCAGTCGTTGCAAACGTATACGTCCTATCATTCGTTATAATTGAAAAGTGTGTTGGTCGCTTGCTTTCAACAGCCTGAATATCTAAGTAATGAAAATGGCTTTCGATCTTTGTGGGTACTTTGGCAATAAGGAGGTAGATTCGAACGGGTGTGAAAACCAATACGCGATTCTCTGTCTTGTTACCCTTCGTTTCTAATTTAACCATGTATTTAACTCGTTTTACCAAAACCACACTCCACGCAATAAATAATTTCACCCGTTATGGAAATTTGCGCATTTACGCGAAACAAAAAAACCTGAAATGGCGTTTCTCCCGAGTCACGTCCGATTTCTTGCCGCCCTTTGTTTGCGTTGATGTGGACCGAGGTTTCACAAAATTCCTTGTTATTTCACTTCTCAATTGAACAATAATCTTCCGTTCTAAGCTGAAACTAAAGATCCACAAATATTCAGCAACAGCTGCGACGAAATTTACTTCGAAAATTTAACAACTGGGCACCGATCACCACTATCGTGCACCACGTCCGCCTTTGTTTTTCAGCTTTATGGATCATCTCGATCCTGGTCTCCTCTTCCAATCGTTCTATTAATTCTGACGGTATATCTGCTTCAACTATTGTCTGAAGTACCCTAGGGATTTCCGACCATCTGATATACACGAGCATGTAGGCCTTGCTATTCTGCTTATCATTTAAGGTTATTTCATTATCTGAACCACCGTAATTATGCTCAATGGCTTCAAATTTCGTACAGCATGAAACGACGTCATCATCGAACTTACACCAATTTCCCTCCAACAGCGGATTTATGTAAGCGACGTAGTGTCCGTTTTGATTGTCTCCTGAATGGACTACGAAATAAAAATCACTCCTTTCTCAGCTTCCTGAAGACTGTACTCTTCACCAGCATCGTATTTGTTGTCATCATCCAGCATTTCTGTAGCAATGTAACTCTGGGACGATTCGTAAACCGGACAATTATTCTAAATTTAGAGATGCGTTACCATCGACAATATCATGTGAACCGATGTTTTCTAAATGGACTCGTTGCTCTTGGAGAAACTGTAGCGTTTTATCGACATTTTCAAGACAGTGAATTCTCATCATCTGAATCCTCCTTGGCAACATCTGGCTCGATCTTGTTAGGTTTTGATTTTACCGAAATATCTGGGGAACATTCCAACTTCGAACATGCGGTGATTCTGACCTTCGCTCGATGACAATTATGTTTGCTTAAGACTACCAATAATCGTAATTAAAACTACTAATATGATTACAATTTGGACTGGCAAACAAACCCTAGTCGAGTGCGGCTTAGCTTTCTGACTATACATAGTCACGCGAATGTTACGATAGTGTTCGGGGTGAGGTAATCCTGGTGCCCTTCGGTTTTATCCGTAACAAAATCTTTAGGTAAACTTGAAAATACAGGCTTACTGCCTCTACAACCTCAATATTTGACCTATATTTTTTCCCACAAAGAAATTTTTACAAGTTGGGGAACAAAAAAAGTTACTTGGAGCTAGGTTTGGTGAGTAGGGTGGGTGTTGAAGCAGTTCGAACTTCGATTTGTCCAATTACGCCATTGTGACCATGCAAGTGTGGACTTGCGCGTTGTCTTGACGAAACAGCATTTTCTTCCTCGCCAGGTGCGGTCGCTTCTTCTTGAGTTCCTTCTTCAATTGGTCCAGCAACGCAGCGTTATAGAGTCCGTTAATGCTTCTCCCTTCTGAAGATAATCAACCATAATTGCTCCACGGCTGTCCCAAAAAACGGTGGCCATCATTTTGACCTTTGCCTTTTTCAAAACTGGTTCCCTCCCCCACAATCCACTTCATTGACTATTATTTATTCTCCACAGTATGGCGGTGGAACTTGGTTTCGTTGACAGTAATTAATCGGTGCAAAAACTTAGTAGGATTCTTTTGGAATAACTGAATAATCTCGTGCGACATGTCCATCCGTACGCGCTTTTGGTCAATCGTCAACAAACGCGGCATCCATCGAGCGAACAATTTTCTCATGCATGAATCTTCATGTATGAGTCTTCATGTAAAAATCTTCATGTAAAATCTTATGCACCCATTCAGTTAATACCCCACAAGCCTCAGCAGTTTCCTTAATGGTTAATCGGCGATCTTCCATCACGGTTGTGTGCACCAAACTGACGATATCTTCCGTTGAAATAGTTTTTGGATGTACAGAACGTTCGTGTCAAAAATGCTTGTGCGACCGCGTTTGAACTCGACGGTTGTAAATGAGGGCGACGGTTCACCATACACGGAGTTTAACTCTTGTTTCACTTCCCGAGTTTTTTCTCTTTCAAATAGAGGTACTTTACCACCGCGAGATTCTCGATTTTATCGATTGTTCTTAACAAACGTCACCTGTCAACTTTGGAAGGGTACAATGTGTTTTGTACTGATCGGAATGACTTAAAATTTTTATGGCTTACATATATTTAGGCTGTCTCTTAGTTGGCCAGAGAACTTGAATGTACGATGACTTTTTGCTAGTAAGGCCAGAAACTTTTCTAATGACCCTCGTATATAGGGCAGCAAAAATCAACCCCGGTCTTAATAAATGGCCGTCTAGCTTGTACCTTTGGTGCTCGTAGCCTATCCAGTATTTGGGTGAGTAACTTGGGATTAGCTCGAGTGTATTTTACACATTTGTGTATAATTGACCTTGCGAATGTTTTGCATTTGATGGGGCAAAGTTTTTGTTTCGTAATGGCTTCAAGACCTTAGGGCCCTACGTATTAGTGCTTCCGATGAATGTCCTCCATTATTAGTCTTTTTATATTGTCCAAGTATAGCAGCAACATAGAATGTTTTGCCTCAAAAGGTAAACTCGCTGCATCCAACCTTCCTCCAACTCTTAAAATGCCTTGTTCGTCTAAGAAAGGGGTGAGGTTGTTCAGTCGACTCGAGGTATGCACTTGATGATGCCGTTGCAAATAGCTGATTTCTGTCTTGAAGTCCTCTGATTGGATTGCCTTGACGATGATGCGTAGGGCTTGCTGCCTCTCCGACTGGGTTAGTGCGGGAGTAGGATCTGATTGCTCGGAGCTTCACTCTTTACACCAGTTAACGAAACGTACTATATGTTCAGTTATCCGTAACAATCTTCCAAACGAGTTTTTATGCTCAATTTCAAACACGAAGTTGGTTGAAGCCGTTGCTGCTAGGGATGTTATTTTTCGTTCAACGCCTTTGGCTGAGTCTACGTGTGCGTTACAGGCCACTGGCCACTTCTTTTTGAACCGGCAAACCATGAATTAAAGGTTTTGAAGGTGCTTGGTGCTACGGGGCGCGTTAAAGCATCAGCTGGATTCATTCTTGTTATTACGTGCCACCACTGCTCTGGATTTGTAAGCTTATGAATTGCACCAATTCGGTTGGCAACAAATGAAAATCTGAGGATTGCGATTGTATCCAGGATAAAACTATTTGCGAATCACTCCAATAATAAGTTAGAACATCGGTCATATTGAGAATAAGCTTTATGCGATCTGCCAGTTCTGCCGCCAGCTTGGCTGCACAAAGCTCTAATCTGGGGAGTATGATTGTTTTGATGTGTACTACACGTGATTTAGCACATAATAGTTGAACAACGATAGTGTTATCCTGTTTGACGGAGCGTATGTATGCGGCAGCACCAAAAGCTTCAGTTGAGGCATTGGCAAATATATGAAGCTGTTTTGATTTCAGTTGGCCATGGGCGTATACGTGTCGTGGTATGACAATATCTTCTATAGCCTTCAGTTCGTCACGAAAGGTCGACGATCGTGTATACATTTCCATAGGCAAAACAGCATCCTAGTCCAGCTTGAGCTTCCAAATCGCTTGAAGTCGTATTTTTGCAGTCGTTACTATTGGGGCTACCAATCCTAAAGGGTCGAAGATGCGAAATATATCGGAAGCGACGGTGCATTTCGTATATTTATTTAAGTTAGTCGTTGCCAACTCCATTTTGAACACGTCAGATGCTGGTCACCATGTCATACCTAACGTTCTGATGTGGTCATCACTACTTTCATTGTAATCGAGGCTGAGTTGAATGTCTTGTGGTGGAACTTGATCGAGTAGGTGAGCACCGTTCGCGCACCATTTACTTAGGTTGAATCCAGCTTGCAAGAGTAGAGCTTTGAGTTCTGACTGAGTTTTTAATAGTACCAGCAAGCTGTTGCTTCCAGTCATGATGCCATTGACGTAGCAATTTTGAAGTAACGCTGCGGATGCGTACAGAAATTCTGACTGATTTTTCCTTGCTAGGTCCACTAAACATGTTTTCGCTAAATACGAGGCTAGTTGAGTCCCATAAGTTACTGTGTTCAATTGATACTGCTTAATGGGATCTTCAGGTCTTGTCTTGTGTCTTCCATGTGGCCCAGGTCTAAATACTCATCCATGAATTTTTGTATATTCTTGCTGTAGGTCGGGCTGTCGGGCTAGCTTGCGTTCTAAACTGTAAAACCTTCGCAAATTTATGTCCTTTGACTCACCCAAAGTGGATGGATCAGTAGTGCAGGGCAATGAAACTTCATATCTGCCATCTACGTTGCGGTTTGTCTAGCGGGCGAAATGAGCTTCACATTTCTTCTCTCTTGGAGATAAGTGTTGCGCCTTTCGAGGCAAATTGTCCAAGTTCCAAAACCGTTCGATTTGTTGTGAGATTGCCTCATCATCAATGCCGACTCCGCAAGTAACGTTATCGCTGCTCGTTTCGCCTATGCCTCCGCCAACAATCCAACCAAGAACAGTATTTTGCAGAGTGGGAAGATTCTCTTCCGGGTTTTATTTGGCTTATTGACAAGATTTGATAGAAGAATTCTACCCCCGTAGCAGATCTACCGTTCTGGTCGATCGAACTGGGGACCAGCCAGTTTTATGTTGTCGGGAATCTTCCAATCACTCACGTTGATCTCCCTCGATGGTTGCTGGGCTATTATGCGGGGAAGTACATATGCCTGCACACTTGTAGTAAATGTGGTGTCGATTCAAACGTTCTACAACCCTTTTAAACATTCGCGTGTCGTTTCGTGGAGCGATTTAATATTCACATCTGACTCAATCGTGTGAGATGCTGCCCAAGTAGGTTCGATAATAGCGCATTTGCAATTAATCTCTGATTTTCGTAGCGTTCCTTGAGAATTTGCCATACTGCAGAGTAGTTTTCATTGGATAGTGGCAAGTGTTTAATTAAAGTTCCGGCTTCTCCTGATAAGTTGGATCGAAGATACCACAACTTTTTGCATGGTGAAATATCCTGCTTGTGAAACACCTTTGAAAACAGGGCGTAGAACTGACGCCAATTTAAATAGTTCCCGTCGAACTTCGGAATTTCTATTTTGGGTAGCTTAATTTTTATGCTACGATTAAATCGTAATGTTTAATCGGTGACTAGTATCTGCTGTGGCCCGTTAGTCTGAAGATGGTCAGTTAATGTAACATTCGCGTTAAAAACTTGGTCGTGTCGGTTCAAGAATCCCTTGAAGTCGTAGCCGAATGTTTCGGGATATCAACAGCTTCACATATCTGATGATGTAGAGCTTCAACTTGTTGCCAGTATTCGGAAATAGCTTCTTTCTGAAGTTGATAGAAGGCTGTTGGTTGCCCAGATATCGTATCCGCCAGTCTGCGTAGAATGTGATCCAACTGGCCGCCGATGGTGTTGGCCTTCCTCAGCAACTGGCGTATGGGATTATCTATGGCTGAATCCTTCTCTTCAATATTGGATGCCTTACTTGCTTCCATATTTGACGACAAAGTTTTGATTTGTGCTTCAAATAACTCCTTGTACTTTGAATAGAGTGATGCGATGGAAGTGTAGTAGTCACTGATAAAATAGTGGTCCTGCTGTTGAAGGTCAGGATGGTTCCTGATATCAGTATCGGTAGACTCGAACTGATCCCATGCCGATTCCAGCCGCCGCAAACGTTCTTGGTAACGTGAAGAACCCTTCCCCCGTTGGAGATAATCCTTTGAATCTCCTTTCCAGTGACCTCCTGTTTGGCCATGAGTTTTTCCATGTTGAAAATTCGATGCTTGCAGATTCGAGTCCTGGCACGGTCGCGAATGTTTATGGAGTGACTCTTTTGTCAATGCGGGATAGTTGAATTTTCTTTGATTTTGGGTTCAACGGCGCCTGAACCGTAATACTGCGATGATAAAAGTTTTAATTCAATTCACTTGGATAACTACGGCACTTGTAACCATGCTATCCCTTTGAGTAAATAATAAACAACAACGGCACTTGTAACCGTTATGTTCGCGATGATGATCGTAACTCGTTGGAAGAAAGACCTCTGTTATCAGACTAACAAATTTATCACAATTTTAATTGTTTTTATATCGATTTTACTTACTTACTAGCATAACAAACCAAACAAAGTACCCACGTCCTCAGCAAAATACACATTCACCTTGACTACCTGTCAGTCTTGGTGTCGCATAGCCAAAATGCAATGCGAGAAGAGATGTGCACGAGTGCAAGTAATAGTAAATATGAACTTGACTTGGAATTAGTGTATTTTGCTGACGACGCATCAGGTTGCTTGTGGAAAAATTTTCATTTTAAGAAATCTAAGATTCTTAACTTTGTGGCGTCCACATGCTCACCGCAAGGAGCGCATCAAGCAATTAGTGAATTTCACAACTCATGTCAACGAGACGCTCACTTCGTTCGCAACCTCCGACGAGTCAACATCGCGCGCGCCAACATGTAGTTCATTTCTATACTTGTAACTCTGTTCATTAGTTTTAGTAATAAAGTTATATTTGTGTTTACTAATAAAGTATTATTCTTTCTTTTTTATGGGGATCGCGCATAGCTTATTAACAATCCCCATAACTTTACGTGTGAATTTAAATATGCAATTAAAAGAGAGTTTTTGGATGATGAATGACGATGACGAAGCTGATGGCGAAGATGATGATGAACAATATTAATATGTCATTGCGACAGGTCAAGCAATGAGTTCATTGTCTTCAACAAAATGATGACAAATATAAATATAGAATAATCACATATTACTTTTTCTAAACGTTCCTTTTTCTACGACATTGTTTGATTTACTAATTTATTTAGAAAAACCCTTCTGGCAGGAGCACTCTCGTGCTATCACGACTTGTTTTGACAAGTTTTTAGGTTGGCTGCCAAAAGTATAGCTGAAAGCGAAAATAATCACAAAGATCTGTACTTTCGATTATTAAGAAAATGTTCTGGACCGTGTTGGGATTTCAATGAAGGACGAACTTTGTTTGTGTTTGTGCGCTGTTCTATTGTCCGAAAGCAAATACATTTATATGCATCAAGTAGAAGGACTACTCGAACGTAAGTAGAACGTTTTTCTTAAAGAATACCATTTTTTCTTTAGTTGCCAAATGATGATTGCACAAAAATCACACAAATTTAGAGCTTAAAAAGTTAATGCAAAGTTGAATGCATACACTGAACTATCATTTGAATTTGCAAGTAAACCGTTCAAAAATGGAAATCGATATCAAAATGAAGCAAATGGGATCAAACTTTCATAGAAATGGTGTTGAATTAGCTTTCCCTGTTTCATTCACGGTACTCAATATGTTGATACCAATCACTAAGCCGAGACGGAGGTATTATTTTGGCACCTCTTCTATGAAATTTATTTCATTCTTTTTACAACATTTTAAGGATATATTCTTTTTTCCGAAAAGCTTTTTTATTTTACGACTATTTAGTGGATAATCTTCTACCACCCTCGTTGAATAACGATTCTTTGCTTTTATCAAAACAAATTTTATATTTCACCAGCAGGTCTTCATCACCCCTACTGAGAGCTTTGCCAGCTAACAGTTGAAAATATAATGACCTGTCGTGGCTTGCTATGCCCCGTTAGAGACGGCGACGAGTGTCACAAGCACCGAGCAGCTCAGAAGGTGTGGAATTGGGATGAAGCATGTAGCAAATAAGTAGCTTGCAGGTTGGCCAGGAAATGCCATCACAAACTTGATTTTTTGCTTTAGCACGCTTAGACATAGAGTATCTTATTATCTGGATCTAATGTATTGGCACTCGAGAAGGTGATATGATCAGTACCACGCTTTGGTTGTATGTCCGTCCATCCAGCTGCGATAAATTCGGATTTTAAACATTAGCTATCATAACTGAACGAGCTTATAATCCGTTCGAAGGAATACTCGAAACAAATCTTGTTGTCACAAACAGGATTTGAACCAGGGACCTTCAGCTTATGCAACGAGTACTCTAAGAACTACACTGTGTCAACTACTCTCCACAAACTTAACAACAGCAATAAAGCATGACGCTGTTTAAACCACATGGATGATGTGAACTGGGACCCATAAAGCTTGGAACACAAGGTGGTTATGTGGAAGCACAGTGCCCTGCTTATATGTATCTCAAAATTTGGAAGGCATAATGCTTTTCATGTTGACTCCGTCTACAACAAAACAGGTGTGGGATGTCGAACCTTCACACAGTGGGAATGCCAGTCGACAAGAGTACTCTTGGAGGCTAGCATTCTTTGGGGAGCGCTCCCCCACGAAACTGCCGATATGGGGGGTGCCGTGAAGTGCCCTCCTGGGATTACATGTAACGACACTGATTGGATCAGGACTACGCTTTGGATAACGAACTGGAATTTATGCTTTGTGTTGACAGGACGTAGTTGCTTTGCACGCTAGCGCCGAGGTGACACACGTGCGTGAACGGCTCCAGTCCAGCTCTCATACCTTGGCAGGCCTCGGAGTACGTTCGAAGTTCGCACCATTGGGTTGGTGGTATAGGTTCGGTTGAGGCGGACTCCCAAGTAGCACTGGTCTGGCTCTGAGCACTTGACTTCATAAGGGCTTGTGCCAACCCTCGTATCGTCTCCCTGGTTAATAAAGATGACCATGGGAACAAAAAGGCGACAAAAAACACAAACGGATAAAGCAGCGCCGAAGGGGGACCCAATAAAACTGGAGCAACCAAAAACCATAAAAAAAGATCAAAAACCAGTGACTGCAGCCACGATGTTAACAGCACACCGGGAGCGATATTAAAGACGACAAAAACGAAGATTAATACAATGACCGGGAAAACGGTCGAAAAACGGAGCGAAACAATGATGCGAACGCCAGAGCGTTCGCATGTGGCTCGCCAATAATCAACAGATTGGGTTCCTTGAACTAGAGAAGCTTCTAGACCGCATAGGTCATTATCAGAGGAGCTGAATAAAGGCCGAAGAGGACCAGAAGGCCGAAGAAAAGCAGACGGCTAAAGAAGCGCTGGGGGCTGAATCTAAAGGGCACAAGCAGAAATCAATAAAAAAATGGCGTCCAGCCCAATCGAAGGAGATCGGGATGAAAGAAGGAAGGAAAAGGCACTTGATGAGCATGGAATGCCAGAACAGGAGTTCCAGATAGTCCTGACAAAAGGAGTGAAGAAAGCCGCAAAGAAACTTCTTCAAAAAGTGCCAGAAAATAAATTTCGCACGGAGCAGAGGCCGACAATAAGGAAGCATTCTGCGATGCAGTAAAAAAAGTCCTCGGCAAAAGCGCAACTAAAGCCTCGTTTGAGCCGGTGGCAATGATCAAAATAAGAGATATTGATCGCATCACCGATCTGACCGAGGTAGAAGAGATATCAAAAGGGAGTTCACTAGCAGAGGCAGGATCAAAGTGCGACAAAGCATGGTCATAGTTGATTTGACCGAAAAGAGCACCGAACCATTCCTGAACAAGGGCAAAGTAAGAATAGGGTGGATTGTCTGTAGAATATGGCGAAGAGCAGCGCCTCTTCAATGTTTCGAATGCCTTGGCTATGGTCACACCACACAAGTACGCAAACGACCCGATAGGAGTTCCCTATGTTACAAATGCGGTGAAATGGGACATATAAGAAAAGAGTGTACGAAGGAGGCAACTTATCTTCTTTGCAAGGATGCTGATCCAAGACCTGATTTTGGACACGTCTAGGGATCAGGAAATGGCGGGTTTTCCAGGAAGCCTTAAATAAGGCAAAATCAGAACTTCGAGGACCAGCATCCTACAGCTAAACCTACGCCGCAGTTCGACTGCCCAAAATCTGCTTGAGTAGTTTGCGAGGGACATGAAAACCGACTTCTTGCTGCTGAGTGAGCAACACCATGATAAAAGTTCGGCATCATGGTATCCTGATGAAACCGGTATTGTCTCCATCTGAGTTCGAAAAAGTTATTTCCGGGCGGAGAGCTGTGGATGGTGTTACGGGTGAACATTGAGACTCCGTAGCGCTGCTCACCCGAACACTACCATACGCGATTACGTAAGAGTTTAACCTACGCAATACCGAGCCGCACTTTATTAATTGTTGTTTCTAGTAGTCCGATGATGTAACTAGCAACAAGTAATTTTAATTTCCATTCACGAAAGAATTATTATCTTACTTACAAACAGAAGCCACACAATAATTTTAAGCTTGATAATTGTTTTAATTACAAACAGAAGCAACACAATAATTTTAAGCTTGATAATTGTTTTAATTACAAACAGAAGCCACACAATAATGTTAAAACTTAATAATTGTTTTAATTACAAGCAGGAAGCCACATAGTAATTTTGCTTTGTAACTTAATGTACATTAAACTCATTTAGCTAGGTCGCTTCCATTCCACACGCCACAATTACGGACAACGCAACCAGCAGCAAGCGGCGGAGGCACCAAGCACCAGCGCGAGCTCGAAAACGAAATGCGAAATACACACGGAGCGGAAACAGTCGTCATCCATTCAACATATGCGGCAGAGCATGCAACGCAATTGCATCGTCATAAGGCTTCGTAATCTAATCACGCCCCATTCCAATGCAATGTTTGCGCACTCAAGCATGAGTACAGCGATTGTTGCAGATATTATGAAACATCCAAAACCCTAAAGACACATCGTATCGTACATACCGAGCCTAATAGGCGCAAGTGCACCGTCGGCGTTAAATCAGTCGATAATGCCCACAATGCTTAGATATGGGAAGCTGCATTTGAACCCCAATGATAGTTGGGAAAGAGTTCTAAGCAATTGGGAAAGTTAAGCGAACATCAATCCCACCTCCCGGCCAGGAGAGTCTTCATTTGAGGCTAAAGATGGTTGTTTCACCATTCACGCGACATTGTATTTTTCATAATAAGACGCTATGGCTTAATAAATTGCGGGGTGTATTTGCTAAAGATTAAACATCCAAAGGATCATGTGAAACGAAACCAACCAACGATTCAAATGATCGTCATCATCGGAGCATCATCAGTCGCCGAAGACGACACAGCAGACAAGTAAACGACAAATCATCAATACCAGACAATGGAGATGGAATCAATGCATTCGGCGATAGTACATTCGATTCCCAATAGGATCGCCACGGGTGGTGTGTAGGTTGAGTGGAAATAAGCGAAGGGAGTTACTCGTGCAAAGTCACTCAAAATGAGTTTTTCCCGGTGGATAGAAGGGAAAAAGAAAAAAACGGGATTCGGTCAGAAGATTTAAGCCGAGTAGATTGGCGCGGGCGGTCTCTTTTTCCCTTCTTTCTTTTGAGCGGGCAGTTTTATTCGGAATTCAACAAACAACGGTGGTGCGATAACAAGAAACGAAATCAATGAACATAGTTCTACTGGTGCGAACAACGGTTGTTTTATTACCTGCAACTTTCCAAAGTGGAAAATTGATGATCCCGGACTCCCTAGCCCCGTTACGGCCACCACTTTCTTGCGGCTACTCCGGTGGAGGCTTCACCGTTCCCAACCTAGCTCACCCGAAGATGGGCGTGGGCGCCACTCGTCCACTTTTCGAGCCTCCCAAGGGCCGTTCGAACGAGAGGACGACCGCCGGAGCAGCAAAAGAGAAAGGAATCTAACGCTGGGACGCTAAGCCGCGGGGACTCTATCAACCAGGGCGAGCTGGAAATAACGCCCTCACACCAAATCTGTTGTTTCCTACCCCCGTTCACTGCACTTCACCTACCGCAAAAGAAAAACGAGGAACTGGCACTCACCTTCCCTACCCGAACACTACCACTACCGAAAAGAAAACGTCCAGGTCTTCTCGCCTGGTCACCGCTCCCGGAAAAGATTTCCCGAGCCGCACTTTGCACAATCCGCAAAGAAAATAATTACTTTTGCTGTATGGGGAAAACTATATTTATTACAATGGAAAGAAACCATGTACAACCTCAAAGTCAAAGAAGCCACTTACTTATTTCCTAACCTAGGAGAGGGGTCCCTCGCTTCCGCTCGCTCCCAGATTTCCTTCGCTTCCAGATGTTCTTCGCCGTCTCGATTTTCTTCGTTCGGAATACTGTGATCCCACACTGATCTAAATCCCGGGGCACAACCGTTGTTCGCACCAGTAGAACTATGTTCACTGATTTCGTTTCTTGTTATCGCACCACCGTTGTTTGTTGAATTCCGAATAAAACTGCCCGCTCAAAAGAAAGAAGGGAAAAAGAGACCGCCCGCGCCAATCTACTCGGCTTAAATCTTCTGACCGAATCCCGTTTTTTTCTTTTTCCCTTCTATCCACCGGGAAAAACTCATTTTGAGTGACTTTGCACGAGTAACTCCCTTCGCTTATTTCCACTTAACCTACACACCACCCGTGGCGATCCTATTGGGAATCGAATGTACTATCGCCGAATGCATTGATTCCATCTCCATTGTCTGGTATTGATGATTTGTCGTTTACTTGTCTGCTGTGTCGTCTTCGGCGACTGATGATGCTCCGATGATGACGATCATTTGAATTGTTGGTTGGTTTCGTTTCACATGATCCTTTGGATGTTTAATCTTTAGCAAATACACCCCGCAATTTATTAAGCCATAGAGTCTTATTATGAAAAATACAATGTCGCGTGAATGGTGAAACAACCATCTTTAGCCGCAAATGAAGACTCTCCTGGCCGGGAGGTGGGCTTGATGTTCGCTTAACCTTCCCAATTGCTTAGAACTCTTTCCCAACTATCATTGGGGTTCAAATGCAGCTTCCCATATCTAAGCATTGTGGGCATTATCGACTGATTTAACGCCGACGGTGCACTTGCGCCTATTAGGCTCGGTATGTACGATACGATGTGTCTTTAGGGTTTTGGATGTTTCATAATATCTGCAACAATCGCTGTACTCATGCTTGAGTGCGCAAACATTGCATTGGAATGGGGCGTGATTAGATTACGAAGCCTTATGACGATGCAATTGCGTTGCATGCTCTGCCGCATATGTTGAATGGATGACGACTGTTTCCGCTCCGTGTGTATTTCGCATTTCGTTTTCGAGCTCGCGCTGGTGCTTGGTGCCTCCGCCGCTTGCTGCTGGCTGCGTTGTCCGTAATTGTGGCGTGTGGAATGGAAGCGACCTAGCTAAATGAGTTTAATGTACATTAAGTTACAAAGCAAAATTACTATGTGGCTTCCTGCTTGTAATTAAAACAATTATTAAGTTTTAACATTATTGTGTGGCTTCTGTTTGTAATTAAAACAATTATCAAGCTTAAAATTATTGTGTTGCTTCTGTTTGTAATTAAAACAATTATCAAGCTTAAAATTATTGTGTGGCTTCTGTTTGTAAGTAAGATAATAATTCTTTCGTGAATGGAAATTAAAATTACTTGTTGCTAGTTACATCATCGGACTACTAGAAACAACAATTAATAAAGTGCGGCTCGGTATTGCGTAGGTTAAACTCTTACGTAATCGCGTATGGTAGTGTTCGGGTGAGCAGCGCTACGGAGTCTCAATGTTCACCCGTAACAATGGGGGGATGCCTTTGTGTGGGTTCAGTGCTCAGGGATCACCTTCTTTAGTGTGTACCTAACGCGGAACGAATCGATACCTAAGCCAAGCCAAGCTTAATACTTTGGAGGAGACCTGAACACTAAAATAATCGAATGGGCATGCCTCAAACAGCTCCGCGGGGAAAACGAATCCTAGAAATGGCGGCCAGAGCTTCGCTCGTCATACTAAACATAAAGAACACGCCGACTTTTCGTCGTATTGGCTGTAAAGGAACCATATCGGACGTGACATTCGTCTTGGAGTTCTTTTAACGTAGGGTACACAATTGGAGAGTATTAGAGGACTACTCAGCCAGTGATCATCAGTGCATTGGGCTTGAGATCAGTGATGTTGTCTTCCGACGTCTGTGCTCTCAGTTTTCTACAACTAGATGAAACATCGGAAGAATGGACGCTAAGAGGTTCATCGAGGAGCTCACAACAGGTGCTCCGCTGCAAGGAGATTTGCAAGGAATGGAAAAACTGGCAGCTCAAGACGTGGTGAACTCAACAATGCGCATCATTACGACTGCTTGCAACGCTTCTACACCCCGTCGATAACCCCGGCACGGCAAGCCTCACTGGCGGCCAGTACACTGGTACTGGCGGTCAACTCTAATCGCTGAAAAGCGAAAAGAGTGTCACAAGCTTCGGCGTGAGGCTCAACGGGCACGGAACCGAGCACGTAACCGACTAGCAGCATATAAGTCGGCCAGGAAATGCCTTCCCAAATTGATTAACAACAGCAAGGCTTGCTGCTGGCAAGATCTAATGGACAATGTGAACAAGGATCCGTGGGGTCTTGGCTACAAGCTATTCATGCGGAAGCTTGGTGCCCTACGGGAACCTTGCACACATGATGCGGAAAAGATGGATGAAATAGTGTGGGCAGTTTTCCCCGTCCATCCCGTGCATGTTAATGCTGTCCATAGTGAAACAACTGTCGAGTATCTACTCTTCACACAGCCGGAACTGAAAGAAGCAGTCCCTTCACTGAAAACGAGGAGGATCCAGGTCCAGAGGGTGTTTCAGCTGAGGTGTTGCAGCTTGTTTTTCATCATTGTCCTGACTTGCTGCTCAACACATTCGACGCGTGCCCATAGGAAAGGGTTTCCCGATGGAAAGTGATGAGGCTTGTGCTAATCAGCAAGGGTAAGGAAAACCCCGGATCGCTACCTGCATACCGCCCGTTATGCATACTAGACACTACCGGGAGAGTGCTAGACAAAAGCATCGAGGGAAGACTCACTGACGCGATTTGTGCTGCTGGGGACCTATCTTCTCGGCAATATGTCTTTAGGAGGACGTTCAACCACTGATGCGATCGCAAAAGTGGTGAGCACGGTCCAAAAGGTAGAAGCATATAGCCTCACCAAGCGACGGATCGTTGGTGTTGATGACACTCGACGGCAGGAACGCCTTCAACCCTGTTAGATGGGTGGATATTCTGGATACGCTGGAAAAAACTTTTCAAGTTCCAGAATATCTAATGCAGCTTTTGAGGGATTACCTAAAGGGCCAAAGCCTGATTTAAGACATGACATAAGGCCAACGAAGGGTGGAAGTTACATCGGGGGTTGAGTTAAGAGTTGCAGTCAATGGAGCGGTAATATATTGTGCTACTGTTTTTACGATTGAGACGTTAACATTTCTAATTTAAGAGTCATGTTAAGGATTTCCAATGTACAGCTTTTAAGCATAGTCTAAATAAACATTTAGTTCATACATTGTCCTAATACGAGGTATATTTTGGTCAGAATAAATATCATCAGTTTTTACTTTAAAATAAACAACAACCAGGATCATTTATTTAGAGCTAAATAGCCAGCAATCAGCTTAATCATACTCTCAATGGATGAATTTTATTTATTTTCAAATTGTAAAAGTTAACTCTTTGGTAATACTCACAGTATTCTAATCCTTGCAGGACATCACGAAATACACTCCAGGCACGTTCTTCACTTAACGGACGATCGGTTGGTATTCGCAACACTTCACCCTGTTGTTCTAATTCAAAGGCTAAATAAAGGCAATCTTCAGTTGGATCATCGAGAACTTCGACTAGTTTCACTACGTTTGGATGATTGAGTTTTTTCAGCACCGCGATTTCCTTGTAAACTCGCTGAAGTGGAGTCATGGTTGGAACTTTCTTCGGACCACGACCTATCAGCCCTGCTTTTTTGATCAGCTTGCTCTTGGAGAGCATTTTCATAGCATAATGTGTCGAGTCGTCCTTGTTGTATGCCAGCTTCACAAGACCATAGGCACCCTGTGGTATTTTATAAAAGGGTGAAGCATAAAATTGTGTTCAAATGCGAGTAATCGGATATTAAACTGGACTTACCTTCCCAATTTCCTCCATGAGCTTGTACTGGTTCACTTGGACAGCATCACCAGATTGTTCGATTGAGATTCTTCGAGATTCTTTCAGGGGAGTGCGCCTTCTATTACTTCGAGGACTGCCTAGAGGGCTTCCACCAGGACTCAATGGAGTTCTCGGTGAGTTGGGTCTTGAGTCAGCTGATTGCATCTTTGGGACAATTCCTTTTCGTGGTATCACTTTCGCATTCGGGATTACTGGTGTCATCGAAACCTCTTCTTGTGATTGAGCGTTAACTAGAAATCGATTTTGCGGACGTTGGATAACCGTTGTCTGCCGACAAACTCCAGCAAACCGATCGGCTGCGTCCTTTTCTTCGCTTTCATCGTCTTCAGATTGGTCTCCAGCCTCTTCAGGATCGACTTCTTCACGACTGTTGCGCGCTAGATCTAAAGATTTCGTTTTGGGGAGAAGGGGGTTTCGTTTGTATCGAGCTTGGTTAAAGTGGCGATGTGGTGGAGGGGGCACATATGGAAGGGGTAGAGATGGCGATGATGATAAAATTGCAAATGAGGAAGTTGTTAGTATTTGGAAGGCGGGCGCGGTGGCGGTTTTAATCGATGAATGAGCACTCTTGTTATTAGTGGGCGAGGCTATTGTAGTGGTTGCTACAACGGGTTGTTGGATGGCGTGCATGGAGGGTATACGGTTATATCTTGAAATACCTTCGTTATGCGTAGTCACTGTTGGAATTCCTTTCGCTACTTTGAACCCGATATCCTCAACGTGCTTTACCTTTCTTGTCACTGTCTCCTCATCGTCGCAACTGAACTCTACTCTAATGTTTTTCACCTTCGCTTCTATCTCTTTGGACGGTCTCGTATCCGCCACAACCTCTGAATCAGAAACATCCTGTCGGGATGGCGGAACATCCTTGAAGCTCCCGTCCGCCATCCTTTTACTATCACTGGCGCCAACAACGTCGACATCGGCAGGAATACTCGTATCTTCTTCCCAACAGTCCTTTGCAGGGATGCTATTGTTTGTACTAGTGTTAGGGGATGTTCGTGTTGTGAAAGGGTTCGTTGTTGTAGGAGTTGTGGCTGTTGGCGATTTATTTGTGCTACTGTTTGTACTTGAACTACTGCTGCTGCTTCCGCTGCTGGATGGTGGACTGCGCTCCAATTCCACGGCTTTGTGGCTGCAATTCATGAAAGTAAATAATAAAATCAAATTAGAGAATTAAATGAGTTCAGTTTTCATAATGGCGAAAGCGTTGAAAATGAGGAATGAGTTCTGATGTGGTTTTGAGGTAAACTTGAAAATGCTTCATAAAAGGCGAAATGCTGCTTAATGCCAACGAATGAATGCTTTTGCTACGCTAGTGGTTGGAACTTTGTGTTGCGTAAATATACGAGTATGAAGCGTGCGATGGTTTTGCTATTTATTAATGCGATAATTACTGTGGAAAAATACTAGCGAATATTTTCATTCTATAATACGTGTAAAGAAATATTTTCTGAAATGAATAGAAGCAAAATTCTTTGAAGCACTAACAGTGAATGTGCTGCATAGTGAAAATTCACTGCGTTAATGAATGGATAAACTTAATCCTTTGCCACAAATTCATTTAATGATTTCTTCAATCGCCGTTCACATATGGCGGTACAAGACTCAAGGAGTCAAAGACCAAATTGTAAGTTCACCAACGAAGTTTTTAAATTTCATTCAAGTTTTTTTTTCGAATTGCTTTTTGTGTAAATATTTTAGCTTAAAAATTACTAGCGGAATAAATATTCAGATGTTTGTAAATTAGAGAAAATGTTTTGCAATTTTCAAGCATATGCAAAGCTATTTGTGGGTTAAACTAAAAAATATTTGAAATTAAATTTTTCAACCATCAATAATAGAGGATTTAAAATTTTATAGAGCGATATGTAAAATTGATGAATTGCATCTACTATTATTAAAAAAGTTGAGTGAAACTCAAGTTCAAATGCGCCTTATTAAATCAACCCTTATAAATTTTATGAAAACATAAAGCAAGTTTTAAAACATTAAAGTACATGACACTCTAAATTTAAACAACATTCAATCAAAAAAATAATTCAAATAATATCAAATTTTATTAAATAAAAGTTATTGAATATCATCAATCAATTAGAAAAACGAACAAAAACCAACCAACTCTATTAAAATTTACATATAACTAAAAAATTCAAAAAAAGTGTGATTTGAGCATATGACTAATATGCAACAACTTAATTCTAATCAATGTTATCAAAATTACTTAAACTAATCCTAACAGGACAATCTTATAATATTCCTACCCTCGTCTTAAACTTATCAAATTACAATAAAAATCAACACAGTAATAATGAGCTGCAACAAAAACCAAAAAGCAAATAATTTAGTAATTTCAATTCAGCCACCAAAACCTAGAGTGCTCCGTCTCAGCTCGGCTAGCTTCAACATACTTCGCAGATGCGTATCTCCACTGAAACCGTTTATCACGCGAGCTCAAATTTCCTGGATATTTTATCTTGTTATTGGTGGCCCGCCTATATGCATGATATTTAGTCCACCATCAGAATCAAAAATATACCGGTTCAAGTCCAAACACACGAATAATTCTGGCGGAATGAAGCTAATGGTGAGAAAAGTCTCAATTTACCCGTTGGTAGGGTGGAATGGCTGCAAAATCAAGGGACTTACCCTCATAGTTTCAGACTTTGTGATTTGTTTTCGAACAAGCTTTCAAATTAATTTATCGGCTCTCATTACTTTGGCAGTTTGATAAAAAATTTTCGATTCGATATATAGTGTTTCCAATCCATCTCCAGCTTTCTATATAGACCCGGAGATGTGCAAAGACATTTCCTTTCGAAAACTCGTATCATTTCCATTGTATAGGGGTTTCCATTAAGGACATAACAATAAATAAATTTCAATAAATCGATTGTGAAGCGTGCTGTGTGGCTAGTGGCGCCGTCTTGTTGAAGTCACATATCGTTGATGTCAAGTTCATCCAATTCTGGCCACAAATAATCTTCCGACATAACACGATAGAGCTCTTCATTGGCGGTAAAATGACGTTCGTTCTCATCCACGAAAAAATACGGCCAAATCACGCCTCCGGTATGAAAACCGCACTAAACAGTAATTTTTTGCGGATGCAACGGTACCTTAAGAGGCACATATGTATAATAATGCATATTTTGCTTATTAACGAAGCCATTGAGCCAGAAATGAGCTTCATAGCTGATGTTGATTTTTCGATAATATTTATCAATAGTAATTTTTAATAATTTCCCGACGTTGTTGGTTCGTGAACTTTGCCATGCTAAAAAATTTTAGTTTAACTAACGTTCTGATATTAAGAGTTTATTAAAAATGTTTGAGGGTGTGTTCGCATAAAGATACGAAATTGTTATGTTCCTAAGGCAAAACTTTATGCTAGTCACATTCTTTTAACAAAACTGGTTCAACCAGAGCCTTATGATAGATAGTTTTGACCTCTAGATCAATGTGTCTGGAATGAAAGAGTCCTCAAAGGGACGTGAACACTTGAGGGCATTGCTGAGCATGGTCTTAATATGTACATTATGGTACAGATATTGATCGAGATAAATATCGAGGTATCGAATACAAGTTTTATGTGGAACCCGCTTTGAACGAGGCTCACCAACTTTAATGTGGTAATCTTTCCAAATACTTTTCAGGTCTTGACTGGCCAACCCCAGCGTTGTCTGAAACAAAATTGTTTCACATTTTTGCGAATTTACTTTTGTTCACCAATTCTCTATGTAGGCCTGCACATTGTTGAACAGTTTCCAAAGGTTCCTTTGAACGACAGATTATTACCCTTCGCCAAGGGGTTCTTTCAGGTCGGGCTTTCAGGTCCCGGATAGGTCAATGAAGACAGGCCGTGACACCACTTGTTCGCCCGATTGCGTGCCGCCACTCCGTGTTCCGCCGAACTAGACTACTGACCCCTGAAACTAAACGGGAGCAGGGCAACTAAGACTCTGGATCAACCACCGTTGCACTTGACGTGCAATTACTTCACCCGAGAAAGCTAGTCTTTAATAAAAGCGTTTACCAAACCAATTTTCCACTTTTGATTCGAACAATGAAATGAAAAAAAAGACGTGGTCACCCTCAATTCTTACTACATATATCATTAATATGATAATTAGGACTACAATAATCATGGCCAAATTATCAAAATTCAAAAGTTTACCTATTAATTCCCCTATTTGGGGCTCCGTTATGAGCCGCCAGAAGTCCATTATGCGTCGGATGTCTCTTGCCGTCGCAATCTTTTCGGCTATCGAGTTCCTGGGCTTTGAAATCTTGTTTGCTTTGTAATTACCCTTGGTGCCGTATTTTCCCACCCTTTAGATGCTCCAACTCCAATTTTCCTTTTTTTATTATTCCTTTTCCCTAATTGTATCTTGAGTCGAATTTCACCTCGCTTCGCCAATAAGATAAAACAGAACGCCACCCTTATTTCCCAGCCTCCTTTTATCACTTCAGGCTTAGCCATTTCAAAGCCAAGGCCATGATCGTGGTATTCTCGATGCACTTCCACTGGAAAGTACATCTTGAAGTTGGTGTGTTTGCCGGCTGTTACCTTACTGGTTGTCTCTGCTACTGCTCTTGGCATTTTAATGTCGCTGTTATGACTGTTGTTTCTGCTGGGGTGCTTGCTACCAACACTGAGGCATACTTTGCTGCTGCTGTTGTGCTGCAAGTCTACGCGTGATGACGACGGGGATGATTGCGAGCCAAAGACAAGCGTAGATATTATGGTTGGTCGAGATGTCCCACAGATATCGATTGTTGGGGATGCTTCGGTTGCAGAGTTGGTTAAGTAGTGATGCTGCAATGATTGTTGTTGGATGATTTTCGTTCGCTATAGCCTTTTGTACAGGGCTTTCCAATAAGAGATGTTTTTTGATATTTAAAGAAAAATGCCATTTTTTAATATAAATGATAGGTGTTTATTTTATTATAAAGAAGAAGGTATCCCGTTAATAGTGAAAAATAACATTAGGCAAATAACCACCACAACCACGCTTACAGAACCATGTTCTTCTCATGAAATTTTCCATAACCAAAACGCAAAGTGGCTGCCCTATGTCCTCGATAGCCTGACAAATTCCATCTTTGAGGTCTTGAATCGACGCTGGGCTATTGGCGTAGATCTTCTCTTTCACGTGACCCCAAAGGAAGAAATCGCAAGGTGTTAAATCACAAGATCTCGGTGGCCAATTGTGATCACTTTTTCGAGAGATAACACGGTTTCGTTGCTTGTGTGGCACGTAGCGCCGTCTTGTTGAAAGTAAACATTGCCCAGATGAATACCATCCGACTCCGGCCATAAAAAATCATTAATCATCTCTCGATAGTGTAATCCATTCTTCGTAACTATTGCTCCAGCCTCGTTTTCGAAAAAGTAAGGGCCAATGACTCCGCCGGACCATAAACCGCACCAAACAGTCACACGTTAAGGATAGAGAGGCTTTTCAACAATGACTCTTGGGTTTTTCGAGCCCCCAGATGCAACAATTTTGCTTGTTGACGAAGCCACCGAGGTGGAAATGGGCTTCATCACTCAAGATGATTTTTCAAGGACCCATTCAGCAAAGACATGGCGTTGTTGATGATCAACCGGCTTCTGTTCTTGTATTAACAGAACTTTATTTATTTATTTATTTATTTATTTATGTTGCCATTAACAGAGTTACCTCTAATACAAATGGTGAAGTATATACTAAGAAACACACAGAATTAACAAATTAGTAGTTTTTGTTTAAGTAAATAAAGAGAACGAGGAAAAGGACCAATTTGTAGACGATCATGATTGAGAGGTAGCGTTAGCAGTGGAGAATGGAAGTACGGGTTAATCCGAGCAAAAGGTACAAGAAAGATACTAGCATTTCTAACCGAGCGCAGATTTAGCCTATAATAAATTCGAGAATCAAGATTTGTATCCGTAAGGCGGTTACACATTTTAAAGAGAAGACATTCATCAAGTATCAATCTGCGAATTTCAAGAGAAGGAATCTGTAGGGAGGACAGGCGATTTTCGTAGGTCACATAAGGAATTTTGAATTTGAAAAATAGAAAACGGGTGAACTTCCTCTTGACAGATTCAAGGAGAACAATCAGATAATCATTGTGAGGTGACCAAATTTGAGAACAGTATTCAAGAAGAGAACGTACGATACAGATAGATAGAAGTATGCCTAAGAACAAAACCCGAAACACGGGAAGCTCTAGTGACTAAGTTTATAATGTGAAGGTTAAATTTGAGCTTTGGGTCGAAGATAACCCCTAAGTCTTTCACCTGATCCACTACTGTTAGAGGAGTTTGATTCAGTAAATAGGAATGGGATATTGATGAACTTTTCAACGAAAACGACATTTAGTGGCATTTTGGTACATTTAAATTCAAAAGGTTAGCCTTACACCAAGAAGACAGAGATAACAGATCGTTTTGGAGAATATGACAGTCAGCAGGCGAGTTGATTACTCTGTAGATCTTCAAATCATCCGCAAATAAGAGACACGAAGAGTTAAACACTGATGGGAGATCATTGATAAACATGGTGAAAAGGAACGGACCTAAGATGGAACCTTGTGGAACTCCAGAGCAGGGATGAAATGACTTAGAAACCGAGTCATCAATGACAACTTGGCATGCTCTAGAAGCTATGTATGAAGTTAACCATGACACAACGGAGCCACTCACACCATAATGCTGCAATTTGCAAGTAAGAATGTCATGGTTGACAGTGTCAAATGCCTTAGAGAAATCAGTGTAGATAGTATCCACTTGAAGACTGTCATTTAAGGGTACCGCCACAGTGTCAGTAAGTTCCAAGAGATTGGTTATAGTAGAACGATTTGGCACAAAACCATGCTGCTCAGGAGCTATTTGGGAACAAAGAGAAGAAAAGAGCTCTAGGTGGACAATTCGTTCTAAAATTTTAGAAAAGGATGAAAGTTTTGAGATAGGGCGGTAATTCTCCACCATGGTCGGGTCACCACTTTTGTGTATTGGAGTAACATTAGCCATCTTCCAGCAATCTGGCATGTGACCTGTTGTCAAACTTAGATTGAAAAGCAATGAAAGTGAAAAGCTAATGGTAGATGCTAATGCTTTGATAAAGAAATTAGGAGTGCCATCCGGCCCAAGTCCAACGTTAGGATCAATAGAGTTGATAATAAGTTCAACTTGAAGAGGATTCGTGACTATCGAGGTGATAATAGGCGAAGGCAATACGGAAAAAGAGGAAGGTATAGAAGTCTTGTTATATGAAGAAAATGAAGAGGAGAAAAGGTGGAGAATAAGTTAGAAATTTCAGAAGGGGAAGAAGCAGTCTTGCTATTCCACAGAAAAAAATTTGGAAATGCACTTGAGGATCTTTGAGCTTTAACAAAAGACCAAAAGGGCTTAGTTTGGTTGGAATGAAGAGACTTTTCGATATTGTCATAATATGCTCTTTTGGCTCGCAGAACCTCCATATTGGCAATTGACCGATACCTAACAAACTCTTGACGATAATCAATTGTTCCATGAGATTTCCACAATTTATGAGCTTTATCCTTATTTTTAATGGCTTCCTTAACATGCCTCGTAAACCAGGGAGGATTAGCGCCTGCTGAGGAGGCATAAAGTGGAGTGAAGTTATGGATACTAATAAATACAAAGGAATAGAATTTTGATATTGCTTTTTCACAATCCAAGTCAGCAAAGAAACTTTGCCAGTCAATGGCAGAAATATGCGTGGAAATTGAATGGAAATCGGATTTGTAAAAATTGAATCCAGGCCGCGTACGAGTTTTGCATCGTGCTAGATATTTCAAAGACATTACTATAGAGAGGGGAGGGTGAAATGAGTCAGTGTCTACATACGGAACCGCCGACCGAGATACAGAAAGATGTTGATCAGCAACGTTGGAAAGCACTAGATCCAGCAGTTTGTCGTTAACATTATGTACAGAATTAAATTGAGAGAGAGAGCAGTGATTTAAAAACGAAGAAAGAACGATGGATAGATTATTCGTAAAAGACGGAACTGATGCAGGAAAAGATGACCAAGAAACCGAGGGCGAGTTGAAATCTCCACAAATTAATAAAGGGGTGTCTGGGAAGAAGGAGTCAATGTAAGATGAAAGCTCATCAAAGAACGTTTCATATATAGGAATTGAAGAGTTACAAGGAACGTAAGTAGAGGCAACAAGAAGAAACTTATTGTGCGAGGTTTGGACTTTTACAAGAATACATTCTATAGGAGAAGATGGAGAGAAATTCGAACAGGCTGAAGCTGACAAAGTCTTCTTAGTAGCTATCAAGACACCCCCGCCATCCATTTTAGATGAAGCTGTGATGTCTCGATCCCATCTAAAGATATTGTGTTCAGTCGAAAGTTCATTATTAAGGATACTTCCATTCAACCACGTCTCTGTAACACAGATGATATCATCCGATGCGGTAAAGCAAGACGTATTAAAAATATTTAATTTGGTCCTTAATCCCCTAACATTTTGATAATAAATTTTAATGTTATTAAAGCTATTATGTACTATTTCCTTGCGTGAACCGAAGGATTGCGGAAAAAATTTGTCTTTTTAACAGGTTCGAATGGTTTCACTAGTGTACCAGGAAGCCAGAACTCGGGACGGCATACAGAATCAATGCTTGGTAGAGCTGTAAGTTTAAAGGAGGATACTACTCGATCCGGCAGATTTTCCTTTGTAATCTTAGTACAGCTTATGATTCCATTTAGATTTCCAAGTTTTGCTTTAATAAAGTTGAGACTGTCGTCTACCGAAGTTTCATATGCTAGTCTCGAGATGAAAATTTGATTCGGTGGAGCAACAATACGGTATAGTTGATTATTATTAACACCAGCAGGAGACGTTGAACGACCAGGGTCACTGTTTTCGATAATTGGAATTACAATTGGGTCACTTCCAGGACCATCAAAAGCAGGTTTATCAATAGGCAGAATGTAGTCAGCATGGCTATTGCTTGGGTTATTAGACCCTGCAGGAGATGGATACATATTTTTAGAATATTTCCTGCTTCTGGTTTGGATTGTTGAGATGACTGGTGACGTATCCTGCATGGCATTGAACTCAGCACTAGCTGTAAATTGCTCGAGATTCGAAGACGAAGATTTTTTCTGCAACGAGCGCTTTGTAGCGATGGATGGTGTTGAACCCAACGTCGTAATCGAAATATCACAAGCTACAGATGAAGATGACGATGAAGGGACAGTTGGCTGCAGCAGTAAATCTACCTCAGAGAATGCACTCGTGCATTTAATTTGCAGGGTAGTGAGTTCCTCACTGAGAGTTTTAATAGTTTGATGGGCCACACGTAGGCCAGAAACATAGTCCAAAGTAGGCTGTCTCCGACAGGTATCGCAGTACCACTGCAGGCCATTGTCCGTTTCGTTTATAAGGTCAGCTATGGTACTTTTAAGCTTCAGACACACCGAGTGAAAGGAACGATCGCAATGCCCAGAACAACGGACCATAGGAGATTTGTCGTTTAGATCTTGACACTTCAATGAATCACAGGTCATCGTAAGAAACTCGGAAGAGAATTTGAAAGGAAAAAGCGGAAAAAGAGAAACAATCATATTTCTTTTAGGGTTAAGAGTTTCTAGGGTTAAATTAAGTTAGTTGATAACCAACTTATCTCTTGGCGCAACAAAAATTATAAATAAAAAGTTCAATAGAAAGTTCACTTGATCATTAAAGTTCACTTGATCACGAACAAAGTCAACAAAGTTAATCAATACTATTCAATCCAAATATCAATTTCACTTTCATTGATCACTAAAGTTCACTTGTGCACTAACAAAGTTATAAAAGTTGATTAATACTATTCAATCCAAATATCAAAATCACTTACAACTTCAACACAAAAGAGAAAAAAATAAAATCAGAATAATGATGATATTAAGAAGCCAATCCGCACGCAGTAAATAATGATCGCACAGAAAAGCACAACGGCTAAAATATCACACGAAATAGATAATCTTCGACGCAAAAGGTCAAGGAAAAACGTGAGAAATCGCGGAGCACTCTAGCGAACGACCAAGTTGAACGATGATGCCAATGCGATCCTTAAGACCCAAATATTTATGCAAAATACGGTGTAATGACGTTTGTGGAATACCTAGTTGCAAAGAACGACGAGGAATGGACAAACCTGGGTTTTCTTCAACACTTTCGGCTACAGCAGCAATATTCTCGGCTATTCTTGAATGACATGCACGGGTTTTACTCTTCACATCACTAAGTTGCCCCAACAGCTCGAATTTTTCCACCGATTTCAGTATTGCGGTCCGAGAAAGTGCTTCACGACGACTCAAAAATGTTCGAGTTTTACGAACCGTCTCTGCCAAATTTTCACCATTTTCATAGTGAATTTTAATAATTTGACTGCGTTGTTGAAGCGTGTATCGTTCCATTATTATTAATGGCGTAGTTTTAACTTATCAAATGTAAAAACATGACAGCTTTAAAAGTGACATCTACCGAAATAGCGGGCTATTTAAAATAACTCCTCTTATTGGAAAACCCTTTAGTTGGTTGTTGGAATCACGTTGGATGTCACGCGGAAGCTTTTTCCTGCCGCTGGTGGCTGCATACGAGTATGCAGGTATGCGCATGATGAAGATGATGTCAAGTCAAAGCATAGTCAGATATTGATTCTGATCAGATGGTTGATGTTCCGCGGATATCGAATGTTGGTAATGTTTCTGTTGCAGAGACTACTGAAGGTGGTGATGCTGTGATGGGTGTTTCATTGGATGGTTGTGATCTACTGTGTAGCATGTTTGACAATGTATTGATTTAGATTGTTACAGAAGGTCGGCTACAATATCACTTGCACATTCATCACCATAGGTTTCTATGACGTCTTCCGCCCGAATTAATTGGACTCTTGTACGGTGGATACACTGGACTGGGAATTTGAGTGCTATTCGCTTGTGCGGAACCAGATTCAATATCTGCTGTTTTGGCTAGGGTGAGTTCGCGAAGATTTGATGCGTATCGGCTATTGTCTGGTATGGTACGTTGCTTGCTATGGTATTGCATTCGTGGACTTGTTGTATTCGAACGTTTTATTACGGTTGGGCTGAATTTTATTTGCTGTATTTTTAGTATGCGAATTTGTTGATTTCTTTGCATTACTTGCATTTATTTTCGCTTTTTAATTGAACTTGTCTGATGAGAATAATAATGTACAGAGTTTGCCTTATTCGTTTGCTGCGCATGCTGCTGGCGAAGATATCATTGTTAGTTGAGATCCTTTTTTTCTGCATACCATCTCGTGACCTCTCGCAGTTCCCATATAGCTACTCCAAAAATCTTCTTAAATTAATTTTACTTCTTGTTAAATTAGTTTACTTCTTCTTAAATTCGTTTTATTGATCTAGTTGAAAAATAGCATTTATAAGATAAAATTTTAATTTGCTACATAGTTAAAATTTAATACAATTGGCTTGGTGGTGACTCAACTGGTTAAAGGTTTTCAAAAACGATTCGATTTGACGGTGGTTGAAGAAGTGTCCCTTTTTGCTATCATGTCTACTCAAAATTTCCCTCTGGCCCCGTAACAAGGTGCCTGGGGAACCTATCCTTAAGGAGTTTAAAAGCTAGTCTAACCAAACCTCATCGAAGGTTTTCTCCATATCAATGAGGCACGGTCCAACACGTTTCTATTGTTTATTTTCTAACAAATGTCTGTGGTTGGAGGTCAATATTTTATTGAAATGAAGAATGGATTCATCGTTCAGGCTTGATTTGAAATCGAAAACTTTTAAAGTGATACTCGGCGTCTAAGGAAGCACACTAACTGATAAACTTTTTTCAAATTTTTAGTTTCACAAATGCCTAATTGCGAGAAGGGACACCATTTTTCGTGTTCTATCCTTTCTACTACGCATTTCACTATCGATAATGAAGTTTTAAGATTCGGTATGAAAAGATTTCGCCTAGAGGTTTTTTTCTTGATACCCCACTCGACTGTCCTTGGTGAGAAATATTTAAGGGGTCTACTCCTTGACCGGAAAGCCCCTCTCACCTCTGAAAATATTTTCCAATTTTTTCGCTGTGAATCTTTTGGGAGATTACCATTTTCAATCCTTTCACAAAATTTTGGGCTTGTATTGTAAATTAGAAAGTTCCAGTTTCTTGCTGTTACAGACGGACGGACAGACAGGTACCAATTTTTAAATGGTTTTGTAAATTTTGTTTGCTAATTTAGTTTTGTCAAAAGCGGAATATATGCGACACTACAAAAAGCATTAGTTTTCCGAAATTTCAGTTTTCCCTAAAACAGAACACTTGGGCGGCAAACTTGAATGGGACGGTGGCAAATTAAAGAACGAGCTTAATCTGTTTAATGGACACCAGGCAGTCTTCTGCCTTGGACTAGCCCGATCATGGCAAGGATACAGGTAAGAGTATCTTCATCAGCATCAACTAAAATCGAAAATTTGTAAAGAATGTCCCAAATTTAAGTGGTTGGTATTACGAAACGCGTACACTACTTCTTCTACGTAGCACTATAGCCCCTCTCAAGCCTCCGTTTCCTGCAAATAGCGCCTCCAACTGTCTCGGTCCGTTGACCGCGTCCTCCGATTCCAAAATCCGAGCAGCGGTAAACTGCCTTCTTCGACCGAGTCTGATCAACATTTCCTCGGTATTCCCACTGGTCTCTGGCCTACAGTTCTCTCAACGAATACCTTTTTGAGTATGTGTTGTTCGCCCATACGATTCATGTGTCCAGCCCATTGCAGCTTCCGCAGCCTCATAATCGTTGAGACCTCAGCCTCGTCAAAAATTTCATACAGCTCATGGTTGTATCGAATTCGTCTAGCTTCGCTCCAATTATCCGCCTCAGGATCTGTCACTCAAAGACGTTCAATATATTTGCGGGTGCTTGGATTAGGGTGCGTGTTTCACACCCATAGCATAACACAGGTCTTATCACAGATTTGTATACTTGGAGCTTTGTTTTTCTGTGTATGCATCTGGTCTTCAAGATCGTCAAAACTGAATAAAATATTTTCTTTGCGAACTGTATTCTTCGGTGAATTTCGTCTCTTGCATTATTGGTTCTCATTATTTTGGCACTTAAATACGAAAATTCGCTAACATTTTCAATACTGTACTCGCCAAGTGGGAAATTTTGTGTATTTGAGGTATTTTTCCTCGACTGCGTCATGAGCCTTGTTTTATTTTCATTGCTTCGCTGTCAAGTTTAGTAAGAGTTCTTTGGCAGTTGTTAATGACCGTGACAAAATGCTGATGTCGTCCGCATAGGCTACTATTTGGCTCGACTTGTATAGTAATGTACCTCGTCTACCGACAGGTAGCTTCTTTAGGATGTACTCCAGAACCAAATTGAATAGCAATGGAGCCAGCCTATCTCCCTGCTTTAGTCAGTGCCAAAGGCATCAGTGAGTTGGTAATTTGTGCGGACTTAGGAGGTCGTTAACGTCATTGTCATTTTGGTAAGACGGACTAATTCGGCTGGGACGCCAAAGCAAAGCATTATTTGGTACATTATGTTACGATCAATACTGTCGTACGCTCGTTTAAAGTTAGCGAAAATTTTGTGTACGTCTATGTTGAACTCCCAGCATTTTTCAAGTACATGCTTGACTGTGAAAAATTGGTCCATCGTCGATCTACGCGCTCTAAAACCACCTTGATACTCACCAATAATGCTATTGGCGTATGATCCGATTTTACTTTCTAAGATCTTTGAAAATATTTTGTACGACGTACAAAGTAGTGATATGACTCTAAATTTTTGGAATGTAGCTTGTCACATTTTTTGTAGATAGGGAATATTATTGATTGGCAACACTCTTTTGGCATATGTTCTTGTTGCCAAATGTGGTGGATGCCTTTGTGAATAGCTTTATGAATAATGCTGCCACGATATTTGATGAGCTCCACTGGAACCTTGTTGATTCCCGGCGCTTTATTATTCTTTTGGGCTTTGATGATGGAACAAACTTCATCCAGAGTCAGTGGGGCCAATGGAAGCTCTCTGCAGACATCTATAGACTCCAATGTTATGGAGCTGTGCGGAGGATTTAGTAGGTTCTTGAAATATGATGCCCATCCTTTCTTAATGTTGGTTTGATCTGCGATGATATTGCCAATGTCATCACGATAGAGCGTGGTTTTGGGCTGATAATCACGTTCCAGGCTTTTCACTACTTTGTACTCGTATGCTTATCTTGTGTTTTTGCTCGCTAAACTTACACCGATACTTCGCAATTGGTCGTCATAGTACTTTCTTTTCTTAATTCAAATTATCTTTTCGCCACTTTTCTGAGATTTTCATCGTGTTCTCTCTTCGTCCTGGTTATCCTACCAACGTATTTTTTGTTCGCCTGATTTTTTTTTTCTAGTGGATTCTGGCACTCATCATCGAACCATTCATTTCTTTTGCACCGGTATTGATGTCCGATCGTCTGTTCTGCCACGGTTTTTCACTTCCACCCAGAGCTCGTGGCTTGTTTGCAGCGATGCGTCTGATAAGTAGGGAGCCAGCTGATTGTCGAGGGTTTCCGTGAAATTATTGGCTACAGACGCCGTTTGGAGCTTTTCGATGTCAAATTTTTGTAGTGGACTGGTTTTTGCTGTATATGCCTTTGACAGACGATATCGATAGGTTAATTTGATCAAGTAACGATCTAAGTTACAATTGGCTCCTTGGCGTGTACGGACGTCAAGTATGCTCGTAGCCCATCGTTGTTCGATCAGAACATGGTCAATCTAGTTTTGTGTGTTGCCATCCGGTGATATCCATTATTATTATTATTTAATATCCTACAACCAAACTAGTTCGTGATCATTTTGTGCTTTTGAGAGAAAAATTAACCATATATTTATCTATGTTTTGTTGCAAAACCCCTATCACAAAAAAAGAATGATGATCCGATGTAAGCGTAACATTAAACAATAAAGCATTTAATATGAATCAAACAACTTTTAGCTCAGTCTTTTCTTTTCACCATTGGGTGGAACCGGGTATGAGACCTGCAACGGCGGCAAGGACGTTCTTCTTATCCGGCCAACGGGTTGTGGATTTTTCTTTGCTGTGGGGGCTATCACCGGAGTGGTGAGTTCTCATATACGGACTCGGCCATCGGGACATTAAGTCCGGTTGAAAGGGGTGCGAAGGGCATCAACTCTAGGTTATCAAAGATGAGGTTGCATGAGTGATTACATGCGGGAAATTACGAACAGTAAGCATGCAGAAAAACAATGACATACACATACAGGCTTCCCGACGTCAGGTCATTTTCAGTGAGCACTTTTTCTCGTACATGGCTCGCTGAGGCAGTATGAAGCCGCTGCAGTCCTTTATGGAAATACGCACACGCACAAAATTTCACTGCAATCTCGCAACTGACTATCTGCCAGTCCATCTGTCTGTGTGGCACAGTAGTTTTTCTCTCAAACTATAGCAGCTACATACGAGTACACCAGTATATCAGAAGTAACTGCCTATTGAACACTTGGGTGAAAGTCTGTTTCTTATCATATATGGGGGTGAGCCCCTAGAAAATCTTATAGTCATGTAGTATATCCAATGAAATAGGTCCTTAAAAAGTGTTACTTGATTTGACGGGTGCGGGGGGGGTAATATATATATATATATATATATATATATATATATATATATATATATATATATATATATATATATATATATATATATGTATATATATATACACATATATAAGAATATATATATATATATATATATATATATATATATATATATATATATATATATATATATATATATATATATATATATATATATAGTATAGTATATATATGTCATTAAAAGGAGTGGCCTCTCTTACACCTGGGTGAAGCCATTTAGATTCGGTTGCCACCTGAATTTTATAGACTATTTGACAAGCAATAGGCTTTTGTGAATATTCAATATTATTAATTCCATTTGAATATTTAAAATATCCTAAAAATCGCTATAGATTAAATGGCTTTAAAAACAATTCGAGTGAAAAAAAAAGAATGCAAAATACTTAAGTGAATAAATGGCATATGTTAAAATTATGAGCTTTGTATACAATAAGAAACTCGACATTGGTCCTATTGGTATTATTTATGTGTATTCGTATAATGATATTTATATATTTTGTAAATATATATGAAATTGCATAGTCCTACAGTTGATTTTATATTGAAATGAAATTTTTTTACTTCATCTACTTATTATGATGGCAAACGAAAACGTGAATCGCTATAGGAGGCAATCGTGAGAAATCTTTAGAACATTGTCATTAAACTTACTTATCACGCTTCTTCTTCAAATGGCGAGTTAAGCTCAAATCACGCCTTCCATTACTGTTGAGATAATTTTGTTAAAATTATTGTGTTATTCAAAGTTGGATGTTCTACTTTCAAATTTAATAAAAACAATTACTAACAAGAGCTAGCTAATTGTAATTCAATCCTCAAAAACAAAGAAAAAGATACCCAATTTCAAAATGCCCTTAATTATGAGATAACTTGTATGAGATCCATCAAAAAATATATATGAGTATATCCAAAAAGTTAAATAGATTTGGCGTCGATTTGATGAATGCTTTTTTTAAAAAGGCATTTGGAAGTTTTTTTCCGATTTCCAAAGAAATAATAGTTCGACCCGTATTTTTATTGTTCATTTTTTTTAATGTATGTTCACTCATAACTTTTGACCGGGAATAGATAGAAGAGTCTCATTTTCCGCAAAGTATACAACTTACTTTCTATTAGGTTCTTTTTTAAGGACATGAAAATCAAATAAAGGTCAAGGGCTTATACCGTTAAAATTAACCTTCACTCCGATTTTGCCGGAAAACTGATCAACAGATGCAAGAATTTTGATTCTTGTGGATTCAAACAAAGGACAATATATCGGAATAAAATATATCGGCACCGCATTGTAATTCTTCCAAGGACTCTGTAGGTATTAACTGTTGAATATGGTACATTGAAGTTGATAAATTGAATTTTAATGCACTTTCGTACGAAATACGCCAATTATTATTCGTTTCTTCAAGAATTTGATGGAGGACACAAAGTCTTTTGATGACGGATGATGAAATCGATTATTGTCGTGAATTTCCTCGATAAACAATACATTTAACCTCCTGCATACATCTGTCCTATGGATAGTACATAGGAATTAAAAAATTATATGGGTTTAATTTTACCTGGCAACACAAAACTATTTCAGTAGTCGCAATGCGTTCAATGATTGCCATATGATAAATGATAGGAAACACCAACTGTCATCTTTCATAGTGTTCAAAATAGCAGTGGCATATAAACGTCGTAACATACATCTACGCAAAGGTAAGTAAATCCATAACCATCTGTTGAATTATTTAGTGATCATGTGTCTTTTGGTGATAAATAGCTTGATAACTGTTGTGAACTGAAAAGTCAGTGTAACATTTTTTTGAAAAGCTAGAAAATGGGGTTTTGACTTGATATTCTTTCAAATGTCCTTTTCAAAGTACAAAAGCACGTAATTAATATTTTATTACTTGTGTTCCCATGTCCTATGCAAAGTACGTATGGTACGATAGGAATTTCTCTAACGATTAGAAAACATTATTGATCCACAATAACTGAACTCTTCGAAAATAAAAGAAAGTATAATAGTGGAAACAACAACCTTGAACAAGGAAACAATAACCTCGTACCCACTATTCTAATACAGCAACCTTATTTCCAAACATTGATCGTAAATTTCCAAGATATCTGCCAGAACTACAATAAGGTTGAAGTACATTTAGAATAGATGTCACAGGCAACGGCAAGGAGGGCATCAAATTAATTCTTTCCCACGCTTTAGGGAAAGACAATTTTGCTGGGCAAGCAAAAATAGTGTATATAAATAGCAAAGCAGGCAAGCAAAATTCAAGCGACTATCATTCTTGCTTCATGGGGTTGGCTTCGCCCACACAGCCTATTTGAAAACCAGTTGGCCCTGCGCCTGTTTTCGTCTAGTTGGCCTTGTGCCTACAGATTTCATCGAACCTTTCTGCTGGTTGGCTTTACCTAGTAGATTGTTTGAAAATCAGTTGGCCTTGCGCAGGGTTAGGTCTAGTTGTCTTAGTTGCCTAGACCCCGTTTTTTCCTGGTTACCGCATATTTAGGTGCTCTGGTTGGCTATTCGTCTGGACCCCTCCAGCGGGCCCCAAACCAATCAGCATCGCCGAATACCGGGCCCGGTAGAAGAAGCCGCTTGACACCAAGGTGGTAGAGGGCAAACTACCGGCATTGCGTGGTGGCTGGCAGGTGCAGTTACGACAGCGTATCTGTGAAGCAAACCGACTCGCCAGGTCGCAACAACTGCAGCGGAGCGTGAGAAGTTCCGGCACCTGGTCAGCGATCTGCGGCAGGAGTCCCGGTGTCAAAAGGAGCTTCATCGACCGACCGGGAAGGTCAAGGCATCCCAACTACGACACGCCGGACAGGCGGCCCCCAAGCAACGAGGCAACACTCATAGAAAAGCAGAACGGCAACAGAATCCTACGACCTCGCAGTCCAATAGTTATAAAATTGAAATGTAGTGAAATAAATTGACAACTTAAAACAAATTACATTTAATTAAAAATGATTAAAGTAACCGATACCCAATCTTTAACAGAAGTTCAAAGAATAGAAGAGTCCGAGTAGGAAATAGATAAAGGTAATTGTGTTGGAGTGAAGAAATAGGCTTTATGGCTCAAATAATAGGGTCATTAAAATAATAGTATAACACATAAATGGATTTTTTGTATGTTTTATGTTGTACAGGTTTGACAGATAAAAAAATTGCAGAAGTTTTGAATGATTCCGAATTTGAACTTTCTGCGGACGATTTGGATGAAATTCAGAGTTTCTTCCTTCAGAATTTCAACAAAAAGCGAGTCATCATAATAGCGAATCTAGTAACTCAGATGAGGAAACGCTGAACACTCTTCTATCAGACAATTTGCATTTGGAATCAACTACATCGTCATATGTACCACCAGCAAGAAGACAAGCCAGCAGTACTTCCCACGCACGGGTAGGAATTCGTCACTATGGCCGAAGTGAAAGTTCGAAATCATTATCCACCTGGCAGATCGCTATCAGAAATCAGAAAAAGGCGAAATAACGCTAACGCTCTAGATAGTTAGATCCATACCAACCTCGAATCAGAAATAAATGATTTGATGCAACCAGCATACATCGAAAAAATACACAGGAATACGAATGGCACCAAATGTATTACCAATACACATGCAGATTGCAACATTCTTACTAATAAACTTGACTGTACGAATAGAATCCATGTTTTAGAAACTGGTAAGTCCATTGGGCTTACACCAAAGGAGCTCATAGTCGATATTGGAATTACCATGGTCATGACCGCATTACAGTATCCAAAGATATCAATGTATTGGTCAGAAAAATGGAGGGTACCAATAATAGCGATGGCCATGACTCGAAATAGATTTTGTTTCATTAGGCTGAGGCTGAAATGTGTCTATGGTCCTGAACTGACGATAAAATAAAAGCTTCAAAAAATTTGGAAAATTCAGCCTCTATTTGAATGCGTCCAAGGGAAATGAGTATTGATGAGATGATCATCCTTTTCCCTGGAAAGTGTCGCACGCGGCAGTACTGTCCCAACAAACCAGTCGGCCTATAAGTTTTCGTCTTGGCCTCACCAAATCAGGAAGACACAACATTTCCTCATTTAATCAACCAAGGATTTAATTTGGGAGACGCTGCTATTATTCATTTGACTAGAACTTTGGTTCCTGAGCATTCATTATTTTTTGACCAGTTTTTCACCACTCCAAAACTTTGCGACGAACTAATTAAGCTTGGCTTCCACGGCACCGGAACTATTATGAAGAATAAAATCCCGAAAAACTGCGCACTAACCGAAGAAAAAATGTTTAAAAAGCAAGCAAGATGTAGCTGCGAAGTAAAAATATGGGAAGATAGTAACTCGCTGTGACTATGTGGCTTGACAATAAACCTGTACTAATGATGTCTACGTGCTATTTTGCTCAGAAACACGATGAATATGAGCGGTGGTCTAAGAAAGACAAAAGAAATGTTATAGTGAGGCGGTCAGATGTTCTTAAAAAGCACAACGAAAACATGGGTGGCGTCGAACTTGCTGATCGGATGCTTTCGGTTTGTCCCTCCCACAATCACATAAAAAAAGTGGACGGCTTGCGTTATTTCCCACCTTTTGGATTTGTGTGTGGTAAATACTTGGCTACAATACATGCCTATAGAAGCTGACAAGGGCACACCAATAAATATTGTACAGATGCGAGAATTTAAACTGAACTTGGACACCAAACTCATCGATCAAAATGATGAAGAATGTAAGAATGAGGATCAAATAGACTATGATGCAAAAATACAAAAAGTGTAAGATTCTAATAAAGCCCGTTCCTTCCAAAGAACGTCGTACCAAAAGTGCTGGACATCTACCAGAATATGGGACGAAATAATGTTGCAAATAAGTTTAAATTTCGATGATAATGTTTAAGGAAGGTTTTGTTTTTGTTTATTTTGATGTCTTTAAAAAAAATACACAATGAAGATAAATCTCAAATCTTTTAACTACAACACACTCACTCCTCTTGACTCCTTGATATGTATTTTGGAGGAGTATTAGTGCATCTAAGGCACTTAAAAAACGGAAAAGTTTTTCGATATTCTCTAACACAATGAAGAAAAATATATTAATTAAATGCCATTGTTCTTTCATAAGGACATAGCAAAACCCCATTATATTAGTCTAATATCTTTTTTTACTATTTTTTCCAATAATGAGAATTCGTCAAGGTGGCATTATAAGAGTTTTAAATTGTAATTCCAAAAAAAGTAACTCAGGGGGTTAAGTCAATCATTTCTACCGGAAATAACCAATAAATTAATGCTAAATGCAGCGTGAATGCTACAATTCTACATGATTTAGAGCGATTTCATTGGCGAAAAATTCATGATTGGTTTTCCCTTCAGCACCCATCCTTAACCAACTGATGAACTTATTAAAAGATGCTTCTTATATCCTTAAGTGAAAATGTTATGCGTAGGATTTTCAAAGTTCCCCAAGAAATACGACTGCAAATTACAGAGTTAATCGTCATTCGCAAATTGATTCATTACATTCTGTGTAGCGATTTCCATACTAAAGACCGACACGAACACGGCCCGAAATGACGATAGTTTTCCTTCTATATTTTCACAATTTGATAGATTCATAGTTGAGTTTTCACTAAACTTTAGGACATTGGCTTCATGAACCTTTCATGGAAATTATGCTCTATAATTTACTGAAAACAAAATTGTTTGAGGCTAATTGGCATAATCCTGTGACTTCAAGTAGCCCCAAAGAAAGAAGTCTGGGATGGTTAAATCACCGAAACGGGAGATTACGCGACTAGGAAATGCTTCCTTCATAATAGCTCGTACTGTGCGTGTGGTTGTACCATCTTATTGAAAACTAATGGTCACTAAGCCCCGCTTATACAATTCCAGCAATAAGAAGTTGGAGATTATGACGCTGTAGCATTCACCAGTATCAGTGCTCGTTTTGCCGAATGCAGCACCAAACAGTGGCTTTGAGTGTACGTGATGGCTATTCGTGCAGCACACGCGGATATTTAGCGCCCCAGAAATCAAGTGGAAATGCGCCTCGTCGCTCATGACGATTTTCACTTCAAGTGAAGCAGTAGTGCTTCCAAGAAGATATATATGTACATACATATATATATATATTTCTTTGTTTTTTTTTTCTTCGAAGCACTAGCACCTCTCTCGGGTCTTCGCTTCCTCCAAACAGCGCCTCTAACTGCCACGGTCAATTGACCGCATCCTCTAATTCCGAAATCCGAGCAGCGAGGAACTGTCTTCGCCGACCAAGATATACCAGCGTTTCTTCGGTTTCCCCACTGGCCTCCGGCCTTCAGTTCTCCCAACGAATACCTTTTTGGGTATCCGTTGTTCGTCCATACGATTCATGTGGCCAGCCCATTGCAGCTTCCGCAGTCTTACAATCCTTGAGAGCTCGGGTTCGTCAAAAATTTCATACAGCTCATTTGTATACTTGGAGCTTGGTTTTCCTGTGTATGCAGCTGGTCTTCAAGAACGTCAAAACTGAATAAAATATTTTATTTGCGAGCTGTATTCTTCGGAGTATTTCGTCTCTTTTAGAAAACGTTTTCGTTATTTTGGCGCCTAAATACACAAATGCGCTAACATTTTCGATTCTATATTCCCCAAGTGTGATATTTTGTGGATTTGAGGTATTTTTCCTCGATTGCGTCATGGTCTTTGTTTTATTTTCATTGATTTGTAGCCCTAATAATTTATCTTTGCTGTCGAGTTTCAGCAAAAGTTTTTTGGCAGTTGTTAATGACCGTGACAAAATATTTATGTCGTCCGCATAGGCTACTACTTGCCTGGACTTGTATAGTAATATACCTCGCGTATCCACAGGTAGCTTCTGCATGACTTACTCCAGAGCCAAATTGAATAGCAATGGGCCCAACCCATCTCCCTGCTTTAGTCCGATGTTTGCGTCAAAGGCATCGGTGAGTTGGTTATTGATGCGGACTTGGGAGGTCGTCGACGGCATTGTCATTATTTGGTACAGTACGGTACGATCAATACTGTCGTATGCTTGCTTAAAGTCAACGAAAGTTTAGTTACGTCTATGTTGAACTCCCAGCATTTTTCAAGTACCTGCTTGACTGTGAACAATTGGTCTATAATCGATCTACCTGCTCTAAAACCACCTTGATACTCCCCAATAATACTGTTGGCGTATGATCTGATTTTATTTTCTAAAATTTTAGAAAATATTTTGTACGACGTACAAAGTAGTGATATGATTCTATAATTTTCATACTGTAGCTTGCCACCTTTTTTTCGTGGATAGGGAATATAATTGATTGGTTCCACCATTACGGCATATATTCTTGTTGCCAAATGCACTGGATGACTTTGTGAATAGCTTTATGAACAGTACTGCCACCATATTTGATGAGCTCTACTGGAATCTCATCGCTGGCCGGCGTTTTATTATTCTTTTGGGCTTCAATGATGGAACAAACTTCATCCAGAGTTGCTGCGGCCAATGGAAGCTCTCCGCTGACGTCTATTGGCTCCGATGTTGTGGAGCTATGGGGAAGATTAAGGAGGTTCCTGAAATACGATGTAAATCTTTCCGTAATTTTGGCTTCATCAGCGATGATATTGCCGATGTCATCACGACAGAGCGTCGTTTTGGGCTTATAACCACGTTATAGGCTTTACACTACTTTATATGCTTGTCTTGGAGCTTTTTGCTTTTTTCCTGTGTATGCAGCTAGTCTCAAAGATCGTCAAAACTGAATAAAATATTTTATTTGCCAGTTGTATTCTTCGGTGTATTTTGTCTGGTTCTCGTTGTTTTGGCACCTATATATACAAATGCACCCAAATTTTCGATAATGTATTCGCCAAGTGAGATATTGTGGGCTTTCGAGGTATTTTTCTCGACTCAGTCATGAGCTTTGTTTTATTCTCATTGATTTGCAGCTCTACTAGTTTTGGTTCGCTGTCAAGTTTCAGGAAAAGTTCTTTGGTAGCTGTTAGGAACCGTGACAAAATGTTGGTGTTGTCCTCGTAGACTACTACGTGGCTCGACTTGTTAAGTAATGCACCAAATCTATCGACAGGTAGATTTCTCATGACATATTTAAGAGCTAAATTGAATAGCAATGGGGTCAGCCCATCTCCCAGCTTTAGTCCCATATTTATGTCAAAGGCATCGGTGAGTTAGTTATTAATGCGGACCTGGGAGGTTTACGTCGTCGACAGACTAGCTGGGATACCAAAGCAAAGCATTATGACGTGCAATACGTTAGGATCATTACTGTCGTATGCTTGCTTAAAGTCAATTAAAATTTGTTGTATGTCTATGTTGACTTACCAGCATATCTCAAGTACATGCTCGACTGTAAACAAATGGTCTATCGTTAATCTACTTGCTCTAAAACCACCTCGATACTCCCCAATAGTACCCGCAAAGGGAATGCTGCCTGACAGGAATACTCTTGGAGGCTAGCATTCTTCACGAAGCGCCACCCCACGGACCCGAGGATATGGCCGGTGCCGTGAGGTTCTCTCCTGGGATGACAGGTAACGGCCCTGACTGAATCTGGATTACACTTTGGACAACGAACTGCAACTGGTGCTTTGAGCTTGCAGATATGGTGGGTCGGACCTAGTTGTTTTGCACATACCGTCTTCGTCTCGGTTAAACCTTGGCAGGCCTCGGAATACGTTTGAAGCTCGCCCCATTGGGTTGGTGGTGTAGATTCGGTTAAGACGGGCTCACGATTAGTGCTGGTTGGACTCTGAGTACTTGTTTCCATAAGGGCATGTGCCAACCCTCGCATGGCCTCTACACACACGAACGGAGATAGTGGCTCCGAAAGGAATTGGAGAAACTGAACAGCATAACAAAATATAAAAAAAATCCAACAGAAAAAGCAAAAAAAAACAACAATGAATACGCAACCATCGGCTGCAGCCGCGATGTCAATAGCACATCGGAAGTGGTACTAACAGTGACAAAAACGACGATGAATACGTTGACAGTGAAGACGGACGAATAACGGAGATTAACAGACAGTCTTGTTCAGGCTGAGATACCTGCGGCGTTTGGGCGCAGCAAAAAAAAATGATACAAACGCCAGAGCGTCCTAAAAAATTAAAGCGGGAAACTCTGCAGGACTCGCCAGATGGTCGAGCGGTGGGGAAAATATCAAGAACATCGAGAATTCAATGGTTACTGCTGCAATTGCTACCAAAGCGACAGAAGGAAGGGTAACAAATCTCGAAATATTAACGAATCATCCTGAAAGGAGTGACCAGACATCGACAATGTGGCGGATGTACTGAGCTAAGAAGCTGAAGCCGATAACCTCTCCCAAAAAAGGTGGTCACAAAGTACGATTGCCGCCCAGTGAAATGAAGATAAAAGGGTAATCCGGAAAGCGGGAGATGTTCTTAAAAATAACACAATCTGCATGCGACTCAACTAAAACAGCAAAAGCGTGAAGATTGAGCTCCTTGAACTAGAGAAGCTCCTAGACTGCACAGGGCATTATCGGAAGAGCCAAAGAGGACCAAAAGGCCGAAGAAAAGCAAAAGACTGAAGAAGTGCTGAGTTCTAAACCTATATGGCATGGGCCGATAGCTCCACCATCAAAGATCAATAAAAGAATGGCGACTAGCCCAATCGAAAGATATCGAGATAAAAGAAGGAAGGAAGAGGCATTTGGTAGGCATGAAACACCAGTTTACGGTTTTCAGAGAGTGCTGACAAAAGTATCAGAAAATAAAATTCGCACGGACGGCCAACAATGAAAAAGCCGATAGCAACGATCGAAATAAGAAACGTTGACTGCGGCACAGATCTGGCTGAGGTAGAAGAGGCTATCAAAAGGGAGTTTCTTTGCGTGGGCAGGATCAAGGCAAGGCTGAAACCAGGAAACCATAGGGGACAACGCATGGCCATAATTAACTTGACCGAAAAAGGACGCCAAGGGCACAATAAGAATAGGGTGATTTGTCTGTAGGATACGGCGAAGGGCAGCGCCTCTTCAATATTTCAAATGCCTTGGCTATGGTTACATCGCACAAATATGCAAAGGGCCCGATGGGAGTTTCCTTTGTAACAAATGCGGTGAAATGGGACATAAAAAGAGGCACACTGTATTCTTTGAAAGGATGCTGATCCAAAACCGGATCTTGGGCACGTGTTAGGATCAGGAAAGTTTCGGGTTTTCCAGAAAGCCCTAGCCAAGGCAAAATTGGATTTACGTTGACCCGAATCCTGCAGTTAAGCCTTCACCGCAGTTCAACCGCCCAAAACCTGCTTGAGCAGTTTTTGAGAGGGATGAAAGCCGACTTTATGCTGCTGAGTGAGCAACACGACGATAAAAGTTCTGCATCATGGTATCCCGATAAAACTGGTACTGTCGCCATCTAGACTCGGAACGTCGATTCCCAGGTGGAGGACTGTGGACGGGGGGATTATTTCGTGTGGGTTCGGTGCTCAGGGACCACATTCTTTAGTGCAAACCTAACGCCGAACGAATTGATATCAACTTTCCAAGCCAAGCTTAACGCTTTGGAGGACGCTATCTCGAACGCAGACGGAAGCGTGCTCGTTGGGGGGACCTCAACACTTAAGCAATCGAATGGGCTATTCCTCAAACAGAGCCGGAAGGAAAACGAATCCTAGAAGTGGGGGTTAGGACGAGGCTTAACGTACTAAACACTGGAAATACGCCGACTTTCTGCCGTTTTGTCTGTGAAGGAACCATACTGGACGCGACATTCGCCTCGGAGTCTTTAGTACGGAGGCTACACAATTGGAGAGTATTAGAGGATTAGTCAGCCAGTGACCATCAGTGCATTCTGTTGAGATAAGCGATATTGCTCCTGACGTCCGTGCTCTTGGCTTTCTACAATTGGATGCTCACAGCAGGTGCTCCGCTGCAGGCAGATTCGCAGGGGACAGAAAAACTGGCACCTCAAGACGTGGTGAACTCTACTATGAGCATCATTACGACTGCTTGCAATGCTTCTATGGCCCGTCGAATACTTGCCATGCCAAGTCCTAGTGTACTGGTGGTCCACTGAAATCAGTGAAAAGCGAAAGGACTATCACAAGCTTCGACGTGAGGCTCATCGGGCACGCAACCATGACGAGGCATGCAACTGGGTTGCAGCATATAAGTTTCCCGGGAAATGGCTTTGCAAGTTGATTAACAATAGCAAAGTTCACTGCTGGCAAGATCTAGTGGACAATGTGAACAAGGATTCCTGGGGCTTTGGCTACAAGCTAGTCATGCACCCATGATACGGAAAAGATGGACGTGATTTTGTGGGCACTCTTCTCCGGCCATTGCGTCCATGTTGACGAAGTCCACAGTGAAACCCCAGTCGATTGTCCACTCTTCACACAGCCGCAACTGGAAGACGTAGTCTTTTCACTGCAAGCGAGGAAGGCTACCGGTCCTGATGGCGTTCCAGCTGAGGTATTGCAACTGGTCTTTCACCATTGTCCTGACTTACTGCTCAGCACATTCAACGTTTGCTGATAGAAGGTGGTTTTCCCAGTACAACGGAAGGCGACGAGGCTCGTACTGATCACCAAGGGGAAGAAAAATACCGGGTCGTCGTCTGCCTATCGCCCGTTATGCATGCTAGACACGGCTGGGAAAGTGCTTGAAAAAGTCATCAAGGGAAGACTCGCTGACGCGATTCGTGCTGCTGGGGACCTTATTCTTCGGTAGTGCGGCTTTAGAGCAGGACGCTTCACCATTGTTGCGATTACGTAGGTGATGAGCGTGGTTCTAAACGTAGAGGCATAAGCCCGTACCAAGCAACGCATCGTCCTGTTGGGGACACTGGACGTAAATAACGCCTTCAACTTCGTTAGTTGCGTGGATGTTCTGGATACGCTGGAAAACCCTTTTCAAGTTCCAGAATATCTCATGCGGCTTTTGAGGGGCTACCTGAAGGACACAAGCCAGCTCTACGACAAGACTCAAGGCCAGCAAAGGATGGAAGTTACAGCGGATGTTTCCAGGGATGTATCCTTGGTCCAGACCTATGAAACGTGTCTCACGACGGGCTACGGAGACTGGAGATGCTAGATGAGTCACGCTTGATTGGCTATGCGGATGATGTTGCGGATTTGGTCGTTGGACGCACCGTTGAACAAGCACAACTTCGGCTAGGTATGCTAATGCGCCGAGTGAGAGACCGGATGACTGCTCGCGGGTTCAGTTAACCACTGGAGAAAACCGAAGTGGTCATCTTGACATAAAAGAGAATCCCTAGAGTAGGGACATTTTGTATTGGAGTCATATTAATCGAATCGAAGCCAGCCGTGAAGTACTTGGGGCTACTGATCGACTCGAAAATGAGTTTCTCTGAGCAAATCAGGGCAACGGCTGAGAGTGCTGCTTCGGGAGTATTTGCTCTGAGTCGACTAACGTAGGGAGGACCAGCCCTTCAAGAAGACGCCTCTTGATGAGTGCTGTAGGGTCAGTGCTACTGTACGGACACGAAATATAGAGCGACGAGAAATGTATCTTCGTATCCGACAGTCTCTGATTAGGCGGTGGGAGTTAGTCCAGACGTGATACCTGTTGCCCTCCGTGCTAGCGAGCGCCACGCTACTAACCTGCGCCGAAACGAGGACGCGAAGGAGATGGTTGTCCGCGAGGAGAGACAGCGCTCACTCAATGACTAGTAGAAAGCTTGTGTGAATCGCACGAAGGAGAGGTGGACTGCACGCCTCATTTCAGATGTAAGGCCGTGGTTTAATCAAAAACATGGTAAGACTGACTTCTATCGGAACCAACTTTTGAGCGAGTATGAGTGTTTCAGTTTTACCTGCATTGGTAAGTCATGGTCCCCCAACTATCAATTTCACCCAGTAGAGGGAGACAATGCCTGCCATACATTTTTGATTCATGAAATGGGACAAGCTGCGAAGAGACCTCCATAGCGAGACGGGAGAGCTCACCTTGGATAAGATAGCCGCGGTGATGCTCGAATCGGCTAGCAAATGGGATCAGGCGGTACATTATGTTTGGGCAATCCTAAAAAATAAAACGGACTCACAGCAGCCGGGGGTCGGGCGTGAATGATATTCACCTCCCGACCATAAAACAACCCCAACTTTGGGAAGTTTGAATCAGTGGCCATGTGTTTTCAGTTTTTGCAGGTAAATATTTCATTTGACGTGTACCACCTTCAAATTTTGTAAGTCTGCGCTTTAGACATTCAAGAAAAAAGGGGTTGAGTGTTCTAATTTACAGTTTCTGCACTTTTTTTGCCAGAATTCTAGGTATACGTAATCAACTTTTGCGTTGTGATACCCAATCTTTAGGTAGAACTGTAGAGTATTTCCTTCTGATACTGTCATCTTGGCCGATTGTATGGGGATGTATTTTGCGGGGTTGTCGCTATCAAATTAGACAGAGGGGACGTTTAATTTGATAGCGATGACAATCTTGATATCTGTGAGTGCGTTTTCAATTTTGTTGTATGGTTTAGCTAACTCGATGAACTTCGTTAGTTCCAGGTCTAGATCAATATCTCTGACTACGCCTGTATAAATATGAAATTTCCAGGTATGAACGCATTTACGTTACGTTTTTTGTAGGGGTCATTTACGATCGCCTTGTTCGCATCCTTTGGCGATCCAAAGAAAACTTTTAGTTTGAAAAGGTTTTGTTGTACATCCAACAAGTGATTGTTAACCTCCTTGTTGATAAGGAAGAATTAGATGGGGGAAAGTCTGATCAGTTTACCAGGAAAGGTTTTGTCTTTAGGGTTGATATTGTACCGGTTAGTTTTTGTTAACCATGTCATTGTTACCTCCCGTTATCTTTTGAACCATTGGCAGTGCCTTCCTACTGACACGTTGAGTTGTACGCTGTTGCTTGGCTGCACTATGTTTACGGTTAGTTCAGATATCATATTATTACTGCAAAAGTCTTTCCGTTCATCTCGCTTTATATCCTCTGCTGTCCAGAGTTTGCATTTCTTTTTCTTTTTTCATTTTCCTCGCCGAAAAACTTGGTAGGAGCCTATGTTTCACTACCCTTACTTGGGCCTCAAGTTCCCTTCCCTCACGACTGCGCATGGGCTTAGTTATGGTCAACTCAATTTACTGATTTTGTTGCATAAGTCATACTTATATACGAAGCTAAAGAATGGTAGTCACCAGTGTGTGCAAATAAATCTTATAATTAGAAATGTTTTGAATAAACGTTTCGCCACCAATTTTACTTCTTATAAAGGGTGGTCCAACCATAATGCACGATGTTAATTGTGAGTCATACCTTAACGTCAAGTTTTTCGCCCGACATTTCTTTGTTTCAGTGTTTGACAAATTCAAAGAGAGGAGAGGTACACAATTGAGCAACGTGTTAAGGTTGTTGAAGCCTTTTATGAAAATGGGCGTTCACATCAAAATGCATTTCGTGCACTTGTTACGGGTGAACATTGAGATTCCATAGTGTTGCTCACCCCGAACACTATCATACGCAATTTTGCAAGAGTTAAAGCTATGCAATACCGAGCTGCACTTTATTAACTATTTTTGATAACTTAGTAATGTAACCAAAAGCAAGTAATTTAAATTTTCATTCATTCGCCCACGCCCGTCTTCGGGTGAGTTAGTTTGAGTCGGTGGAGCCTCCGCCGGAGTAGCCCCAATATAGCGGTGGGGCAGCTAGAGAATCAGTAATACATTTCGTGATTTTTTTGGTCAGCATAATCGGCCAAATGTGTCCACAATCGGGAGAATTGTGCGCAAGTTTCAGTAAACCAGGTCTGTAGGAAATGTGAAATCACCTGTGCATGCTCGCCCAGTTGGTTCTGCGGAAAACATTGCTGTTGTTTGCGATAGTGTGGCAGAAGTGTCGTCAACCTCGACTCATCGTCGTTCCCAACAATTAAACATCTCACGAACATTACTGATGCGCATTTTAAATAATGATTTGAATTTACACGCTTACAAGGTTCGATTAAATGTTGACTTTACAAAGAAAATAATCTTCAGCGACGAGGCACACTTTCACCTCAGTGGATTCGTTAACAAGCAGAATTGCCTCATTTGGGCAAATGAGAATCCACGATGATTGTTGAAAAGCCGAGGCATCCACAAAGAGTGACATTTTGGTGCGGTTTATGGGCTGGCGGCGTCATCGGGCCGTACTTCTTCGAAAATGAGGACGGCCAAGCAGTTACTGTGGATGTTGTTTGCCATTGCGAGATCATAACGAACTTCTTGTGGCCAGAAATTGAGGTTATGGACCTGGACAATATGTCGTTCTAATAGGATGGTGCCACTTGCCTGACAGCCAACGAAATAATGGCTCTTTTGCGCGAGAAATTCAATGTCCGTGTTATCTCACGTTGTGGCGATGTAAATTGACTGCCATGATCATTTGATTTGACGCCGTTGGACGGCTTTCTCTGGGGATATTTAAAAGAAAAATGTTCGTCAATAAGCCAAAAATAATTCAAGAGTTAAAGGCACATTAACGACATTGAACCTCAGTTATGTCTCAGAGTCATTGAAAATATGGACCATCGGATATAGTATGCCACCGTAGCCGTGGCATGCATTTGGGCAATACTTTGTTTCACACATAATTGTCACAGATCCTTCTATTATAATTAAAAAATATTAACATAATTCTCAGAAAACTTGTTGTTTCATTTACAATTAACATCGTGCGTTTTGGTTGGACGACCTTTTATTTAGAATAAACGTTTCCGATAAACGTTTCATCACAATTTTCACTATAACAACGTAAAACTGTAATAAAGAAAACGTCCTTGAGTTCACTCAAGCTCTCCGCTCAAAATGGTGGTAATGTGATGGAAAAAAACACTTAAAAATCAAGTGCACGATCGGAACAGAGGAGAAGTGTCCGAGCGAACGTCCAGGAAATGAGTCTCCATACTGAAGTACATAAAATAGCACCTCGGTGCTAGAAGGTTAACTATGGTTTCTCAATGGGCCGCTGACTGCATACGAGGGATTTCACTGAAGACTTTCAGAATATTCTGCTACTGATCTTAGCTTTTACGAAAGCAAGATAAAATATGATACGTAGTTTGAAACATTGTGTACAACTTAATAACCGGGATTTGACGCTAGATGCCCGTACTGCCAAACATCGTGAAAGCTCGAACTTTATATATATGTCATTTTGAAGGTACATTTGACAGCATTCACGATGAATAACTTCAGAAATTGGAGAAAAAGACAGGATTTGCGGGAGGTTCTGTTGGGTCATTTTTTTGCAAAGAAAACTGCTGCGGAAAGTCATCGTTTGCTTGTAGAAGTTTATGACGACGATGTTTTAGCGAAAACAAAGTATTTTGAATGGTTTTAACGCTTCAAAAGTGGCGATTTTGACATCAAAGACAAAGAACGCCCAGGATAGCCAAAAAAGTTTGAAGACGAAGAATTGGAGACGCTACTCGATGAGCATTCGTGTCAAATGCAAGACGAACTTTCTAAATCGTTGGGAGTGACTCAACAAGCCATTTCAAAATGTTTGAAAGCCGCCGGATACATTCAGAAGCAAGGTTATTGGGTCCCCTATGAGTTGAAGCCGAGAGACGCTGAACGGCGGTTCTGTATGTCTGAAATGCTGCTTGAGCGCCATAAACAGAAATCATTTTTGCATCGGATCGTGACTGGGGATGAAAAATCGATCCATTATGACAATTCCAAGCGCAAAAAGTCATACGTGAAGCCAAGCCAACCAGCCAAATCAATGGCGAAGCCAAATATCCATGGCGCCGAGGTTGTGCTGTGTATTTGGTGCGATCAGAAGGGGCCGCTATATTATGAGTTGTTGAAATAGGGCCAGACAATCACAGGTGAACTGTACCGAACACAATTAACACGTTTGAAGTGTACCATCATCGAAAAACGCCTGGAATATGCGACCAGACACGAGGCTATAATTTTTTACAACAAGGCTCGGCCGCATTTTGGAAGACCCGTGAAAAACTATTTGGAAAATAGTGGATGGGAAGTATTGGCCCACCCGCCTTATAGTCCGGACATTGCTCCGTCTGACTTTCATTTATTTCGCTCGATGCAAAACGCCCTCACCAGAATACGCTTCACTTCAGAGCAAGGCATCCGAAATTGGATAGATTCGTTTTTGGCCGCCAAGCCGATGCAATTTTTTTTGGGATGGAATTCATAATTTGCCTGAAAGATAAGGAAATGTTGTAGCTTCCGATGGACAACACTTCGAATAAAATATATTGTAAGATTCTTCCACAATAAAGCATCAAATTTCGCTGAAAAATTCCGGTTATTAAGTTGTACACCCAATAAAAAAGTAGATTATCACACCCAAGAATAGACCATGGTTCTTGAAAAAAATTTTCAAAAAAATTTGAATTTACTAATGTCAAACACATGATTATAAAAGGAAACGTTATCCTTCATTTGGTATAATTTACGAAGATTGCTCACACTTATTCTGAGCTTTTTGCTGACATTGAGTCTCAACTAGTTTAAAAAATTATTTTATATATTTTTGGTTTAAGGAGTTATATTGGAACTATTAAATAAAACAAAAATTCTTAATGAAAAACAAATAGCAATCGAAGCTTTTATCTCACCGTTGAATTTCTCCAATACGCGGGGGGCGTTGATTTCGACATCCTGACGCTCCATCACTCCAATGAGACGCTGCAAAAAGAAAAACAAGCGAAAATTGTGAAAATAAGTACTTTCGAAATTTATAGCGGGTTAAAGTTCATCAAGAGTACAATTTCAATACAATAAATTACAAAAAAAAAATTCTGTTGGAAAGCGAGACCGTATAATTTTTTCAATTGCTATCCTCCACAACTGGGAGGCGGGTAAAATGGAGGTCATGAATTTTCAACAATATACCATGGAAACTGATGCACGAGAAAATGATGAAGACACTTAATGTCAAGCGGTTGTTCCTTCACAGAGTGAGATATTTTATCCGGATGTCTTGTATATCAAAGAACTGACAAAACCCTTTTTCAACCTCTTCAGCTTTAATATAGCGGATGTAGTAAAAAAATAAATGTTGGTTAGTGCTGCCAAAAGGAAATTTCGTAGGGCTTCTATGGCTACAGGAGGACAAAGCTGGTTGAGTACATGGCTTCATGAAAAGCGCAATATCGCGTTGGGATCAAATAAAAAGGATTGCAGGAATCAGTACAAGTATTGTGAATCAATTTTCACTGCTGCTTTCTTTGAGGGATTTCTTTATTTGAGCTTTATTGCATATTCCGGAGTATCTCAACTGGGAACTTATTCAATTTAACTTTCAATCCCAAGTTTTATTGCTTGCTGGATTTTCCGTCGTTTACGCCAGTATTCTGTGTTTGCCCATGAATTTTCCTGAACGGTAACTCGAGTGACACCAAGCGTTGAGTAAAGAGAGAAGGAGGGGCTCTGGGCAATGCTAACGTCTTGTTAAGTTCCAAGATTCATGAAACGAGACACAGTAATCCAGAGTTTCCTTTTTTCTTTGTCGCTATACATTCATATCTCTCCGTGGCCGGGACGTGACGCGCTGTGGTAGGAAAGGATCCTAAAGGATTTGAGCTTTTCAAAGTTGAATTGTATTTATACGGTTGGCATATAAATAAGAATTTTATTTTTCCGAACTTTCTTTCCGACTAAAGGAGGGAAAATTGTTTTTTTCTTTCCTCGTTTCCTTTTTGCAGGTCTTTCCTTCCAATTTGGTTTTAGTGACCTTGTTCATATACTTTTGCAATTTTATTTCCCGGGATGATTATTCATTTCCACATTGCATTGGTCGACTTCAATGTGCAAGGTATGGACCGAAAAGATGGAGATTCCTAGAAAATGTTGTCCTTCGTTTAGAATAGCTCACAAATCAATGTGTTTCCAACCATGCGGTTCAATGTGTGCAGAATTTTCAAGAAATAAAAATAATGGAATTTTATTGAAAACTTATTTATTGAACAGATACAAATGTTTGTTAATATTCTAGAATATATTTTTGAAATCAGTCATTCATATTTCTTCACTGCACCGCAATGTGAAAATTATGAATTTTGAGGTGCATGTTTCAGAATAAATTTTATATTATAACTTTATATCTCTCACTCATTCATAAATATTTCTGTTTAGTTTTTACACAGAATTTAATTAGAAACTTTTTTTTCAACTTAGTCAATTGTAAGGTCTATTTGGCTATGGCATGAGTGCACACGACATCGATAAACGCTATTGGTCTTTAAGAAGTTTAATTAACTGGGGTCTTTACTTTTTGCTTTAGCACTACAGCCCCTTCCGGGCCTTCGCTTAGAGATAGTTAGAGTATCTGATTACCTTGGTCGTACTCGTATGTATCAGCGCTTGAGAAGGTGATATGGTCAGTACCACGCTTTTGCGGTATGTCCGTCCACCCAGCTGCGATACATTCTGATTTTAAACCATACGCAGCATAACTGAACAGCCTTTTAGTCCATCCGAAGAACGGGTAATGCATTCTAAGATATTTCCTGTGCTAGCCCCAATGCTATCTAATCAACAACATGGCTTCATTAAACATAGGTCCACTTTGACCAATCGGCAAGAATTTTCGGATTATGTTTCGCAAGCTTTAGATGCCAACTCATTTGACTCCCTACTATTTAAAATCTTGCTACTGAAGCTTAAACATTATGGATTCTCTGAAGGCATGCTTACATGGTTCCATTCCTACATTTTGTTGCGAATTTCGGCGTACCGGCATTCTCCGATTCGCAAGTTCAAATTGCCACCGTAAAATCTCCACCTTCCTTTGGGCACTTATACCTTTTCCTCTGTTTTTTTTATATATTTTTGTTAACGTTTTACCAATTTCCTTATGATTTTTATTTCCCCATTATCTCAATCCTACCCTCTTACCCTATTTTTAATTACAAAAGAATAGTACAATTATAATCTTAATTTTCCCACTAAGAACACTCCATTCATTACTTCACATTAAAAAATTTTATTCGATGCCTTTTCCCTAGCAAAACTTAATTCCTTCCTTCATACTAACTAATTTTATTCATTAGCTCCCACGAAAAAAATTTTATTTTTCATACTAATAAAAATTCATTCACGTTTCCTTATGAACAAATTCCATCTCAATGCCCATTAAAAAAGGTGCATAGTTGAAGTTGCTAATTCACTGAATGGGAAATCAACAGAGCTTCCGTCATGGATTCTCGACCGGGGGCCCGCTGGGACCTTGGGTTCAAGTTCCGCCGACCGCAGGAAAACACTCCTTTTAGGATATCGGCAAAAGCGATTGTTTCCGTATATATAAATGATGATTTGCATCTAACCAAACGCTATCATGGTTATGCAAATCGCCATATATGCAAAATGGAAATCGGTGCGTTTGTAGATATGGGAAAGATTTCTGCAACTTCATTAACAGAGTGAACCGAGAATAAAATTAACGACAGCTTAAATATATTCCGGTATAACTCAAACCCAAAGATTGTGTGGAAAATTAAATACAGAAACTTATATTGTGGATTCGAATTTCAATTGTTGCAGAGGACAACCCCCAGGGCGGAACTGATCTGGTAATTCAAAGGGGTGCAACTGCTATTGTTGGGTTGTCGTCTCCGATTCCAGTGAAGCCGACGGGGACTGGCGTTCCCGGGATACCCGAATCGCTTAGTAAAAATGCTAGGATTGGAACTGGATCCAAAACATAGTGGCTTTGTGATTGTTCGATAACAAGATCAACTCATTGCTGCGAACCTCAACCCTGGAGGTGTATTCAGGTACCATGGGCAGCTGATAAGACTCCATCTTAAAGATGGTCAGCTGATTGGTTGCGGCCCTTCGGGGAATATTGTGGTGCCTAGTGGTGCAAACAAAGATTGGCGTTGACCTTATAGCGTCAGATATAGCTAGGTCTCGGATCTACCAGTATGAAAGTTGAGAGTTCCCTCAATGTAAACTGGTACCGAACTAGGGGGCGAATGATTGGCGCTTAAGCCAGTCGCTGTCTAATGGTGACCGTGAGATAACATATAGCCTGTAAAGGGTAGGTGCTCACGTTAATCAAGCGACAAATGTTGAAGAAGACAGCCCCCAGGGCGGAACTGATCTGGTAATTCAAAGAGGTGCAACTGATATCGTTGGGTTGTCGTCTCCGATTCGTGTGAAGCCGATCGGTTAGTAGAAATACTAGGACAGGAACTTGATCCGAAACATAGTGGCTTTGTGATTAAGTGATAAAAAGATCAACTCATTGCTACGAACCTCAACCCTGGATGTATACTCAGGTATCACGGGCAGTTGATGAGCCTCCATCTTCGGATGTTGAGCTGAATGTTTGCGGCCCTTCGGGAAGTGTCGTGGTGGTTGTGATGCAAACAAAGGTTGGCGTTGACCTTATAGCATCAGATATAGCTAGGTCTCGGATCTTCCAGTATGAAAGTTGAGAGTTGCATCAATGTAAACTGGTACCGAACTAGGGGTCAATGATTGGCGCTTAAACCAATCGCAGTCTAATGGTGACCGTGAGGTTCGGCTCCAAACGGCAGGTTAATCATACTCGACTAATGTTGCAAAGGATAGCCAAAAGTGAAACAAAAAAGTGTCATAATTTAGTAAACTAAAGACTAGAAGAAAAAACAGTCACAGGAAGAGGAAAGTTTTCTGGGAAATACTTTGTCTTATCTATGAATTGGTGAAAAATTGAATTTTTGAATTTGAATTATATTATTGGATGAAATTTAAAGGACCATGGATTAGTGAAGAGAGTGTATCCAGCGTCTTAGTGAAAAGTGGCTGTTCCGTGTTTTCATTTTGGATTTTTGCTAACATTAATTTTCAAATTGAAGATTGGATTTCAGGTGCCCCGAATCCCTTTTTTTGTTCTTCGCCGAGCCCTCGGAGTTGATCAAGGAAAGCATGAATAATTATTTGGATATGCTTATTATACTAACGTTAGTTTATGTTATCAAATTAAGTTTCTTTGTTTCTTTTTTGTTAAATTTTTTTTAACGGAGTTTTTTACATAAATTTTAAAAGGTAGTAAAAATTCGTGAATTTTATTTGTAGAATTTTTTTTGTGAATTAAATAAAATAGCCATGTCTCGTTAAGATAATAATATTTCATTTCTTAAAATGACCTCCCCCTTTCCCGTCTGTATCCCTTCGTGTTAGTTTTTGTATGTAGGGTGACTCAGCACAAGCAGAGGGTGTCCCGGAAGCCCCACCACACGACTGAGCGCTAGCCGGCCTCAGTATGCCACCCCGGGCTACTAAACTCTCTGCTGAAACATAATGTCTGCAACTGCGGTGACTTCCGTGGTTGTAAGAATCTCTTCCTGTTCATGTTGTGCTCGTATAAATGGCAGGAGATCCAACAATTTCTCGTCATCATGAGGAGTACCACAAGGATCTATACTTGGCCCTTCATTATTTGATATATTTATCAATGAGCTGCCTTCATGTTTAAACTCACCATCATTAATTTATGCAGACGATTTGAAACTATATAGAAGCTCACAAAACTGCCTTGGTTTACCAAACGACCTTAATATTATAAGTGATTGGTGCCTTTTAAACCACTTTCATTTAAATATTCCTATGTGGCACAAAACGTCATCCACAATTAAAAACTTTCCCATCTTTTTCACATATTCAATTAATTCTGAGGTGCTAGTTCGTTCTACTCAAATAAAGAATCTTGGGAGTTTTCTTTGACTCTAGCCTGAGGTTTGATGTCCATATCGAACAAATGGCTAACAAAGCTTTTAAAATGTCTTGTTTCATGCTGCGCCACGGAAAAGTCTTTCATAATATTCAAGTAGCAGTTCGCCTGTTTGTCACACTGGTCCACCGTATCATCGAATATTGCTCACAAGTATGGTCACCGCATCAAGGCTACCTTGTAGCCACTATTGAATCTGTCCAGAGGTGGTTTACCAGAATTTTGTTGGATAATTTCAATTTACCTTACCATTCCTATGAAGATCGTCTTTCCTTACTCCAATTACCAACGTTAAACTCTCGCGGTACATATCTGGATAAGTGTCTGCTTTTTAAACTCTAACATCATGGCATGGATTTGCAACTGGTTAATTGCATAGAGGTTTGGAATGCAGTTAGACAAAGTTGTCTGTCGGAAATTTTTAAGAGTACCATTTGCACGTGCAGATGCAAGATTTTACTCAGCTATGGTTCACTTACCGAGAACGCATTAACCTGTAAGGTATTGTTTAACAATAAATAAATAAATCACTCAAATCGAATCTCGTAATAATAGTGGGACTTGAACCAGGGACCTTCAGCTTACGTAGCTAGCACTCTACTCACTAGAATATGCGGATTACTTGGGCCTTTAATAGGTTGTTCATACCAATTTCAAAAAAAGAGGATCTCCATTTAATGGAATGAAAATGTCATTCGGGAGAGGCATCACGTATTAGAACAATTTTAAAACTTCATTCAGTCCCGTCGAATAATCTCCACATAACTTGGTCATTCTGATTGGCTTTGCGATTGTAACAATTGAGTTTGCCAGTTCTACGTACTCAACAGACTTTATTACTACTATCGGGAGACGTATATATAGTTACCCGTCAACAAGCTTCCTCGTTCCATATAAAATAGGTCTGGCCCAACACTTCATAAAGAAAGCGTTTTGGTTCAGGACCAATTTTGCTTTGTTTTTATGCAGAGTCCCAGTCTCGATTCAAGTACTGCTGGAAAATCTTTTTGTAGCTCTTTACAGATTCACTTGGATCACTCATCAATTATATGGCACATACTAGTTTTTTCGAAAAAAGTTCAAATTTCTTGATTAATCCTACTCGTATTAAATTAAAGGACTCACATAAAGCGAGATAACAGGGTCCTCCTTACAGGTTAAGTTCAAGGATAGCTCTACCATTTCCAAGAAAGTTAACTGAATGTCCGTCCGTTCCTTCAATTTTTCTTCGTCGATCACATTTGCCTCTGATCCACTGTCTAGGCACATTTCAATTGAAACGTCATTAATTGTCCGATTCGCGATTTTTTTTTGCCTTGCACACCTTCACCAGATGGCCTGTTTTTTACATTTACAGCATTTCGTCATCTAAGTAAGTAATTAAATGACAATTGAGTTCATTTGGTCGGATGGTGAGACGTCAAACCAAACACATCGCAAGCGAAACACTAAGGTGTCAAAAATCAAAGTAAAAAAGAAAATAAAATACAAATATATCGGAATAAAGGAAATCAAGCCCGGGATACTGGCAACAGCAGAGGTACAAAGCAATTCCCCAACTATTCAAAGATGGTCCGATGCGGACAATGACTAGAAGGCGTTACCACCAAGGACGAAAGCGGCCAAGAAAGAGATGCTACTGTCAGCAACAATGAAAGTAGAGCAAGCTGCAACAAACCTTTCAAACAGGGTAATACTCGACCTGATCAACACAGAATCGGAAGGATTTAGAACGGTTCAAGGTAAATTGGCAATTAAAAGAAAGTTACCCATTTTATCCAAGCACCAACCCCCCATAATCCAAAACCATACGCGCCTCTTTCAGGAGAAGAAAACATAACCTCCAAGCAGTAACTGGATTCGATCCACAGATCTAAAGCGGAAGGTTACTCCTTCACACCAACGGAACGCAAAAAATAAACAGTAATACTCAGAGGTGTAAACTCGGCATTCGGAGCTACACAGGTTAGAGAAGACATCGAAATACAATGTCCGGACATTAAAATCGATAATGTTTCACCGTTAACTACCGGTTGGCCTAAAGCGAACGGCGTGAACTTAGACTTATACAAAATAATCCTTAACCAAAAAGAAGACCAAAACCGCCTCCTTAAGCTTCTTTTCATCCTTCATCAGAGAGCGCTATGGGAACAGCCCAAAAGGAGTGGCCTACTCCAGTGTTATAGATGTCAGCGCTTTGGAATTTCACCCTCCAGGCAAGATGTGTAGCTTGTGGAGAGGACCACAACCCCCAAAAATGCCCAAGAACGGACATTGACAAAACAAGTAATCCACCTTTCTGTGCCTTTTGCAAAGAGAAAGGCCACCCATCAAACTCCTCCAGATGCCCGCAAGGGAGAAGATTGGTAGACAAGATCGCGCTTTTAAAAAATAAAAGAAAACCCCCCATTTTAACCCCATCTTTCGAATGTATCCAAACCCTGATAGCAACAGCCACATCAGCACAATAAGTACCTTAATTCTCGGAAGTCACGAGTGGAAGAAATTCAACTATGCCCGAAAAGCAGTACCACAAGTGAACCCCCTTCAAAGACTCCACTACAAAAAAGCCGAAGTTTTGGGAGTGTCACCATGGGAACTCCTAACAAGGATTGCCCAATTCTTGCCAAAATATTGTACGATGACACGCCAACACAGGACAAGCCAGTTTTGCTCATTGAGCTATACCCTAACCTGTATGATTGCTATCTGTCTCAATTTAAACTCTCTAGTTTCCCACGACAACAGAAATAATCGTGTCTAACCTTACAAAATCCATTCAACCACACAAAGTTTTCCTTAACGAAACAGTCTTCAAACTGTCACACAAGGTCCGAATAGAAAACTACCAAGTACTTAGAAACGACGTAGGCAGAGGGACCGACATTTTATATCGAGACCACGTATCAGTCGACCAAATATGTTTTGACAATCCTGACATTCCCTGCACACTGACAACTTTAAACATGCGAAGACACAATAGTAGTCATGGAAAAATCCTGATTGGATCTATTACATCCCAGGAAACCTGGAACCTTCGATAGAACCAACACTTAATAGAATATTCACAATAGCTTAATAGAATATTCACAATAGCTGCTAATCCTCCTCGGCGGAGGTCTCAACGTGAGACCTGAGCATTGGGGTGACTCCACACGGAATCCAAACGGCCAAAAAGTATACCAATGGTCCTAACATGCGCCATCGTCAACGCAGGTATCCCCTCATACCCAAGAAGCAGCTCCTTCTTAGATAAATTTCTATTATCACAAAACCTACTAACTGGTGATACAACTCCCTACCAATGTGCAACCCTTTTATCGATATCCGATCACTATTGTTTGAAACTAACCCTTCACCCAAATAACTAAACCGCTATTGAAGAAATACCGAAAAAATTTCGCTCCTATGCCTCTGCTGATTGGACAGAGTTCAGAAAAGACCTCGAAGACGATTTACCCCCTCCCCCTCCTCCTGTAAACCGAATCCTATCTAACCAGAAAATTGATATCCACATCCAGAACCTAACCGAGTCTATACTAAAATGAATGGATGCATATGCACCGGAAGAACAGCCGAAACAATGGCTATACAGATGTCTTACGCAAGACACCAAAATACAGATAAAGGAACAAAAACGGAAAACTTAAAGGCTTAAACGGATCTTCCACCGGCACAATAATCATTTAAACCAGGAATAACTCACTCTCAAAGGAGAAATCACGGACATGAGATGAATGGAAATTATCAAAGAAGATTGAGTTTACTCAAACGATCTTCAGACGTCTTTCGAGAAATTAATATACTAACGGGCCGACAGTCATATAAGTTTAACATCGACAGGGACCCTATCAAGCACAGAAGGCTATCCCTCTCTACACATAAAGAAAAGCTGCGAGATACCTCCTCATTCTACGGAAACCTGTACCGAGAAAAGCTCAGTGAAGGAAAGAGCACAGGAAATGATATCGGCTGTTAGAACTAGAAACATCGGTTACCAAGGGTCATACCTTATAATATTTCCTGACACCAACAAGGTAGTATCTCCTCCCCACATGAAACATTCGAAGAATGTTTCACGTACGTGTTAGAAGTAGAAGATATACTAGCTGGTCTTAATAATAAAACCTCCTCGGGCCTAAACGGTATTCCCAGTAAAGTACTAAGAAAATCCGGCGCAATTGTCGCCAAAAGCTTAACAATCATCTTCAACAATTGCATCAAGAATGGTTACTTTCCCGAAAGATGGAAACGAGGTAACCTTATCCTTATTCCTAAGCTAAACTGCGATGAAGACGTAAAAAGCTTTAGGCCAATTTCTTTACTTTCCAATATTGGTAAGATTCTGGAAAGAATCATACTACGAAGCTTTAGAGCATTTTCAATGAAGCTAATTTCGGAGTTTCAGTTCAGATTCCAACCCAAAAAAATCCACAGAACATGCCATTATGCTTGTGCATGACACCGTCGTAAAAAACACGCGCAAAAAACAATGCACAGTCGCATGCGTGCTAGACTTACAAAAGCGTTTGATTCCGTTTGGACTGATGGGTTAAAATTCAAACTCATGTTTTCCAACTGTCCCCTGGCCCTCACGCGTATCCTTGACAGCTTCCTACAAAATAGATATTTAACAACTGAAATATCCCATCGAACTTCAACACCTGTACCTATCCTGTCTGAAGTCCCACAAGGATCCATATTGGGACCAAACCTTTTCAACTTCTTCCTACACGACACCCCACATACCGCCGCTACAAACAGAATTCAAATCATCTTCAGTAACCCGAACATGATCATGTACGTTATGTGGATGCTATTCTAATTCTAGGTAAGCACACTCTTCCCATTTCCACCATGGAAATGGTGCAAAGAGAAGATGACATTATAGCACGCGTTTTAAAGGATTAGGGGCTCCAAATCAACGCTGCTAAACCGAAAATAATATGCTTCTATAACGCGAGTGGTAAAGGGCACGAACTAGCTGTTCGGCAAAGCAAACCAATAAGGGCGATTATCGACGGGGACACGGTGAACCCGAAAGATAACATTTGGTATTTGGGCGTGAACCTCAACAATAGGTTCAAAATGAACCGACATGCAAGAAAAGCAATAAACAAAGCCAAAAGAGCTGCTGCATTAATTTTACCCCTCCTAGCCGCTAAATCCATGTTCCCAAATGTGGAACTCCTCATGTATAAAATCCTAATTCGCCCCATCATCACATACTCCTTCCCAGCCCGGCAGACAATTTCGCCAGCAGTAGCCGAAGAATTGCAAATATTTGAGGGGAAGATACTCCGAAAATGTATATTGAAATACCGACGCCCCAATAAAAAAGACTATAAAAACAGCGTTCTTTACCAAGAAACTAAAGTGACCCCCATCCTGGAATACATGCTTGGAACAAGCAAAAAGCGAATAGCTAAATGGCATGAATCATATCTATCCCATAAGGATTCTCCAAGGCTCCAGATTAACACCGAACCCCACCCAAACCCCCTAAAGCCCATTTTCTATTATATACCGTTCCCCAATACCTACAGGGGTAAAGCAAGTTGAATTTCCATCGGGAAAAAATAAAAATCAAATATTAAATAATAATTAAGAAACCGATTAAATAAATAAAAAATAACTTCCGTATATCCTGAAGATCAGGTTGGTAGGAACTGTACCTCTTTTGACACACGATTTCGGATGTAACGCTTGAAGAGAACACAATACCAACCAAAACTCCAAAGAAGAGTTACAATGTAATTAGGCTAAGAATAGAATAAGTTAGGTTAGTTTAGTTTAGGTTTTAATCTGTAAATAAGCAACTAAAAGACAATAACCGTTAGAGCAAACGGAATAAAAAAATTAACATTAGCATTTCAAAACTGTAAAGTATAGACTTTGGTCGTATAAAGAAGCTAAGGGCATTTGACAAAAGTGTCACTGTCAAATGAATCATAACATTAAAACTAGGTTAAGTAGCGTATGTCAAAAGAAAAGTCTCAATAAAGTATTACTACTACTACTAAGTAAGTAAGTAAACTTTTTTGAGACTTTTTATAACTTGACAGTACAGAGTATACTTACTGAGTATGTGCCTTTTGACAGTATATGGATGTCAAATAAACTTTGACGGTTAGATTATATGTATACTTATATTTCATCAGAGTTTTTGGATATACAGGCTTTGCAATTTAGTCTGATGGCTTATGACTTGAACAGCTTGACAAATATACTAAACTTAATCTAATCCTAATATAAATTAAATCTATCCCTACATCTAACCTAAAACTATAAGCTGTTTAGTATAGCACTCGGTCCTATACCTATATTTGTTCTTGAGTACATTTTTGTTTTGACACTTAAGAACTAACGAAATTTACATATGTTTTGTTCATATGAAACGTAAACCACCGGCTTATTCGTAGTTAGAATTATTGGAATCGAGGTTGTATTGTTCAAGGACTTTAAAGTGACATAGGACTTAGGGATTATTTGCAGTGGTAAGTTCGAAAAGTGCGCGAATACATCGAAGAGGGTGCCCCCCGCCGTTTTTTTTGCGTTTTTTAGTCTTTGCTAATAAACATATTACGTGCATAAAATGGGACAAGCTGCGAAAAGCCCTCTACAGGGAGACGGGAGACCTCACCCCAGATAATATAGTCGCTGTGATGCTCAAATCGGTTGACAAATAGCACCAGGTGGCACATTCTGTTCGGGAAGTCCTAAAAGATAAAAGGGACTCACAGCAGCCGGGGGTGCTGGGGCTAGGGGATCGCTTGTCTGGCACTTCCTCTTCCCCTCTCCCCTCCCGCTAGCAAAGGGATCCCCCAGCTTGAAGGCACCTCATGACGTAACAAAACGAGACCTGGCCCGAAGTAATGTGTCAAAGGGTTCCAGGCTAGGTTCTTAGGTTGTCAGGGGAGGTGTTTAGTGGGTAGTCCGGTCGCCTTTTTGCGAACATGTCCTACACTCTGTGCGTAAATGGGCATTCACCTCCTTACCTATCCCCGTATCTCTGTAAAGGATGGAGTTCCTGTAGTACTTCTTATTAGGTCATCTCTATTTAGACAGACATTTCCTAAGGATCTTCCTCTCAAAGATTTCGATTTCCTATATGGGATTCTGAGGATTGCGACCGGACAGGATGATATTTTCAATTTTTACTTAAGACCGTTGATCCAAACTTTTTCAGGTCTAAAGCACAGGCCACTGTACACTCTTTACGCCGAAGATTGCGGATGACTTTATTGTGCAATAGCAATATTGCTTGCTCTGTTGATAGTTCGCGTTCAAATTCAAACTGAAAATCGGGGATTGCAGGATAATCTTTTTAAGGGGTCTACCCCCATGTTGGTGAAAAGGGAAATTGACCGGAAATTCTTAATGTTATCTTCGCAGCCTAATTGTGGAATTGGGATTAGTTTACTGACTTTCCAAGGTTCTAGAAAATATTCATTATTAAAACAATTATTGTATAATATCGTCAAGAAGGAGGAGATGGTCTTTTCGCACTTCTTAAGTATTCTGGTTGTGATGCCGTCAAGGCTGTAAGATAGCTTGCTATTTAAGGCATTTTGGAGATGGGTATTCTTCTTCTGTTTTTGAGATGAAAAAACCGGCAAAGACTGGATGTTGTGGAGAGAATGCTTTATTATAACTGGAGAATACAGTTAAATAAGATCCCTTGTATTCTTCCGTCCTTAGTAAAACTTTAGCGTTGTTTTTCAAAGCTGTGTTGGACAACTCGCGGCGCCGATAAAGTTGTTTGAAGTATCTCTCATATGTCAGATTGTGCAGTGAAGATTTCACTCATTCCCTCCCATTATGGGATCTTTCTCAATATCGAATTTTGAACTTTTACGACCTGTGATTTGATCTATACTTTTACACATCTGAAGATGGTCGCAATGATATCAGTGCTTTTATAGAAGTTGTGGACTTCAGATTTGATGCATTTTTGGATTTCACGGGAAATGCTTGTTATTTTTGGTTTAAGTTCCAAACACACCTCATTCAATCGGTTAAAGCTTCGATGATAAATATGCTTAAGCCGTTGGTGCATATGTTTAACAGTTTTGTTACTTGAAGAGCCTCCTAAGTTAGACATATATAACGCGGGCCTCGTGGTTTCTGGAAGGGGGCATACTGGTCTAGACACTCTATAATGGCAGATGTTACTGCCGATATATGAGAGTCTATTTCTGCGTTCAAGAGAATGATATTTTCCGGTGGGAGATTCGGAAGAAGTTCTTTGAGAAATTTTCTGCAGTTTGGCCAGTCTATGGAATGAAACGGTATGCAGTGAGGTGGGCAAGAAGGAACTGGTATGTGTGATCTAAGGATTATGTTGAGGTGGAGGCTATGATGGTCCTATAATGAGCTAAATGTGGAGCAAATAAACGAATTGTGGGATCGTTGAGGTTAAAGGATATTATCAACTTATCTAAAACAAATTGCCTTTGGGAAATGTTGGGACCCCAGCATTTGCTATGGATGCAGAAGAGGAGGGCGTCCACATGAAGCCGTTCGAATAGGTAGTTCCCGTTTGTATTCCTTATGGAGTCCCCGAATGTTCGTGTCTGGCATCAAGGTCTTCTCCGAGCATATTTAAATTGTGGGATGAGGCTGTTGCGAGGATTTGGTTAAGTGTAAATGGGATCTGGGGACCTAGATTGCACGGGAGGTATATAAAGCCAATAAAAATTTTGGCTGGGTTTCCATTGGGTCACTTGGTGTTGAGTGTTGCTAGCATACATGAGGACCTGTTTTGTTCAAAAGAGGTTTGATGTACCTTTGCCACTGTCATTACGAAGCATATGGTAGGTAGCTCTCCACAAAAATTTTGTGTTGAGGGTTAAAATCTTTCTCGTTTAGAAGGAGGATGTCGGGTTAGGAGGATTTGACCAAATCAGCAATGTAGAGCCTCTTATCTTGCAAAATTAGGGGGTTGATACTTAGGGAATAGAAAAAAATTAAGGAGAGCCATTGGCTTCTCTTGGTCAGGAGTGGCACCAAAGGATGAGAGGAAAGCCCTGACCTTGAATAGGAGGTCACTATGAGAGACTCCCAGTCACTCCATGGTTATCTGTTGTAGGCGCTTGACGGAACTAAGAGTCGGTGAAATCAAAGTGTGGTGCTGATTTCCGTTTCTTAAAACTTCTAAATATGAGGTCCAGTTGGAAAGGGGAGCAGAGTGGTGTGAGGTTGCAGGGGTTGGTGAATTATTTTTATAGCTAGGTAGCGGTTTGTATATGATCTTAGGAGCCGTTGGTTTGGCTTTAGCTTCAATTGCTCAGTCTAACAATCTTTTTCGTTCCGGGCAGCCGGAAAAATTGGCTGCATGCCCATGTGTCTTACAAATAGTGTAAAATGGAGCGGTTTCCGGCTTGTCCAAATTTTTTTCTGGAAGAACTTTCTGAAATATGCTCCTCCCCACATGCTACACATCTCATGTTGAGTCCACAATTGGTGGATACGTGCCCGAATCTTTAACAACGATAGCATTGAACCAGATCGCTCGACAAGGGGGGCAATTTCCCTGGGCCCCGTGTAGTAATCGAGGAGTTATGGCTCAAAAAGCCAGCGCAGCAACCACAAGAACAGGCACAGCCAACACAACTGTTACAAGATACACAACAGAAACAATTGCAAACAGTAGAGCAACAACAAACAACCCAACCTCAATCATTTTCAGAGCAAGTAGCTTATGAAAAGACTGTTACAGATAGGGAAAATGCCTTTATCAATTCATTCTAAAATATGATTATTGACGATGTCAAGGTCTTTTCAAATTTCCAAAATCCATTTGTCCCGCCACCACCAATGACAAATGGCAAAACACTGCAAGAACAAAATCAATCCAACGAATCAGTTGTGCAATCCTTTACAGACTTACGGATATCCTGAAAATACTTTTCAATACTTATAAAAAAATACATAAAAATATATAACCTTTATCTGAAGGAAAATGCAAAGTCAAATACGATCACAACTCTGTACATTTACAATCTCTGTATTTATTTTTCTTGAACCCTTTAGACGAATCATAAAGTGTATTCTTTTACAATAGAATTCCGTCTGCTAATATTTTGCATTTCATGTTTAACATCAGCTTTCACATTTGAAAAATTTCCACATACTATAAATATTTATCTCAATTTCATTTTAAATACGACACACGAATATAGATTCTTACATCTTATTGTAATCGTTAACTGTTTATTATTGTATTATTCAATATAATTTTATTTTGGAACATATTATACTAGTCATTTTTTTTATCCGTAAACATAGATACAAGCATTGCGAAAAAAGAAATGTGTAGAAAGAGTTGAGTAAATTACCTATGCGAAATTTCAATAAACTACAATTTATCTCATTATCTTCCAAAAAAGTAGAAAACATGCAATCGAAACTAACATGGCGCTACTTCTAATCGACATGGTCCAGTTTTCCAGTACAAGGGACGAAAATATTTCCACGCGAGAGAATTTAAAAGCTTTCTGTTTTTTTGTGTGATTTTGCTAAATATCTATGTATCTATTCAACTTTGTTTCCACGTATAATTGGATTACATAAAATTGTTTCCACTATTTGTGTATAGACTTTAAATTACTTTAATATTGTGCTTGTGTTTATCGGTTTCAAACTGCTTTTTCTTACAAGTTTATCATTAGTTCATCCATTTCACTTCATGAGTTCCCCTTTTAGTTTCAAGGTTAATGCTTTATATTTCAACTTCAAATTCAAGAGTTCCATTGCCATCAGTTTTGTACAAATGACTAGTTATTTATTCATTGAATATAAATTCATAGTTACAGTAAATTAGTTCATATTGATAATATGAGTATTTACCCAAAATGTATAACTTACAAAAGGGGGTCGGTGTTTGGCTTTGGAGTGAGGTGGTACGTGGGATAGCAGATTTTGCATAGAGAACCGGCCGGGATTGTGGAAAAATAGCATTTGTCGGTGCCGATAGAGAGAAAAACAGAGATTGCATTGCGGAGTGCATGAGGACGGGGGCTAGCGTTACTGGAAGCGAAACTGTAGATTCGTTTTCGATCCAGCTAACTGCAATATAATTTTTAGATTGGGGGAGTCGAGTTGCAACCGCGAACGCGCGTGGACGCGAGGAGTGAAAGAAATAGTGCGTGTCTTATGGTTAGACTTGTATTGAATTTTGACATCCTTTGAAGTAGCCAAGTCTAATACAAGAAAGCGCGAATTAAATTTTTATGATGACTTAACTTGCAAGAAAAATTGAGACGTGAATTACCAAGCAACGAGGGTGCGTCGCACGCACTTTTCCTGTGTCGCGCTGTCCTAAAAAGTGGAAAAAACTCGTGCTCCGGGAAAACATATGGTGGAAGTGTTTTCGCTTGGGTGTGCAAAGTGTGTGAATTTAGTAAACAGCAGATGTGATCGGCCATATTATTTGAACCGATAATTGCCGAAGACGTATTTCATTCCCCCCCCCCCCCCGAATCTAGTTTTTGGCTTGGATCCATCTAACTGTTATTAGACATTTAAGCGGCGGGGGCTTAGCAACTGAAATTCTCTGAATCTATTCCAAAATATGATCACATTGTATGAGAGTAACGGTTTTACGATTCGGGACATTGTTAAATGTCGAATCAGGGAAAATATCGGCGGTCTCTTGCAAGCATCCTCCATTGAAGGATCGAATCGCATGTTTGAATAAAAAAATACAAAAACTACGAAACACTGGTTTAATCGCTGGGTAATTTTAATCGAAATGTTAAGGTTCCGTTATATTAAACCGGGGGATATTGTTACAAATGAATTCATATAGTGTCACTAGTTTAAAAATGGCCGGACGTTGCGGGAAAATTGGTTAAAACTGTATCTTTAGTTTTCTATCCGATCCTTCACAGTACTCTGTGGAACATCCTTCAGTAGTTTGTGAAATGCGCGATATTTGCTGATCAAAAACACTTTTTCTCGCGTCATTTGTTTCGTAAGGGATTTTTCAATATTTAATACGGCAGTTCCCATTCTACATTTTTTCACGAGCTGCGGTTCTTATGACGAGACACATCTTGGGCATGATTGAGGAAAAACGATAGCATCCTTCGACTTGTTCTTCTTCCACGCCAAAAAGGCTGAATAGTCTGTGTTCAACGTTTACTGAGACGATTGGAGATAGATTTTACATGCATGATGTACCGCTATACATAAGAAAATTCCGTTCCGACTAGTTGGGGGCCTGATACCAACGAACACCTGTCCAATCAGATCGTGACACAGCGCTATTAGATGAATCTTAGGCGAGGAAAATATATTATTTATAAACCGTACTGAAAACGACCTATATAAATTTTATTATCGTTGTTCGCTGAGTTTTCCCATTAAGTAATTCCGTTCCGTTAAACGTTAAAAGTGTATAGTTAGAACTCGTGGAAGAAAGTTTGTGAATTGCGAAAATCAAAATCCTAAATCACCCAAATTTTCGTCAACCAAATGATTTCAGAGGACACCCGCATTCTTCATCGAGCGCTCGAAGGACCATGCGGGGTAAGTACCCTTTTATTGCGTGAATTTGTTTTTGGATTTATATTTCAAATTTGGCGTTTGGGTTTGTTTTTCGCTGATATATTTTAAATTTTTTTCGCAGACATATTTTAAATTTTTTTTGCCTTTCGTTCTTTGTATTGAATTATTTGATATTTTTAAATTTAAGATAAATGCAATGATCTCTCGCGTATACTTTCTCTTGTTTTGAGCAGAGCCTAATGTCTATTTTTTTTTGGTTAAATAAAATGCGTTGATATATCATAACTTTCGGTCTTTCTGTTCCGTTTCTTTTGGACCGAGTATAGGACCCGGTACGGTGGTAGGTTCCCCTCATAAAACCATGAGCCAGCTGCCGGATACAACTTAATCCTTCTTGTTTCAGGTGATGTCGTGGGTTGAGTGGCCCAAGCAGAGTGCCTCTTTATGGCATAGAGTTATGCAATCAAATTGTATAATTCTATGGCATAAATTGGTCACCGGGGTACTCCCCTTCTGATGGGAAAGTTCATGCAATTCAAGTTGTATGAGTTTTCCACTCAGAAGAGGAATACCTGGCCACTTCAACAAGAGATATATGGATTTATTCCGGTTGGGTGGGTGCAAAGGGGCTCCACCATCACCCGTTTGCCCCTCTTTCATTTGTGGGCCATGAACTTCGTCGGGTAATGACGAGGTTGCCCCAAGTCCGCCTTTCTTTTCAGGTTCCCCTTGTTCTCGTGACAAGCTCTAATTCCCTCGGTGTAGTTATCTACACTTTTTGCGACTTCGGTCGCCTCTTGACCTCTAGCAGTCCAATTCGTGACTGCGAAATAATTTTGTAGTGGGTCCTCGTGCTGGGGAAATGAACCCGCCCCACGACACCGCAATGCTAGCCTGCCAGCGCATTCACGCGTCTCCAGACGAGGGCATTCTCGGCAGATACCTCCATCTTCTTCTGCCGGGGCAGCAGACCATCGCTGCAGTCCTTCACGTACTTTATTGAAACTCATATTCACTACACCCGGCCTCATAATGGGCCTACAGTCGAGGCCAGCAAGAACTAGGTGTTTACAAAATGTTATGCAATTTTTTTTTCAAGGGTGCGCAAAAATCCAGAAATTGTTAACATTCATTTTTCATCCTTCAAACTATTCAGAGGGGATCCAATATCAAGATCCTCGTAGAGTAAAATGTCGATATAAATGTCCAAAAGTACAATTTAATCGAGAAGCTTAAAAAAAGATTTTACTGCTTAATATCCTTCCCTTCCCTTATCCCTTATCTTTGATTTTACTGCTTAATTTCCTTCCCTTCCTTTCCCTTATCCTTTATCTATCAGTAAGATAAACAGGTTACCGGAGATAATGTTCGTTGAATACAGGAAAAGCTTTAAACATTATCAAGCAGAACTTGTAACATTCGAGGGTAGGAAAAAATTATTTAAAAACTGAAAAGTTGCTTTTGCCTCTTTATTTTAGGTGCTTTTACTATAACAACAGCTCACTAGCATATGATCAGTCTGCCCGCACATTCTTGCAGCCAAGCGGTACATGCTTGTGTCATTGGAAATTGTTTGATGGCTCATTGATTGGAAAATGTTTCTAGATACGTGTATATCGTTGAAGTGAGTTGAAGTGATCGAATTTCTAAGAAAAGTGTTCTTGAATTGTATTCGTTTAGTGAAGTCGACTTTCCATTTGCTCTACTATACAAGTAAGTAAGCATTTTTTGGAAGCACATAAGCTTAGATTTTCTGTATCAAACGTATTATAAAATTTTGCTGCTGTTTGAGCTCGAAATGATTAATCCGAGTGATTGAGAGACAATAGACATTTTTTATTATTGCACTTTACCTTAAATACATTTTTAATTACAAACAAATTAAATCTTCCCAGGGTTCAATGCGTCGATGGAATTTGCTTCTAAGCATGTTTGAATTTTCGCGGTTTCACGTTCTATACTAGATCGTGGAATCGCACCGTATAGAACTTTATTGTTTTGTCTGGCGGTGTAGTCTTACCGTGTTGGACCATGAGAATTACAAATAGTCTGAACACATGCGAATGCATATTATTTTTCATGTCTGAACTGGGGGAAATGATGATGTGGCGGAAATCATTTATGCATTTGGAATTAGGTAAGTTATCAAATTCTAACAGTTGCAAATAATGATTTTACATTGCGTTGAGCACACTAATCCTGAACATAAAAGTTGAAAAGTTTTTTTTTTGGAGACCATACGGGTAAAAGATATTTTTTGTGATGCAGCGTGACAATGATGAGATTCAAGACTCAAAAAACAAAGTAAGTTCGAATCATCCATTTTCAAGAGGAAACTTTTTAGGTGTGTTCTGTGCAGGACCTTCTAGATTCTTCGTTAGTTCAGTTATCTAATTCAAAACAGAATAATAACTTAGGGAAAGGGTGTTCAAAAATAAAGTTCCATATACTTTCATTGTCTCGTTTCTGACTTTCAGGTAGTATTGCAATAATTGCCCTCTTCTAGATTCCGTCAAAATTTTCCGATGGCGTGTTTTTTTAATCGAAACTCTTCTGATGAAAGTCTTCACGTACACATTTTCTGACCCCAGTCCATTTACCAAAATTCATTGAATATTTTCTTCTTATCTTATCGGTCTTACTGCTTTGATGACATTTGCATGTCCCTTTCATCCTCCGCCGTTCTTTAACAATTCCATTGTTCTACTCATCATCATCCTTTTTTTACAGAATATTTCAGACCCTGTTTTTGTGGTCGTTGATTTTTTTCTATAAACCGAGCCGATTTCTCTAGAAGTACTCGCTTCCTTTGCTTTTTAGATTTCTTTGGTGAATGATTTGAACTGTCAGAATGACTATTGAAGCCATAAGGAACCAAAGCCCGACCAGAATTATCAGATATAACGTCTTCAATCGGGTCTATCAGGCCTAAGAAACTGTAGCTGTTATCATTGATGGTTTCGACTGTCAAATTATTTTCATTGTTTAACTGAATAATTTGTGTTACACAAATCCGTCAAAATACGATAATTATCAAAGTTAAAATAATAATGTTTGAAAATAAGAATACAAGAAAATTGTGGCTGAAATGTTTTAGATTCAACTTTTCACTCAAAACCATTTAATTGAGGAATCGATTGTACAAAATAGATTTTTGACGAAGAACTACGTACCTACTAACGAGTAGATTGTAATAACTCGTCTGTTCTTGGTTTTCTTCCAGCTAAAAAATAAAAACCAAATGAGCTCTTTCAGTGAAACTGAAAAGTTTATTTGGTACTTATACTCAGAAGAGTAGTCAATAAGATAATTAGTATTAAGAAGAGAAAATACTATGACGACCAATTGAGAAGTATAAATTATTACCGATTCCCTAGCTGCCCCACCGTTATATTGGGCCTACTCCGGCTGAGGCTCTACCGGCCCAAACTAACTCACCCGAAGACAGGCGTGGGTGCCTCTTGTTCAATCTCCGAATCTCTCAAGGGGTCATTCGAACGAGAAGATGACCGTCTGGAGCAAAATTAACAATTATACAAATTTTGGGCCTTGCCGCCACTTAGCTGCGAAACTCGTCTTCAAAAAGAAACTCTGCCAACGAGTTAAAGTGTTTCACCGCCACACCAAACTAGTAGTTTCCCACACCAGGGTACCCTAACTTAATTGGAACACTAACGTTCCCTACACCCGCCGAACACCACCACCTAATATAACTTTTCCAGGTCATCCTGCCTTGTCAACGTCTAGGGAAAAGAATTCCTCAGCCACACCTTTCACAGCTGAAAACAAACGTATTTATGTTGTACGGAAAGAAAAAAAAAACTGTAATTACCTTTGCTCGACTCGAGTTATATTCTTTATTTATTACAACTCGAACAATATAAAGCAAAATTTAAGCCACTTACATTTATTCCCTACTCTAGTCGGGGGCCTACTTTCTTCCGTTTTCCTGTTTATCGCCACCGCACAGTTGTGTCGTCCCAATTTAATGTTCCGATATCTAAGGTTTGTCTCCAATTCCACGTCAATGTCGTCGCTGAGTATCGCTCTGTCTTACCTCTATCAGTTGCTCGAAAACTCTCAAAAGAAAGAAAGCGCGCCAATCTTCCCAGGATTAAATAATCTTCGGGTTAACGTTTTTTCCACCCGCCCACCGTGAAGATCATGTTTTTGGAATGGTTTTGTTCCGTTTGTCCGAGTGGTTCCCTTCGCTTGATTTCACTCATAACAAGTTCCACTCGGTGGCCATCCTAGTGGGAATTAACTGCATTACGCGCTTGATGCGCTGAATGCATTTGACTGACAGTTCGAACTATCAGTAATGTTTATTTAGATCACGACGCGAGATGAAGATTTCCTCGCTTTTCCCCTTTTCCCTTGAGCCAGCGCTGATATTTCCTAGTTGTTTTCGTCTCCGCCGGTAGTTTAATTGCCATGCCAACGTGTGGAGTGCCGTGTGTGTGTGTGTATATACAGGGTGCGTACGGTATTTGAGTATATGCATAAATGTGACTATAACTTCGCGAATTTTTTTTTTATTTTTTTTCCTCTTTAGGTAAGAAATGGGGGACTACAACATCACTCAAGAAATGAAGAGACATGTTGTCGTCGTCGCTATATATGCGAAATATACAGATTTAGAGATCTCTAATTTTCTTAATTGCGCCCGTTCATTCGTGCATAAGGTTCGCCGTGAATTGGAAGCGTCAGGAGGCGATACAGAATCGGCTGAAAACGCAAAAAGCCCGAACAACGTTCTGACACTGTCCGATCTGCAGAATTTTTAGAGCAAGTGCAAGCGATCATAGACGAGGACCCTTCAAAACCAATGAGGGTCCTTGCGAGTGAGCTTCATATTTCTGAGCGCCTTATTCGTAGAGTTGTCCACGAAGACCATCGGTATAAGTCTTACGTGACGCGCAGAGGACAGTTCATGTCGGAACGAACACGGGAACAGAGAGTTCTCCGATCAACACGTCTTTTAAACAAAATCAAACACCCTGAGGCGCCCAAAATGTTACGGTTTTTTTCCCGGCGAAAAGAATTTTGACCAAGATCAAAAGACCAGTCGCAGAAATGACAGATGGCTATGTTCAAATCCTCCGGAGGTTCCTATTGTTATGCACACAAAATTTCCAGCCACTGTTATGGCTTAGGTGTTGTCAGCAACGAAGGACACGTTATGCCACCACACTTTTTACACAAGGACTCCGAGTGAACTCTGCTGTATACATCGGGGTCTTGGAGAAACTCTGGATAGACAATGTAAGCGGAGGCAGACCATACATTTTTCAACAAGACTCTGCTCCTTCACATAAAGCGATGGCGACACAAGATTGGATGGCCGAAAATTTTCATGACCACAGAACACCGAACCTATGGCCACCTAGCTCCCCAGACCTTAATCCTTTGGATTATTACGTATGGGGCGTAGTTAAGCGTGAGACCAATAAGCGTCCTCATAATACCACTTCTTCGCTGAAGACTGCTATTAATGCCGTTATGGTCAATATGAACAAGGAGTATCTGATTCGGGCATGTAATCGTTTCCGGACCCGGATCGAAGAGGTTATTGCTGCTAATGGCGATTTTATTGAATAACTTTATAGCCATATATTAATTTAACGTTGTATAAAAAATCCCTGAAATTTCAATAAATTTTGTTAAAAATACAAGCTAATTAATTTTACTCTCAAGTTGTTCTGAAATACCGTACGCACCCTGTATATCCACCAGTTTTAACTAATTCTGGTCGTCAGATCTCTCCTCGGGAATGTCGCAATTTTCTTCGTCCAGATTTCCGTCATGGATAATATTGGATTTGGTGTGGCACGATGTCATTAGCCGGTTACGAGGGGAGATAAGATACTCAACAGTTGTGTCCGTGTTCCTTTCTTGCAGTTTAGTGAATTTATCTGCTTTCTCTTATATAAGCTTGTCGTAATCGGCAGTCATTTGTTGGTGAGCCAAAGTGAGCTTTTGGTTGATATTTTTAGGCTCATTCAGAGCCTCTTTTTTGGCTGAGAACTCATCACGAGGCTCTACCCATTGTTTTGTGTGGGCGTCACGTAGTTTATCTATTTGATATCGAACATTGCACGTAACGCTACAACATTTATTGTCTAAACATGCTCAGCTGCTTTCAGTTTCGCACATTCTTTCTTTAGACCATCGATTTGTTCTTCAAGAGTTCGCTTCTTGTTCTCAGACTCTCGCATTGATTCCTACAATGACTTCATTCTAGCTTCATGCTGTGCGCTCAACAAATGGCATATGCCTGAGTCCTTTCCATACTCAGAAACCTTTTTATTTGGATCTGTTTTTAACGCCTCTAAACATCTTGTACGATATTTTTAGCTTCCGGTTTATTTTTACTGATATATAGTCGAGCCACAGTGAATTCCCCTTCAACTTAACCACCTGGATCAGGTGTTGCTCATTTTCATCTCACCGATACTACCCGTTCATAAGGCTCGTCCAACTTTCAACAGATCACGCAAAAGATTTGAGAGCATTCCATAAATCCGTTTCTTATGATGCGCTGACATATCTTTCGATTGTTGCAACTCCGATGTTACGACATTCAATGTGGCCTATTTCTGTTGCAGTTCCTCGTTCATTGTATCATTATATTTGCTTTTGGTCTCGATTCTTGGTGATTTCTGATCGTAGCTAACAGTCAATTCTTCTAGACTTCTTTCACCTCCTCCTTAGCACTTTCGTTTTCTTGTTGCTGCGACTTTTCATTTACGTTACACTTTGAGTTTGCGCTTTACTTGGCCTTTGCTTGCCATCAATGAAGTGTTAAATTCGCGAGTGTCTTCCTTCAGTGTGCGTGCCATTGCTGCCTCAGCAGCATCTCTTGCTTCGTTACTCGGCTCATTCCTCTTTGGTGGCATGTATGCATCTCTGCTGGATCTGCGTGAGTGTGAAGATGTTTGCGGCGGGATCGTTAAGTTTGTGTCCTTGGCCGGAAGCTCAGTGGCTGCACACCTGATTGAAATGTTGGATTTAACGACAGCCGCACGTTTAGACCCACACTCAAAACCGTTTCCCTGTAAATTTCGACAGCACTCAGGTTCGAATTTGAACTAGTCGAATTATAACATATACTGTAATTCATTGGAAATCTATTTCGGAAAGTAGAATCAATCAAAACACAGGCAGTATGAAACCATGATTTGAGGAAATGACGTAAGTGCCCACAAATTATCGCGCATATCACGAACACCTCTTGTCGCATGTCGGAAGCAACGATACAAATCCGGACTTCCTCGCAACGTTACATGTTATTTTGTTTGCGACGCAATTCCGATTGCTTCGAAGGGTTATATGGTTTATTCTGCCGCATATGTTGATTGGATGACGAAAGTTTCCGCTACCATGTGACCTAGTCGTAGTGCCGGGAATTCGCATCTCGTTTCGAGCTCGCGCTGGTTCTTGATGCTTTCGGAGCTTGTTACTGCTTGCATTGTCCATAATGTTGCGTGTAAATCGGAAGCGACCCAGCTATTTAAGTTTAATTACATGAAGCTCAAAGGCAAAAAATATTATGTGGCTTTCTTTCCGTCATCTAACAAGTAGTCAATTTATGAATGAAAATTTAAATTACTTGCTGTTGGTTACATTATTATGTTATCAAAAAAGCTTATAAAGTGTGACTCATTTTTGCGTAGGTTTAAATCTTCCGAGATTGCGTATGGTGATGTTCGGGGTGAGCAACACTATGGAATCTCAATGTTCATCTGTAACAAGATGTAAGACTAGCAATACCACAAGACAAGCATACAAAGTAGTGAAGAGCCTGAAATGTGGTTTTCAGCCTAAAGCCACGCTCTGTTGCAATGACATCGGAAATATCATCGCGGATGAAACCAATATTATGAAAAAATGGGCATTAGATTTCAAGAACCTTCTCAATCTTCCGCACAGCTCCAAAACATCGCAGCCTAAAGATGTCTGCGGAGAGCTTCCACTGGCCCAAAAGAATAATAAAGCGCCGGGCATCGATGAGATTCCAGTGGAGCTCATCAAATATGGTGGCACCAGTGCTCGTAAAGCTCTTCACAAAGTCATCCAGCTCATTTGGCAACAAGAATATATGCCAAAAGAGTGGAGCCAATCAATTATATTCATATCACTACTTTGTGTGGCGTACAAAATATAGTGGAACCTCGATAAGTCGAACCTCGATAAGTCGAAAACCTTTACAACTCGAAGAAAATTGTCATTCCCTTCTTTTCAAAGCATAAAACCTCCGTTACTCGAAATCTAAAACCTCTATAAGTCGAAACAATAAATACTTACGAACAAGGTGTCCCAGTATAAAATTTCCCTCTATAACTCGATAAAATGAGTTCGACCCCTATATCTCGAAGAAAACAATGTTTGATGTTGTTACTTCTGTATATCGAATCTCTGCGAATATACCGCCCCTGTAACTCGAAGGAAAAATTAATCCGTTACAGAGTTTTAAAATGTTCCCGTTTTTGTTCTTTGCAGGAACATTTTTCCATGGATGAGATTTTCTATCACAGAAAACAAATGACCCTGACACGTGTCCCCAAATTGTGCATATGTTTTGGGTGTTTATTAGTGGTGTAGCTTTTGAGGTGTGAATTCCTATCAAACGAAAAGTTGAAACGTGTGTAGTCAGTGTAATTCGAAGATGAGTACAGAAAAAAGAAAATTAAAAACTTTAAGTCTGTCTGAAAAATTAAAAGTGATAGAGGCTGTGAAAACGTGTAAAAGAAACAAAGATGTCGCTGCTCAATATGGCATAACGATGAGTACTCTCTCAATAATAATGAAAAAAGAAAGTGAAATAATGTGAAAATTAGAAAATAGTCTGAATGTACCTAGTAAAAGAAACAGAGCAGCTGAATTTCCTAATTTGGAAGAGTGCTTACTCAAGTGGTTTAAACAGTCTCGGCACAAAAATATTAGCGTAAGTGGACCAATGATCCAAGAAAAAGCGGTGGCATACGTTAAGTCACTTGGGATGCAAGATTTCAGGGCAAGTAATGGCTGGTTACAAAAAATTAAAAGAAGACATGATCCTATTTTCAAAAAAATGTTTGAGGAAAGCGCCAGTGTTGACAATGAAGTATGCAGCGAGTGGAAAGGTGATTTGAAACATTTATTATGTGGCTACGCACTTGACAATATTTTTAAGTGCAGACGAAACTACTTTTTCTTTGAATGTCTCCCTGATAAGATCTTTACGCACAAAAATGTCAAATGCTATGGAGGAAAGCATAGTAAAGAACTTTTAACTATATTACTCACTGCAAATATGTCACGAATAGAGAAGCTAACACCTCCTCGCCGTCCCGGTAAAACCTTGGCAGACCTCGGAGTACGTTCGAAGTTCGCATCATTGGGTTTGTGGTGTAGGTTCGGTTGAGATGGACTCCCGACTAGCGCTGGTCTGGCTCTGAGCACTTGTCCCCATAAGGGCTTGTGCCAACCCTCGCATGGCCTCCCTTCTCTGCAAAAATAACCATGGGACCACAAAGGCGACTACACACACGAACGGAGATAGCGGCTCCGAGGAGGGACCCAACAAAACTGGAGCAAACAAAATCAAAAGACCAAAAACATAAAAAAAAGAAACAAAAAATAATAACAACGACGATGCAACCAGCGGTTGCAGCCACGATGTCAACAGTACATCGAAAGCGGTACTAATTACGACAAAAACGAAGACTAACACAATGACAGTGAAGGCAGACGAAAATCGGAGAATAGCAGACCGTCTGGTTCTGACTGGGATTCCTGCAGCGTTCGGGCGCAGCAAAAAAATGATGCAAACGCCAGAGCGTCCTACAAAGGAAAAGCGCGAAACTCGACAGGACGCTTCAGGTGTTCGCGCGGTGGGAGATAACATAAATAGCACCGAAAATTCGAGTGTCACTGCTGCGATCGTTACCGAAGCGACCGATGCAAGGGTCGCAAATCCCGATATTGCAACGAAAAATCCAGAAGCCAACGAGGAGATTACGGCACGAAAAGCAAAGAGTGACCAGACACCGCGTAATTGCACCGCCAAAGTTGAAAATGTGACGGAAGTATTGCACTCGGAAACGGAACGCGATAACCTCTTCCAAGGATGGTTGCAAGGTACAATTGCGGCCCAGCAATACGAAGAAGAAAGGCTATTCCGAAAAGCGGGAGAAGTTCTGAAAAGGATACAATCTGCATGGGATTCCCCAAAAATCAGCAAAGCAGCAAAGGCAGGGCTCCTTGAACTAGAGGAGCTCCTAGATCGCATAGGGCACTATCAGAGGAGCAGGTTAAGGACCGAAGACGAACAGAAGGCTAAAGAGGCGCTTGGGGCGAAATCTAAAAGCGACATGCAGATAGCTCCACCATTAAAAGTCAATAAAAGAATGGCGTCTAGCCCAATCGAAGGAGATCGGGATAAAAGAAGGAAGGAAGAGGCACTTGATGGGCTTGGAGCAACAGATCGGGTTCCAGACAGTGCTTATAAAAGGAGCGAAGAAAGCCGCAAAGAAATTTTTTCAAAAACGCCAGAAAGTAAAGTTCGCCTGGACGCCCAATTAAAAAAGGACCTGATGCAAAACAGGAGAGGCAGAAGTCCCGACGAAGACCCTGGCAGCAGGCACTGCTTGTAAAGCCCCAAGATTGCCGATCCTACGCGGGGGTACTGCGGGACATCAGGGGAAACGTAACCCCCGAAGACACCAATACTACCATTAAAGTAGTACGACCAACGCGGTCGGGCCACATACTGGTCGAGTTCGGAGCAGAGGCCGGCAATAAAGAAGCATTCTGTGACGCAGTAAAGAAAGTCCTCGGCAAAAGCGCAACTAAAGCCCCACTCGAGCCGATGGCAACGATCGAAATACGAGACATTGACTGCGTCACGGATCTGGCCGAGGTAGAAGAGATTCAAAAAGGAGTTCCCTAGCGTGGGAAGCATCAAAGCGAGACGGACACCAGAAAACAATAGGGGACAACGCATGGCCATAGTCGACTTGACCGGAAAGGACGCCGAACAATTCCTGAACAAGGGCAAAGTACAAATTGGGTGGGTTGTCTGTAGGATACGGCGAAGAGCAACGCCTCTTCAATGTTTTAAATGCCTTGGTTATGGTCACAACACACAAGTATGCAAAGGACCCGACAGGAGCTCCCTTTGTTACAAATGCGGTGAAATGGGACATAAAAGAAAAGAGTGTACGAAGGAGGCACACTGTATTCTTTGCAAGGATGCTGATCCAAAACTTGATTTTGGACACGTCTTGGGGTCAGGAAAATGCCGGGTGTTCCAGGAAGCCTTAGCCAAGGCCAAATCAGAGCTTCGATGACCCGCATCCTGCAGCTAAACCTACACCGCAGTTCAACCGCCCAAAATATGCTTGAGCAGTTTGCGAGGGACATGAAAGCCGACTTGTTGCTGCTGAGTGAGCAACACCATAATAAAAGCCCTGCATTATGGTATTCTAATGAAACTGGTACTCCCGCCATTTGGGTTCGGAACAGTGACTTTCAAGTGGAAAGTTGTGGACCGGGGGATGGTTTCGTGTGGGTTCGGTGCTCAGGGATTACCTTCTTTAGTGTATACATAACACCTAACGAGTCGATATCATCTTTTCAAGCCAAGCTTAATGCTTTGGAGGGTACTGTCTCGAACGCAGAGGGCAAAGTGCTCGTTGGGGGCGACTTCAACGCTAAAGCAATCGAATGGGGCATGCCTCAGACGGATCCGCGGGAAAACGAATCCTGGAAATGGCGGCCAGGACGGCCCTCGTCGTACTAAACTCCGGAAATATGTCGACTTTCCGCCGTATTGGCTGTGAGAGAACCATACCGGACGTGACATTCGCCTCGGAGTCCTTAGTACGGAAGATACACTACTGGAAAGTATTAGAGGACTACTCAGCCAGTGATCATCAGTGCATTCTACTTGAGATAGGCGATGCTGTCTCAGACGTTCGTGCTCTCGGTCTTCTACAACTGGATGGAACATAGGAAGGATGGACGTTGAGAGGTTCGTCAAGGTTCTCACAGCAGGTGAGCTGCTGCCGGGAGCTTCGGAGGGGTCGGAAGAACTGGCGGCTCAAGACGTGGTGAACTCAATTATGAGCGTCATTACGGCTGCTTGCTGCGCTTCTATGCCCCGTCGAAGACCCCGGCACGGCAAGCCCCAAGTGTACTGGTGGTCAATTGAAATCGCTGAAAAGCGAAGGGAGTGTCACAAGCTTCGACGTGAGGCTCAACGGGCGCGGAAGCGTGACGAGGCATGTAACCAGGTGGCAGCATATAAGTCGGCCGGGAAATGCCTTCGCAAACTGATCAACAGTAGCAAGGCTCGCTGCTGGCAAGACCTAGTGGACAATGTGAACAAGGATCCGTGGGGCCTTGGCTATAAGCTGGTCATGGAGAAACTTTGTGCCCTACGGAAGCCTTGTATACATGACGTGGAAAAGATGGACGCGATAGTGCGGGGACTCTTCCCCGCCCATTCCGTCCGTGCTGACGCTATCCATGGTGAAACAGCAGTCGAGTGCCCAACTCTTCACAAAGCTGGAACTGGAGGAGGCAGTCCTCTCATTGAAAGCGCGGAAGGTTCCAGGTCCAGATGGTGTTCCAGCTGAGGTACTGCGGTTCGTCTATCACCATTGTCCTGACGTATCGTCCTGTTGGTGACACTCGATGTCAGGAATGCCTTGAACTCCGCAGGATGGGTGGATATTCCGGATACGCTGGAAAACTCTTTTCAAGTTCCAGAATATCTAATGTGGCTTTTGAGGAACTACCTGAAGGACCGAAGCCTGCTCTACGACATGACACAGGGCCAACGAAGAATTGATATTACATCGGGTGTTGCCCAGGGATCTATCCTTGGTCCGGACCTGTGGAACGTGTCTTACGACGGGCTACTGAGACTTGGGATGCCAGTTGAGTCGCATTCGGTCGGCTTTGCGGATGATGTTGCGGCTCTGGTCACTGGACGCACCATTGAACAAGCGCAACTTAGGCTAGGTATGCTAATGCGCCGAGTGAGGGACTAAATGGCTGCTCGCGGGCTGAGTTTAGCACTGGAGAAAACCGAAGTGGTCATCTTGACAAAAAAGAGAATCCCTAGAGTAAGGATGATCAGTATTGGAGACATACAAATCGAATCGAAGCCAGCGGTGAGGTACCTGGGGCTACTGATCAACTCGAAGATGAGTTTCTCTGAGCAAATCAGGGCAACGGCTGAGAAGGCTTCTTCGGGAATATCGGCTCTGAGTCGACTTATGGCCAACGTAGGGGGACCCAGCCCATCAAGAAGACGCCTCTTGATGAGTGCTGTAGGGTCAGTGCTACTGTACGGAGCAGAGGCATGGGGCGACGCTCTCAGCAAGGAGGTATACCGAAAACGATTGGCACAGGTACAGAGAAGAGGAGCACTGAGAATTGCATCTTTGTATCCAACAGTCTCCGACTCGGTGGTGAGAGTGATTGCAGGCGTGAAACCTGTCGCCCTCCTTGCTAGAGAGCACCGCGCTATTTACCTGCACCGAAACGAGGATGCGAGGGAGAAAGTTGTCCGCGAGGAGAGACAGCGCTCGTTCAACGATTGGCAGCAGTCTTGGGTGAATTGCGCGAAGGGAAGGTGGACTGAGGTGAGACCGTGGCTGAATCGAAGACATGGTGAGACTGACTTCTATTTGACCCAGCTTTTGAGCGGGCGCGGGTGTTTTCAGTCTTACCTGCACAAGATCGGTAAGTCACGGTCTCCCGATTGTCGGTTTTGCCCAGGAGAGGAGGACAATGCCTGTCACACATTTTTTGCGTGTACCAAATGGGTCAGGCTGCGAAGAGATTTCTACAGGGAGACGGGAGAGCTCATCCCGGATAATATAGTTCCGGTGATGCTCGAATCGGTTGACAAATGGAACCAGATGGCACATTATGCTCGGGCAGTCCTAAAATATAAAAGAGACTCACAGCAGCCGGGGGCGCTGGAGCTGGGAGAGCGCTCTTCTGGCATTTCCTCTTCCCCTCTCCGCTCACGCTAGGAAAGGGTCTTCCCAGCTTGAAGGCGCCCCACGGCGTAACAAAAAGAGACCTGGCCCGAAGTAATGTGTCAAACAGTTCCACGCTGGGTTCTCAGGTTGACAGGGGAGGTGTTTAGTGGGTAGCCCAGTCGCGATGGGAGTCCCACACTCTGTGGATAAATAGCATTCACCTCCCTACCACAAAAAAAAAAAACACCACTAGTTATTGGTAAGTCCAAAAAGCTACGATATTTTCGGGATGTAAGTCCTTGCCATTAAATTATGAAGCTAATAGAAAAGATTGGATGACATCTGTCATATTAAAAAGTTGGCTTATAAAAATTGATAAAGAAATGGCTAAGGAAAAAAGGAAAATTATATTGACCACCGACAATTGTACTTCACATAATGATATTCCACCGATGAAAGCTATACGTATACAATATTTTCCTGGCAATTACAGCCAATCGCTCAGGGTATCATTAAAAACTTCAAATCATTTTACCGAAAGGAAGTAGTCAAGAAAATGTTAGATGATATGGAAGAAAACACTAGTTTGTCTATTGACGTATTGTAAGCGATGAGAATTGTGAACAAAATATGGCGAAAGGTAGCTACGACCACAATAAAAAATTGGTTCATACGGTGAGGCTTCCCAGTACCATCAACAGCTGATCCTTAAGTTAAAGAAATGTATGCAACAGAGCCTCCTGTAGAATGGAATACGCTTCTGTCTGACACTATGACGAAGTGGTAACTGCTGGATTATTATCAGATGATGAAATAACTGATTCAGTCGGCCAAACATGGAGATTTATTACAAAGAAAACGAAGAAGACTCAAGTAATATACCACAGGCTTCTCAAGTTTCTATCAAACAAGCAAGAATTTCACTAAATACTTTAAGGCGATTTATGGAGCAAAAAAGCGATACAGAAAACACCGTATTTTTCGCGGTTTACTTTGTTGGAAATGCAATAGATTCAGCATGTTCAAATAATTTAAAACAAAAACTATTAAAGACTATTATTTATTTTTTAAGGTGTTTTTAACATACTTAGTGGACCTAACTTGGAATTGAGTGCAGTAAGTTCAAATAATGCTGAAATAAATTAAGTTGGAATAATATTTTAAGTGAATTGAAGTTCAAATAATACAGTGCTCAAGTCAGAAATAAATTGCATATCCACGTCTATAACAGGTATTTTGTTTAAGTTTTCCTCTGTAGTTCTGCATAATATTGCATCAAAAGTTAACCTCTATGTGTCGAATCTGTGCCTACAAGAGTCTCTTTAACTCGAAAACCTGCATAAGTTGAAACCTTTATCACTCGAATTTTTTTGTGTATTCCTGGAATTTAGATTTAAAGAGGTTCCACTGTATCTTCAAAGATCTCAGACAATAATATCGTATCAGATGCCAACAGTATTATTGGAGAGTATCAAGGTGGTTATAGAGCAGATAGTTCGACGATAAACCGATTGTTCACAGTCAAGCAGGTATCTGAAAAATGCTGAGAGTTCAACTTAGACGCACATTAAATTTTCGTTGACTTTAAGCAAGCATACGTCAGTATTAATCGTAACGTACTGTACCAAATAATGCTCTGCTTTGACATCCCAGACAAACTAGTCCGCCTTACCAAAATGACAATAAAGTCGACGACCTCCCAAGTCTGCGTCAATAATCAACTCACCGATGCCTTTGACACAAATAACAGACTAAAACAGGGAGATGGGCTGGCCCCATTGCTATTCAATTAGGCTCTACAGTATGTCATAAGAAAGCTAACTGTCGATACACGAGGTACATTACTAGACAAGTTGAGCCAAGTAGAAGCCTATGCGGATGACATCAACATTTTGTCACGGTCATTAACAACTGCCAAAGAGCTCTTCCTGAAACTCGACAGCGAAGCAAAACTAGTAGGGCTATAAATCGATGAAAATAAAACAAAGCTCATGACGCAGTCGAGGAAAAAGCTTCCTATAATCAATAATAATGGTAAAGTTTTTACCATTCACTCAAACGTAATGAATTTCTGATTATTATTAATTGCTTATTCTTTAGTTAATAATTTTCTTTGTATTCACTTCATAAACCAACTTATAATTGCACAATTTAGTCTAAAAGCTGGTTGATCAAATAAATAAATGTATCTACCAAGTTTGGTGTCTGTAGCTGCTTTAGTTTCGGAGGAAAACTGCTATAACACACGGACAGACAAAACCGATTTCAGATATGTCAGTAAGATAAAACCCTTGAAATCCTAAATTTGTAGTTCTGATGAATATTATGGTATCTTATTCGACCAATGAAACTACCATTAACACCTTCTCAAACATCGCCCACTCATAATTCTGGCGCTCTCATAAACACTATCCTATTAATTATCCCAGCGGGGCTGCACGGCAGTCTGTAATGGCCTGATTTATTGTGACTTTTATTATTTTACAATTACATTTGCATGATGCTGATGACTTTGAAGGGCGACCATTAAAGCTGTCGCATGGTTGTCGGCGTCCGCGACAAGTATTTTATAGTCAATACAATAAAAATATACTGTCATGTGTAATGGTTACAGCGAATTGATAATATTTTAACGATAATCATAAATTTATGCGCAACCATGAAGGGCTTTTTACTCGTAATTGGTAGAAAATTCCATACGAGAAGTTTCGTTCAGTAATCTTAAACGGTTATATAAGAAATTTTTTCGTGTAGAAGATTGCGGGCTTGTAATTGTAATTATAAATTTGTAGCTGCCACAAATAGTACATAGTAAAAACAATTTTTATGAATGCCCCAGAAAAATGCAAATTATTCTCATTGTTATTTATTGATATAAATGTACATTTTACATATCGTTTTTACTTAAAGTTAGAGCTCTAAGTTATTCATTCTTTTCTACTTTTTTCATTCATTACCAAAATCATTTTTTTACATAGGTTGGTCCTAATATTAATAGGTTGGTCCTCATATTAAGATTCTAATTAATAATACAAGCTAGATGGACAGAATTACGCACATATCAAAAGGGTTTTGTACTTAATCTATGAGTACAATATGTGGATAAATAGATTGATTTAATTCAAGAAACACTTTTATAACATGCACAACAAATATATTCTTGCTTTAAAAGAATTCCATCTTAACCAGCCAACATTTTGTTTCAATATTACTAAAATCATTGACTGACCTGAACCTTGAATGTAATTTTCTTATGGATGAATATACGAAAGTTGTCCAACTCGCTGTCACCAATAAATAATATGTCAGTTTATTATGCTGTTGGTTATGTGATAATATATTCTGAAACTTCTAAATCCTCTTGATGTGTCCACTCAATTTAAATCCGGTATTCTAAAAACAAATTAGTAAAATAACACACTAAACTCTTAAAACATCAGTTCCCTGTCTTGTCACAATCATAAAAATGCTTGATCATGTGGTTGTATAACAAAATATTCCGTATTTATTATTGATCTAAAAATTTTGATATATTCTGTAATATATTAATTGACATATTCCACAGATACAGTTTTCCACAAAAGTCAAGGTACAGTGATAAATATCATGAAAATTGTTTGATATTTTTATTTAAAAAAGCTATAGTGATAAAATTTTTTTGGTATTACTTCAACTATAATCATTACACTTTAAATTCATGTAAAACAAAACGAAAATTCTGTCGTATTAATATATTATTACATATGATGTGTTGGAAAGTCAATGAATGAAGTCCACAAAAGTCATGGTACACCTAAAGAAAAATGATACAAATTGTAATTATAGTCTTGCATAGTTATTTGAATTATACTTTTCTTAATATTTTGTCGGATATCCTTTCATCTGAATTACTGACTTCAGTCTTTTAGGCATAGAATATACCAATTTTTTAGTAAATTCGCTGCTGATTCTGGCCCACTCCTCCAATATAACATCCTTAAGCTGCGCCTTGCTTGATATCACTCTTTTTCGGATTTTTGTCTCAAGCTCATTCCAAAGATGCTCTATAGGGTTCAAATCAGGGCTTTGAGGTGGTGTAGCAAGCATGCGAGTATTGTACAATAGCCACATTCGAACTTTATGCGCAGTGTGCTTAGGGTCATTGTCCTGTTGAAACAAGAAATCTTCTCGCATACATAATTTGGCTGCACTTTGTTTCATGTTGTTTCGTAGAATCTCTAAATAAGACTTCTGATCCATAGTATTTTCGATGAATGTCAGATTTCCAACCCCAAACCATAAAACCACCACCTCCATGTTTACTGTTTTAATAGTGTTCTTGGGATTAAATGCTTCTCCTACTTTTCGCCAGACCCTCTTATGCCCATTTACACCAAATATACAAAATTTAGACTCATCCGAAAATAAAACATTATCCCAAAACGTTATTGGTTTGTCAATATATGCTTTTGCAAATGTTATTCTTTTTTGTTTGTTTATGGAACTTACAAGAGGTTTTCTTCTAGGCGTACGAGATGAAAATCCAGCTTCTACGACAGCTCTACGCACAGTTTCTGCGCTAACCTCCTTCTTATCATTAATTCCAAGAACATCGCAGATTTTTCTACAGCTTAGAAATGGATCTTGTTTTACCATTCGCGAAATTTTTCTCTTGTCCTTTGCACTTAGTTTAGATGGACGACCTGTTCGGGGCACATTTTTCACTCTATTTTCCTTCTTAAATCGATTTATCACTTTTTGAATGGTTGACCGACTTCGCAACACTAGTTCAGCTATTTCAGAATATGATTTGCTCTGATTTGAATGCAGATTAATAATTATTTCACGCTCCTTAATACTCAACTCCTTTCGACTCATTTTTTTTAAATTTTATTAAATAAAAGATACACCACGAATACGGACGCGATTTTAAAGACAGCGGCCTACGGTTGTTAACTCACTCTGATAATATGTACTTGGGGGATTCCCCTTTTTACAAATAACAGGGCATTTTCTGCAACTGTACCAAGACTTTTGTGGAGTAGAAAAGAGACATTGCCAACAAAAAATTATTGTCTTCAATGATCATTATTGCCGAATCCCTTTAAATTTATGAAAACTTAAATTCAACAGAACTCGTATTATTACCATTTCATAACTTTTGGTTTTCAAATAAAAATATTGATTCAGTAATACAATTTTCAGTTACCGATTCTCTGTACCTTGACTTTTGTGGAAGACTGTATATTAGCAGTTTCTGAAAAAACTTTATTTAAAAAATCAACAATCTTTGTCATAATTTTTACACATCAGTCTTTTGTGCTAAGTTAAAATTTGAAATTCCCGCGAAATATCGCCGGACTATGATCAACTCGTTTGTAGCTTTGAATGTTGATAGTGAAGTTAGGCACAGAGCGTGCCATATTGACGGCAGTGGCTACAAGGCCAGTGCTAGCGCAGCTGTTACCGCGAGTGCGTGTGTTGATCCAGTCAAATTGTCAGTACCCCGGTGAGTCTTTATTTCGCCCAGTGCCTATTTTTTGTTTTAATTTATACATAACTACATATGATATGTGCAAAGCTGTCATTTTGATAATTGAAAATACAGATAAGTTTGTAGATTTTAAGCATACCTTCAAATTAATGTCTTATTCATCAGGACTTTGTCGTCGGTCCGTTGTCTAAAATCGCACCAAAGGACTGACGCGTTGCCAGGGAACTGATTTTTATTTATGTCAGATCTCTTTTATGATAGGTTAAGGTGTGTAATCATTTGTTTTAATCATTTCAGGCTATGTCGCCGCCTAAAAAGAAAGAAAAATTACCCAGGGAAGATGTGTTGAAAAATAAAAGACAAGCGGAAGCTGCTCGTTTGCTTAGAATTAAAAATGACCCGATTCAATTAGCAGAGTATAAAGAAAAACAAAGGCTACAGTATTTATGAAACAAAGGAAAAGGACAAAGAAAATCTGTTGAAAAAATGACACCTCGGAAGCAACGGATAACTAGAAAAAAGTGGAAAAATATTCATCAAATTATAGGCAAAAACTTGCTTTGAACCGAAATACAAATAACTTTTTACGCCAGAATACACCTTCAACAAGTGACGAAGATGGCCCGCCAATTGCTGAATTTGATAATGCCAGAAGCGGAGTAGGGCCGCTTGAAGATAATAGACCAATCATCATGAACAAAGATCAAAGAATGAAAGAAGCAAAAAAAGAAGCAAAAGACAGAGAAAAGATAGAAACAAGCAATTGAAGGAAATGAATGCCGTTATTACAAAGCTGAAAACTAAATTAAATACTCAGCGTCAAAAGTATAAACGAGTTAAAAAAAAGTTACAGAAAGTCAAGAAATCTGTCGAAAAATCGCCGAAAACGAGAATTGAACAAATGAATAAGAATGTGACTAAAAAGAATGAACCAGTAAAGAAAGCACTAAAAGCCATAAAGAAAAAATGAAGTTCAAACAAGCTTTATCTGTAAGTGTAGTAGAGAAATACAAATTATGGAGATTCAAAAACAAAGTGGTGACATATAAAATAATCCGAAAGAATCTTCCAAAATCAAACTCTAAGAATCGCAAAACTCAATTGCAACGATTAGTCCAAGATTTTTTAGAAGATGATGCTAAAAGTCGCCTAGCAGCCGGAAAGAAAGAATTTATATCTCGCCGACAGATTAAAAAACAAAAGCGATATTTGCTTGATACTTTAAAAAATCTCCACAAGAAGTTTTTGAAAACTGTGTCATTTGTAATCAGTTATGCCCTATTTAATCGATTGCTGCCATTTTGGGTTGTACTACCTACTTTATCAAACCGCGATACTTGCGCCTGCACAACCCACGAAAACATTGACCTCAAACTTGCAGCTTTAAAAAATGCAAATATTCTTACATCAGTAAGTAATCATCAAAGTATGCTAGCAACGCTTTGCTGTGATCAATATGCTGAAAAATGTCTGGAGAGAACGCGTGATAATTGTTGCGTCAATACTTTAACATACAACGACTTTGACAATTCTAAGCCGATCGTATTGAAACACTGGGTAAATAAAAAGGAAGCCATAATTGATCTCAAGACAAAGAAAGAACGATTTGTTACAAAGTATAAAAAAGAAAAATCTTACCCCGAGAACTGATTTCAAAACTTGAATATGATATGAAGAATTTTTCCCGTCATGTTTTTTTACATAGTTCACCAGTATAATGAAATTAAACACTTGAAGGAGTCTTTATCCGAAAATGATGCCGTGGTGCGCATGGATTTTCCAGAAAATTTTTGTACTAAGTACAACAAGGAAATACAATCCTTTCATTTCGGCGGTTCGCGTTCCCAACTTTCATTGCATACTGTTGTTGTATATCTAAAAGACTACGTTACTTCATATTGCACTATGTCATCAAACTTGTCTCATAATGTGAGAGCAATTTGGGCCCATCTGCAGCCAGTGCTAAGTTCATTCCCTGGAAATATTGACCATATTCACTTTCTTAGCGATGGTCCTGTAACGCAATACAGGAACAAGTCTATGTTCTATGTATTGGGCTGTAAACTGTTAAAAATGTATCCAAACATTATGAGATACACGTGGAACTATCATGAAGTCGGTCACAGGAAGGGAGCACCGGATGGTGTAAGTGCCACCTGTAAACGGACTGCCGATTATGCAATCGCAACGGGGGGTGACATAACAAATTTAGAAGAATTTGTTACTGTTATTCGTGAGAGATGCCAAGGTATACTTGCGTATGTGATTGAAGATCATGAAATCGAGCAAATGAACTCTACAATTAACGAAAAGTCCTCTGAATTTGTTGCTTTTAAAGGCACGCTGAAGGTGCATCAGGTGACCGGTTCTGTTTATTTTCCAAGCCAACTTACAATGAAGTCACTCAGTTGTTTCTGTGATCCCGAGGGATGCGATCATTTTAATATAGGATCTATCAAGTATGAAAGAGAAGATAAACATTTTAATGGTTCAACCGTATTCACTGACTCTGAAGAAGATACTCTGCCACTATCCACCTACGTAAGAAACAACATAAGTAACCCTAACTGCGAATGTAATCTATCTATGCTAGAAGTTAGAGCCTACAGAAAAACACAAATCCAAAATCATTATAGTAGTGGTGATTATGTTTTGATTAAATATGTAGTACGAAGAACAGAGTATCGTTATGCAGGAGTCTGTATTTATGTGATAATGAAGATGGTGAATTGAGAATAACTTTTCTTAACATTTGTAACGAGGATGGTACTCTGTTCAAACTTGACGAAAGCGTGTGTCAGATGTACCAGTGGATCAAGTAATCAAAAAACTGCCAGTACCAAATCGAGTTATAAGAGGGAAAAGGGTATTTTGCCAATTTAAGAGAAGATTGACGTTTTCGAAAAGTAATTTTTATTGATACTTTAATTAGTTTAAGCATGAAGAATCATTATTTTGCTTACTGCATAAAAGCTGATTTTTGTTTTATTTTATCTAATATTCATTCCATTCTGAATTTCCGCGTAGAGATGGAAAATAGCAATATGTTTGTTCTAATTTTAAGTTTGTTAATTTTTTCGAATTTTATAATAGTAAGGGAAATACCCCCAAGAACTTATAAATTGAAAAGACTTTTTTGGAAACTGAAGTAATTCATCACTGTTTTAGAGGTAATCATACGAGTAACTTGTGTGATTTAATTCATTAGATTTACGTTTATCTTGGATCCTAAAATATTTAAACTTGAAAAAAAAACTCAAATTTCAATAAATGTTATATTGTCTTACTAAATTTTGTTGTTAATCAGTACTATGGAGCCCTCGTCAGTCCCTTGGCAGTCAAATTTAGAAAAATACGAATAACTCGTAAAATATCTATCAAAGTGACTGGCCTGACTTAGCAGAGTATATTGATGGGATAAACTATGTACTCGAACGAAATAATATGCAAATTATGTTTAAAAACTATATAAACAAAATAGGGCCAAAAGTTGATCAACATTTGTATATTCACCCTTATTCATTTTATCTGAAGGTTTGGAGATAATTCAATCAAAAGTATAGTGTCTGGTTCGAGGGAAAGCCTATGTACATGATTTTCCAATAAGAGGTGTTATTTTGATATTAAAAGAAAAATGCAATTTTTTAATATAAACGATCGGATGTTTATTTTATTATGAAGAAAAAGGTATGCCGTTAATAGTGAAAAATAACATCAGGCAAATGACTACCACAACCACACTTACAGGACCATATCCTTTTCAAGAATTTTTCCATAACCACATCGCAAGGTGGCTGCCCCATGTCCTCGATAGCCTCACGACTTCCATCTTTGAGGTCTTGAATCGACGCTAGGCTGTTGGCATTGACCTTCTCTTACACGTCGCCCCAAAGGAAGAAATCGCAAAGTGTTAAATCACAAGATCTCGGTGGCCAGTTGTGATCACCTTTTCGAGCGATAGCACGGTCCGGAAACTTTTCCCGTAAAATATATATATGGTTTCGCTGCTTGTGTGGCACGTAGCGCCGTCTAGTTAAAGATAAACGTTGTCCAGATCTATACCATCCAATTCCGGCCATAAAAAATCATTCATCATCTCTCGATAGCGCAACCCATTCACCGTAACTGTTGCTCCAGCCTCATTTTCAAAAATGGAGTCCGATGACTCCGCCGGACCATAAACCACATCAAACAGTCACAGGTTGAGGATGAAGAGGCGTTTCAACAATAAGTCTTGGGTTTTCCGAGCCCCAAATGCGACAATTTCGCTTGTTGACGAAGCCACCGAGGTGAGAATGGGCCTCATCACTCAAGATGATTTTTCGATGCAATTCCGGATCATTTTCATGCATTTCAAACACCCAATCAGCAAAGACACGACGTTGTTGATGATCGAACGGCTTGAGTTCTTGTGTTAACTGAGCTTTATAAGTCTTAAGACCCAAATCTTTATGCAAAATACGGTGTAATGGCGTTTGTGGAATGCCTCATTCTAAAGAACGCTGAGGAATGGACAAACCTGGGTTTTCTTCAACACTTTCGGTCACAGCAGCAATATTATCGGCTGTTCTTGAATGACGTGCACAGGTTTTATTCTTCTTCACATCACTAGGTTGTCCCAACAGCTCGAATTTTTCCACCAATTTCTGTATTGCGGTCCGACAAGGTGCTTCACGACGACCCAAAAATGTTCGAGTTTCACGAACCGTCTCCGCCAAATTTTCATCATTTTTATAGTGAATTTTAATAATTTCAATGCGTTATTGAAGCGGGTATATGCATAAGTTTTATTAATGGCGTAGTTTTTAATTGTCAAATGTTAAAAAATGACCGCTTCAAAAGTGGTACCTACCGAAATAGCGAGCTATTCAAAATAACACCTCTTATTGGAAAGCCCTGGAGTAGAAAAATCATATATAATTGTTGTGATCGGAGGAAATTCAAATGACCATAACGTCGGTAAATTTTATTGAAACTCATAGAATAAAACGATATTTTGAAGAACTACTTAAATGGCAGATGACATCTAATTTAATGATACTGATACAGTTTTACTGACGAAAATGTTAAATGCTACCATATACTCTTAGTAAAGTTCAATGAATTTCAACCTCTAAGTTAATTGTTATTGGATCTAGCTCCATGAATCTTAGGGCTCTCTGAAATTTTTTTGAAGAAACCTACTAGTTTCCTATCCTACCTATTCGTGTGTCTGCTATCTGTCTATCGGTCTGTCTATCCGTGCGTCACATGAGAATTTCTTCCAAAACTATGGAAGCTAAAGGGTTTTTCAATAAGAGGTTCTATTTCGGCAGATGTCACTTTTGAAGCTGCCATTTTTTAACATTTGACAAGTAAAAACTACGCCATTAATAAAAATGAAACGATATATGCATTGAAATTATTAAAATTCACTATTTAAAATTCACTATAAAAATGGTGAAAATTTGGCAGAGACGGTTCGTAAAACTCGAACATTTTTGGGTCGTCGTGGAGCACCTTGTCGGACCGCAATACAGAAATTGGTGGAAAAATTCGAGCTGTTGGGACAACTTAGTGATGTGAAGAATAAAATTCGTGCACGTCACTCAAGAACAGCCGAGAATATTGCTGCTGTAGCCGAAAGTGTTGAAGAAAACCGAGATTTGTCCATTCCTCGTCGCTCTTTGGAATCAGGCATTCCACAAACGCCATTACACCATATTTTGCATAAAGATTTGGGTCTTAAGACTTACAAAGTTCAGTCAACACGAGAACTCAAGCCGGTCGATCATCAACAACGTCGTGTCTTTGCTGATTGGGTCCTTGAAATGCATGAAAATTATCCGGGATTCCATCAAAAAATCATCTTGAGTGGTGAGGCCCATTTCCACCTCCTAGAATTTTAGGACGAATTTTCAACCCCGAACCGAACTGCACCTTTTATATCGCAACTAAATCTCCAATTTCAAATTTTCTGGCCTAGTTTCTTCGCTTATCGTAGAATTTTTTATTTTCCCTCTGCATTGCATCAATATCGCTCAACGCTGCTTGTCTAATATCGTCTCTGTTGTCTTCAAACTGCTTCTCCACTCCTCTTCTATGATCTCCATAATTCTGGTTTCTTTATTGGTCTTCATCTCGACTCCAGTTAAACTGCGAAATGGGGTTGTTTATATCGCTCTTTGAAAGGTCGAATTCAGAGTTTGCTGTAGAGGCTTCAAAAGCTTGTACCACTTCTTGGGCTGATCCATTAACAATTTCGTTAATGTTGCGATTACTGTGGAATGGAGTCGCTCGACCTGATCGTTACTCCTCGGGACACCTACTGTAGTATGGATTAGTTGAATGTCGTGTTCTTTACAGTGTTCTCTAAATTTTGTTGAAGTAAATGCGCCTCCGTGGTCTGCTACTATTCTCGTTGGGTAGTTTCTGCAATGTTTTCGATTTTCTGAATTACCTCTTATGTATTTACCGTTCTAGTGGAAAACAACCAGGAATATTTCTTGAACCCGTCTATTATAGCGAAGATGTACCGATAATTCTTTTTTGTGTTTTGCATCGGGCCAAGGTGGTCGATGTGGAATGTCTGCAATGGCTGGTCACCTTTGGCAATTGGTTGGAGGTAGTCCTCCGCTTTTCCTCTTTTCCTTTCTACAAGTACGCACCTAACACAATCTTGTATTTGATCCTCTATCCTCTTAGAGACGTTTCGTATAAAGTATTCCTTGTCCAGAATATCTCGCATATTTCTTGCATGAAAGTGGCCCTGCTCGTGCGTCTTCCTGATGATTTCTGTAATAATTGTATCTGAAACTACAAATAAGAGTTTATTATTTACTTTTTTACAAAGTATATTATTATGAACAATGTAGTCTCGATAGGGTTTATCTTTCAAGATCTCGATAATCGCGTGCAGTCTGTCGTCATTTTCATGGGCTTTACTTAGTTTCTTCAAAAGATCATCGTCTTTACTGCTTATGCACATGCTAATGGGGCTGCGACTGAGAGTATCTACATGTTTCATTTGATTTGCACTTCTGTGCTCCACGTTATAATCAAATTCTTCTAGGGGAAGGACCCACCGAGCAACTCGTGTCACTAGATCTTTTTTTTTCAATGTACATTCGAATACCTTACAGTCGGTCACTAGTTTGAATCGCTGTCCAAGGAGATATACCCTGAACTTTTTAACTGCTTCAATCACCGCTAACACTTCCAGTTCGTAGCTGCAGTATCGCTTTTCCGCATCCGTGGTCTTCTTACTCATAACATAAACTGGGTGTAGAGCACCGTCGTTGTTGCTTCTTAGTAAACGAACCGCTCCGTATCCTTCTCTGGGAGCATCTGTGACCTTCTATGGAAGCATCTGTAACTCTGTTTACATTCGGTATTCAAAATTTTTCAATACTGGTTTGCTGACGAGCGCTTCTTTCAATTTTCTTATTGCTTCGAGGTATTTTCGTTCTAGGTTGCAATCACTCCCTTTCTTTAATAAATCACTAAGAGGCTGAGCTTTGATTGCGAAGTTGCATATAATCTTCCTAAAGCAGCTTGCCAGACCTAATTAGCCCTGCATCTGTTTCATCGTCGTGAGGATCGGGAAATTCATTATAGCCTTCGTCTTCTTCGCTGATGGAGATATGTGACCACTTCTGACTTGGTACCCTAAGTACTCGATTTCATTCTGCAATATCTGACATTTTGACCATTTAATCTTCAATCCGTTTCTGACAGCCACATTCAGTACCTGCTGGAGTCTTTCTACTCCATCCTCGCTTCTAGCAAATGGTATTACGATGTCATCCAAATATATAATTACAATGCCTTCGTTAACTAGATTTCTCAACACGTAATTTAAGTACTTCTGAAACACTGAAGGGGAATTGCAGAGACAGAGAACTCAAATAAATTCACATTGTCCACTAGTCGTCACGAATGCAGTATATTTCCTGCTGAATTCTTCCACCGTTACATGAAAAAATCCGTTTTATAAGTCGAAGGTAGTGAAAAACTTAGAATTCTGTAATTTGTCCACCTGATCTTCTATGGCAGGTAAAGGATATCGATCCTTGTGGATTTTTTTATCAACACATAATCGGCGTGTTCCATTTTTTTTTTACTAAAAATACCTGACTTGCATAATCAGAACTACTTTCTTTGATAATGCCCTTTTCTAACCACTCCTTGATTTGATTTTGTATTATGTTTTATTCTATCGGTGGGAATCTCCTTGGCGGTCTAGGTGCCGGTAGGTCGTCGGTCGTTACGATTTTCATTTGGATAGGTGATTCTAAAAGAACTTCGGGAACATAATTTTCTATTTATACAAGCACCTTCTTCCTAACATCTTCGTCTTTTAAATGGGATAGGTCAGGAAACTTGGAAGTTTTATCCACCGTATCTCCTTCAATTTCTGCTAAGAAGCATGTCTGACTGTAATCTTTGGGCTGCAATTTATTGTCAACGTTGCTCGACACTTTCTTTTTAATTATATTCACTTTCCCTTCTTCAATTTAGAAAACTGCTAACTGCAACAGATGCATTCCGATTATCAACTTTGGTATCATATGGGAATTTTTAACAACGTGTACTCCAATATTTTCAAAAATGTCTCCATTGATTTCGATGTCTAGCATACAAGGACCTCTCGTCATGATATTTGCTACCAATCCTGCAATAATCAGTTGAGTAACTTCTTGGTAATATTTAGGATTAATCGACTTCAAATGGCTTTCCTTCATTATGCAGATGTCACTTCCCGTGTCTAGTAAACCGTGTAGCAAACAACCATTAATTTTATATGATACATATCTTGTATTTGTGACAGCGACATGCGTAGATTTTCTTGTTGTTGCTACCGCAGGACAGTTGGGTCTTTTATGCCCGAACTGATTACAGCCGAAGCACTTAGGACCTATTTCCTTGTTTGGGCAAGAATGGAACTCGTGATCCACCGATTCACAGTTAAAGCAATATCGCTTCGGTTTTGTTTTTTCATTTCTCTTCGTTGGTTCTTTTTTAAGACGGTCTTTCTCCTTCGTTGCTTTTAGTGTTCACGTATGTACTATTCTCGTTTCTAATTTTTTCGTAAATTTCAAGCTTTTCCTTAAATTCTTTAATTGTTTTTGCGCCATAAAGAACACTTTTGTTACTCATGTAATCTTTTATTCCTTGTATGACATATTCAATATGGAAATCTTCTCTGTATCAGCTTGTGATGCGATGTCAATCATATGATACAAATATTCGCGGAGAGTTTCATCAGTTTTCTTTTTTCTTTCCTTGAGCTTGCTGTGGACGTTTGCGATAGATATTTTCGGTTGGAATTCTTGGGTATGTGAGTAGCTTGGCGTCGCAATCCGCAAAAATCTTGACTGCTCCCATCAATGATCGGTTACAATATATAAACTTTTGTATTTCGCCCCAACCGAAGGTATTCCCAAATTGCTTGAACACAAAGATCCATTTCTTAGCACTCATTGTTTCGTCGCCGGAAAATTTACGTAGCATGTTTTCGAAGTCGGTGTAACTGCATTTCACAGACACATCTTTTTGTATATGAGTCATTCGTGTCGAAGTTCCATCCACACAACAGTCAAAATCTACCAACGAGAGACTGTTCTGTCGATTTTTATTCCTTCTTCCGCTCATTTCTAATCAAGAAATATACTTTAAATAAGCATTATACCCGCAACCCACCGTATCCGTGTTGATATACATATCAACTTTGCTAATTTGCTGTTTATATGTTGGTACTGTTATGCAGCATGAAATGAACTGTTGAAGTTAGCTGGACCATACCGTGAACTTTCACTATCAGTATCATAGGTTATGTCTTGTTACGCGTTTTGTACACTTTTTATTTATACAGGGCCATCCATTTCGTGGTAGGAAAGTATAACCCTGCCATTTGACATCTGTCAGAATTAAATGTCATCCAAAGCGTGTTTTTTTTTAGTTGAAGGTCTGCCGTTTAGAAATATGGATCGTTTAACAGTCGAAGAACGCGTTAAAATTATTAAATTTTATTTTAAAAATGGTAATGCTGCTGTATCAACATTTAGGGCTTTACGAGCCGATTACGGTCGACATAATCGACCTACACAGCAAACAATTTCGAACACAGTGAGAAAATTTGAAGAGACTGGATTGGTTACTGATATTGCAAGGCCTGTGCATCATCGCAACATTCGTTCTGCTGAAAATATCGCTGTCGTTGCTCAAAGTCTGGAGGAAGACCCGAATTAGTCGATGCCTCGAGGTGCTCAACATTTTGGGCTTGTCTTACGGCTCATTGTGGCGGATTTTGCATTTGGATTTGCATCTCCATCCATACAAAATCCAACTCACTCAAGAACTTAAGCCTCAAGACCATACACAAGGCAGAATGTATGCGAATTGGGTGATTTAACAACAAGCCATTGATAACGATTTTTCGAACAAAATTTTCTTTAGTGATGAGAGAAACAGAATTGCCGCATATGGGCAGATGATCGCAGAAAGGCCTTTGCATGCGTTTGGTGTGCATTATGGTCTGGTGGTGCTATTGGCCCGTATTTTTTTGAAAACAATCAAAGAAGAGCTATTACAGTCAACTCTGACCACTATGGACGGATGTTAACCGATTATTTTTGGAGAGGAATTGAAGATTATGATCTGGAGAATATGTGGTTCCTACAGGACGGAGCCACAAGTCACACAACAAAGGCTAATTGAGCACTTTTGCATGAGAAATTTCCAAGACGCGTAATTTCGAGATTGAGTGATGTTAATTGGCCCGCAAGATCCCGTGACTTAACACCTTTGGATTTCTTTTTATGAGGCTATGCGAAAGATCGTGTTTACGCGAACAATTCTCAAAATTTTGAGAAATTGAAAACCAACATTCGTGAAGTTATGGATTGAGGCCTGTAAGAGGTCCCGTGGAAGACATTTGAATGATGATGTATTTGCAAGGTTCAATCTTTATATTGAATGGAAAAGTTTGTTTCCATCTGAATATTTTATGTGTTTCCTTTAGCTTAACTTTTCCAAGCGTAAAATGGATAACCCTAATGTAATTTGCAGTCACTCACTAATCACCCCAATGCAATTTTCAGTTTCCAGTCACTTTTTATAATTTAGAAATCACAGTTGCCGGTCCAATTCTAAATGATTTCAAACTCGTATCATTCCAAATCTTTATTGATTCCGATTCGGTTGACTTTACATCCCGGACGACTTGAATCCTGGTTGATTTCAGATCCCGGTTGACTTCAGATCCCGGTTGACCTCACATCCCGGCTGAGCCCCCATATTATGTGGGATGTGGAATTTTAGGTAAACAAAACAGCGCCAATATGTTCAGTCGCAGTATAATGGGTACAAAATATAATGGTTATAAAATACAATGGTTATAAAATAAGAAATATAAATAATTTAACGAGTTCCAGCACTTAACGAATTGATGTGTCCACGTCCACGGTCAGAAGACAAGAGAGCGATCTAGACTGACTGCATCCAATTGATATGATGTAAATTACGGTTAGTTTCAATACAAGCAAGACTCGGAAAGTAATTGTAACAAATTAATACGCAACAAGTTAGTATTGCGAAGTTGTATGATATGAGTGTAGATTGAGGAACACAGCTGGAGATGGCTATGATGAGCTTATGTTTATTCATGCCTACATATATATATATATATATATATATATATATATATATATATATATATATATATATATATATATATATATATTTATGCATATATGCATACACAAGGTGCATTCCAAAATAAACGAGACTTTCTCATAATTTTTTTGTGGCGCCATCTATGAATGAGATAGTGCGTTGGAAAGTTACATCCCTGACTTCCAATCGAAAGTTTGGTGACATTCGCTTCGGCGAAGGCGAAGTTATTGCGTTTAAAGAGTATGTTTGTGTCATCGCTACAAAAATGAGTTTCAAACAAAGAGCTAATACCAAATTTTGATATAAAATCGGTAAAACGTTTACCGAAACATTTGAATTGATGAAAAAAGTTTATGGCGATGATTGTCTATCTCGTGTCAAAGTTCATGAGTTATTTACACGTTTCAGAGATGCTCGTGAGGACAATAAACATACGAGGCGCCCAAAACCAGTGATCACCGAAAATTCCATCGAAATTGTGCGTGAATTTATCAAAATGAGCCGAAATCATCGTTGAAATTCATGGAATCGGAGTTGAATGCACATTTTGTTCCACCCAAGTTAACTGATGACCAAAAATTGTTCAGAATTCAACATTCGAAAGACAACATTTTTTGACTAGAAATCGCATTTGAACCATCAAGCACTCACCGTATTTGCCTGATATGGCTCCCTGTGACGTCTACTTATTCGGAGAATTGCATTTGGCCATAAAAGGAAAACGCTTTGCGTCCATAGAGGGCATTCAAAAGGCTGGTACCGATATCCTAAAGGACTTTCCGGTCAATGACCCGAAACACTCTTTCGAAAAGCTTGCGGATCACGATTCATCGTCCACGTAGAAGTGCTCACTGGAAATTACCCGACGTAGGGACGCATATATGTGTATGTTATTGTTTCTCTGCATATCTATTGTTCCTAATTTCCCTCATGTAATCAATCATGCAACCCCATCTTTGATGACATAGAGTTGATACCCCTCTTACCCCTTTTAACCGAGCCTAAGGTCCCGATGACTTAGCACAACTTAGGCTAGGTATGCTAATGCGCCGAGTGAGGGACTGGATTTTAGCACTGGAGAAAACCGAAGTGGTCATCTTGACAAAAAAGAGAATCCCTAGAGTAAGAATGATCAGTATTGGTGACTTACGAATCGTATCGAAGCCAGCGGTGAAGTACCTGGGGCTACTGATCGAATCGAAGATGAGCTTCTCTGAGCAAATCAGGACAGCGGCTGAGAAGGCTGTTTCGGAAATATCGGCTCTGAGTCGACTTATGGCCAACGTAGGGGGACCCAGCCCATCAAGAAGACGCCTCTTGATGAGTGCTGTAGGGTCAGTGTTACTGTACAGAGCAGAGGTATGGGGCGACGCTCTCAGCAAGGAGGTATACCGAAAACGTTTGGCAGAGGTACAGAGAAGAGGAGCACTGAGAATTGCATCTTCGTATCCAACAGTCTCTGACTCGGCGGTGAGAATTATTGCAGGCGTGATACCTGTCGCCCTCCTTGCTAGAGAGCGCCGCGCTATTTACCTGCGCCGAAACGAGGATGCGAGGCAGATAGTTGTCCGTGAGGAAAGACAGCGCTCGCTCAACGATTGGCAGTAGTCTTGGGTCAATTGCACGAAGGGAAGGTGGACTGCGCGCCTCATCCCGGATGTGAGACCGTGGCTAAATCGAAGGCTTTGTGAGACTGACTTCTATTTGACCCAGCTTTTGAGCGGGCACGGTTGTTTTCAGTCTTACCTGCACAAGATCGGTAAGTCACGGTCCCCCGATTGTCGGTTTTGCCCTGGAAAGGAGGACAATGCCTGTCACACACTCTGTGCATAAATAGCATTCACCTCCCTACCACAAAAAAAGGTCCCGATGACCGAGTCCGTATATGAGGACTCGCTACTCCGGCTATAGCACCCACAGCAAAGAAAACTCCACAACCTGATGTCTGGGTAAGAAGAGCTTTTTCGCCGCCGTTACGAGACTCATACACGGTGCCTTCCAATGGTGAAAAGAAAAGACTGAGCTTTAAGTTGTTTGATCATATTAAATGCTTCATTTTTCAATGCTTGCGCTCACAACGGTCCATAATTGTTTTTAGGTAAAATTTCTCGAGAGAAATTTACCTATTGCGGAGAGTATCATATATATATATATATATATATATATATATATATATATATATATATATATATATATATATATATATATATATATATGTATATGTATATACATATATATATATATATATATATATATATATATATATATATGTATATATATATATATATATATATATATATATATATATATACATGGGATATAACGAAATTTGTGGCCACGCTAGAGGTTTCAATTTTGCTCCGACTTTCACCAAATTTTCAGGGAAGGTGTATTGGTTTAATATCTCGATTAAATTCGCGAACCAGCTATATCGGCCGGGCAAAAACAAAATGGCGGCCATTTTAGACGAAAAATCTTGATTTCTGTTCTGACCAAAGTATAGCTCCGATTTGGATGAAATTGGGCACAAAGGTTCACTGATGTATGTGATGAATCTCACAATAAAAAATTCAAAGTCGGTACGGCAGAAACAAAATGGCGGCCGCTCAAAGGCCGAAAAACGTGCAAAATTTTGTTGTAATAGTGGTCAAAGCTTTCAACAGATTTTCTTGGAATTCGGCAGTTAGATAGAAATTATAAGTATCTAAAGAGTTGCGTGAAAAAACTGGAGGTCAGGTCACAAAAAGCAAAACCGCGGCCAGTTAAAACTCAAAACTTTAAAGGCTTCTAAAAGTCGCAATTTTGACTCGACATATATGAAACTTAGTTTCAAGATAGGCATTACTTTGATCTACAGATTTTGATATTTTGGTGATCATGCATGTACAAATTCCAAAATGGCGGCGGTTTAAATATGCGTTTTTTCAGGTTTTTGTGGCGCTCTAGCGGTCACATTTTGCAGCGGATTTTGATGAAACTTGAGATTATGGATCTCTGTAATATATTCCTGTATTATGCAGAAAATTATCAAAATTGAATGAAAAATAAAAAAGTCGAAAATTTTAACCCTAATATTTTTAGCTGCCATTTTCACTAAAAATTGAATTATTTTGTCCTGTCTAGAGTGAAGCTCCGATTTGAACGAGATTTGGCCCTTTGATTGATGAGGTCATAGCCCACAAAGATTTAAAATAGTCCAAAATCAAATGCATGCATTCAAAATGGCGGCCTCCAAAGGTCAGGAGGCAAGCGCAATTTGCTATTTTAGTAGCAACTGAAATAATGATTTTTTTTCATGGAAACATTTTAAATGACTTATCTTGAACGTATTTATAAATCAGAATATTTTTAAATATTGTAAAATATTTTTAACAATACCTTAAAAAATTATAAAATCGCGTTTTGTCTGTCTGTCCGTCCGTCCGTTTGTTCGTGCGTCACAAGTTTTCTCGCAAACCACATAAGCTAGAATGAGGAACCTTTCTACGTAGGTTAAAAGTGGTGCCTGTTGAAATTTGCAGTGTAAGAAAATATTTTAAAGTGTTTAAGGGGGTCTCCCGATACAGGGAGGGGACATGAACATTTTTTTTTATTTCTATAGCCCTCTAGCAGCCAAATTTCTCAACAGATTCCGATAAAACTTGAAATTATAAGTTATTAAGGCAATTTAATTTAATTATGCAAATCGGATGACAAATAAAAAATTGAAAACTAACAGCTTAATATTTTTAGCAGCCGTTTTCAATAAAAATTCAAACTGACGGCCCCCTATATATTAATGGCAATGAAAGTGCTGATTAAACTTTTATGGAAATCTTTTGAAATTAATTATTTGAGCTATTTAAGCCGACAAGTTATCACCTTTGTGTGGTAACCAATGTATAAACAGCAAATGTGAGAAGGGCGACACGAGTATAAAGATGTTTATAACAATTTATTGACCGCTGATTTTCAATATGTGATTCATACGTGTGCAACTCAATTTAATTAGCAAAACATTTGCGCCTCTATGAAGGGTCTCCAAATACGAACGGCGGCAGATCCGTTCTGTTGATAAATACCCATGTAGTGCTACAAAAATTGCAGTAGCAAGTCCCGTAGTAGGCAAGCCAAATTCTTTTTCGAAACCTTACGCTAAATACGAGGAATTTCCCTTTCGGGCTGGTGCTGCCAACGGGGATTTTTTACGATAAGGGAGAAGAAAAACGATTTTGTTTTAAAGTGCTATCAAAGATACGTATATGGTTAGTTTCTCTCTCAAAAGCAAAAAATTATCACGAACTAGTTTTGTTGGAAGATATTAAATAATGTTATTTAGCGATGCATTCATAAAATGACCTGGGTATCACCGGATGGCAACACACAAGACCAGATCGACCATGTTCTGATCCAACAACGATGGGTCTCGAGCATACTGAACATCCGGACATACCGAGAAGCCAATTGTAACTCAGATCATTACTTGATCAAATTGATCTAACGATGTCGTATGTCAAAGGCATATTCGGCAAAGACCAGCCCGCTACAAAAATTTTACATCGAAAGGCTCCAAACGGCGTCTGTGGCCAAAAACTTTGACGAAGACCTTCAACAACCTGCTGGGTCCCATCTTATCGGACGCATTGTTAAACACAAGCAACAAGCTCTGGAGGGAAGTGAAAGCGGCTATTAAGACCATGGTAGAACAGACAATCGGACATCAAGCCCGGTGCAAAAGAAATGATTGGTTCGATGATGCGTGCCAGAATGCGTTAGACAAAAAAAATCAGGCGTACAAAGAATACCTACGTAGGAAAACCAGGACGAAGAAAGAAAACTATGAAAATCTCAGAAGAGTAGCGAAGATAATTAGAATTAAGAAAAAAAAATACTATGACGATCAATTCGGAAGCATCGATGTAAGTCTAGCGAGCAACAACACAAGACAAGCATACAAAGGAGCGAAAGCCTAAAACATGATTATCAGGCCAAAACCACGCTCTGTCGGGCTGACATCCGCAATATCATCGCTGATGAAACCAACATTAAGGAAAGATGGACATCATTTTCCAAGAGCCTCTTTAATCCTCCACGCAGGACGTTCTACCATTGATGCGATTGCAGAGGTGGTGAACGCGGTCCAAAAGGCAGAGGCATATAGTCGCACCAAGCGACGGATTGTCCTGTTGGTGACACTCGACGTCAGGAATGCCTTCAACTCCGCTAGATGGGTGGATATTCTGGACACGCTGGAAAACTCTTTTTAAGTTCCAGAATATCTAATGCGGCTTTTGAGGAACTACCTAAAGGACCGAACCCTGCTCTACGACACGACACAGGGCCAACGAAGGATGGAAATTACATCGGGTGTTGCCCATGGATCTATCCTTGGTCCGGACCTGTAGAACGTGTCTTACGACGGGCTACTGAGACTTGAGATGCCAGATGAGTCGCGCTTGGTCGGCTATGCGGATGATGTTGCGGCTCTGGTCGCTGGACGCACCGTTGAACAAGCGCAACTTAGGCTAGGTATGCTAATGCGCCGAGTGAGGGACTGGATGACTGCTCGCGGGCTGAGTTTAGCACTGGAGAAAACCGAAGTGGTCATCTTGACAAAAAAGAGAATCCCTAGAGTAAGGATGATCAGTATTGGAGATATACAGATCGAATCGAAGCCAGCGGTGAAGTACCTGGGGCTACTGATCGACTCGAAGATGAGTTTCTCTGAGCGAATCAGGGCAACGGCTGAGAAGGCTGCTTCGGAAATATCGGCCCTGAGTCGACTTATGGCCAACGTAGGGGGACCCAGCCCATCAAGAAAGGTCAGTGCTACTGTACGGAGCAGAGGTATGGGGCGACGCTCTCAGCAAGGAGGTATACCGAAAACCATTGGCAAAGGTACAGAGAAGAGGAGCACTGAGAATTGCATCTTCGTATCCAACAGTCTGAGTGAGAGTGATTGCAGGCGTGATACCTGTCGCCCTCCTTGCTAGAGAGCGCCGCGCTATTTACCTGCGCCGAAACGAGGATGCGAGGGAGAACGTTGTTCGCGAGGAGAGACAACGCTCGCTCAACGATTGGCAGCAGTCTTGGAGGAATTGCACGAAGGGAAGGTGGACTGCGCGCCTCATCCCGGATGTGAGATCGTTGCTAAATCGAAGGCATGGTGAGACTGACTTCTATCTGACCCAGCTTTTGAGCGGGCATGGGTGTTTTCAGTCTTACCTGCACAAGATCGGCAAGCCACGGTCTCCCGATTGTCGGTTTTGCCCAGGAGAGGAGGACAATGCCTGTCACACATTTTTTGCGGTACCAAATGGGCCAGGCTGCGAAAGGAACTCTACAGAGAGACGGGAGAGCTCACCTCGGATAATATAGTTGCGGTGATGCTCGAATCGGTTGACAAATGGAACCAGGTGGCACATTATGCTCGGGCAATCCTAAAATATAAAAGGGACTCACAGCAGCCGGAGGCACTGGGGCTGGGGGATCGCTCTTCTGGCAATTCCTCTTCCCCCCTCCCCTCCCGCTAGGAAAGGGACTCCCCAGCTTGAAGGCGCCCCACGGCGTAACAAAATGAGACCTGGCCCGAAGTAATGTGTCAAACGGTTCCAGGCTAGGTTCTCAGATTGACAGGGGAAGTGTTTAGTGGGTAGTCCAAAGGTATCCTCCATGGGAGTCCCACACTGCCAGACTCGGCGGGCATAAATGCCTTCACCTCCCTACCACAAAAAAAAAAAAAAAAAAAAAAAATCCTCCACGCAGCTCCAGAACATTGGCACCAATAAATGTCTCCGGAGAGCTTCAATTGGCATCAAATCAAAACTGCAGTGTCTGGTTCGATGGAAAGTCCATAAACTACCAAAGTGGTGTGTTATTTTTGTCGTAATTGGAGAAATTTCAAAAGGATATACCTTCCGTGAATATGATACGAATTTCATAAAACTTACGGAGTATTAGGACTTTGTGTAAGGTTAATTCAATATTGAATTTTGTTGGGTTTAAAGGCTTCCAAACGATTTTATTGGAGAAAATTTGAAATTCGAAGATCATACTATTATTTTAAAAAAGTTGAACGATTTTTGACTTCTGAGGTGTTTGTTATTGTTGTGCTCATAAATATCTTCCTTGGTATTTTCTCAGATTTTTTTAGATCACAGGTTTCCAATTACGAGGGTAGAAGCAAATTTTTCGGGTATTCACCGCCCCCTGTACCCCTACTGAAGCAAGAACTGTTTTGAAAAGCTCTCATTGAGGCCTTTCATTTGATATTCATATCGGCCGCTTCCCTGTACTGCAATCGTCAATTCATGGCATTAGAACATTTGTTTTGAACCCTAGAATGGTTACAAAGCCTTTCTGTTAGGAACTCTCTCCTGCCTCCTCGACTTGTTTCACCTATCCGTTTTAAATTGTAGGTACTCATCTTCAGTCATTCATTAGAATGAATTAAGTGTTAAAAGCATGCACCTTAAACGTTGAAGTTGGGGAAAAATACCTCAAAATTATTCAATCTTTGCATTTACACCAGTCACCATTTTGTTTTACGATAACTGCCACTCACTGAACCAATTCTCAAAGATATTCATGATACCTATCATTCCTGAAACTTTCATGCAAATCCTAGCAAACCTGTAGTGTCTGAGTCGGTAAAAAGCGTATATTGCTCCATAGTAATACAGGAAAATGCAAACTCCTATAACTTCGCTAAATACTATTTGATCTTTGTGTCATTTGTACACTGAATTTCATAGAATTTAGGGGTACCTTAAAGATTTTATTCAAGATAATGTAAAATCGATAAGTCATACTATTACTAACAAAGTCGAGTGAATTTTGACTTCTCACGTATTTGTTGTTATTGTACTCATAAAGGCCTACATTCACGATTTTTTTCAGATTTTTCTGATGAAAGGTGTCCAATCGCGAGGAGGTGTACGCGAAAAGTTCGTACATTTTCCCTTCCCCTGCCCCCACAGTACTGATAAGGCTACTTTAAGACTTGTTTTAAAAAGATCTTATTGAGGCGTTTCCAATGACACCCTATTCGACTACCAATGGTGAAAAACCATTTTTGAAGGGTCAACTCCCTATATGTGAAGGCCCTCTTTAAACCCCTTTGAAAAATTTTTCCACACCAAAACTTTCAAGAAGTCACCACTTCTGACCTTTCCACAAAGTTTCATGGCTGTAGTCTCTATATTTTCGGAGAAAAAGTGCTGTGACATACAGATGGACGGACGGACGGAAAGACGGACACAGGTCGTGATTGCAATAGGGTTTTGTATTGTAGCACAAAGCCCTCAAAAGTAAGTTTTTCACACTCCCACTCATCCCTCTGGTACCGGCAATTGAGGAGACTTTTTCGGGGTTTTGTAAAATAATTTTACAAAACCCTACTAAAATCGCGTCCTGTCTGTCCGTCTGTCTGTCCGTCCGTCCGTCCGTTCGTGTGTCACAGCAGTTTTTCTCGGAAACTACTTAACCTAGAAACATCAAATTTTGTATGTAGGTGTAAAGTGGTGTTCTCTTCAAAGTTCAACTACACAAAAATTTTATAAGGTATTTAAGTAACCCCCCGAAAAAAAATTGAAGGTAGCCGATATGGGTATGATTGAAAGTAGCCGATATGGGTATCAAATGAAAGGTCTTGATGAGAACTTTTCAAAAAGTTTGGCAAAGTTTGCTTCGAGGGGCGCATAGGGAGGGGAAATACACCTGTGATCCCAAAAATCTGAAAAAAATCAGGAACGTAGGCCTTGCAAGTTTTAATTTATTTTGGAAAGAGCGAACCGTATCTCAAATCCGCATTACATCGGATGAATATTGCGGTTGAATTTATTGGTCAGACATTGGATCGGTTTCAAATTGGTGTCAAATTAAGATTCTTATGCACAATTGCTATTGTTAGTGCATTTAAGAGTGCGAACCACACATCAAGTTTGCACTGCATCGGATCATTGTTGCAGATAAATTTAGTTGTTCGCTGTTGATTTAGAAGAAAGTTAAATAATTCGAAACTTGGATCCTTGTTGTGGTGCTTAGGTAATGGGTACTTACTGGACATTGGGCGGAATTTGTGAACCGTCATTCAAACTTGAGTAAGTTCGAATCCATTGCCGTGCCGCTTACTTAACAGTAACAAATAGACTTTCGTGCGAAAAACATTGGACTGTTTTTACATTATTTGATAAAATTCGATTTAATTACATTTGATAGTCTTGAATTTCGTATTGGAATCACGTCCTGCGACCCCACGAACGATGGATGGTTTAGTGGCACAACAATGTGTACTAAGTGAGCAGCTAAGCAAAATGGTCACAAATTTCCGAAAGGACCCTGAGGCACGGAGAACAACAAATTCATCGGTCCTTCACGGAGAATCATCATCAGATTCTTGAATTAGTAGATGGAAAGAAGATCCTTGAAGCAGATTATTTTAAACAGAACGTATATCTGGCGTTTGAGGAGGCAGAATTGAATTTTGAGGTAGAATTGGAAGAGTTGCGAGTGGAGCAAGTGGCACATGGAGCGCAAAGTTGTAAAGAAGGAGCGAGTTCGTCATCGAAGGCAATGGATGATACAGACGTTCGGCTCCCACGGATCAACCTGCCAAAGTTTTATGGAAAATATGACGAATGGGCATCGTTTAAAGATCTGTTCACGTCTCTGATCCATAAAAAAGCCAATTTACCGAAAGTGGAGAAGCTTCATTACCTGAAATGCAGTCTGTCAGGAGAAGCAGAACAATTATTGAAGCACTTTTCGATTACCGAAGCAAACTATGAATCAGCGTGGAAAATGCTCGTGGAACGGAACGACGATAAAAATTTATTGTTGAAAACGCAGTTCAACCATTTACTCCATATAAGCAACGCAAACGAAACCGCATCATCGATCAAAGTGCTGTTAGACAAAACAGTTGATTGCGTGCAGGCCATAGACAATCTAAAGGTAGGAAACATATGGAATGCAATATTAGTGCAACAACAAATACGTTAGAAGTCGCAATTCACTCAACTTTGTTAGTAATAGTATGATTTGTCGATTTTATGTTTTCTTGAATAAAATCTTAACGGTACCCTTAAATACGAGTATAATAAAATTCAGTACACAGATGACTATTTATAAGATTGACCTATCCTGTAAGTTTCATAAAGATTGGATCATATACAGCGAAGTTTTAGCGGTTTAAATTTTCTTGTATTACTATGGAACAATATGCGCTGCATTAATTACTATGGCAACATATGGCTATGGAACAACATGCGCTTTTTACCGACTGAGATACTACAGTTTTCCTAGGATTTGCATGAAAATTTCAGGAATAATAGGTGTCATGTATATTTTTGAGAATCGGTTCAGCTAGTGGTATCAGTAATCGTAAAACAAAATAGTGGCTGTTTTAAATGCGAAGATTGGATAATTTTGAGTTATTTTTTCCCAACTTCAACGTTTAAGGTGCATGCTTTGAACACTTGATTCAATTTAATGAATGACTGAAGATGAGAACCTACAATTAATGCTCATAAGTGAAACAAGTCAAGGAGGTGGGAGAGAGCTCCTAGCAAAAGGGCATTGTAACCATTCTAGGATTCGAAAAATTTGGCCATTAATCGATGATAACAGTACAGGAGAGTGGCCCCTGAAAAAATAATTCATCAAACGCAGCCGATATGAGTTTTCATTGGAGCTTTTCAAAACAGTTGCTAAACTGTCAGTTTTTGCTTCAATGGGAGCACAGGAGGCACAGGGGGGAAATTCATGAAAAATGTGTTTCCTCCGTCGCGGATGGACATCTGAAATAATTATCAAGGGAGATATATATGAGTATAACAATACCAAAACCCTCAGAAGTCGAAATTCTTTCAACTTTGTTAATAATAGTATGATCTTCGTATTTCATATTTTCTGCAATAAAATCGTCTTTGACATGTTTCTTGATTTGATTCGATCTGGTGACTGCATTTTGTAAATTGAATATAAAACCCTTCTGACATGAGCGTAGGTCTGTTTACCCAACTTGTTTGGATATAGAATTACATAAATTTTTGCAACGAAAATTCTAATTTGACTTGACTATCATCCACGTTTTGAAATAAAATTTCTTGCTAAAGGGAGGATCAGCTTTCTAATTCCAGTAGTCCGCTTGGTTTGGTGGTTAGAGCACTAAGACCGTAAGCCGAAGGTCTGTGGTTGAAGTCTCGTTGGCGTCAACGAGATTTATTTTGAGTGGTTCTTCGGACGGACTATAAGCCTGTTCACTTGTGATACGTGCTGGTTTAAAATCAGAATGTATCGCAGCTGGGTGGACGGATACACGGCCAAACCGTGATAATGATCATATCACTTTAAGGAGTGCCGATACATTCGATCATGACAATGAGATACTCTAACTATCTTTAAGCGAAGGCCCGAAAGGTGCTGTAGGGCTACAAAGAAAAAGAAGAAGAAGCTCTTTAATTCAGTTAATATTTTCTTTTTCCATGTGTTGATTAAAATCCATAAAGACTTTTTAAATTTTGCTACCCATTTTTCTCGAAGCATTGAAAATTTACTTAATAATCGTTACTTCACTAAAACTCTCCACATATATCTTTTCGGAGATATTTCTTTTTTTTTAGGGTATTGTAAAATCATTTTACAATACCCTACTAAAATCGCATCCTGTCTGTCCGTCTGTCCGTCCGTGCGTCCGTCCGTCCGTGTGTCACACCACTTTTTCTCGCAAACTACATAAGCTAGAAACATAAGATTTTGTAAGTATGTGCGAAGTGACGCCTTCTTCAAAGTTTCAACACGAAAAAAATTTTATAAGGTCTTTAAGGGGGGTCTCCCCATATAGGGGGGTTGCCCCTGAAAAAAAAGTTTTCATCGCATGTAGGCAATATGGGTATCAAATGAAAGGCCTTAATGAGAACTTTTCATAACAGGTCTTAAAATGACAAATTTTGCTTCGAGTGGTGCAGGGGAAGGGGAAATGTACGAAAATTTTGTGTCCCCCCCTCGCGATTGGACACCCTGACCCGAAAAATCTGAAAAAAATTACGAATGTAGGCCTTGATGAGTACAACAGCAACAAATACATGAGAAGTCGAAATTCACTCAACTTTGTTAGTAATAGTATGATTTATCGATTTCATGTTTTCTTGAATAAAATCTTAACGGTACCCTTAAATTCAATGAAATTCAGTACGTAGATGTCTATTTATAAGATTGATCTATCCTGAAAGTTTCATAAAGATATTTAGCGAAGTTAAAGTGGTTTGAATTTTCCTGTATTACTATGGAACAATATGCGCTGCATTTATTACTATGGCAACATATGGTTATGCAACAACATGCGCTTTTTACCGACTCAGACACTACAGTTTTGCTAGGATATGCAAGAAAATTTCAGGAATGATAGGTGTCATGAATAACTTTGAGAATCAGTTCAGCTAGTGGTATCAGTAATCGTAAAGCAAAATAGTGGCTGTTTTAAATGCGAAGATTGAATAATTTTGAGTTATTTTTTCCCAACTTCAACGTTTAAGGCGCATGCTTTTAACACTTGATTCAATTTAATGAATGCCTGAAGATGAGTACCTACAATTAATACTCATATGTGAAACAAGTCGAGGAGGCAGGAGAGAGCTCCTAGCAAATGGGCTTTGTAACTATTCTAGGATTCGAAAAAATAAGCCATGAATCGATGATTACAGTACAGGGGAGTGGCCGCTGAACGAAAAATTTCATCAAAGGTAGCCGATATGAGTATCAAATGAAAGTTCTTTATAAGAGTTTTTCAAAACAGTACTTGACTTACAATTTTTCCTTCACAAGGGCAACAAATACCTTAGAAGTCGAAATTCGATCAACTTTGTTAATAATAGTACATTTTATAAATTTTCCTTTTTTGTCTATAAAGTCAAGATGGGACCCTTAAATTTTCCAAAATCTAAAATTTAAGTTTTCTGAACAATAAACAGCTAAGTTACAGCCGATTGAATATCTAACAACTACAACAACATTAACACGTGATGCTAGGGAGATACACGCTTGCAACGGACCTAAACACTACAAATATGTAGGAATTTTGATAAAAATTTTAGAAATGGTTTCTAATATTGATGTGTTATCATGACTAATCAAGCGACGAGGTTTTTCGAGCTCAATTTATGGAATCTGTATATTAGTCGAGTTTTGATATGCAGGATGTATTGTTTGTTTTACTAATTGTTTTACGATACCCTTCTGGCAGAAGCATCCTCCTGCTAATTCAACTTGTTTAATAGTAGTACCGGTTAATTCGTAAGGTTTTCTAACAGATGGCGTAACTTGATTTTTATTCCAGCGATTCACCTTTTCAAACATGTGTTGGAAAGATACTGTCATAAAGGTTCAGAATTTCGTATGTGTCATTTAGCTGAAGCGTAAACAACAATACATTTTTCACTCTGAAAATGTCGGATTTTGTGCGGAATAAATTTTTTTTGCGGGGAGTACTTCTTCATTGAAGAAAAAGGCTGCCTGCTCTAGCTGAGCGTACGTGCCAGAAGTGGTTTGCACGGTTTAAAAGTGGCAATTTTGACTTGGAGGATGATGAATGGCCCTGACAGCCAAAAAAGTTTGAAGATCAAGAATTGGAGACATTTTCCGACAAAGATCCATCCCAAACGCAAGAAGAACTTGCAAAATCACTTGGCGTAGCTCAACAAACCATTTCCAGTCGTCTAAAAGCAATAGGAATGATCCGGAAGGTAGGCCATTGGATGCCGTATGAATTGAAGCCAAGAGACGTCGAATGCCGATTTTTCACGTGTGAACAATTGCTTCAACGGCACAAAAGAAAAAGTGGGTCCATTACGATAATCCAAAACGTCGGGCAATATATGGATACCCCGGCCATGCATCATCATCGACGGCCGTTCTGAATATTCATGGCCTGAAGGTTATGCTGTGTATTTGGCGTAACCAGCTGGGTGTGATCTATTATGAGCTACTGCAACCGAATGAAACAATCACACGGGAAAAACGGCCGGAATATGAACAAACGCACGGCAAGGTAATTTTGCAACATAGCAGTGCTCGGCCACATGTTGCAAAGGTCATCAAAACCTACCTTGAAACGCTCAAATGGGATGTCCTACACCCCCCCCCCCCCCTGCCGTAAGTTCAGGCCTTGGGCCATCCGATTACTATCTTTTCCGATCAATGCAACATGGCCTGGCTGACCAGCACTTCTCCAATTATGAAGAAGCCAAAAATTGGATCGATTCGTGGATAGCGAAGAAGCCGGCCGCATATTTCAGAGAAGGGATTTGTGAATTGCCAGAAAAATGGGAAAAAGTTATGGCTAGTGATAGACAATACTTTGAATATTAAATTTGTAAACATTTTTCACAATAAATCTTCAATTTTCGAAAAAAAACCGCATGAATTAACCGGTACCCCTATTAAAAATTTTAAATAAAATCAGGCCACCTCTACTTAGAGTGATTCCAAATTTTTTGCTTGAGTCAAAAAAAAAACATTCTCCTGAATTTGGTATCATGTCTTTTATTCTGGTTCATATTTTTGTTTTATCAGTTGGCTTAAGATTAAGTAAACATGCAAAGCAAACAAAATCCAATTCAATTATTTTCCGAGGAATGTAAATTGACATCGAAATAATTTTACCACACGCGTTGTGGTAAACACTGTCGAGGTTAACATTCTGGAACTTGTCTTAACCTTCTGAGCATACTCATAATCAATTATAAAATAGCCGAGCGCCAAAATGCCATGTGCCTTATGTTGGTAGATTCTGGCGTAATTTCTTGAAAACGAACTTAACACTCATAGTACCAATTGAGCTAACATTGATTTTTATTATTAACAGACACTCCATTTGTTTTGTATGGAAGTAATATCACTAGGAGCATCATATAAAAGGGCTGAATGTCTTTCGAATCATTTAGTTTTCCTAGTTAACCCACGTCTGATTGGCCTACCAACATGAGAACAGTAATCGTTATTTTTCTAACAGTTGCTTGCTTTGATGCCGCTTTAACTTTAAGTCCTCCTGCTGACAAATGGTTCATGGACACTGTTGAAAAGACCGGCGACTTGATTAGAGATAGCCAGACGAGGCTCCATGACATTTTTGGAGATGATCAAGCCACATTGGCAGGACTTCGTGAACGAGCGGGATTAACACTTAAATGTAAAGCGGTTGCAGGACAGATTGCACAGTATATGCAGATACATGAATTTCCTGATACGCTCTATAACGCAAAACTCGTCGAGACTTTTGACATCGTTTCCGCACCTTGCCGCAACATGACCGATAAACTAGCACAAGCCTGCATTGGCAATGTTTTGAATGTATCCATCGGGATTATCAAGGAACTTGTCTCTGATTTGATAAGGAGCAAATTAGACAACTTTTCAGTTATTGCAGGATTTGAGCGATTAGTTACAAATTGTGAAGCTGCATAAGGGAAACCTGCAATCAAATTAATCGTTTTGCAGAGACTAAGCTTTTGTTAAATTTATATGAGCAATAAAACAATATTGAAGATACCAACTTGATCTACTCATTTTATCCGTCTTCACTTATTGATCCTCGACTGTAACGTTCTCATTTCACCAGTCTTTAACTCAGATAAATTATCCTATTGCAAGCAATTCTGTATCAAACGTCCAAGATTGCAATTAGTCGCAAAATCCTTCTTAATTTCTTCATGCAAAGCAGGAGGTACAATAATGTACACTAGAAGCTATGCACTATACTTTTGCATGGATTCATGTGTAGGTGTGAGTGCAGGTACAACTCATTTAACGCTTAGGATATTTAGTAAGAATTTCTGTTTGAAGAGAATTTAATTTAAATTTGACACGCCATTAGGTGCTTGCCTGTGGAAATTAATTTATAAATTCTCTACAAGAGCCTTCTAACGAAGTGTAGGTGAATCGAATAACTGAACATGGTGTAATAATCGAGGAGCTATGGCTCTAAAAGCCAGCGCTGCCACAGGCACACAGCACAAACTCAATTTAACAATGAGTAACCATTCAGTCACCTTCCCCATCGCAACCCTCACTTTTTTTCGCATGAAAAATAAGTCGAGAAAATTTCTTTTGTACTTAACTCCCGGGAAACAGAATTCTAAAACTGTTTAAAATTTTAATGTGTAGTGATTTTATTACAATATCTTTAGAATATAATTTAACGAATTGCGGTGTAACGCTATATACAAATGCTTAGAACGAAACGGTTAACCCCTTAAATTATATAAGCGATAAAATCATTGTATCATTTAAACCCCTCAAAATTTGTCGAATTCTACCCATTCCAACCATAATATTAATTACAAATTGTTTTGTTTGTCGGTAGTTAACGTGTGCCTGTCTAATTCTCCCGATTTCTTTTTTTTCCACTTAATTACGCCTAATCATTATAAACGAAAATTGCTTTTAATTGATAACTTAATCGAATCTACAAAAGACAGTGAAAATGTTGTTCGTACAAAACTTTAAATTATTCGTATTATCGTTCATTTTTACAAACTACACTGCCTCAATTCAAATACATTCTTTTAAGATCATAAACATATCGCTCTCTGAATAAATCAACATTAGTAAAAATTATCATTTAGATGAAACAACTAATCATCTGCGATCCATGAAATACTTAAAACGATTACACCAACAATACGAAATACTCGCATTCTCTGTACTTAGAGTACAATCGAATATTTTATGGTTTTAGAAATAATAATGCTCAACCAGTTTTAAATTTTGTTATTGGCACAATAAAGAATGCATACAAAGTAGCCTTTGTAAGTGATATTTCCGCATATGATGTGAATAAACGGAGTACATTTCTAAAATTAGATTCATGGCTGCATGAGTTGGAAATTGATGAAAACAAAACGGGACAAACGGTGAAGATAACAGAGCAGATTGGGAGTGAATTTGGGGGACGCGGGAGATCTGAGGCGAGGGGTCGAGTTGGAACGGCGAACGCGTGCGGTCGCGAAGAGATGAACTTTGAATAATTATCATTATATTTGCAAAAGGTTTAAACTAATTGAAATTTTGTTCCGTTTGTTCGGCTCTTACAAATTTAAATTGTGCCACGAGATCAAATCGAACTAAGTTAAAGAAAAGATTGAAATTTGTGTTGCAGTTCTGATCGCTGTTGGGGTTATTGGATAAGAAAATCGAAGTGCAAATTTTAACGCGAGAGTTGTGTGGACAAGTGTACATATATGATTGTTATTGATGCTGTTAGTTATCTGCCGTAAGTTTGATCTCGGGTCCGCGAGTGACGAAATCGGCGGTCCGTGTGCGGGGAATTGAATAGCAAGAATCGCGTGGCGAGGGATGACGGACTAGTTCAAGTGCACGATTGGCGGATTTTGATGATTGCAAGGAAGATATTGTTGTCGGTGGCGCGGAAGAAAGCGCTGCGGAGCGAGTGAACAGAAAAGTGACAATCGAATTGTTCAGTGCTGGACTGTTGCCCCATGTCCTTCGCGTTGATCGCAACTTATTCCAGTGGTAGCAATTGTGTAACGGGATTAAGAATTCATTGAAAATGCAGCAGTGCAGGGAAATGAAAAAGCTTTTTCTTAAAACCTCGGAAAACGGTACTTCCTGCTGTTGACATTTGAATGGTCACCAAGGTGCGGACGAAAAAGACGAAATTTCTCAGTCCCAATGTAGAATACTTTACATCATCGAAAGCGCTTGACGCTATTTTGAAGTCTCGTTTTGCTGAAGGAGATAATTGTTTATTCCCATCCCGAGAGAGTGCAATAGATTATTTGGATTTAATGTTAGAACATAAATTTCTTCATCGAGCAAAGAAAGTTCCTGTTTATTTAGATGAGCTTAAAGGCAAGTCGAAGAAAGAAGAAAAGGGGAATGCAAATGACAAGGAAGCTGACAAAGAAAAACTAACAGATCAGGATAGTCATGTCGAAGGAACCTCTGAAGAACTGACATCCAAAGAAAAACGAAAGCGAAAAGTCCGACTCGAAAGGCACCCAGAGCAAATATTTGTTGACGGTTCCGAAGCATATGTTTGGATTTATGACCCAGTGCCCATTTACTATTGGATCTATGGAACATTTGTCGTATTAGGAGCCATTGTTATTTGTATGTTTCCGCTCTGGCCTCCTATTTTAAGGAAAGGTGTATATTATTTAAGCATAGCGGCCGCTGGGTTCTTAGTATTTATTTTTGCATTGACGATTTTACGATTAATAATCTTTGTTATTCTTTGGCTTGTGAGTCGAGAAAAATTATATTTTTGGATTTTCCCGAATTTAACAGAGGATACCTGCACCCATCGAGTGCTCGACGGAACATGCAGGTGAGTACCATTTAAGTTAATTAAATTATTGAAACACTTTTTTTTCTATAAAATTTACTTATATAATTTAATCGTCACCACAATTTTTTCTTTGATACACTTACCGTCATACGTATTGCATGCCAATTAGAGTAAATTCACCTAGAGATCGAGTGACTAATCATTGTATATTACGAGTATATTGAATTAAAAAAATGAATTATTAAACTTTAACCGTCGGTCTTTCCCTTCCGTTTTATCTAACCGGGTATAGGACCCGGTACGGTGGCAGGCTTCCACCTCAAAACATGAGCCAGCCACCGGGTACAAACTAATTCCTTTTTCTGTTTCAGGTGACGTTTTGGGTTGAGTGGCCCAAGCAGAGTGCCTTTTTATGGCATAGATTTATGCAATCCAATTGTATAATTCCATGACATAAATTGGTCACCGGGGTACTCCTCTTCTGATGGGAAGGTTCATACAATTCAAGTTGTATGAGTTTTTCACTCAGAAGAGGAATACCTGGCCACTTCAACAAGCTATCTATGGATTTATTCCGGTTGGGTGGGTATGAAGGGGCTCCACCACCACCCGGTTGCCCCTCTTTCATTTGTGGGCCATGAACTTCGTTGGGTAACGACGAGGTCACCCCAAGTTCGCCTTTCTCTTCAGGTTTCACTTGTTCTCGTAACAAGTTACATCTCCCTCGGTGAGGTTATCTACAATTCTTGCGACTTCGGTCGCCTTTTGAGCTCTTGACCTGAAATTAAATTCGTGAATGCGAAATTTTTTTGTAGTGAGTCCTCGTGTTGGGGAAACGAACCCGCCCCACGACACCGCAATGCTAGCCTGCCAGCGCATTCACGCGTCTCGGCAGATACCTCCATCTTCTTCTGCCGGGGCAGCAGACCATCGCTGCAGTCCTTTACGGACGTTATTAACAACTATTCACTACAATGGAATGGAAGTAAATAGCTGAGAAATATCTTCTGTGAGTCTCATCCGGGCTCCTTTGAATTATTCACAGATTATTGCAACTAGATGTTTTGTAAGAATGTTATTTTCTCAATAATAAAGATTTAATTAAATTTAATCAATTTTCAAAATGGAGAGTGCGAATATACCAGTAAATGTTTATTCTCAAGAAATACAAATATATGCGACGATTATCTGAAATAAATGGCTTTTCATCCGAGTTCATCACTATCAAATTCAAATGGGCTTTATTGGTTTAATCGTAGAATTTTTTATAAGAACCTAAAAAAAAAATTTTAAACAATGAAGTACTCAAAAACCTAACGGCCCACATGGTAATCTAAATTTAAACAACATGTAATCAGAAAAATTTAGTCAAACTATATCAAGCGGTATCAAATGAAAATCGCTAAATATTATCGATTAATTGGAAAAAAGGGGAAAAACGAACCAACCACAAGTTTAACTAATCCAAAGAAACCATTCTACAACAATCCTAACGTACAAGTTAAACTAATCAATTATCCCTGCAGGTGGAACGCTAGCCGATAGGAATACTCTTGGAGCCTTTCATTCTTTGGGGAGCACCGCCCCCATAGACCCGAGGATATGGGAAGTGCCGTAAGGTTCCTTTTTGGGGTGACAGGTAACGACCCTGAATCTGGACTACGCTTTGGACAACGAACTGGAATTGATGCTTTGGGCTGGCAGATATGATAGTTGTTTTTTTATTGTGGTAGGAAGGTGAATGTCATTTATGCACAGAAAGTGAGACCCTCATACGTGACCGGACTACCCACTAAACACCTCCCCTGTCAACCTGAGAACCCAACCTGGAACTGTTTGACACATAACTTCGGACCAGGTCTCGTTTTGTTACGCCGTGGGGCGCCTTCAAGCTGGGAGATCCCTTTCCTAGCAGGAGGGGAGAGGGGAAGAGGGAGTGCCAGAAAAGCGATCCTCCAGCCCTTAGCCCTTGGCCTTAGGATAGGCAAATTGAACAAAACTTGAGATTTTTTCTATTTAATGATAATTCTTATTGAGCAGCCCGAAGGTAGGCAACCTGAAACTACAATTTTGAAATATAGTTTAACCCTACGAGGTATTTAGATTGAAACATTAGAACTTTCCCAAATTTTGGAAAATAATAATAATATTAATAATATTAAATAATTAATTTCAAATTTAATAATTAATTGTATTAAATCGTTAAAACTAAATAAAGTCAATAAAAATTAAAAATAATAATTATAAATAAATAGAACAAGAAATTTGCAGCATGTCGTGCAGTGCAGTAAAATGTATTGATCCATGCAATAAAACCCCTATGGTCCTTTGCTTTGGCTTTTGTGAGCTTTCTTACCATTCGGCATGTGTTAACCTTAAAGGTTCTTCAGCCGACCTGATCAATAAGGCTAGTAACGGCGTATACTGGTATTGTGATTCTTGCAGGAGATACTTTTTGTCAGCATATGTTTCCAGTCTGCAATTAGCTGATGAAACAATAAAATCGCTCGCGGAAGACCTTAAACAGCTTCAAGCTAAGTGTTCAAGTGCATTAGGGATGCGACATCGATGCCGATGTTTTCAAAACATCGATGTTTTCTTCAATCATCGACTCTTTTCAACATCGATGTTTCCAAGACGATATTTTTCTCACATCGATATTTTCGCGCCGATGTCCCAACCCAATCGATGTTTTTTGTCTGTCATTTCATCAATCTTCGGTTTTCTTCTGCCTACTTATGCACCGTGCCAATGCACTGGTGTTAAAACTTGCATCGAATTTTTCACCGTTTGTTTACTTTTCAAGGTTTTTCCTCTGTCCATATCAATATGCTGGACTCAGCCTGTTCGATTTAATTTTTAGTTTTTTTTTGCCACTGTTGCAAACAAGAGAGAGCTTGATGTTGATATTCATCATTCGCAATTTACCTTCACTTCGTATCGTCAAGCGTTTAAGAGTGCAAGTGCATGTGAACGTGAACTTCGACTCGAATTTGGAATACGTTTGCAGTTGCATTTACTAGTCGTGCGTGTACTGTGCGAGCAAGTGTATGTTTTCTTTATGATTCTTTGGAAACTTCATTATTTTGGTTTCGTAATGCCTCCCAAAAGTCAAGTGTGGAAATTTTTCGAGAAAATCGATGACAAGTCGGGGCAGTGCTCGTTGTGCTCAAAAATTATTAAAACGAGCGGAAACACATCAAATCTTATAGGACACATGAGCAGCAAACACAGAAGTGCTTTCGATATAAGCTTTTGCAATAAATCTGGGCCATCTACTGTGCAGAGTACGCAAGTCACTTTAGTAAGTTACTGTTATTATTAACTAAATAATAAAGATAAATAACTTTTAGCGTGACTGTTTCCAAGGCCGAATGGAAAGTCCGACCACTTGGGTTTCACCAAGCACGTTAATCGTGGCATTATCGCCAACGCCTTCAAGTTCAGCAATGGAAGTAGGGCCATACTAAGGCAATGAAAATGGTGAATGCTCTGGAGCTAGAAATTTGAATCCTGATACTCAAACTCATTCGAAAGGGTTGGGTCTCTCCAAGCAGAAAACGTTGCAAGAAACTATTAGGAAAATAAGTTCGTGCAAAAAAGGAGGCAACAAGTACGGCCAAGTCACCGAGGCAATTGTTTTCATGATATGTAGGAATTGCCAACCCATTTCACTTTTGGAAGATGAGGGATTTAGGCAGCTTTTGAAAGTTGTTACTCCCCTTTATAACGTTCCTTCAAGAAGGACTATAGCTTCCATGATTGATAGAAAATATGAGGCAATAAAAGCCATACTTGAGAAGGTTTTATCAAACATTCAATATGTGTGCCTTACTACAGACATTTGGACCGAAACTCATCAAATGAGAAGCTTTCTTGCCGTGACATGTCATTTCACATCGCTCTCGGAAATGGAATCAGGAAATGAGAGTTTGAATACAATAATGAGACTAGAGACTGTGACACTAGGAGTATACGAATTAAATGATGTGACACTAGGAGTATACGAATTAAATGAGAGCCATACTGGTGAAAATTTAGCGAAAAAACTGAGAAGTGTGTTCAGATTGGGGCCTTAAACCCTAATGTATAACAGCCGTTGTTACAGATGGAGCAAGCAATATCATTAGTGCAGTTGCAGTAGAGAAAGCATTCGGTAAAGAAAAACACACTCAAATTTAATGGCTCAAAAATCAATTGATGCAATACCAGAGATAGTGAAAATTATTAACGATGTTAAAGCCATAGTTAAATGGTTTAAGAAAAGCGTAAATGCAAGTGAAGAGCTGCGCAAAAAACAGATCATTATGGAAAAAAGAAGCTAGTGCAGTCTGTCTCTACAAGGTGGAACTCGACATACTATATGGTTGAGAGGTTTCTTCTTTTGAGAGAAATTGTTGCGAGCATCGTAAATTTCAATACATCAGCCCGCAAATGCCTTCAGCAAAGAGACCTTGATTTTATGAAGGAGTTTTGTACTTTATTTCCAGCAATCGAATTTGCCACAAAAGAAACCTCCGGTGATCAATTCGTAACTGCCAGCATCGTAATTCCTATAGTGAAATAAATGCGAAATAAAATCTCTGAAGCTGTTTGTGAATCTAGCTTGGCAAGAAAACTAAAAGAAAGTGTTTTGACAGAATACAAGAAGCGTTTTAGCGATCTGGAAAGTAACCATTTTCTTACAACTGCCACCATTCTCGATCCCCGTTTTAAAAATATTCACTTTGAAGATAAGGTTGCATTGGGGAATGCAATTAGAAAACTAGCAATAGAAATAAAGCAAGATATAGCTGACTCTTCAGAATCCGAGAGTGGGGCAACAGCTGATTCCTCTCCTCATTCTATTGAAGGTAAGCTAATATCAACTTAATTAACTTAACGTTTCAACTTTATTTCAACTCTGTAGTGTGAAACGTACTATAAAATGTGTCTCGTTGTATTACAAAACGAGAATTTAACGTATGGGAGGGCCATCTTAAACTCGTAGAAGACAATTGGAAAGCCAGGAAAAAGTCAAGGGTAATTGAGGAATTCGATACTTTAAGTACGATGGCACCAGAGCTATTAGTATACTTGAAAGGCCCGTTGGCTAAACTTAAAGATGATCCACTTGAGTATTGGAATGAATCAACCTTATCCAAGGCAAGTTTTGATAAATTAATAAATCTGGTTTGATGATTTGTTGACCCAATGTAAGGACAATTAAAAATGTTCATGCTTCAGGATTCTTCAATGATGAAAATGGCCAAAAAATATCTCTGTGTCATGGCAACTTCCGTCCCATCGAAAAGAGATTTCTCCACCACTGGCGATATCGTTTCTGACAAAAGAAACCGATTGAAGAGTGAAAACCTCAAAAAATTACTATTTCTGCAGACTATATATAGGAGGTTCTGGTGCTTGTAAAAATTTTATTATTGCTACAACATATGGCGATATATTGTAATTGCTAGAATATATCTGACGTGCACTGTGAAGAAGAAAATTTAAAATGCATTTTCTTGCCCATCTTATAGATGACTTTCGTGGATTTTATTTACTTTAACGAATAATGATGTGAATTAATCGAATAACAATTTGAAGTAATTATAAAAACATTTAACTCCATTGATTTCAAATAAAATGTGCAAACATTGACCTCAAAATGAATTTTATGTAATCAAACCCTTTTGAATGAAAAAGAAATTGTGTTTTTCAAAAACCGTGAATCATCGATTTTTAACAAAATTGATCAACATCGATGTTTCACAACATCGATGTTTCATTGTCGATGTCCCATCTCTAAAGTGCATGTCTGGAATTCGAGACCCTGTTGCGATTTACAGAGGACGCGTCACCCAAAACTCTGGCTTCAGTGAATATCACTGACGTAAATAACCAGACGCAATTACTTACGCCGACAGTTCAGCAGGAATGCATTAGTGGCTCAATTACGCCTGTACAAAGGCCTTGCATCCTTACTCGTAGTAAATCGCTGGCAAAGTTATCGGCTCCTAAAACCCCGAACCTTGCTGCTGGTTCTAGCACTACTACGTCGTGTTCTGATACTCCTGTGCCTTCAGCAGCAACTCAGCATGTGGTTAGCAATGAATTACCTGTGACATGTGATAGCTTTCCGGGACCCTCATCAGTAAATCGGGGGGTGATCCCTAAAATCAAAAATAATCAATCGCCTAATCTTCCGCCCTCATCTGGTGTTGACACCTCGGCTGTGGCTACTCTGATTTCAGATGACGAACACCCAACACTTGACATCGTATCCCCTCCAAAGGAGATCTTTTTTCGCGCCTGAGCTACCATAAAACTGCGGAATACCTAAAAAACTACGTTTGTAAAAAATTTGGGCCAGCTGTTAAAGTTATTACTTGCTACAAATTAACTAAGGACAATCTGGAGGACAGAGTGGTAGCTTCTTTCAAGCTTACAGTGCCCTCAAATTGTGATACAATTTTGAATCCTGAAGCTTTGCCACCTGGAGTACCATTAAACCATTCAGCTCAAGAAGAAGGAAGTCCTTTCGTGCACCGGGAAGACCACAACCTACAAACTAGTATAAGATTTCATGACTGTAGCTTAACTTCAAATATTTCAGTATATTACCAAAATGTAAGAGGGTTAAGGACCAAGCTTGATAAGCTCTTTTTATCGTTACAATTCAGCGTAGATGTATTTATAGGTGTTCTGAGTGATGAACTTCCAACCTTGCTCTGAAGTAAGCAATGCTGTAACGTTTCGAGCTGTCCTTCTTGTAGTTTTCTATCAGCCGCTGAATAGCCTGAATCTTTTGATCTTGTCCAGCCTTCTCCGACATCTTGGGTTGGTTCTCGTTCGTTCCAAATTCCGATAGCTGCAATCCGGCTCGACGGACCAATGTTCTGAAGTGATGAACTTCGATGAAGCGAATTGTAAATTTAAACAATGATTACTGCTGTCTTGCAATGAATCGTTTATTGGTACTTCTTTGTGGCTTTTATAAACATATTTTTTGCTTACAATACACTATTCCAAATATTGTGGTTCTCATAAGATTACGTTTTTAATTGAAATTTGTAATCAGGGCAATAAACTTTACAGCACAATTTAAAATCGAATGTGTCGATACAACAATATTGATTTAAAATAAATAAATGCAATTGATGTGAATTCAGGTAATTGAACTTTGAGTGCACTTGAATGAACTTGCAAGTGTGCTATGTATGCAGCTTGAAGCTGGTTCGTTTGGTTTGTGAATTTTGTGAGATTATGAAAATCTTTTTATGTGTGCGAACATTGCCGCCCACCAAGAGCCGGTCCGGCTCTTATAGTTGCTGGTTTCCTGTGGTCTTGATTGCAGGTTTTCCGGTAACGAATTAGCATGACTACTACGATAATCACAAAACAGGATGTTAGTGTGGATGCCGCTGCCGTAATACCATGGTCGTGGATTTTCTTCCAGACGGTTTCCTTTACTTCAGCTATCAAGTTTTCTTGCTCAGTTGCGACTGATTTTAAAGATCCAGATGACTGTATGATAGTTAATTTCGCAATATGTTTTGTCGCCGTAGCTAGATACGTTAAGTTGAAAACTGGAACCGTTGAAGTAATGTAAGATGAAAATTGGTGACTCTGGACCGTTCTTTTTGGTGAAAGGATAAACTCCTTGGTGTGAACGGTGCAGTCTTCTGATAACTGCAGCAAACCCGTTCCATTTAGTATAATATTTGTTCTTGTGTCGTGACAGGTCGTGTGTGCATGGGTTGGCTCTGGCGTTACGAATAACCAGATTTTATTTGTCAGCAATTTTTTCACAACGAGGCTTTCAATGGCAAAGGAATGTATTGAACAGTTTTCCATTGTATAAACTTTGGATATCTCTTTGACAATACAGTTTGATCTAGTTCGTAAATCAATTAATATGGATGACGATAGCAAGTATTTGTTGTGACCATTTCTTGGGCATTGAAGAACTCTTCTTCTGATATTTCGAAAAACATCTGATGCTTATAGTTGATTCCAAGGAGATTGTTGTTGATGTTGAATTCGAAGAATGTTTTCCCTTCATGCAGCTGAGGGATAGCAGTTGCCTTGACTAGGTCGTATGGCCGCTTATCGATAATAGGAAGATGACCTTGGATCTCAATTGATGCGTTGGTGTGGAAAAATGATATCTTTGTCGTGGTTATATGTAGAAGATCCAAATGTGGAGAAAGCAATGTTTGAGCTGTATGTATGTCTGCTTCAAGTTCTGCCATCTGTTGGCATTCCCAGGTTCCTGTTCTCGTATAAAGGGCTGTTAAAATACGATTGTATTTATCCTGTTTCTCGCTTGTTGGTATGTTCCCAAAATATTCAAAGCATTGTGATCGTTGTCAACCTGGAACTGGTTAATTCAACTCAATCCTGCCTCCAGCTGTTCCGAAAAATGACTGAGTTGTGTGCTCATCCTGCTTGATGTTTTGTTTAATATTTTCGTTGCTTGAAAGATAATTGCACCTTGGTGAGAAAACAATCGTTGTAGCTTTTCTTGGTTTTCTGCTAAGGTGCTAACATCGGCTATTACTTGATCATTTACGTCAAACACTGCCGTAAGCATTTGACCTAGTATACCCCGCTTGGCGCGACTAGTGATGAACTGTAATCTTTCAATTTTCTGGAGGGTGTCGTCTGTAAACTTACCGAGATGATTGACAAGACTTCTGCATCGTATTTTGTCTGTTACTTTGCCTCCCAACCTGCATAGACTCTTCATACTGTCGATCACATTTTCTATGTTCTTTCGATCTTGTATGGGGCCAGACATTGGGATCCTGATGTTTAGTTGCAACGATTCCCGTAATAAATTACCGATACCCACGTGCTCAATAATCAGACCTCCGTTTAAGTGTGAAATGTTCACAGTTGCTTGTGTTGGCGTTGAGAAGACACATAAGATCAACAAAGTCGTAAGTAAGTTCGAAATGACTCCTTTGGTAGTCATCGACTGCCGTTTTTCCTCTTTAGCCTGCTTTGATACCATGGCTTCTGGATCATTTGGAACCGGCTTTCGCTTTCTCGTACTTGACAGTGTACTAGATGATGGCTGAGGTATCGGCGATTTTCATAGAGTTTCAACTATTGGTGATTCATTTGATTGGCTTCGGAATGGTAATAGGCAAATCTTTGTAAAAGGCCGTTTTGTCACATTTCCATGTAGTTTGATCGTGACAACCCGAACAAGACCATCTTCGCCAGGATGAATTGCCAATATCCTTACTAATTGCCATTGTACCGATGGAAAATGATCCTTTTTGACTAGAACTAGATCTCCTGTTTTTACATTTTCCTGTGGTTTAAGCCATTTTGGTCTTTGTTGAAGACGTTGTAGATAATCTTTTGCCCATCGGTGCCAAAAGGAATGCTTCATTGCCTGCACCAATCTCCAACGCTTCAGTAATGTCAAATTTGTCTCCTCTGGATCACTTTTGAGCTCGAAAAAATTTCCTCCAGTCAGAAAATGTCCTGGTGTCAGAGCGGCGTCATCTGAAGGATCGTCGCTTATCGCGGTCAATGGTCTAGAATTCATGCACGCTTCGATCTGTGCATGAAATGTGTAAAACTCTTCGATGTTTAGTAACTGTTTTCCTATTGTTTTGTAAAGATTCCCCTTCATCGATTTGACACCAGCTTCCCAGAGTCCACCAAAATGTGGACTTCCAGGAGGTATGAAATTCCATTCTAGACCATCTCGAATCAGTATTTCATTACTCTTGTGCAATATTTTATTATATTCATCATGAAGTTTTCGGTTGGCGCCTAGAAAATTCGATCCGCAATCGCTGTGAATGGCTCTACACCTTCCCCGTTGTGCTATGAATCGTCGAATAGCAGCAACACACATGTCCGTAGACAAATCTGACGCTACTTCTAGATGGAAAGCTTTCGTTGCCATGCATACAAAGATGACCACGTATGCTTTTGTTGTTTCTGAACCACGTCCTCCATTCCATTTGAGTGTTATAGGCCCCACGTAATCTAACCCCATATGCTCAAAGGGATTTGACGGACGTACCCTTATCGATGGTAGGGATCCCATTAATTGTGCATTTGGCCTTGCTGTCAGCTTGAAGCATGTGAGACAGCTACGAATCTCCCTTCTTGCTAGTGAAGGCGCAGATATTATCCAGTATTCAAGTCGTAGTGTTGCAAGTGTCAACTGGATACCGCCATGCATTGTTTTTAGATGAGCCCTTTTGGTTGGCAGTCGTGCTAGTCTGCCTTTCGGTATGATAGCTGGATACTTAGTTTTTTCTCCTACCAATGCAAATTGTAGCCTTCCGCCCACCCTGAGGATACCCTCTGAATCTAACCAGGGAGTAAGCAATCGGAGACTACTGGTATTCGATAATGGTTTTGAATTCTGTAGATGCCGAATTTCATCCATATAAACATATTGTTGGGCTAGCTTTATGCATTTGTCATGTGACAGTTTAAGTTCCTTGGCTGTTAATCCTCCAATGCGCTTGTCTTTTGGATTCCGACAATTATGAGTGAACCGGAAACAGTAGGCCAGTACTCTGTTTAGTTTGCTGAAATTAGAGTATCTTTCAAAAATTTCCGGCGCATCCTTTGTCAATATTGAAAGGAGTGCGACAGCACTCTCATTAACTTCTTCTTCCTCGCAGTTTGAAATTGTTGGTTGAGATAACTTTATGTCTGTATCCCTTAGCCATGGAGGTCCATTCCACCATAAAGAAGATACTCTCAGCTCTCCTGGATATAAACCTCGTGTTGCTAAGTCAGCAGTGTTGTCGTGAGTTGCAACATGATTCCAATCGGCTGGTAATGATTCCTGTTGTATTTCGCTTACTCTATTAGTAACATGCACTGTCCAGCTTGTTGCTGGTTTCTGTATCCAGGCCAACACAATGGTAGAATCAGTCCAGTAGTTGATACGTGCATGCCCCCAACGATGCGCTTCTTTAACTTGTTTCATAATTTTCGTCAAAAGTACAGCTCCACAAAGTTCCAGTCGGGGTATGGACTGCGTTTTTATAGGTGCCACCTTGGATTTAGCAGCTAGAAGTCTCGTTGTGATTGATGAACCATTAACAATTCTCACGTAAACTGCAGCAGTGTATGTTCTGGATGAGGCGTCGCAAAATCCGTGAAGTTCAACCAGGGCGGATGGAAGGTATCCTATCCAGCGCGGGATTTTGATTTGGCTTACTTGATGGAATTGTTTCCGTACAGTAATCCAGTCTTTGATTACTTCCTTATCGAGTGGCTCATCCCAATCACATTTTGTTAGCCAAATCCTCTGCATCGCTATTTTTCCAATTATGATTGTGGGTTGCAACCATCCTATCGGGTCGAATAATTTCGATACGTCTGAGAGCACATCTCGTTTGGTTTTAGGGTCAATCGCATTGATGCTGATACTAAATGAGAACATATCCGTTGCGGGATGCCACCAAAGGCCGAGAGTGTTGACGTTTTCCAATAGCTCGATATGAAGCGGAACTTGCGTAATTCGATCTACCAAGGGAACGTTTTTCAATAATTCAGAATGATTTGCACTCCACTGTCTCAGATGAAAACCACCACAGTGCAACAAGTCCTGGAGCTCCTTTTGAACATGTCGCAAGTTCGCCAAGTTGTTTGCACCAGTTAAGCAATTGTCGACATAAAAGTCTTCTTTTTAAACTTTTGATGCGTTAGGATAGCTCATGTGTTCATCTTCTGCTAACCTGTGAAGGGTCTTAATGGCCAAGTATGGCGCACTTTTCGTTCCATACGTATTTGTAGTTAATCGATAAATTTGAATGGGGTCTGTTCTGTTGAACCGCCACAAAATGCGGAGACAATCTCGATCCGATTCATCTAGCCATATCTGTCGGTACATCTTCTCTATGTCGGATGTTATAACGTACCGGTGTTGTCTCCATCTCATTAGGATGTAAAATATACTTTCCTTAATTGTAGGACCGGTTAGTAGCAAGTCATTTAAAGATTGACCCGACTGACTCTTTTGCGATGCATTAAACACAACTCTTAATTTTGTTGTGGTACTGCTCTCTTTGAGGACGGCATGATGGGGTAAATAAAAGGAGGGGTTTTTATGGATGCCATCAATAGGTACAAGCTCCATGTGCCCAAGTTTGAGATATTCTCCCATAAATTTGTTGTATTCGTCATGTAGTTTGGGGTTTTGTTTGAACCGCTGCTCTAATTGACGGAATCGAATAAACGCTACTCTTTGAGTTTTGCTCATGTCTCTCTTTAGATTAATATCAGCCATAAAAGGTAATCGTACCGAATAAGAACCATTAGATAGTCGACGAGTATGATTTCTATAGTGTTCTTCCGCTTGTTTCTCTTCATGTGTAAGAGATCGGGACAGTGAAGCTTCCTCCTGTTCCCAAAATCGTCGCAAAGATTCATCCAGAGCGCTGTACGACATCAAAACTTGTACCTGCCTTTTCTTAGGCAATTGTGCAATAGGACCAAAAATCACCCATCCTAGTTTTGTTTGTTGAGCTGATGGATTATCTGGCAAAAATCCAGGCAGTAGAGTCTTGCTGTAGATATCAGCTCCAATTAGCAAGTCAATCTTCGACGGTACGTAGTATTTAGGGTCTGCTAAATCTTTTGACTTGAGACCTTCAGGAAGGTGTTTGGACGTCTGCGTAGTAGGTAACGGCGTTGTTATGGTGTTTAAAATTAGTGGGCTGAACATTAATTTCTCCATACCGTTTCGTCCTGTGACATGGACTGCAATGGTCGTCTCTCCACGAGTGGTTACCTCATGTTCCCCACCAACGCCACCAATTACCACTTTCGCCTGCTTCCTTAACGCCTTTAATGCTCTCACTGCTACTTCACTAATCAATGATCACTGAGCCCCCGTATCTAATAACGCTCGAAGTGTGATAGTCTCAGCCTCTGGTGATTCCGCGTCAGAAATTGCACTGGCTTGTACTAGCGCAGTCGCCAATAGAACTTGGGTTTTATCTTCGGATGTACACATGCAAGTGCTGTTTGCAGTCACCGATGCCGACGGTACTGGCTGAGCTGAAAAAAGGTGCAAAGAGGTATTGTGTCGTTTTCCACATACCTTGCAACCGTGCTTTGATGTACACTGCTTTGCCCCGTGTTGATCGCTCAAACAATTGAAGCATAGTCGCTTTGAGTTGACTAACTTTCGTCGTGTCTGAACAGTAGATTGTTTAAACTTCGTACAGTTGAAAAGTCGATGATTCTCGTTGCACATTGGACATTGTGGGCCAGTATGCACTGAATGGACCGTGATTGCTGTTCGTTTAGTGGGTTGTTTTGCAACTGAAGATGATAATGTTTCCAGCATGATGAATCGATTCTTATGAAAGTCCAACACCTTTTGCAATGTTGGTACTGCTTTTGAATGGCCGATCTGCTTCTGCCAATCCTTCCTAGTCTCATCATCAAATTTCTGGTTGAGGATGAATGTGGCTACTAAATCGAATGCGTTGACCTTTAGCGTGGAAAGCATAGTCACCAGCTGATTGGTTATGTCAACCAAACGTTTCAATTGACCAACATCATCCTTGTTGCACCGGGGCAGCTCCCAAAACCGTTGCACGATTTCGTTGGAGATTGCTCTGTTATTATCATACCGCTCAGAGAGTAGCTTCCATGCTGGCGCGTAATTTGCTTCCGTGATCGTCAGGTGCTGAATGAGGTGTTCCGCTTCACTGCGAAGTGAACTACGCAAATACTGCAGTTCCTGTACGGCACTTAGTTTATCATTCTCGTGCACCATACATTTATATAAATCACGAAATGCACACCATGACGAATATTTGCCGTCGAAGGCAGGAATTTTGAGTCGTTCTAATTTGATTGTTTCTACTTCATTCCCTGGTCCAGTTCCTGTTATTGTTGGGTTGGAGGTTTTCTCGTAATCCTCGATCTTCTCCAAAAACAGAGTAACGTAGTCCAGTACAATATTTTCCAGCGCCACGAATTTTTCCATGTAACCAGCTCGATTCTCCTTCTCTTTCTCGCTACTAAGCTCCTGGCATACCAAAGGATGATGTTCTTCGCATTCGCTCCAAAGTCCCTGAAGCTTTTCCAACCTTGCTCTGAAGTAAGCAATGCTGTAACGTTTCGAGCTGCCCGTCTTGTAGTTTTATATCAGCCGCTGAATAGCCTGAATCTTTTGATCTTGTCCAGCCTTCTCCGACATCTTGAGTTGGTTCTCGTTCGTTCCAAATTACGATAGCTGCAATCCGGCTCGATGGACCAATGTTCTGAAGTGATGAACTTCGATGAAGCGAATTGTAAATTTAAACAATGATTACTGCTGTCTTGCAATGGATGGTTTATTGGTACTTCTTTGTGGCTTTTATAAATATATTTTTTGCTTACAATACACTATTCCAAATATTGTGGTTCTCATAAGATTACGTTTTTAATTGGAATTTGTAATCAGGGCAATAAACTTTACAGCACAATTTAAAATCGAATGTGTCGATACAACAATATTGATTTAAAATAAATAATTGAATGAACTTGCAAGTGTGCTATGTATGCAGCTTGAAGCTGGTTCGTTTGTTTATGTGTGCGAACAATATGTCTTACAGAAACCTGGTTAAATAGTAACATCTTAAACTCAAAAATATCCCTTGATTTTGATATGTACTGTTGTGATCGGGACTTGGCTTCTGCAAATAATGTAGATGGAAGTGGTGTTCTTGTAGCTGTTAGTAATACAGTGCGTAGCTCTCTTTGTGCTGATTTTCACTTGATCTTGACAATCACACAATCTACGACACGGGCGTTGTAGATTGTGTGATTGTCAAGATCTTCCTTCCTAACATTACATCTTTATTAGTTACCTCTGTCTACATACCTAGTAACTCTCCTTTGTATGTGTATGATACATTCTTTCACGAGTTCATCCGCAATCTTTAATTCTAATATGCGGTGATTTTAATTTGGGAACAGTGCAATGGACGAAGAACCTTCCTTTCGCTGTTTCATCAACCGATGCATCTTCTTTATCCCTCTCTTCGTTTCTATCACTCTGTTCACTATCGCAATTGAATAATATCCCTAATGCTAATGGTCGGGTACTTGACCTTGTTCTTTCTAACTTTCCCCTAAACTGTCTATCTGTTTCCACTGCATTAAATCCTCTAGTGAGTATAGATAGTCATCATCCGCCATTATCGCTCGATCTCTCCATTACACCTTTGTCAAGTCGTACTTTTGATTCTTTTCCAAAATTCAACTTCTTCAAAGCAAACTACGAAGCTTTAGCCTCCGAGCTGAGCTTGATTGACTGGCAGGAGTTTTTTGATAATTTGGAGTGTGAGGAAGCTCTGAATAAGTTTTATAATCACCTTTATGAATTGATTAAACACTTCACACCTTTACAAGCTCTTCGCAAAGTAAAGCAGAAACCATGGCTAACCAAGCAAGCACTTAGTGCCTTGAATGCTAAAAGTAAGGCACACCGCCGTTTCAAGCGTTGTGGTACTGAAGGATCCAGAGCCCGCTTTTGTGATCTACGTCTCGTAAAGTCTGCAATGAAAAACTACTTAAGTAGCTTGGAGAGTTCCCTAATGGCGAATAATGCGAAACCATTCTGGTCAAACATTAGATCCTTCAAGTCCTCCTCTTCTGTCCCTCCTTCAGTCCGCTGGGATATTATAGTTAGCTCTTCTCCACAGGATATTTCCAACTTGTTCCCTCAGTTCTTCTCGTCAACTTTTATTCCTTCTTCTCATGTCTCACTTTTCACTGACCATATCGAAGTTGAATCCCTCATTAATTCACTTAATCCTAATATATCACCTGGTTCTGACGGCTTGCCGAATATTTTTGTCGTCATTAGCGTCTTCACTTTGTATCCCTCTGGCATTTCTCTTTAACCTCAGTCTAAAGACTGGTATTTTCCCTCCTTATTGGAAAAAAGCAAACCTTGTTCCTATTCTTAAAAGCGGTGATCCTTCTTCTGTGTCCAATTACCGTCCTATTTCCTTAATTTCCTGTTTCCCAAAATTACTCGAGCGTCTGGTACATAACCGGCGTTCAGTTTCATTGACCCCTATCTTGTCGAAGGAACAACATGGGTTTCTCAAAGGTCGCTCTACGACCTCAAATTTAATTGAATTCACCGATTTCATTGCTAAGGCCCTAGACAATCGATTGCAGGTTGATGTAATCTTCACTGACATCTCGAAGGCATTTGACACGGTCAACCATCAACTTCTCTGTTATAAACTGAAAACTTTTGGGGTTGTCGGCCCTCTCTTATCATGGATGGACTCCTACCTGTCTTCTCGTATATTTTGTGTTAGTTACTGTGGAATTACCTCTATTCCATTCTATCCGTTCTCTGGTGTTCCTCAAGGTTCCATTTTAGGTCCCCTCCTATTCCTATTGTTTATAAATGATCTTCCTTCGATTATCGCTTCCAATTGCCTACTGTATGCCGATGATTTTAAAGTTTTTTGAGCTATCAGGTCTGTACAAGATTGTCTATTTCTTCAGATGGACTTGATTGCTCTAAGTAACTGGTGTTCGTCTACCTACTTCTGTCTTAATGTTGCCAAATGCTATAAAATGACTTTTAATCTAAATCGTGCTCCGCTGACTTTCACCTATATGTTGAATGAAGTCCCACTCGCTGCTGTGAGCTCTGCTAAGGATCTTGGCGTTACTTTTGATCCTAAGCTCAACTTTGATGCACACGTTCTAATCGTGACTACTAGGGCCTCGAAAATATTGGGAATTATTTTCAGGCATGCTCATAAATTTAATAATATATCTACCCCCGTCCGCTTGTTTATCTGTCTTGCCCGTCCTATCCTCGAATATTGCTCTGTAGTTTGGTCTCCCTGACACTCCTACCTCATTGACTCGTTAGAGAATGTCCAGCGTAAATTTACTCGTGTCTTGTTTTACAAAATCAAAATCTCATATCAACCCTATGACTGCCGTTTATCCTTCCTACGTTTGCCTACTCTGTCATCCCATCGCCTATATCTAGATCAGTGTTTTCTGTATCAACTCTGTCACAATCAAATTTCATTAACATTGTTTGAAGACTTACGTCTTCGTCAATCATCGCGTTTTTCTCGGGCAAACAATTTTTTCGTGCCACGGTATACCCGTAGAAATTTATATTTTCATTCTCCCATTATACGAATGGTAAGGAATCATGATAAGCTTGAGCTTGGTCCTTTTTCCGACTCATACTTAGTTTTTAAATTGAGACTTAGAAGCCTGGTTCTTAAAACTCAACTGGAGTAAATATAAGACTTTATTTTCTTTTTTTTTGTGTGCTTTAACTTAATTTTACACGCATATTTATTATTTTTAGTACCATTGAATTTCCTTTTTATATTAATTTTAACATTTAATTCTTATTTTCATTAATTTTCTTTTCTGTTTGTTTTGTTCCATTTTGTAATTGGATTATGTTTATCTGTTAAATGGAATTTAAATAAATAAATAAATAGTGCCCCCGGCTGTTGTGAGTCCCTTTCATATTTTTGGACTGCCCAAGCATAATGTGCCACCTGGCTCCATTTGACATCCGATTCGAGCATCACCGCAACTATATTATCCGGGGTGAGCTCTCCCGTCTCCCTGTAGAGCTCCTTTCGCAGTCTGACCAATTTATTACACGCAAAAAATGTGTGGCAGGCATTGTCCTTTTCTCCTGGGTAAAACCGACGATAGGGGGACCGTGACTTACCAATCTTGTGCAGGTAAGACTGAAAACACCCGTGCGCGCTCGCAAGCTGGGTCAGATAGAGATCAGTCTCACCATGCCTTCTATTTAGCCATGATCTCACATCCGGGATGAGGCACGCAGTCCACCTTCCCTTCGTGCGATTCACCCAAGACTGCTGCCAATCGTTGAGCGAGCGCTGTCTTTCCTTGCGGACAACCATCTCCCTCACATCCTCGGTTCGGCGCAGGTAAATAGCGCGGCGCTCTCTAGCAAGGAGGGCGACAGGTATCACGCCTGCAATAACTTTCACCGACGAGTCAGAGACTGTTGGATACGAAGATGCAATCCTCAGTGCTCCTCTTCTCTGTACCTGCACCAAACGTTTTCGGTATACCTCCTTGCTGAGAGCGTCGCCCCCATACCTTTGCTCCGTACAGTAGCACTGATCAAGAGGCGTCTTCTTGACGGGCTGGGTCCCCCTACGTTGACCATAACTCGATATAGAGCCGATATAACCGAAGCAGCCTTCTCAGCCGTTGCCCCGATTTGCTCAGAGAAACTCATCTTCGAGTCGATCAGTAGCCCCAGGTACTTCACCGCTGGCTTCGGTTCGATTTGTAAGTCACCAATACTGATCATCCTTACTCTAGGGATTCTCTTTTTTGTCAAGATGACCACTTCGGTTTTTTCCAGTGCTAAACTGAGCCCGCGAGCAGCCATCCAGTCCCTCGCTTAGCGCATTAGCATACTTAGCCTAAGTTGCGCTTGTTCAACGGTGCGTCCAGCGACCAGAGCCGCAACATCATCCGCATAGCCGACCAAGCGCGACTCATCTGGCTTCTCAAGTCTCAGTAGCCCGTCGTAAGACACGTTCCACAGGTCCGGACCAAGGATAGATCCCTGGGCAACACCCGATGTAATTTCCATCCTTTGTTGGCCCTGTGTCGTGTTGTAGAGCAGGCTTTGGTCGTTCAGGTAGTTCCTCAAAAGCCGCATTCGATATTCTGGAACTTGAAAGCAGTTTTCCAGCGTATCCAGAATATCTAGCCATCTAGCGGAGTTGGCGTTCCTGGCGTCGAGTGTCACCAACAGGACGATCCGTCGCTTGATGCCACTATCGCGTCCATCTTTTCCGTTTCATGTATACAAGGCTTCCGTAGGACACCAAGCTTCCGCATGACCAGCTTGTAGCCAAGGCCCCACGGATCTTTGTTCACATTGTCCACTGGGTCTTGCCAGCAGCGAGCCTTACTACTGTTGATCAATTTGCGAAGGCATTTTCTGGCCGACTTATATGCTGCCACCCAGTTGCATGCCTCGTCACGATTCTGCACCCGTTGAGCCTCACGTCGAAGCTTGTGACACTCCTTTCACTTTTCAACGATTTGAGTTGACCACCAGTACACTGGGGTTTTCGACAGGGCATAGAAGCTTTGCAAGCAGTCGCGATAATGCTCATAGCTGAGTTTGCCACGTCTTGAGCTGCTAGTTCATCTGTTCCCTCCGAACCTCATTGCAGCGGGGCAAATGCTGTTCGTACCTCGACGAACCTCACGACATCCATCCCTCCGATGTTCCATCCAGTTGTAGAAGGCCGAGAGCACGGACGTCGGGAGACAACATCATTGATCTCAAGCAGAATGCACTGAAGATCGCTGGCTGAGTAGTCCTCTAATACTTTCCAATTGTGTATCCTCCGTACTAAGGACTCCGAGGCGAATGTCACGTCCAGTATGGTTCCCTCATAGCCAATACGGCGGAAAGTCGGCGTATTTCCGGAGTTTAGTACGACGAGGGCCGTCCTGGTTGCCATTTCCAGGATTCGTTTTCCCTTCGGGTCCGTCTGAGGCATGTCCCATTCTATTGCTTTAGCGTTGAAGTCACTCCCAACGAGCACTTTGCCCTCTGCGTTCGAGACAGCGCCCTCCAGAGCATTAAGCTTGGCTTGGAAAGATGATATCGATTCGTTAGGCGTTAAGTACATACTAAAGAAGGTGGTCTCTGAGTACCGAACCCACATGAAATCGTCCCCCCATCCACAACTCTCTGCTTGGAAGTCACTGTTCCGAACCCAGATGGCGGCTGTACCAGTTTCATCAGAATACCATAATGCAGGACTTCTATTATGGTGTTGCTCACTCAGCAGCAAGAAGTCGGCTTTCATGTCCCTCACAAACTGCTCAAGCAGATTTTGGGCGGTTGAACTGTGGTGTTGGTTTAGCTGCAGGATGCGGGTCATCGAAGCTCTGATTTTGCCTTGGCTAGGGCTTTCTGGAATACCCGGCATTTTTCTGATCCCAAGACGTGTCCAAAATCAGGTTTTGGATCAGCATCCCTGCAAAGAATACAGTGTGCCTCCTTCGTACACTCTTTTCTTTTATGTTCCATTTCACCGCATTTGTAACATAGGGAACTCCTATCGGGTCCTTTGCATACTTGTGTGGTGTGACCATAACCAAGGCATTTGAAGCATTGAAGAGGCATTGCTCTTCGCCGTATCCTACAGACAACCCACCCTATTTGTACTTTGCCCTTGTTCAGGAATTGTTCGGCGTCCTTTTCGGTCAAGTCAACTATGGCCATGCGTTGTCCTCTGTTGTTTTCTGGTGTCAGTCTCACTTTGATCCTTCCCACGCTAGGGGACTCCCTTTTGATGGCCTCTTTTACCTCGGCCAGATCTGTCACGCAGTCAATGTCCCGTATTTCGATCGTTGTCATCGGCTCGAGCGGGGCTATAGTTGCGCTTTTGTCGAGGACTTTCTTTACTGCACCGCAGAATGCTTCCTTTCCCCTATTTGATGGCCTCTTTTACCTCGGCCAGATCCGTCACGCAGTCAATGTCCCGTATCTCGATCGTTGTCATCGGCTCAAGCGGGGGTTTAGTTGCGCTTTTGCCGAGGACTTTCTTTTCTGCGTCGCAGAATGCTTCCTTAATGCTGGCCTCTGCTCAGAGTTCGACCAGTATGTGGCCCGAGCGCGTTGGTCGTACTACTTTAATGGTAGTATTGGTGTCTTCGGGCCTTACGTTTCCCCTGATGTCCCGCAGTACCTCCGCGTAGGATCGGCCATCTTGGGACTTTACAAGCAATGCCTGCTGCCGGGGTCTTCGTCGGGGCTTCTGCCTCTCCTGTTTTACATCGAGTCCTTTTTCTAATTAGGCGTCCGTACGAACTTTACTTTCTGGCTTTTTTTGAAGGAGTTTCTTTGCGGCTTTCTTCACTCCTTTTGTAAGCACTGTCTGGAACCCCCTGATCTGGTGCTCCACGCCCATCAAGTGCCTCTTCCTTCCTTCTTTTGTCCCGATCTCCTTCGATTGGGCTAGACGCCATTCTTTTATTGACTTTTAATGATGGAGCTATCTGCATGTCGCCTTAAGATTTTGCCCCAAGCGCCTCTTTAGCCTTCTGTTCGTCTTCGGCCCTTAACCAGCTCCTCCGATAGTGCCCTATGCGATCTAGGAGCTCCTCTAGTTCAAGGAGCCCTGCCTTTGCTGTTTTGCTGATTTTTGGGGAGTCGCGTGCAGATTGTATTCTTTCCAGAACATCTCCCGTTTTTCGAAGTAGTCTTTCTTCTTCGTATCGCTGGGCCGAAATTGTACCTTGCAACCATCCTTTGGCTTTCCGTTTCCGAGTGCAGTACTTCCGCCACATTTTAAACGTTGGCGGTATAATCACGCGATGTCTGGTTACTCTTTGCTTTTAGTGCCGTAATCTCCTCGTTTGCTTCTGGATTTTTCGTTGAAATGTCGGGCTTTGTGACCCTTGCATCGGTCGCTTCAGTAACGATCGCAGCGGCGACAATCGAATTTTCGGTGCTCTTTATGTTATCTTCCACTGCTCGAACACCTGAAGCATCCTGCAGAGTTTCCCGCTTCTCCTTAATAGGACGCTCGGGCGATCGCATAATTTTTTTGCTGCGCACAAAGTCCCCAGAAATCTCAGTCTGATTCAGACTGTCTGCTGTTCTCCGTTTTTCGTCTACCGTCACTGTCGTCGTGTTAGTCTTCGTTTTTTTCGTGGTTAGTACAGCTCTCGATGTACTGTTGGTTTTTGATCTTTTAATTTTGTTTGCTCCAGTTTTATTGGGTCCCCCCTCAGAGCCGCTATCTCCGTTCGTGTGTGTAGTCGCCTTTATATTCTCATGGTTATCTTTGCAGAGCAGGGAGGCCATGCGAGGGTTGGCACAAGCCGTTATGGGGACAATTGCTCAGAGCCAGACCAGCGCTAATCGGGAGTCCGTCTCAACCGAACCTACACCACCAACTCAATGGTGCGAACTTCAAACGTACTCCGAGGCCTGCCAAGGTTTTACCGGGACGGAGACGGTATGATAGTTGAATTGGAGCCGTTCACACACGGGTTTCACTTTGGCGCTACTGTGCAAAGCAACTAGGTCCAAACCATCACATCCGCCAGCCCAAAGTGTCAATTCCAGTTGTTGTCCAAAGCGTAGTCCAGATCCAATCAGAGTCGTTACCTGTCATCCCAGGAGGGAACCTCACGGCGCCCCCCATATCCTCGGGCTCGTGGGGCGGCACTCCCCAGAGAATGCTAGCCTCCAAGAATGTTCTTGTCGACCGGCTTTCTCCCTGCGGGAATTTCCTCGGGTACATGGGGGCGGAACTCCCCAAAGAATGCTAGCCTCCAAGAGTGCTCTTCTCGACCGGCATTCCCCCTGCGGGGTTTCCTCGGGTACGTGGGGTTTAGCCACATTTGGGCTTCTGATTTAAGCCAATGAGGTCCATCCCACCATAAAGTGCATTTTCTTAAGTCTGCTGGTGAGAGTCCTCGAGACGCTACGTCGGCAGGGTTCCCCTTCGATGGTACGTGCTTCCAAGTATTGGCACCTAACAATTCATGGATTTGAGTTACTCTGTTTGCCACAAAGCTTTTCCTTTTTGATGGATGAGCTTTTAACCAATCTATGACGATTTCCGAATCGGTCCATGTCTGAAGTGTAAAATTTTGTATTTGTACTGTCTTTATGACGGAGTTTATTAGCTTTGCAAGCAATAATGCGCCACACCGTTCTAATCTGGGCAATGAAATAGTTTTAATGGGGGCCACCTTCGTCTTTGCAGTCATTAAAGAAACCTTTCTACCGTTTCTACACTGAATGCAAGCATATACCACTGCTGCATAAGCCTTCATTGAAGCATCGCAAAAGCCATGATAGTCGACGTGATGGTTTGGATCGGTATAATGAATCCATCTTGAGATTTGAATTGAAGGAATTTCTCGTAAAGAATTATAAAAGTCCAACCACTTGTTGCTGATGTCGTCTGATATTGCTTCGTCCCAGCCAATACCGATGAGCCATAAATCTTGCAAGAATATCTTCGCTTGGACATCTGTAGGAGCTATTCATCCTAAAGGGCCAAATAACTTAGCGATTTCGGAAAGAATTCTTCGTTTCGTTAGAGGTTTTATGAGTGGTTCTATCTGACAGGTATACAAAAAAAATCGTTTGCTGGATTTCATTGGGCACCTAGTGCCTTTACGTTGCTAGCCCCATCGATGCACAATGGTAATACATTTTCATTGGTTTCCGCTGATATGTTGCGTAAAACCTCAGGTGAATTCGATGATCACTTTTGCATTTGAAATCCGCCTGATTTCATGAAAGCCTTGACTTGATTCGTTTTTTCTATAGCTTTTGGAATGGTGAAGTCGCCAGTAATTAAGTCGTCCACGTACATGTCGTTGGATATAGTTTTGGATCCGATCGGGTGTCTTTCTTTTTCATCTGATGCTAGTTACTTAAAAGTTCTGATCGCGAGGAACGGTGCACATTTAGTTCCAAAGGTAACAGTTGAGAGTGCAAAGTCTTCTATGGGAGCGTTGGGTGCCTCGCGTCAGATGATACGTTGAAAGTTTGAGTCTCTTGGGTCTATTCTGATTCGGCAAAACATTTTTTCAGCGTCAGTCATAAAAACAAAAGAATATTTTCTCCATCGAAGTAGTAACGTAGCCAAATCGTCTTGAATTGTTAGTTCTTTCATATGTTTTTTGGGAGGCATCGAACACAACACGAAGCTTGGTGGTACAACTACTTTCTTTAATGACTGCGTGATGTGGGAGGTAACAAGAAGCGTATGTCCCATTCCCGTTGCGTTCCAAAATAGAATGATCTTCTTCGGTAGTTTCTACTCGATACATTTGTCCAAGAGTCAAGTATTCATTTAAACAAGAAGAATACTAGTGCTTTAATTCAGGATGCCTCTGAATACGAATCTCCCAGGGTGGTGTTTCTCCTATCATTTATGAACGGTAAGCCGATTTGGTATCGACCGTCTGAACACGGTTTAATGTTATCCTTGTAAAAATTTTCACATTTTTCTTCTTCTTCGCTGATGAATTTCTCAGTTCGCGCTTCCTCCAATCCCCAAAATAGTTTTACCTGACTATCGAGTTCGCATTTTATGTGGAAATTTTGATTACTAGTGGCTCGAGGGTGACCAGTTCCAGAAGTGAATCCATCCAAAGATGGTTTCTTGTGCGATTGATGTTCCTGATGGGCCCTTTCTGAAACCCGGTTGCATAATTTTTGCGTATACATCAGCCCCAATAAGTAGATCGATCTTCCTTGGTTGGTTAAATAAAGGATCTGCCAATTTCAAGTCCTGAATATGATCCCATTGATTACAGATGATCATTCGGCTGGGGAGAAGATTTGTCAATGTTTTTAAGACAAAACAGTTTATCCTAACTTCGTTGAAATTATCGAGAGGTTTAAGTTGCAAATTTACTCTGCTAGTAGTTCTTCCTACCTTAATATGATCAAGGCCCATCACATCCGCACTTATGGAATCTCTTTGTAACCGAAGAGTTTGAGCTGCAGCCTCTGTAATAAGCGAAGCTTGCGAGCCAGGATCTATTAAGGCTCTCAATGCCTGTTCGATTTCCCATGGCGTTATTACTTTAATCATTGTCGTTGCTAGTAATATTTCTCTGCTTTTAAAAGAGTTTTTCGCCATGTATGAGTTGATATTCTGTTCGGCCGAAAGCTTGTGCTTGAGGAGACAATTGTTGGTCTTGATTCAAATTTCTATTTGTGGATGTACGCATATTAGCGGTCCCAGTTGCTGTATTTGAACCCGATGTGTTCCGATGGAGCAGCGTGTGGTGTCGCTTTTGACAGTCCCTACAGCTATGTTTGCTAGGACAGTTTGATGATAAGTGCCCTGGCCCTAAGAAATTAATACATAAGCCTTTAGCCTTGATTGTATTAAATCTCAAAGCATGTTTCATCGCGAGAAATTCTGGGCACTACCGAAGATTATGTGATGTGATACACAACATATAGGTCTGGTCGCGGTGTGGAAAGTTCTAGTTTGCGAAAAGCTCTTATCTGGTTTGGCATCCCTTAAACCTTGGGAGTGTGCAGATCTGAAGGACTTAGGTGGAACCCTTCCAATGCTCTTAAACAACCTTCTAAGAAGCTTTGAACTTCTTTCCATTTTACTAAATCCGTTCGCCTACTGAGACTTTGCTCCCAGAGCAATCTCGTAGTTGGTGGTAGCTTTTCGATCGTGATGTAGACTATCAAGTCATCCCAAGTGTCGACAGGAATGTCTAAGTTTTTAAGAATTTGTAGGCACTCTTCAGTGGTATCAAGCATAGCTCTAATACACTCGCAGTTCTCAAAAGCCATTGTATTTTGTGATAAAAGGCGCTTTAATTGAGTCTTTACCAGAGCACGTTTGTTAGTATATCGCTCTTTTAGAAGCTGCCAAGCAATGTCGTAATTGAAATTGGTTACTTGGATATGTCTACGAAGATGATGAGCATCTCTAGAAATATGAAACTCGAGATATTGCAATTTTTGAGCAGGGGATAAACTTCGATTCTCATGAACAAGATGCTTAAACAAATCGTAAAACGAAAGCCAGTTTTCGTAATCACCGGAAAATTTTGGTAGTTCAATTCTCGGTAATCTTATTCCAGTTTCTTTATTTGACTGAGCCGCCATTGCAACCTCGGAAGACGCTTCGTATTTCTGTATCAACCTTTACTGGCTCGGATGGCCAATCTGTGATAAAGGTTTCTTGAATGAGAGAGTAAGATTGAACGTATAATTCTTCGACGTCGGAATAGACTTGGTTTTCAAAATAAGTTTTGACGATAGGCGAAAGAATCTCATTGCCCACTGCCTTTAGCGCTACAATTTTGACATTGTCAGCTTGAAAATCGTCCCAATACTCTTTAAGCATTTGAAGCTGAGCAGAATAATAGGACTTTGTCTTCCTGTCTTTCCCATCCTTCTTGTCATCCATCGTATTCAATTTGTAGGTTATATATAGAAAAATATTTACCAATCCAGTTACTAGTCGCGTTGTGTGCTAATTCCAACACGTGGTTCACAATAGAGTATTTTTCTCAAAAATTCAATGATACAAGAGTATAACGTCTACTTTGTATGTAGAAATTTCAAGCGTTTTTGAAATTTGTTTCAAGAATTCATTTAAAGTTAAATCGATAATGCAAGCGGAACAAAGGCCGAGAAAAAGGCTACAAACGAAAAATGTCAATTACCAATGTCCACACTATGATAACGACAAATTTGAACAGAAGGAAGACTAATCGCAGTATTAGCGTCACTCCCGATAGAAAAAAGATTTACTGTTGTCGTAAGTATGTACTGGGGTGATGCCAGTACTGAGAGTAGCTTGTACATGATGCAAAATTATATGTATGTGTGTATGTGTATGAGGCTGGAACTATAATGGTATTGCTCGCCGCTGCTTTGTCATGAGAAGACTGAACATCTTCCCCACCATGAAAACTTCTGTTTTCATCCAATTATTTGATAGGCAATGGACATAGCTTCACGATGGCCCGGTTGAAGATTCCCGAAGCTGTACGTACTGTAGCAACTCGAACCTTATCATCTTCGCCGCGTGTCACATCGATAATTCTGGCGAGAGGCCACTTCATAGGTAGAAGATTTTCATCTTTCATTAATACAAGTTGGTTAACCTTGGCATTGCTTTTGACTGAGGTCCACTTAGATCGCGACTGCAATAGGTGAAGATAGTCGTTGCGCCATCGAGTCCAAAAGGATTGCTGGATGAAGGATATTTTTCGAAAGTCCTCCAAGGAATCGAATTTAAGTTGTGTGATGATTGGTTCGGGTAAGCTTGTAATTGGTCGTCCAATCAAGAAACGTCCGGGTGTGAGGGCTTCCAAATCAGTTGGATCCGATGACATCTCCGTGATGGGTCTAGAATTAACGATCGCCTCCGCTTGATTGATAACCGTAAGCATTTGTTCATGGGTTAGCGATGCATTGGCGACTGCTCTGGTAAGGTGAAATTTTGCCTTCTTCACCGCCGCCTCCCACAAGCCACCAAAATGTGGGGAGCGTGGTGGGATGAAATACCATCCAATGCCTTCTAGAAGGCAAGCTTGCTGGACTTTGTCAATATGTGATTGAGTTGAGAAAAGTTTTCTTAGCTCTCGCAACTGGTTATTGGCGCCGATAAAATTAGTAGCGTTGTCCGAGTATAGCTTGTTGCATTTTCCCCTGCGAGCGAAGAATCGTTTAAGGCATAAAATGAATGCTGCTGTCGATAAATCTGAAACGAGTTCAAAATGTACAGCCTTGGTAGCGAAACATATAAAAACCGATAAGTAGCCTTTGATTGGAGATCTTCCTCGTAGTTGAGCTCGCAGGAAAAACGGTCCACAAAAATCTACACCGGTAACCGCAAAGGGATGTGATATTTTCAGCCTATCCGATGGGAGGTTTCCCATTATTTGCTGAAAGAAGCGAGGCTTCGCTCGAAAGCATATCGTGCATTGATGAATAACTCGTTTAGCCTCCGACTTTACGTTGATCAACCAAAACCTTTGCCGAAAAATGTTTACCAAGGTATGGCAGCCAGCATGTGAGTTGTTAACATGCAAGAAGGTTAACAATGCATTTGTAAAGGGATGCGCTCTCGGAAGAAGCATTTGATGGCGCGCATCAAAGGGTAGATCAGATTTCATAATACGTCCACCGACTCGAATAACTCCATTTCCATCAAGGAAAGAACGTAGAGGTAAAGTTCGACTTCTCGCATTTACGGATGCACCCTTAAGGAGGTCAGTATAGTCACGATTAAAATATACTCGTTGTATGCAACAAACGATAACCGTGACTGCTTCTCCTAACTCTGACACCGTAAAGCTTCGTAACGCAAAGCTAGGTTTCGTTGAACTACGTGCTCGCAACCGCAATGATTTGAGGTATCGATTAACGTATCCAAATACTCGAAGAGTTTTCCAGTATGAGTTAATATATTTTGTGTCCTCAACTAGGTCTTCCACTGCATAAGACGACAAGACTGTGAAGTTCAGCTTGCGATATTCTGGAACATCGATTTGATCTGGAACCTTTCCATGATATGGCCATTGTGATGACGATGCGGATAAAAAGCTTGGACCATGCAGCCACAAGTTAGACCCTTGTAGACTTTCTGATTTAGCGCCTCGCGAGATCAAATCTGCCGGGTTATGCTGCATTGGAACATAGCGCCATGTAACGGATGTAACAGCTTAAATTTTGGACACACGATTGGCTACAAATGTGTACCATTGGTACGAAGGTGCACTTAGCCAGGCTAACAAGATTTGTGAGTCACTCCAACACACGATATCCGTGAGGTCACCGGGGATAATCTTCGTAGCACGTTCTATGAGCTCGCAAAGTATTAGGGCTGCACAGAGCTCTAGATGCGGTATCGTAGTAGTTTTCAATGGAGCTATACGGGATTTCGAACAAAGCAGGTTCGTCGATACTTTCTTATCAGGAGTTTCACTTCGAATATATATACAAGCTCCATAAGCGCGTACACTGGCATCAGCGAATCCATGTATTTGAAGGCTGGAATTCGACAAACAAACATGTCGTGGGATACTAAAGTTGTTGACCTTGGCCATATCCGAGCGAAAAGACTGCCATCTTGTTTGCATCTCGATGGGTAAGCTTTCGTCCCAATCAATATTAAGCTTCCACAACTCCTGTAGAAAGAGTTTGGCGGTAACAATCACTGGGCTGAGTAATCCTAATGGATCGAAGAATCGAGCAGTTTCCGACAACACTATTCTTTTGGTCACAGAACTTCGTATTTCTGGCGAGTGATATGTAATCAGAAATTCATCGGTAGCTGGGTTCCAGGCTAGGCCAAGAGTATTGATGAAATCCTTGTCATCTAGTCGAGTCATTACTTCTTTGTCATTTTCATCGATTTTTTCTAGCAACGATGGTTCATTTGATGCCCAGTTTTTAAGGGGGAAGCCGCCTGATAGTAGAATATCGGTAACTTCGTTTCTGATCTTTGCAGCTTCATCCAAGTCATCACTTCCAGTAAATAAGTTTTCGACATATGCATCTCGCTTGATAATCGATGCTCCTACTGGAAACTTACTCCTAGCATCTTTTGCCGCTTGACGAATAGATTCTACTGCGTAATATTGAGCAGACCCAGTGCCATAAGTAACTGTTTTTAATCGATAGAGCTTCACACGATCATGACTTGAATTACGAAAAACTATTAGTTGTAGGTCTCTATCACTGGGATGCACTATGACTTGCCGATACATTTTTTCTATGTCAGCTGATATTACATAAAGATGGCAACGAAATCGAAGTAAGATCGAAAATAGGTCATCTTGAACTGTGGGTCCTACCATTAGAATATCGTTTAAGGATACACCACTGGAGGATTTCGCAGAACCATCAAAGACTACGCGTAATTTAGTGCTGCTGCCATAATTCTTTACAACACAATGATGGGGGAGAACATAATGAGGTTTGTGTAACACACACTGTGAATCAATGACTCATAAAATCGTAGTAACTGACGCGTAATTCACGGCATTTCTCAAGTTTTCATTCAAGGCTACAAAATCGTTTCAATGCGATTTCGTATGTGTCACCAAACACTGATGCATCTTGCCTTAAGGGTAATCTCACAACGAACCGACCGTTTGCATCACGAATTGTATTGACACGAAAGTGTACTTCACAAGCAATCTCCTCAGCTGACCTTTTGTCTATTTCACTATTACAGTGGTCTAGCTCCCAAAACTTAGCGACGATATTATTTGAATTTTGTTCGCACGGTTCACTGTTACTGTCGGCACTAATGTTTACACTGAGTGAGTTGTATGAAGTACTGGATGGCCCCGAAACCACCCAGCCGAAAAGAGTTTTCTGCACGATAGGCCGATTAACACCTAAATCAATTTGTCCAACAGCAAGTAATTTGAAAAACAAGGCAGCACCAATCAAAATATCAACTTTCCGAGGTATGTCGAATTGAGGGTCCACTAGTGGAGTGTTCCTAGGAATATTTCAGTCTGATGTATTGATCCTTTGCAATGGCTGCAATCCGACGAAATTTGGTACGATGAAAAACTCTAGCAATGAACTGAAATCGTTTTGTAGTGATTGCACGGTGGCAACGGTTTTCGAAATACATCGGGGTGTCGTCATACGAATTCCACTAATAGCCACATCAGTTTTTTCTCGTCGTAAACGAAGTTGCTGGGCGAGTCTCTCTGTCATGAAGTGCAACTGGGAACAGCTGTCCAATATCACTCGGCATTCGATTGAAGCTCCATCAGGTGATTTGACTCTGATAATAGCTATACTCAAAATAACGTTGTTGGGTTGAGCATCTTCTTCCTGGCGGGACAATTGATGTCTAGATCTCGTTTGACCGATCAGCGACAAATGTTCGACGGTTGTTGGAGTTTCAATTTCAGTCGACTGATGAGATCTTTGAGAGATGCCTGAATTCTTTACGTGACCGTGGAGTAAAGTATGATGGCTGCGGTTACATGTACGACACTTGCTCGATAAACAACTTTTCAATGACGAAGGCAATTGTGACACAAATTCAATTGCTTAGCTCTTTGGTAAATTTGGTCGGGTGGCATGCTCTTTAACCCATTGCAGTCGAATAATGTGTGTCCGCTGCGTGAATTACAAAAATTGCACTTCGCTCTCGTATCACAGTTACTAGCAATTAAACTAGTCCACTTGGATTTATTGACGATTGAAAGAGGTTTGTTGTTGGATTTTGTTTCTTCTACGAATTCTAGCGCTGAGCATCGTAGATTCAAGAAATCAGTAAACTTTTCCCAAGTTAGAAATTGAGCGCTAGATTCTATGGATGATCGAGAACAGCTGGTAATTAATTCTTGTCATTTGAGCTGAGACTCAGCATCAAGCTTTGATACGAAAATGTGCAACAAGAATCCATCTGCGATATTTTCCTTTGTACCGAGGCTCAGCAAACAGCGCATACGCTTGTTTATAGCATCAGTCATCTGACGCAATTCTTTAGTAGACAGATGACGAATGGATTGCACTTGAAGCAAGTCGTTGATATGCGAAGCGAAAATGTATGGCTTGTTGTCGAATCTCCTTTTCAAAAGCTCCTTTGCCTTAGAATAATTTTCTTCGGTAAGCTCAATCCCCTCTATCAATGAAGCAGCTGTACCGGTTAGTGCAGAACGAAGATATTGGAATTTTTCCAAAGACGATAAGTGGGTATTGGAGTCGATCAATTTCTCGAACATCCCAAGAAAACCTAACCACTCACTGTACAAACCCGAAAACTTGGTCAAATTCAGTTTCTGCAAGTGAAGTCTGTTTGATGAGGTTTCGGAGGCAGCGGTCGAATTCCAAATGGCGGATGCATCGACTGATTGCCTCGGGTGAAGCTTCTCGATAATTGATAGCAAATTAGCCTTGAGTTGGCGATAACTGTCTTCATATAAGTCCCGTTTCCCAGATGATGGCTCTTCTGCGTCTAAAACCTCGAGTTGGCACTGAACAGTTTCAAAGTTTTTGAACTGTGTCTCAAGTAGACCGAGTTTGCTTTCAGCCTCGAAAACGGATATATTATCCACTTTGCCATCGAGAAAGGTTTTCATCCGAGTTTGCTGGGCCAAGATGACGCCACGTTGTATACGCAATTCCGATATTGCCTTTGCGCTTGAGGTGACCTTGGGGTCGAGTTTTGGATTATTGTCACCGGCCATTTTGCACAATTGAATTCACTGATAGCGCGATGAGTTCTCACGAAAAGTTTCAAAGATGATCACGCAAATCACAAGGGGAAATGAAAACTAAGATGGATCGTAGTAGTCTTTGCGTATAGACGTTTTTTAAATCGCTCCTGTCAAAAGTTTTCAAAAATCAAATTAATTTTTTAAAAAAACGTTAGTACGAAGTAAATTTTTATCGGAAAAAATCTTATATTGTCGAAGTAATCGACACAGGAAATTTCTATCGAATATTTCTACTTCGATTGGTAACGAAAAACAAATTACCAAAGAAAATTTCACCGCTGGTATGGAGGAGCCCGACGGCTTCCCACCGTTGGGGCAACCTGGGGAAACGACGAATACAAAACTGGCGATAATCAACAAAAGAAAACATAACGAAGAAAACTCCGCAGATGCAGGGTGCAAGCTGCGAATAATAGCGGACAATCAACAAATGGCCAAATTACAGAAAAAAAATGATGAACTAAGGCAAGAGATACAGTCCCTCAAGGATCTCTTCAAGAAAGGGATGAAGTCTCAAAAGACGCAGCAACAAAATCAATGGCAACAGGTAACAAAGCCGAAGAAAAGTACAAAGCAAGCAATTCCAGAAGAAGTTCTAAGTGCTGGTGGCAACAAGGAGAGCCAAAACTATTTTGCAGCGCTGGAGGAAGATATGGAAATCGAAGAAAACATCGGAGGTAATTTTAATCAAGATAATGACGTTAATTTTATTCAATATTTAAAGAACAAAAATAAGGAGAAAAAACCAGCCCGCAGTTCTGCTGGTTCCTCTGAAAAAGCTTCCCACAAGACAGAAAAAGTTCCGCCAATCAACGTATTCGGACAAAACGGGAAAGATATGGTTCGGCTTTTGGCAGCCGAAAATAAACTGGCCAATTTTGAAATCAAAAGAGTTAATGCCGAAAAATTAACTATAAGGACGAAATCACTGGTTGATTTCAAGTCAGCCGAAGATGCGTTGATTTCTGGGAGGTTCCACACTTCACCTATACCCCAAAAAGTGAAAAGAATCAGACCTTCTTGTTGAAGGGTTTGGACAGTGGAAAGGATACGGTCGATCTTCTTCAGGTGCCCAAGGAAGCTGCACCAGATATTGATTTTGTTTCAGTCAAAGCCTTTGCGACAAGAAGGTCGACATAGAAAGGAAGAATTTACCACTTTACCTGGTACAAATCGCAAATAAGAGCAGTCCAAGTGCCCTTCAACAAATAAGGTACTTGAATTTCAGAGTGGTGAGGTGGAAACGCCTCCAGAAAAGAGAAGTCAACCAGTGTTACCGGTGTCAAAGATTTGGACATTCGGCTGCCAATTGTGCCATGCACTATCGTTGCGTTAAATGCAAAGACGTTTATGCTCCCGGTGAATGGAAATTGGCTCAGACGGAGCCTAAAGAAAAATTATACTGCGTTAACTGCGGTGTTTTTGATCACCCAGCATCATATCGAGGATGCTCCCGATATAAAGATGCAAAAGTTAAATTTTCTCCAAAGCAAACACAAGTACACCGTAATATCATACCTTCAAACTTCGTCAAGCCCGGAGTATCATTTGCACTCGCCGCTAGAGGACCAGCAGAAAATGCTGGAAATAATGTAAATAATGTAAGTGGCAATAATGAGCTGCTTCTCAAAATTTACCAGCAACTTGATTCTTTATCGGAGAGAATCGATAAACAAGATTAAAAAATTAACTTTGCTTTCCAGCGTTTAGGTCTTTCAAATGCCTAATAATAACTTGTCATCCAGTCATATTTCCATGGATAGGCTTCGCCTTATATCGATCAACGTCAACTCTATCGTTGCTATACATCGACGTAATTATCTCCTTGAATTTATTGTTAAGCAAAAGCCTGACATCATACTACTCACTGAAACCTACCTCAATTCATGGCATTTCATGGAATTCAAAGATTTTGCATTCGTAAGAAACGATAGGGTAATAGGTGATGGGGGAGGTGGCACCGGGATATTGGTTAAAAGACCCTACTGTTTCCAAAATATTGAAAAAGTCGAATTCAAAAACTTTGAATTTCTTGCAGTGTCCGTCATCAAAATTTCACTGCCAGTTGGAGATAACCTCTTCGTTATCTCTGCCTATGCAACTGGTCAAAATGTTCTCAAGTTCAAGGAGGAACTCAATTCCTTGTTTGAAATACTCGAATTGAACAGGCTGCATAGTTATTATATTTTTGCCGGTGACCTGAATGCCAAGCATACATCATGGCTAAACGCCACCAATAATCCAAGAGGTGTATTCCTGAAATCATGGATAACAGAGAACCAAATTGAATACAGGCGCAACCTATATGGGTCGGAGTTCCCAACATACCCTAGGACAAATTCATATTTGGACCACTGCATTGCTGACGCAAGACTTGAATTCAGCTCTAATAGTCCTCAACGAAAACTGCAGGTGCTTCCTTATGATAGCGACCATAACGCAATCGTAATGGAAATCAAACATCACAGGGATGATTTCTTCCTCATTCCAGTTCAACATGAAAACCATCGGTTGAATTTCAAAAAAACAGACTGGGGAAAGTTTCAAAAGAAGTTTGATCGGGAGTGCCAGAAGCAATGTCCCTCTTCTGATGATGGCAACGCTTGCTCAATGGTTCCTAATAACAGAAATCTAGCTGACGATGAAATACTCGTAGATCTCTATTTGTCGAAGTTAGAGAAGCTGACGTTGAAAACGATTGAGAAAGCTGTTCCCAAGATTAAACATCGAAACAATATGGAAGGATATGAAACACCAACCATTGCAAAGTTGAAAAGATTGAAAAGCCTTCTTCTCTCCCGCGTCAACAATATTTATCGACGATTTTTGGACTACAACCATCCCTCGTTGGCTTTGTTGAATTTACAACTGAAGAATGTTCAGAACTAAATCTGGTCATACTTCAGGAGTGAGGTCAGCAATCAATGGGCGGAAAAACTCAGGGGTATTAGCCCACACGACCCAGATGGCGTTTTCGCGAAAGTGAATAGCTTATTCCGCAGGAAGTCTCGAGTGAAAGTATTGAATCTTGAAGTCGTTAGTGATGAGATAAATCTTCTCGATAGAGCTGGTATCGAAATTCTCCGGATAGAAATGGAAACAGGACTATATATGACGAATTGCAGAAACTTGCCCTGATTGGAACACATTTTGAATTGGTTCATTTACCAAACCCAGAGAGAAGGAATGAAATATTTTCGGAGGTCGTTGAAGCAAAAGTTTCCGACTTCAAATCAAGCCTGAACGGCCAATCAATTCTTCATTTCGAGGAAACATTGACATCTGACCTCATACCGAGCTTGAATCTTATTGATTATTTTGTCAGCTATGAAGACTTGTGTTTCATATTTCGCAGAATAAACAACAAAAAATCATTTGGTACTGACGGTATTCCCAATATAGTTCTCCGTCATTTGCCTGAGGTTGCATTAGGAATTATTGCATATTATTCAACAACATGTTGAACAATTCATATTTCCCAAATGAGTGGAAAAAGGCTAAGGAAGAAAGGAAAATAATCTTCATGTCCTAAAAGCTATCGCCCAATTGGCTTGCTGCCAAAAATCAGCAAGGTGTTTGAAGTGATACTCAACAGAGCATTAAATGCCCACATTGAGGAATATGAGTTGATGCCAAATTGCCAATTTGGTTTTCGTGCCAGGCATTCGACCATACATGCAATAACGAAAGTAACCTCAAACATCTGTTGGAAACCAAACAACAAAGAATGTGTTGGAGCATGTCTCATTGATATGGAGAAAGCCTTCGATACGGTGTGGTTAGATGGACTAGTTTATAAACTCCTTCAGGACAAGTTCCCCAGACACCTTGTCGCCATAATGTGCAATATGTTGTACGGGAAATCGTTGGTTGTAACTGATGGAAATCTGACAACAATGCGCGAATTCAAGGTCTTGAATGGTCTACAGCAGGGAACAATTACTGCGCCCCTGTTTTTCTCAATATTCATTCGCAAGCTATTGAACAGCTTTGATTTTAACGACTCGCCAACGCGATCATTGGTAGCGTTTGCTGATGATCTGATCATCTATACGGCAGACCGAAAAGCTACAATAGTTCAGAGCAATCTTCAAAAAATGTTTAATGATGTGCAGCTCTACACTGATAATTGGCGAATGAAAATCAGTTCGCAGAAGAGCGAAACAATTTTGTTTCGGACAACGCTGCAGGGGGCCAGTCAAGACCTGAAACGTAATTGGAAGGATTTCCACATTATGGCTGGTGAGGGTAGTTCAGAACGGATTCCACATAAATCCTGTGTTCGATACCTCGGTGCTCATCTCGATCAGTATCTGTACTATACTGAACATGTGAAAATCATGCTCAGTAAAGCATTAAAAGTAGTCATGGCTCTTCGGCGACTCTTTTATTCCAGATACATTGATCAAAAAGTCAAAGTTATTTGTTACAAGACACTGGTTAGACCAGTTTTGACATACGGATGCCAGATCTGGTACAACCAGAGTGCTAGTACAATGGAAAGATTAAGAGTTTTCGAAAGGAAATGTCTTCGTGCATGTACTGGTTTGTACAGAAAGCCTGAGACGGATTGGAAGTACTATATATCGAATAGAAAAATTTATCAAACCGCTCAAGTGACAAGAGTCGATATCTTCATATTGAAACTTCTTCGGAATCAAATCGCAAGATCTGTAACTGTGAGTGAAAACCCTTGGATTTCACAGCCGTTCCACCCTACAGACGGGTATATTGTGACTTGCCTCACTACTGGCTTCGTTCCTCCAGAAGCATTCGTGTATTTAGACATGAATCGATATGTTTTTGATTCTGACGGCGTCCCAATCATATATCACATATATAGACGGGCCACCGATAAGAAGATAAAATATCCTCCGAATCTGAGTTCACGAGACCAACAATTCCAATGGCGATACTCATTTGCTAGATTCGTTTAGGCTGGTCGAGCTGAGATGGAGCAATCTAGGTATTGGTGGCTGAATGACAATGTCTAAATTATTCGTGTGTATTTTCTGTTTTTGTTCTTTTTCTCTTACTTAGTTGTTTTTTAGATTCATCTCATTATTGCTACATCTAGTGTTATTGTTTATTTGTATTATAAATTCGGTATAAGTTTCAATATAAGGTAACGTTTTTTTTTTTTTTTTATTATTGAACTTATTGAGAATTAGGGTGTAACATATTAGGTATTGGATATAAGTTCATTGTTGTGTTAGTAATATAAGTAATTTTTGAATAATGCTAGTTGGTTTTTACTCCTTTTTCCAATTGAATCAAAGTATATCTAATAATCTTAATTAATTTAAATTTGCTAGTGTATTTTTTTCATTAAATGTGTTTAACTGATAACGTATAAATTTAGAGAGCCATTCGGGCCATTAAGTTTTTTATAGTTTTATTGTTTAGAATCTGCTTTATGTTCTTTTAAAATTTATAACGATTGGTATTAAATAAAGCGCATTTGGCTTCGACTTTGACTTTGGGAAATGAAAACTATTCGATTACTGATAATTGTCAAGCGAAAAACGATGAGCGATAAATGCTTTAGATAATTAATTCCGAGAACGAAAACTGCATTGCGACAATTATCCGGCTCGACGGACCATGTAGAAATTTCAAGCGTTTTTGAAATTTATTTCGAGAATTTATTTAAAGCTAAATCGATAATGCAAGCGGAACAAAGGCCGAGAAAAAGAGTAAATTGTCAATGTCCGCACTATGATAAGGACAAATTTGAACAGAGGGAAGACTAATCGCAGTATTAGCATCACTCCCGATAGAAAAAAGATTTACTGTTGTCGTAAGTATGGACTGGGGTGATGCCAGTACTGAGAGTAGCTTGTACATGATGCAAAATTATATGTATGTGTGTATGTGTATGAGGCTGGAACTATAATGGTATTGCTCGCCGCTGCTTTGTCATGAGAAGACTGAACATTGTCGTTTCAAAGTCCCTTTGCCACGAAGGGTCACTACAGTTAAAACTTTAAGTTTAGAATTCAAAACTGCAGAGTTCAAAATCACTGTTCACAAAATCACAAGAATCTAAATTGTAAATGTTACCACACAATTTCACTGGAGTTCTAATTGCGTTTAGAGAAGACTCTCTTGATTTTAAATTGTTTTCACAAATCACTAGTGTTCATATAGCTTCCAATATTCTTAACAAATCACGAGAGTTCAAAATGATATCAAACTACACGATTCACGAGAGTTCAAAATGTTTTCAGAATTCACAAAATCACTAGATTTCAAAATGCCCGGCTCGACGGACCATGCTTAGGGTTCAAACACAAAAAAAAATGGAATTATTCGAATAAAACAATGAAATTTAGATTTTGAATAACATCTTTATTCACCGACGGTTTGATTTCAAGTTCAAGCAAAATAAAAATGAAAAGAACAATATGTCATTAGAATGTAATCTAAAAATAGCACAAGTAAAGCAGCAAAAATCATAAACTTCCTCGACACAACAACAAATACAATCCAACATTCTGAATTGCAACCGTATGATCGTAAATGCTTAACGGATGGCAATATATCCAACAACGTTTAAATGCGAACTGTATTAGGTAGAATGTAATGTTGGCAGCAATGCGAGGCTCAATGGGGTAATATTGGAATAGGATTGTACGGAAATGCAGCGTTCGATGGGCCGAGACTGAACAACGACGTTTTTAAATTTTGCCACTTATGTTTTTGGAGGCATTACAGGCTTATTTACTAATCGTTACGTTACTAAAACTCTCAGCAGTTATATTTTTTGGAGATATTTCTTTTCTTTAGAATTTTAAATAAAATTAGGCCACCTCTACTAAGCGTGATTCCAAATTTTTTGATTGCGTCGAAATAAATCATCCTCTTGAATTTGGAATCATGTCTTTGGTTCTGGTTCATAGTTCTGTTTTATTAGTTGGCTTAAGACAAAGTAAACATGCAAAGCAAACAAAATCCAATTCAATTATTTTTCGAGGAATTTAAATTAACATCGAAACAATTTTACCGCACGCGTTGTGGTAAACATTGTCGAGGTTAACATTCTGGAACTTGTCTTAACCTTCTGAGCATACACATAATCAATTATAAAATAACCAAACGCCAAAATGCCATGTGCCTTATGTTGATAGATTCTGGCGTAATTTCTTGAAAACGAACTTAATACTCATGGTACCAATTGAGCTAACATTGATGTTTATTGACAGACACTCCATTTGTATTGGATGGTAAACAATATCATTATGAGCATCATATAAAAGGGCTGAATTTCTTTCGAATCTTTTAGTTTTCCTAGTTTACCCACGTGTGATTGGCCTACCACTATGAGGGCAGTAATCGTTATTTTTCTGACAGTTGCTTGCTTTGATGCCGCTTTAACTTTAAGTCCTCCTGCTGACAAATGGTTCATGGACACTGTTGAGAAGACCGGTGACTTGATTAGAGATATCCAGAGGAGGCTCCATGACATTTTTGGAGATGATCAAGCCACATTGGCAGGACTTCGTGAACGAGCGGGATTAACACTTAAATGTAAAGCGGTTGCAGAAAAGATTGCACAGTATATGCAGAAACATGAATTTCCTGAAGCGCTCTGTAACGCAAAACTCGTCGAGAGTTTTGACATCGTTTTCGCACCTTGCCGCACCATGGACGATAAACAAGCACAAAACTGCATTAGCAATGTTTTGAATATATCCATCGGGATTATCAAGCAACTTGTCTCTGATTTGATAAAGAGCAAATTAGACAACTTTTCAGTTATTGCAGGATTTGAGCGATTAGTTACAAATTGTGAAGCTGCATAAGGGAAACCTTCAATCAAATTAATCGTTTTGTAGAGACTAAGCTTTTGTTAAATTTATCTGAATATTAAAAATAATGTTTGCAAATACCAACTTGATCTACTAACTTCATCCGTATTTGCTAATTGATCCTTGACTCGTAACCTTCTTTAATTCCGGTAAATTATCAGGTTGCACGCAATTCCATTTCAAACGTCCAAGTTTGCAATTAGTCGCCAAATCCTTCATAATTTCCTCATGCAAGGCAGGAGGTACAATGTTGTACACTAGAAGCTTTGTACTTTTGCATGGGTTCGTGTGTAGGTGTGAGTGCATGTACAACTCATTTAACGCTTAGGATATTTAGTAGGAATTTCAGTTTGAAGAGAATTTAATTTAAATTTGACACGCCATTAGGTGCTTGCCTGTGGAAGTTAATTTATAAATTCTCTACAAGAGCCTTATAACGAAGTGTAGGTGAATTGAATAATTGAACATGAAATGGAAGAAAATGGCCGAGAAATATCTTCTCTGAGTTTCATCCGGGCTTCTTTAAATTATTCACAGATTATTGCAACTAGATTTTTCGTAAGAAAGTTATTTTCCCAATAATAAAGATTTAATTAGATTTCTGGTAAGGTAATCGTCAGTGTGGAATGGTCAAAATGGAGAGTGCGAATATACCAGTAAATGTTCATTCTCAAGAAATACGAATATATGTGACAATTTTCCGAAATAAATAACTTTTCATCCGAGTTTATCACTATCAAATTCAAATGGGCTTTATTGATTTAAGCGTAATAAATTTAAAAAAAAAACTGAAAGAAAGTTTTAAAACGATCAAGTACCCGAAAATTTAATGGCCCACATGGTACTCTAAATTTAAACAACATGTAATCATATACAAGTTGAGTAAGCAGCAGAGTGCTCCTGCCAGAAGGTCTTTGTAACCATCCTAGGGCCCGAAACAAATGTCTAGTAGTGTGAATCGATAATTTGAGTTATTCATCCAATACTTGGATAAAAAACCGTTCCAATTTATGCAAAAGATGCAGTTTTCTTCATAAGCACATTGCAGCCGCCGTTTCGATCGAGCTTAAATAATTTTACCGATTGATAACATTTAAATTAGACACTATTCCTTAAATTTTCATGAAAATTGGAAGAAAATAAAAGTGTCTTGCTCGATTTGAATATGTACCAACTATAAGCACGTGTTACTGTTGTTGTAATTCTATTCAATTGAAACGGCTTTAACTCACCGAATTATGTATGATTCGATTTCCATGAAATTTCGTGAGTATTAAGGCCCTATCCATATAATTGCAAAATTTCAAGAAGGAATTTTGATTTTTGAGGTATTTGTTGCCCTTGTACTCATTAAGGTCCATCTTTGTGATTATTTTCAGATTTTTCGGCTTAAATGTGTCCAATCGCGAGAGAAGGAATACAAAATTTTGGTACATTTTGCCACCCCCTGGACCTCCTGATGCATAAAATCACGTTTTTCTTTCAGACTATTATAGTTCTAATCAAGACCTTTCATTTGATACCCAACTCGACTTCCATTGATAAAAAAAAATTTCAGTGCTACTTCGTTATTCGGGGGGCCCCCTTTAAAAAATTTTGAAATGTTTGGTAAGAGCTAAACTTTTGAGAGATCATCACGTCTAACCTTTCCACAAAGTTTAAGCATTCTAGCTCTTACCGTTTCTGAGGTAACTTGCTGTGACAAATGGACAGACACACAGGCAGGTCGCGAAACTAGTAGGTCTTTATAAATTTTTTTTTACAAAGACCTTAAAGATAGTCAAACAGTATCAAATATTATTGTATCAAATGAAAATCACTAAATATTATCAAATAATTGGAAAAAAGGAGTAAAAACAAAGCAACCAGACCTGTAACTAATCCTAAGAAACCATCTTACAATATCCCTAACGTACATGTGAAACTTATCAAATTATCCCCACAGGTGGAATACTGGCCGACAGGAATACTCTTTGAGGCTAGCATTCTTTAGGGAGTTTCATCCCCCGTGTACCCGAGAAAATTTCCGCAGGTTGAATGCCAGTCGGCAGGAGCACCGTTGCAGGCTAGAATTTTTTGGGGAGCACCGCCCACGGACCCGAGGATATGGAGAGCGCCATTAGGTTCCCTCCTTGAAGGACAGGTGACGACCCTGACTGAATCTGGACTACGCTTTGGACAACGAATTGAAATTGATGCTTTGCGTTGGCGGATATAATGGTTTGGACTTAGTTGCTTCACACGGTAGCGTCCAGGTAACGCTTGTGGGTGAACGGCTCCAATTCAACTATCATACCGTTCTCAGTTTCAGTAAAATCTTGGCTGGCTTCGGAGTACATTCGAAGTTCGCACCATTATGTTCGTGATGTAGGTTCGGTTGAGATGGACTCTCAATTAGCGCTGGTCTGGCTCTAAACACTTGTTCCCATAAGGGCTTGTGCCGACCTCCCATGGTCTTTCTGCTCTGCAAAGATAACCATGGGACCAAAAAGACGACTACACACACGAACGGAGATAGCCGCTCCGAGGGGGGACCCAATAAAACTGGAGCAACTAAAAAACCAAAAAAAAAATCTAAAGAATCCAAACAAGAAAGCAAAAATAACAACAACAACGACGCAACCAGCGGCTGCAGCTACGATGTTAACAGCACATCGAGAGCGGTACTTACGATGACAAGAGGACGCCGAACAATTCCTGAACAAGGGCAAAGTACGAATTGGGTGGGTTGTCTGTAGGATACGGCGAAGAGCAACGCCTCTTCAATGTTTCAAATGCCATGGTTATGGTCACGCCACACAAGTATGCAAAGGACCCGATAGGAGTTCCCTTTGTTACAAATGCGGTGGGACATAAAAGAAAAGAGTGTACGAAGGAGGCACACTGTATTCTTTGCAAGGATGCTGATCCAAAACCTGATTTTGGACACGTCTTGGGATCAGGAAAATGCCGGGTGTTCCAGGAAGCCCTAGCCAAGGCCAAATCAGAGCTTCGATGACCCGCATCCAGCAGCTAAACCTACACCGCAGTTGAACCGCCCAAAATCTGCTTGAACAGTTTGCGAGGGAAAGGGAAGCCGAATTTCTGCTGCTGAGTGAGCAACACCATAATAAAAGTCCTGCATTATGGTACTCTGATGAAACTGGTACTGCCGCTATCTGGGTTCGGAACAGTGACTTTCAAGCGGAGAGTTGTGGACGGGGGGATGGTTTCGTGTGGGTTCGGTGCTCAGGGATAACCTTCTGCTCGTTGGGGGCGACTTCAATGCTTAAGCAATCGAATGGGGCATGCCTCAGACGGATCCGCGGGGAAAACGAATCCTGGAAATGGTGGCCAGGACGGCCCTCGTCGAACTAAACTCCGGAAATACGCCGACTTTCCGCCGTATTGGCTGTGAGGGAACCATACCGGACGTGACATTCGCCTCGGAGTCCTTAGTACGGAGGAAACACAACTGGAAAGTATTAGAGGACTACTCAGCCAGTGATCAGCAGTGCATTCTGCTTGAGATAAGTGATGCTATCTCCCGACGTCCGTGCTCTCGGCCTTCTACAACTGGATGGAACATTGGAAGAATGGACGTCGAGAGGTTCGTCAAGGTTCTCACAGCAGGTGAGCCGCTGCAGGGAGCTCCGGAGGGGACGGAAGAACTGGCAGCTCAAGACGTGGTGAACTCTACTATGAGCATAATCACGACTGCTTGCTGCGCTTCTATGCCCCGTCGAAGACCCCGGCACGGCAAGCCCCCAGTGTACTGGTGGTCTACTGAAATCGCTGAAAAGTGGAGGGAGTGTCACAAGCTTCGGCGTGAAGCTCAACGGGCGCGGAACCGTGACGAGGCATGCAACCGGGTGGCAGCATATAAGTCGGCCAGGAAATGCCTTCGCAACCTGATCAACGGTAGCGAGGCTCGCTGCTGGCAAGACCTAGTGGACAATGTGAACAAGGATCCGTGGGGCCTTGGCTAGAAGCTGGTCATGGGGAAACTTGGTGCCCTACGGAAGCCTTGTATACATGACGTGGAAAAGATGGACGTGATAGTGCGGGGACTCTTCCCCGCCCATCCCGTCCGTGTTGACGCTGTCCATGGGGAAACAGCAGTAGAGTGCCCACTCTTCATATAGCTGGAACTGGAGGAGGCAGTCCTCTCCTTGAAAGCGAGGAAGGCTCCAGGTCCAGGTGGTGTTCCAGCTGAGGTGTTGCGGCTCGTCTATCACCATTGTCCTAACTTGCTGCTGAGAACATTCAACGCTTGCCTACGGGACGGGGTTGTCCCGGTACGATGGAAGGTGGCAAGGCTCGTGCTGATCAGCAAGGGGAAGGGATTCCCGAATCGCCGTCTGCATACCGCCCGTTATGCATGCTAGACACGGCTGGGAAAGTGCTAGAGAAACTCATCAAGGGAAGACTCACTGACGCGATTCGTGCTGCTGGGGACCTATCTCCTCGGCAGTACGGCTTTAGAGCAGGACGTTCTACCATTGATGCGATTGCAGAGGTGAAGAACGCGGTCCAAAAGGCAGAGGCATATAGTCGCACCCAGCGACGGATCGTTCTATTGGTGACACTCGACGTCAGGAACGCTGGAAAACTCTTTTCAAGTTCCAGAATATCTAATGCGGCTTTTGAGGAACTACCTAGAGGACCGAAGCCTGGCTCTACGACACGACACAGGGCCAACGAAGGATGGAAATTACATCGGGTGTTGCCCAGGGATCTATCCTTGATCCGGACCTGTGGAACGTGTCTTACGACGGGCTACTGAGACTTGAGATGCCAGAAAACCGAAGTGGTCATCTTGACAAAAAAAAGAATCCCTAGAGTAAGGATGATTAGTATTGGAGATATACAAATCGAATCGAAGCCAGCGGTGAAGTACCTGGGGCTACTGATCGACTCGAAGATGAGTTTCTCTGAGAAAATCAGGGCAACGGCTGAGAAGGCTGCTTCGGGAATATCGGCCCTGACTCGACTTATGGCCAACGTAGGGGGACCCAGCCCATCAAGAAGACGCCTCTTGATGAGTGCTGTAGGGTCAGTGCTACTGCACGGAGCAGAGGTATGGGGCGACGCTCTCAGCGAGAAGGTATACCGAAAACGATTGGCACAGGTACAGAGAAGAGGAGCACTGAGAATTGCATCTTCATATCCAACAGTCTCCGACTCGGCGGTGAGAGTGATTGCAGGCGTGATACCTTTCGCCCCCCTTGCTAGAGAGCGCCGCGCTATTTACCTGCGCCGAAACGAGGATGCGAGGGAGATGGTTGTCCGCGAGGAGAGACAACGCTCGCTCAACGATTGGCAGCAGTCTTGGGGGAATTGCACGAATGGAAGGTGGACTGCGCGCCTCATCCCGGATGTGAGACCGTGGCTTAATCGAAGGCATGGTGAGACTGATTCTATCTGACCCAGCTTTTGAGCGGGCACGGGTGTTTTCAGTCTTACCTGCACAAGATCGGTAAGTCACGGTCTCCCGATTGTCGGTTTTGCCCAGGAGAGGAGGACAATGCCTGTCACACATTTCTTGCGTGTACAAAATGGGTCAGGCTGCGAAGGGAACTCTACAGGGAGACGGGAGAGCTCACCCCGGATAAAATAGTTGCGGTGATGCTCGAATCGGTTGACAAATGGAACCAGGTGGCGCATTATGCTCGGGCAGTCCTAAAATATAAAAGGGACTCACAGCAGCCGGAGGCGCTGGGGCTGGGGGATCGCTCTTCTGGCATTTACTCTTCCCCTCTCCCCTCCCGCTAGGAAAGGGACTCCCCAGCTTGAAGGCGCCCCACGGCGTAACAAAACGAGACCTGGCCCAAGTAATGTGTCAAACGGTTCCAGGCTGGGTTCTCAGATTGACAGGGGAGGTGTTAAGTGGGTAGTCCAAGGGTATCCTCCATGGGAGTCCCACACTGCCAGACTCGGCGGGCGTAAATGCCTTCACCTCCCTACCACAAAAAAAAACGATGACAAAAACGACGATAAATACAGTGACAGTCAAGGCGGACGAAAGACGGAGATTAACAGACAGTCTTGTCCAGACTCAGATTCCTGCGGTGTTCGGGCGCAGCAAAAAAATGATGCGAGCACCAAAGCGTTCTAAAAAGGAAAAGCAGAAAATTCTCCGCAACGCGCCAGATGTTCAAGCGGTGGAGATAAATATAAAAAAATCGTGAAAACAATGGTCACCGCTGCGATTGCTACCAAAGCGACCAAAGCAAGGGTTGTAAATTTCGAAATAATAAAGAACCATTCTGAAGCCACCGAGGAAATTACGACAGGGAAAGAAAGGAGTGACCAGACAAGCGAAGCGGCGTACGAGTTTATAGCTACCGTCAGAAATGTGGTGGAAGTACTGTACTCAGAAACGGAAGCCAATGGCCTCTCTCAAGAAAGGTAGTCGCAAATTACAATTGCCGCCCAACGACTTGAAGAAGAAAAGCTAATCCGAAAAGTGGGAGAAGTTGTAAAAAGAATACGATCTGCATGCGACTCGCCAAAAATCAACTAAGTAGAAAAGATTGGGCTCCTTGAACTAGAGAAGCTCCTAGACCGCATAGGGTATATCAGAGGAGCTATCCGGGACTCCTCACCATGCCCTGTATGAAAGCAAAACTTTCACATGTGACAACATACCGTGTGACTAAAAAAAATATCAAACACTAGGCATAAAACCACAAAAAACCGCTCGACTAAATAAAATCATATTTACCAGAAAACACATGTAAGAACATACCGCGTGATTAAACAAAATATCAAATATTACGCATAAAAACCAAAACAAACCACTTGACTAAGAAAAATAATATCTAGCAGAAAACGTCTACCAACTCAACATAAAAAATAACAAAATATGAAACAAATTAATACACACTGCATAAGAGTGACATAGGAGACATGCAGGCGCACATTATGAGCATGTGTCGTCTCGAGCTAAAAACTAAACAATGAATTCGCCGATCGAATTTCATAACAACGGATGTTGGGATCCCTGGTTGAAGTAAACAATTGAAATGCTGATATGATTTTATGACCGAAGTGGAATGAGGAAAGTATTGTGAAGAAAAATTGTATTGATATATTGGAGGTGCGGTGGCCGAACTTATGGAATTAGGTTTTAATTCAGCATGCATATTCCACAACAATTTCTTGTACGAAATCGTAATTTCGGTCAGCAGGGTTGGCGAACTTTATGGAATAAGTTTATTTAGGTATTGAATGTGCGGTGGTTGAGCTTATGGAATTGAGATTTTGTTCCGCATGAGTATTCCACAAGAATTTCTTGTGAAAATTGGGATTTCGGTCAGCAGGGTTGGCGAACCTTATGGAACAATTGGATTGAGGTCCACGCAGCGCCGGTGTTTTTACCCAATAAAAACAGTGGTTCGTGATAGAGGAGAGGCAGTATTTACCGACAGTTAGTGATTAGTTAGTTTCGGCGTGATCCTGTGTTGCAGATGTCTCTACGCGCCACTAGGCTTTGAACCAAGGACACAGTGCAGTTATTTCTACGAGTCCTGTATACGCGTCGGTGTCACTAGGCATTGAACCGAGGACACAGTGTAGTTATTTCTACGAGTCTTTCATATGCGCTGGTGTCACGAGGCATTGAGCCGAGGACATGTACTCGCTCCCAAGGTCTAAGGTTGTACGCACGCCCGCGGAGCCACCAATATGCTCTCCAAGAACTCCACGCACAGTACACGTGATGGTCACCATGCCCAGGTGAAAGCTCTCCAGAGGTGCTGGAAAAGGAACACGGCTGCTGGCGCTGAGAATAAACGAGTAGTAAAATTATTGCAATTAAATTGTGAAAAATGTTAATACCTTGTGAAATATATTGTAGAATCGTTGCGTACAATTGGTGTTTCATTCCAAAAGGTGGAGGTTAAAGGACTTGGTTGCGTAGGGTAAAGTGGAGATCAGGGTATCACTGGAAGAGGCCAGGGGTACATTGGGAACAGGTTATAAGAGAGCTAATTGCAGGCTATAAAAGACCAGAAGAATGAAGAAGAGCAGAAAGCTAAAAAATGCTGACGGCGAGGTCTAATGAGCACGCACAGATAGCTTCATCATCAAACATCAATAAAAAATGGCGGCTAGCTCAATCGAAGGAGATCCGGGTAAAAGAAGGAAGGCAGAGGCACTTGATGGGCGTAGAATGCCAGATCCGAAGCTCCAGATAGTGCTGACAAAAGGAATGAAGAAAGCTGCAAACAAACTCCTTCAAAAAGTGCTAGACAATAAAGTCTGCATGGATGCCAAACAAGAAAAAGACCTGATGCGAACCAGGAGAGAAAAAAGCCCTGACGTGGATCCCGGTACCAAGCACTGCTAGTTAAATGATGGAATTCGAAGCAGAGGCCTACAATAGGGAAGCAGTCTGCGACACACTAAGGAAAATTCTCAGCAGAAGCGCAACTATAGCCTCGCTCGAGCCGATGGCAATGATCGAAATAAGAGACATTGACTGCGTCACAGATCTGGCTGAGTTAGATGTGGCCATCAAAAAGTTCGAGGCTTACACTAGAAAGCCAAAGGGGACAACGTATGGCCATCATTGACTTGACCGAAAAGGACGCCGAACAATGTCTGAATAAGGACAAAGTAATAAAAGAGTGGGTTGTCTGCAGGAAACGGCGAAGAGCAACGCCTCTTCAGTGTTTCAAATGCCTTGGCTATGGTCACAGCGAACAAGTATGCAAAGGGCCCGATAAGAGTTCCCTATGTTGCAAATGGGGTGTAATGGGGCATAAAAGAAAAGTGTACAAAAGAGCACACTGTATTCTTTGCAAGGATATTTATCCAAGACTGGATTTTGAGCGCTCCTTGGAATCAGTAAAATGCCAGGTTTTCCAGGAAGTCCTAGCCAGGGCGAAATCAGAGCTTCGATGACCCGCATCCTGCAGCTAAGCCTACACCGCATTTCAACTGCCCGAATTCTGCTTGAGCAGTTTGCGAGGAACATGAGAGCCAACTTTATGCTGCTGAGTGTAAACACCATGATAAAAGTTCTGCATCATGGTATCCTGATTAAAATTGTACAGCCGCTATCTGGGTTTGCAATAGTGATTTCCAGGTAGAGATATGCTTTCATGAAGGCTCGTTGCTCAGAGACCATCTTCTTTAGTGTGTAGCTTACTCCGAACAAATCGATATGATCTTGCCAAGCCAAGCTTAATACTTTGGAGGGCGCTGCCTCGAACACAGACGGCGACGTACTCGTTGGGGAAGACTTCAACGCTAAAGCCATCGTATGGAGTACGCCTCAAACAGATCCACGGGGAAAATGACTCCTGAAAATGGCGGCCAGGACGACACTCGTCATACACAAGACCGCGAGTACACCCACTTTCGGCCGTATTGGTTGTGAAGGAAGCATACTTGACGTGACATTCGCCTTGGAGTCCTTAACACGGAGGATATACAATTGGAGAGTATAGGAGGACTACTCAGCCAGTGATCATCAGCGCATTCTGCTTGAGATCAGTGATGTTGTCTCCCGACGTCCGTGCTCTTGGCTTTCTACAATTGGGTGAAACATCGGAAGGATGGAACTCGAGGGTTTCGTAAAGGTTCTTACAGCAGGTACCCCGCTGCAGTGAGATTCGTAGGAGACGGAAGAACTAGCAGCTCAAGACGTGCCGAACTCAATTATGAGCATTATCATGACTGCTTGCAACATTTCTATGCCTCGTCAAAAACCCCGGAATGGCAAGCCCCCAGTATACCGGAGGTCGGCTGAAATCGCTGAAAAACGAAGGGATTATCACAGCCTTCGACGTGAGGTTCAACGGGCATGGCCAGGAAAAACATTTGCAAATTGATTAACAACAGAATGGCTCGCTGCTGGCAAAGATCTAATGGATAATCTGAACAAGGATCCGTGGGGCCTCGGCTAGAAGCTAGTTATGCGGAAGTTTGCTGCCCTACGGAAACCTTGCATACATAATGTGGAAAAGATGGACGAGATAGTGCGGACACTTTTTCCCCGTCATCCCGTCCGTGTTGACGCTGTCCATGGTAAAACAGCAGTCGAGTGTCCACTCTCCACACAGCCGGAACTGGAAGAGGCAGCCCTTTCACTGAAAGCGAGGAAGACTTCTGGTCCAGATGGTGTTCCAGCAGATGTGTTGAGGCTTGTCTATCACCATTGTCCTGACTTGCCTACGAGCTACGGGTTTTCCAGGTACGATGGAAGGTGGCGAGGCTCGTGATGATCAGCCAGGGGAAGGGAAATCCAGAATCGCCTTCTGCATACCGCCCGTTATGCGTGCTAGACACTGCTGGGAATGTCCTAGAGAAACACATCAAGAGAAGACTCACTGATACGATTCATGCAGCCTCGGCTGTACGGCTTGACAGCAGGACTTTCCACCATTGATGCAACTTAAGAGAGGACGAGCATGGTCCAAAAGAGAGAGGCATATAGCCGTACCAAGCTATGGAACATCTTGTTGGTGACACTCGAAGTTAGGAATGCCTTCAGCGCCACTAGATGGGTGTATATTCTGAATACACTGGAAAACCCTTTTCAATTTCCAGAATATGTAATACGGGTTTTGAGGGACTACCTGATGGACCGAATTTATGACACGGTACAGGGCCAAAGATGGATGAAAGTTACATCGGGTGTTGCCCAGACATCTATCCTTGGCCCAGACCTGTGGAACGTGTCTTACGACGGGCTACTGAGACTAGACATGCCAGATGAGTTGCACTTGATTGGCTATACGGATGCTGTTGTGGCTCTGGCCACTGGACGCACCGATGAACAATCATAATTTAGGCTAGGTATGCGAATGCGCCGAGTGAGAGACTGGATGATTGCTCACGGGTCCAGTTTAGCACTGGAGAAAACCGAACTGGTCATCTTGGCAAAAAAGAGAGTCCCTAGAGTAAGGATGATCATTTTTGGGGACAAACTAACTACTGATCGACCTGAAGATGAGTTTCTCTGACGAAATCACGGCTTGGGGAATATCGGCTCTGAGTAAACTTGTAGCCAACGTTAGGGGGACCTAGCTCATCAAGAAGATGCCTCTTGATGAGTGCTGTGGGGCCAGTGCTACTGTACGCAGAAGAAATATGAGGCGACGCTCTCAGTAAGGAGGTTCGCCAAAAGCGCTTGGCACAGGAACAGAGAAGAGAAGCACTGGGGGTTGCATCTTCGTATCCGATAGTCTCTGATTCGGTAGTGAGAGCTAGTCAGGCGTGATAACTGCTGCCCTGCTTACTAGAGAGCGCCGTGCTATTTACCTGCGTCAAAACGAGGACGCGAGGGAGATGGTTGTTTGCGAGGAAAAACAGTGCTCACTCAATGATTGGCAGCAGTCTTGAGTGAATTGCACGAAGGGAAGGTGCACTGCGCACCTCATCCCAGATGGTGGACCGTGGCTAAATCATGCACTATGCCTTGTGCGACTGGCTTCTATCTGACCCAGCTTTTGAGCGGACATGGAGGTTTTCAGTCTCACCTGCACAAGATCGGTAAGTCGCGGTCCCCCGATCATCGGTTTTGCCCTGGGGAGGAGGACAATGCCTGCCGCACATTTTTTGCGTGCACAAAATGGGACAGGCTGTGAAGGAAACTCCACAGAGAGGCGGGAGGGCTCACTCCCAATATATAGCCACGGTGATGCTGGAATCGGTTGACAAATGGAACCAGGTGGCACATTGTGCTCAGGCAGACCTAAAAGATAAAAAGGACTCACAACAGCCGGGGGCGCTGGGGCTGGGGATTGCTCTTCTGGCATTTCCTCTTCCCCTCTCCCCTCCCGCTAGGAAAGGGACTCCCCAGCTTGAAGGCGCCCCACGGCGTAACAAAACGAGGATCGTTTGTCTGGTAATTCTTCTTCCCCTCCCACTAGAAGAGGCGTATCAAAACTAGACCTGGCCAGAACTAATGAGTCAAACGGTCCCAGGCTGAGTTCTCGGCTTAACAGTGGAGGTGTTTAGTGGGTAGTCCAGTCGTTTGATTGCGTGGGAGTTCCACATTTTGTGCGAAAATGAAGAAACAAATCTGTTATAACCTACTTTTAATAAAATTCAATCAAAAATTGCAAATCAAAAATCGAAGCGCACCTTCGTCATCCACTACAACGTTTTTCGGTACGCAAAAGAAGAACAGAATGTCCCAAAGAGGCTATTTTACGTCCTCAGCAGATCTTAATGGGAGACTCTTAGCTTGAAGAAATTTTGAGAATTTATCTATGGCCATGAGAATTACTTTTTTTACGGTCAGAAGTATATCGATATGAACTGTATGTCCGGGATAATTTGGGATGGGGGTTGCATGTCGGAGCGGTTTGTTCGGGTGCCTATTGTATTTATTTTTCTTACACGTTATGCACCAAGAAACAAGTCTTTTGATTTTAGCGGACATTTTCGGGAAATAAAAATTGTCTAATTACTGAAGCCTACTTTCTTGAGCATTTCTATGCGCTCTGCGATGAGTGTTCAAGATTCTCTCTTCTTGTTCCACTTCGTTTTGCAGATCTTCAACTATCTTGCGTGTAAAGCCGACTCTGTAATTTTGAAAGTACTGGGGGTCGATTTCTTGCATGAGTCCAAGCGTTCTTTCGTCTGTCATAAGTCTATTTACCGTATATGGGTTCATGTACCGTCTCAGTTTGTACTATATATAATGGCTTGTTCAGCGTATTCTTCTTGAATTAGGATATGCTTGGTTTAATTATCGAAAGGATGGGTGATCTGCTAGCTTGTTTTGTTACCCTTGTTCAAAATTATTTGATTTCGGAAGGCATTGATGGGAGTTTCGAGCATAGGTATCCGATCTTGGGAGGAATTATCATTACTATGCTCTGTGGGTGTTAACGAACTAACTTCCCCTAGATTTGGAGGTCTTGAGAGGGAGTCAGAAACAACATTTGCTTTACCTGGTTTGCATAGGAGCTCATAATTATACTCCTCCAAGCAAGACCTCCAGCGTTTCATTTTACATTTGGTGTTTTTGTTGCGAAGGGTGTGTAAGGGGTTGATAGTCCGTGAAAATTTTTAATTTCCGCAACCCTTTAAGGAAATTCCTGAATTTCTGCAATGCCCATATGATGGCGAAAATTTTCCTGTCATTTGCAGCATAGTTTTCTTCAGTTTGGTTCAATGTTCGCGACGAGAAATGCACGAGAGAACTGCACCGATGGCATAGTTGGAAGCATCCGTAGTCAGTTCGATAGTATGACGTCGTTGGACATAAAAGCTCTCCTGAGTTTCCAAAATACATCCATGGTTGGTTCATTCAAGGTGGTTGACTTATTTTTTGACACGTGATTGGAAACCCGTCCATCTTCCTTTCTCAAAAGGGATGTCAGAGCTTTTGCAAGCGTTGCATAGTCGCGAATGAAGCGACGGTAATACCCTGACATTCCAAGAAATGATCGGAGGACCTTTAAGGTTCTTGGCGGAGGAAAGTATGTGATTGCCTCAACTTTTAGTTGGTTCTTCTGAGATGTGTATTTATATTTAGCTTGTGAATTGATTGTGAAGCGTGCTGCCTCAGTGGGAGGCTTATTCCTGGACTCACGGTTATGAAACTTCCTTTAGTGTGAATAACTGCATTCATGGCTTTTAGGGAGTCATTCCCCATTATTCCGATGAAAGTTTTGAGGCTGGGTAAGAGGAATAACATCAGGTTTCCAGTATCCGACTGAAAGAGATCGATGAATGCATGGTGCGTTGTTTTGGCCACACCACCCACTGAATTTACACTAAACGGTTCATAATTTTTAATGAGCTCCGAATGAACCTGTGTCTGTTAAGAAGTTGACAGTTTCGCCGCTCCACGCAATCTTTTCGATCTATGGAAGCGAAGAGTTGTTTAATCTAAAAAAATGTATGTCGTCTTGGTTTTCGTCAGTGTCGGGTATTTCTTCGCTGGTATCTTGTAGGTCTGTTAGGAATTGTTCGGTTTCCTCCTGGGCCAAGAAGTCAATTACTTCTTGTCTTTCCAGTTTGTCCTGAATGTAATCCGTCGCTGTGTTTGATGTCTCTGGCTGTATGTTTTGTTGTCTGTAAAATATATTCGTTGTTGTTTGTGTCCGTGTGACCAAACGGGAGGTTGAGGTCTTTAAGGAGCATATGGGGGCCTTGGACCCGGTCTACTCTGGTAGTTAACTGCATGGGTACTAATGGAGGGATCGGTGTCCATTGGATCTATCCCCGCGTGGTTTGGGTGGTAACGATAATTGGTTTGGGCACTGCTGCTGTGGTCCGGCTAATTAAATCTAGGTGGCTGTGGCACGGTTGAGTTCTGTACGAGTCGAGATAGAAGTTTCGTATGTTTGGTACGGAAGCTTTGGCGTCATAATTTAAGGGCGGCCATGTTTGATTTTGAAATTGAATGATTCTTTAAGGGCGAAACGGCGGAGGTGCTGTCATAGAAGTTTTTCTCGAGATATTGTTAGTATTATTGGCGTGCTGTGCACGGTAATTTATGTTTGCTAATTTAAGGCATTGGCAGTCTATGTGGTCTAGTGGTTAGAGCGTAAACGCATAATCCGAAGGTCCTAGGTTCAAATCTCGTTGGAAGCAATGTGATTTAGTTCAGGGGATTTTTCGGACAGACTACGAGTGTTCACTCAGTGGTAATATGTACTGATTTAATCAGATCATATCGTAGCTGAGCAAGCACATGGGAGCATGGTACTGACCAAACCAACTTCCAAAAATAAATCAATACGGTCATGAAAATGAGATACTCTAACTATCTCTAAGCGAAGGCCTGAGAGGGGCTGTAGTGCTACAAATAAGAAGAAGAATTTAAGACATAAATAAACGGCTTGTGGCAAATCAACTGGCTGTCGTATACTTAAGAGCCTAGGGAGGCCCCCTGATAAGCCCCTGATGAATGTGTCAAGAGCTTTGTCCCTGTAGCACTGGGTCATATTATTTAATGACCCCAATATTACATGATGATAATTTATTTAGGATGAGTGATAAGTGGTGGTATACGACTTGATAGAATTCATGAATACTGCTACTACCTGGGACAAGAATGGTCATTTGGTACTCAAGCGTACTGAAATCCCTCTTGTCCGCATAGTGCAGTGTTAGACACTTGGAAATCTTTTCCCAATTGAGGGATGTGTTATTTAATTCTAAGGCGATGCCGGCTTGACCGACCACCTTATTTCTACTAACGGACTAAATTTCGTAGTACTTTAAGGTTCCCTTAAGGGGTTCATATAAAGAGAGTATCCTTTTGACACTCTATATCCATGAGCTGAATTCCCCTGGGTTTCCGGACAAGTCTCTCTGGCTCTTGACCACATCAGGGACTCTATCCATACCCGATAAATCCCTGTTATTGTCAGCACTGATTCCTTTATCCGCTTCATTGTTTATATTGGAAGTGGGGTTCATCAGGCTCTGGAAGATTTGTCTTTCTTGAGCCTTAAGTGATTCCGTCACTATTTGGCTTACGATAGCGGTGAGTTCATTTGAAGTCACTCTAGAACCTCCGGAATCCATTGTTATTCGGCGGGGGAATAGGAAGAGGACCGGGGCGAATAAGATTACTGGGATTCGAACCAACCATATTTCGATTTAACTTTGTAGGCTGGGAAAAAATTCACTAGGGATCTGGACGTACGTGCTCCTATTTCCGCTCGCAGAATACAGCTTTTCCAAATACGACAAGGTAAAACAACAACCAAGAATGGACAGGTCGAAGATGACGACAATAGTCAATACTGAAAAGGATCCGCACTAATGTAGAGGACACCACAACAACGATTTACTAATAACACTCACAATTTCACAATTTACACTGCTGGAAAACTTCCCTTTTTTCAAATTCGAATGCTTAGTATTTAATGTGCCCGCAGGGGGAACGCCGGTCGACAAGACCACTCTTGGAGGCTAGGATTCTTTGGGGAGTTCCACCCTCACGTACCCGAGGGAACCCTGCAGGGGGAATGCCGGTCGACAAGAGCACTCTTGGAGGCTAGCGTTCTTTGGGGAGCGCCACCTCCACGGACCCGAGGATATGGGGGGCGCCGTGAGGTTCCCTCCTGGGATGACAGGTAACGACTCTGATTGGATCTGGACTACGCTTTGGACAACGAACTGGAATTGATGCTTTGGGCTGGCGGGTGTAATGGTTTGGACCTAGTTGCTTTGCACAGTAGCGCCGAGGTGAAACTCGTGTGTGAACGGCTCCAATTCAACTATCATATCGTCTCCATCCCGGTAAAACCTTGGTAGGCCTCGAAATACGTTCCAAGTTCACACCATTTGGTTGGTGGTGTAGGTTCAGTTGACTCGGACTCCCGATTAGTGCTGGTCTGGCTCTGAGAACTTGTCCCCATTAGGGCTTGTGCCAACCCTCGCATGGCCTCCCTGCTCTGCAAAGATAGCCATGAGACCGGTGACTACACACACGAACGGAGATAGCGGCTCTGAGGGGGGACCCAATGAAACTGGAGCAACCAAAAACATACAAAAAAAATCAGAAGAATCCAAAAAGAGAAGTAAAAAATACTAGCAACGACGACGCAACCAGCGGTTGCAGCCACGATATTAACAATACATAGAGAGCGGTACTAACCATGACAAAAACGAAGGATATCAGAATGACAGTCAAGACGGACGAAAAACGGCGATTAGCAGACAGTCTGGTTCAGACTGAAACGGAAAACGATAACCTCTCACAAGGATGGTTGCAAAGTGCAATTGCCGCCCAGGGATACAAAAAAAGGCTATTCCGAAAAGCGGGAGACGTTCTGAAAAGAATACAATCTGCATGCGACTCCCCAAAAATCAGTGAAGCAGTAAAGGTTGGGCTCCTTGAACTAGAGGAGCTCCTTGATCGCATAGGGCACTATCGGAGGAGCTGGTTAAGGGCCGAAGACAAACAGAAGGCTAAAGAGGCGCTTGGGGCGAAATCTAAAGGCGACATGCAGATAGCTGCACCATTAAAAGTCAATAAAAGAATGGCGTCTAGCCCAATCGAAGGAGATCGGGATATAAGAAGGAAGGAAGAAGTACTTGATGGGCGTGAAGCACCAGACAGTGCTTACAAAAGCAGCGAAGAAACTCCTCCAAAAAGTGCCAGAAAGAAAAGTTCGCACGGACACCCAACAAGAAAAAAGACCTGATGCGAAACAGGAGAGACAGAAGCCCCGACGAAGACCCCGGCAGCAGCAGAAGGCCCAAAGACACCAATACTACCATCAATGTAGTATGACCAACGCGGTCGGGCCACATACTGGTCCAACTTGGAGCAGAGGCCGGCAATAAAGAAGCATTCTGCGACGCAGTAAAGAAAGTCCTCGGGAAAAGCGCAACTATAGCCTCGCTCGTACCGATGGCAACAATCGAAATACGAGACATTGACTGCGTCACGGATCTGGCGGAGGTAGAAGAGGCCATCAAAAGGGAGTTCTCTAGCGTGGGAAGGATCAAAGCGAGACTGACACCAGAAAACGACAGAGGACAACGCATGACCATAGTTGACTTGACCGAAAAGGACGCCGAACAATTCCTGAACAAGGGCCAAATACGAATAGGGTGGGTTGTCTGTAGAGCAATGCCTCTTCAATGTTTCAAATGCCTTGGCTATGATCACACCAAGCAAGTATGCAAAGCACCCAACAGGAGTTCTCTTTGTTACAAACGCGGTGAAATGGGACATAAAAGAAAAGAGTGCACGAAGGAGGCACACTGTATTCTTTGCAGGGATGCTGATCCAAAACCTGATTTTGGACACGTCTTGGGATCAGGAAAATGCCGGGTGTTCCAGGAAGCCCTAGCCAAGGCAAAAGCAGAACTCCGATGACCCGCATCCTGCAGCTACACCTACACCGCAGTTCATCCGCCCAAAATCTGCTTGAGGAGTTTGCGAGGGACATGAAAGCCGACTTCTTGCTGCTGAGTGAGCAACACCATAACAAAAGTCCTGCGTTATGGTATCCTGACGAAACTGGTACTCCCACCATCTGGGTTCGGGACACTGACTATCAAGTGGAGAATTGTGGACGGGGGGATGGTTTCGTGTGGGTCCGGTGCTCAGGGACCACATTCTTTAGTGTGTACCTAACGCTGAACAAATCGGTATCATCTTTCCAAGCCAAGCTGAATGCTTTGGAGAGCGCTGTCTCGAACACAGATGGCAACATACTCGTTGGGGAAGACTTTAACGCTAAAGCAATCGAATTGAGCACACCCCAAACAGATTCACGGGAAAAATGAATCCTAGAAATGGCGGCCAAGATGGCGCTCATCGTCACAACACCGGAAGTACACCAACTTTCCGCCGTATTGGCTGTGAAAGAAGCATACTTGACGTGACATTCGCCTAAGAGTCCTTAGCACGGAGGATATACAAGTGGAGAGTGTTGGAGGACTACTCAGCCAGTGATCATCAGTGCATTCTGCTTGAGATCAGTGATGTTGTCTCCCGACATCCGTGCTCTCTCGGAAGGATGGATGTTGAGAGTTTCGTAGAAGTGCTCACAGCAGGTGCCCTACTGCAAGGAGATTCGCAGGGGACGGAAGAACTGGCAGCTCAAGACGTGCCGAACTCAACTATGAGCACTATCACGACTGCTTGCAACGCTTCTATGCCCCGACGAAAACCCCGGCATGGCAAGCTCCCAGTATACCGGTGGTCGGCTGAAAACGCTGAAAAGTGGAGGGAGTGTCACAGCCTTCGACGTGAGACTCAACGAGCATGGCCAGAAAATCCCTTCGCTGATTCAATAACAACAGCAGGGCTGACTGCTGGCGAGATCTAATGGATAATCTGAACAAGGATCGTGGAGCTTCGGCTACAAATGTTTTATACATGATGCGGAAAAGATGGAGGAGATAGTGCGGGCACTCTTCCCCGCTCACCCCGTCCGTGTTGACGTTGTCCATGGTAAAACAGCAGTTGAGTGTCCACTTTCACACAGCCGGAACTGGAAGAGGCAGTCCTTTCACTGAAAGCGAGGAAGGCTCCAGGTCCATATGGTGTTCCAGCTGAGGTGTTGCAGCTTGTCTATCACCATTGAGAATTGGCCTGCGCATATCAAATAAACAACAACATGATTTTAATTTACCAATCGCCTGACTTTTCACTGTATATCGTAACTTCTATCAATCAGTAGAACTGAGAAGCGATAAAAAACCTGAACATTTATTACAAATTGAATTTTTGATTCCATTAAGACTACCAAAATTTTAATTTCCTTGTCATAAATTTTCACCAGACAAGTTTTTAATTATATTGTAGTATCCGGTCATCCATTGCGTGCATACGATTCATGACGACATGAAATTGTGGTCCTTATTGAAAATGTACTTTGTGTGAATTCATCTGAATAACATCCACATACTCGTACATATGTTCAATAGATTTGCGCCGCAAAGTTATGAACAATTTTGATTTTTCCTCTTTTTCCTGGAAATCGAATTATTGCTGTATGCGAACATATCGATCAAATTTATTTAATTCCTAACGATATCCGCATCCGAACACATACGAGTATATGAAAAGCTCTAGTCCAATTATCTTTCCTGGTATAAATTTTAAATTGAATTGTGTCGTAATATCCTTGGGATGTAGGGGCATTTGCTACGAATATTATGTCGCTGACATCTGCAGTTTATATTGAATTTTAGTTTGAAAATACTACTCCCAAAGGATGGAGAGGCGGGATAAGGAGAATGCTTTCTTACATAGACATCTCTAATCCGACTATTTCTCTTTTCGTTGCGTCTAGCGTTCCTTATCATTTAATGGAATTTGTCCTTTTGTTGGTTTGGTTTGTTGGAAATGAGCAGAGTAAAATTTAATAGACTTCATCCTTTTAATATACTTTCCTCTCTTTTAAAATGGAATGTTTACAGAAAAATTAAAAAATTTAGACGTCTTTAAAAGAAGACTTCATATACGTTGATACAACATATAGTAAAGGGGTTTCCGAGGTGTTACTTTGAATAGCCCGCAATTTCGGTAGATTCACTTTAAGAGCTGTCATTTTTTGACGTTTGACAAGTAAAAACTACCCCATTAATAAAAATGGAACAATATACGCTTTAACAACGCATTGAAATTATTAAAATTCACTATAAAAATGGTGAAAATTTGGCAGAGACGGTTCGTAAAACTCGAACATTTTTGGGTCGTCGTGAAGCACCTTGTTGGACCGCAACACAGAAATTGGTGGAAAAATTCGAGCTGTTGGGACAACCCAGTTATGTGAAGAATAAAACCCGTGCACGTCACTCAAGAACAGCCGAGAATATTGCTGCTCTAGCCAAAAGTGTTGAAGAAAACCCAGGTTTGTCCATTCCTCGTCGTTTTTTGGAGTTAGGCATTCCACAAACGTAATTACACCGTATTTTGCATAAAGATTTGGGTTTTAAGACTTACAAAGTTCTGTTAACACAAGAACTCAAGCCGGTCGATCATAAACAAAGTCGTGTCTTTGCTGATTAGGTGCTTGAAATGCATGAAAATGATCCGGAATTCCATCGAAAAATCATCTTGAGTTATTGTTGAAAAGCCTCTCTATCCTGAACGAGTGACTGTTTTGTGCGGTTTATGGTCCGGCGGAGCCATTGGACCTTACTTTTTCGAAAATTAGGCTAGAGCGACAATTACGGTGGATGGATTACGCTATCGAGGGATGATTAATGATTTTTATGGCCGGGATTGGATGGTATTGATCTGGACAACGTTTACTTTCAACAAGACGGTGCCATTGATCTTTTACGGGAAAAGTTTCCGGACCGTGTTATCTCTCGAAGAAGTGATCATAATTGGTCACCGAGATCTTGTGATTTAACACCTTGCGACTTCTTCCTTTGGAGCCACGTGACAGAGAAGGTCTACGCCAACAGCCCAGCGCAGATTCAAGACCACAAAGATGGCATTCGTGAGGCTTTCGAGCCACTTCGCGATTTGGTTATGGAAAATTTCATGAAAGGGATATGGTCCTGTAAGCGTAGTCATGGTAGTCATTTGCCTGATGTTATTATTCACTAAAAACGGCATACCTTTTTCTTAATAATGAAATAAACATATGATGATTTTTATTAAAATATGGCATTTTTCTTTTAATATCAAAATAACACCTCTTATTGGAAAACCCTGTGGTAATAATATCAATAGTCATAAGAATAATGTAAATCAATTTTGCATAGACCTTTGAGCTAAGCAGACGTTCGATTTACGTAGTGGCTACGTAGTTTTTACTATTCCGAGTTTCACAGTAACTATTTACCGTAACTTTTTTTTATTGGAAATGTTTTATTGGTGTTAATTTAAGTTTCATAATGAATTCTTGTGCATCGGAAACCTCCTACCCTGCGCAAAGCAGAAAAAGAAGCCGAGAATCTTCCCCGGCGGGTAATCTTCTCCGTGACAAGTTTAAAATGGCACGAATTCCCGCATTCAGCTCATCGAACTCCAACAGATTCTTGCTATTAGCCGACCTTTTGGATAGCAATGAAAGCGATCAACAACCCAACGCTGATGTAAAAACTAAAGTGAGAGTCCCTCCAAGAACATTTACGGATTTACCTCGTATCACGATAGACGCCATTCTTAAAGAATTGAATGTAACGAATTTTTCAATAAAAATAATGTCAATTGGTATGAGACTTTTCTTTACCAATCTGGAGGATTACGAGACCATGGAAAGACATTTAAAAGCTAAAAAAGTGCATTATTTCAGATTGCAACGATCAGATTTACGGCCACTAGAAAGAGTTTTAACAGATTTGCATAAAATTTCCCCAGAAGAGCTTATAAAGCTTCTCAAAACAGAACATAATATTAATGCTATTGATATTAAATTATTCAATCCCAAAGGAAGAGATCGCGAAACCACTTACTATCTCTTATATCTACAACGGCGAGTTAAACACTATTGTGCGATGGAGAGAGCTTTCTTCGCGTTTATAACTTGGGTGTTTTTTCCGTGGATATTTATGTGATTACGTAGACTTGAAAATACTTCAATGACTTCATTGTAAAATTTTTCGACTGTGTTGTTGTTTTGCCGAAGACCGTTTTCGGTTATCTTGGGATATAATTTCTTTTAGGGATGGATCAGACTACAACTATATAGTCGCACTACTGTCGCAAATTACACATAGTTGAATGGAAGCGTGCACACTGCGATTTGCGACAATTTTGGACAGGTTGGCAGTCGCAGGAATTTGCGATTTTTCCTAAAACCAGTTTAGTCGGCAGTTTTCGTGATACTCGCGCAGGCGCACATCATTTGGACATTTGACGCTGGCGTGCGTGGAAGTTTCTTGCAAAGCGCACAAATGAGTTAGCGCATGTAAGTTATGGAGACTTATTTCGAGTCGTTCAAAAAAACAACGTTTTAATATTCAGCAACCGCTTTATTCAAGATCTTCTACAGAACTGACTATAATTCGGTTTACCTCGTATTTAAAAAATTACATCTGCTTACTTTACAAAACGTGACACTTACAAAATTGCTGAATCTATGCAATGTTTAATCTCAATTTTCACCTATACAGAAGTGAAACAGAAAAGAATATGAAACGTACGAGTATGTTGAAATGAATACGTCTGGGAATGTGTAATGATGGAACTGTGGGAAAGTAAGTATGGTTTGGATAGGGATAGAAAGAGCGTGTTAACTCCTCTTTACTTAAAAATCGGTGTCCCGCAGATAGTATTAAAATGGTAAGGTTATAGGATTCGAATAAGTATAGAGTAAGTTAATTTTTCGTTGAAATGGTTTTTGACGAAAAAACAAAAATAGAAGCGGAACAATCATTATCATAAGGATTATGGTTAAATCGGATGCAACTGATAAAGTATTGCCAAATAAAAAGTAGACTAACTTCTTTACATGTCCAAATGTAGTTTGTGGAGATAATCGAGATCTAATTTTATGTCTTTTTCAGTTAGATTACCCTGCAGAACAAGTTGCAAAGGGTGGAGAGTGTGCAACTCCTTGGTTGAGTACCGTATCATTTTGAATATTTATGACATAAGTTCCGTTCCAGATATCTGTCCTAGTCTGATGCTGCAGTTTTCCAGCAAAATTAGTTAAAAATATTGTATTTTTATTTAGGAATTCCAAGATTGGTCTGTTATGGTAGTGGTATTCACATAGCGCACTGGTCCCGTCTAGGATTTGGGAGATGCAATCATTTTTTTTTGTGGTAGAGAGGTGAATGCTATTTATGCACAGAGTGTGGGACACCCATGCGCGACTGGACTACTCACTAAACAACTCCCCTGTCAACCTGAGAACCCAGCCTGGAACCGTTTGACACATTACTTCGGGCTAGGTCTCGTTTTGTTACGCCGTGGGGCGCCTTCAAGCTGAGGAGTCCCTTTTCTAGCGGGAGGGGAGAGGGGAAAAGGAAATGCCAGAAGAGCGATCCACCAGCCCCAGCGCCCCCAGCTGCTGTAAGTCACTTTTATATTTTAGGACTGCCCGGACATAATGTGCCACCTGGTTCCATTTGTCAGCCGATTCGAGCATCACCGCAACTATATTATCCGGGGTGAGCTCTCCCGTCTCCCTGTAGAGTTCCCTTCGCAGCCTGACCCATTTTGTACACGCAAGAAATGTGTGACAGGCATTGTCCTCCTCCCCTGGGGAAAACCGACAATCGGGAGACCGTGACTTACCGATCTTGTGCAGGTAAGACTGAAAACACCCGTGCCCGCTCAAAAGTTGGGCCAGATAGAAGTCAGTCTCACCATGCCTTCGATTCAGCCACGGTCTCCCATCCAGGATGAGTCGCGCAGTCCACCTTCCCTTCGTGCAATTCACCCAAGACTGCTGCCAATCGTTGAGCGAGCGCTGTCTCTCCTCGCGGACAACTATCTCTCTCGCATCCTCGTTTCGGCGTACGTTAATAGCGCGGCGCTCTCTAGCAAGGAGGGCGACAGGTATCACGCTTGCAATAACTCTCACCGCCGAGTCGGAGACTCTTGGATACGAAGATGCAATTCTCAGTGCTCCTCTTCTCTGTACCTGTGCCAATCGTTTTCGGTATATCTCCTTGCTGAGAGCGTCGCCCCATACCTCTGCTCCGTACAGTAGCACTGACCCTACAGCACTCATCAAGAGGCGTCTTCTTGATGGGCTGGGTCCCCCTACGTTGGCCATAAGTCGACTCAGAGCAGATATTCCCGAGGCAGCCTTCTCAGCCGTTGCCATGATTTGCTCAGAGAAACTCTTCTTCGAGTCGATCAGTAGCCCCAGATACTTCACCGCTGGCTTCGATTCGATTTGTATGTCTCCAATACTAATGATCCTTACTCTAGGGACTCTCTTTTGTCAAGATGACCACTTCGGTTTTCTCCAGTGCTAAACTCAGCCCGCGAGCAGAATAGGCACAACTCAGCATACCTAGCCTGAGTTGTGCCTATTCAACGGTGCGTCCAGCGACCAGAGCCGCAACATCATCCGCATAGCCGACCAAGCGCGACTCATCTGGCATCTCAAGTCTCAGTAGCCCGTCGTAAGACACGTTCCATAGGTCCGGACAAAGGATAGATCTCTGGGCAACACCCGATGTAATTTCCATCTTTCGTTGGCCCTGTGTCGTGTCGTAGAGCATTAGATATTCCAGCGTGTCCAGAATATCCACCCATCTAGCAGAGTTGAAGGCATTCCTGACGTCGAGTGTCACCAACACGATGATCCGTTGCTTGGTGCGACTATGCGCCACTGCCTTTTGGACCGCGTTCACCGCCTCTGCAATCGCATCAATGGTAGAACGTCCTGCTCTAAATCCGTACTGCCGAGGAGATAGGTCCCCAGCAGCACGAATCGCGTCAGTGAGTCTTCCCTTGATGAGTTTCTCTAGCACTTTCCCAGCCGTGTCTAGCATGCATAACGGGCGGTATGCAGACGGCGATCCGGGATTTCCCTTCCCCTTGCTTATCAGCTTGAGCCTCGCCACCTTCCATCGTACCGGGAAAACCCCGTCCCGTAGGCAAGCGTTGAATGTGCTGAGCAGCAAGTCAGGAAAATGTGATATACGAGCAGCAACACCTCAGCCGGAACACCATCTGGACCTGGAGCCTTCCTCGTTTTCAATGAGAGGACTGCCTCCTCCATTTCTAGCTGTGTGAAGAGTGGGCACTCTACTGCTATTTCACCATGGACAGCGTCAACATGGACGGGATGGGCGGGGAAGAGTCCCCGAACTATCGCGTCAATTTTTTCCGCGTCATGTATACAAGGCTTCCAAGTTTCTCATGACCAGCTTGTAGCCAAGGCCCCACGGATCCTTGTTCACATTGTCCACTAGGTCTTGCCAGCAGCGAGCCTTGCTACTGTTGATCAGTTTGCGAAGGCATTTCCTGGCCGACTTATATGCTGCCACCCAGTTGCATACCTCGTCACGGTTCCCCGCCCGTTGAGTCTCACGTAGAAGCTTGTGACACTCCCTTCGCTTTTCAGCGATATCAGTTGACCACCAGTACGCTGTGAGCTTGCTATGCCGTGGTTTTCGACAGGGCATAGAAGCTTTGCAAGCAGTCGCGATGATGCTCATAGCTGAGTTTGCCTCATCTTGAGCTGCCAGTTCTTCTGTCCCCTCCGAACCTCCCTGCAGCGGGGCAAATGCTGTGAGTACCTCGACGAACCTCTCGACATCCATCCCTCCGATGTTCCATCCAGTTGTAGAAAGCCGAGAGCACGGACGTCGGGAGACAACATCACTGATCTCAAGCAGAATGCACTGATGATCACCTCTAATACTTTCCAATTGTGTATCCTCCATACTAAGGACTCCGAGGCGAATGTCACGTCCGGTATGGTTCCCTCACAGCCAATACGGCAGAAAGTCGGCGTATTCCCGGAGTTTAGTACGACGAAGGCCATCCTGGCCGCCATTTCCAGGACTCGTTTTCCCCGGGGACCCGTCCGAGGCATGCCCCATTCGATTGCTTTAGCGTTGAAGTCGCCCCCAACGAGCACTTTGGCCTCTGCGTTCGAGACAGCGCCCTCCAAAGCGTTAAGCTTGGCTTGGAAAGATGATATCGATTCGTTAGGCATTAGGTACACACTGAAGAAGGTGATCCCTGAGCACCGAACCCGCACGAAACCATCCCCCCGTCCACAGCTCTCCGCTTGAAAGTCACTGTTCTGAACCCAGATGGTGGCAGTACCAGTTTCATCAGAGTACCATAATGCAGGACTTATATTACGGCGTTGCTCACTCAGCAGCAAGAAGTCGGCTTTCATGTCACTCGCAAACTGCTCAAGCAGATTTTGGGCGGTTGAACTGCGGTGTAAGTTTAGCAGTCATTGGAGGATAGTTTTTTTAGCTGCTGCCTATTACAAATAGTAATATTTCGAATTTCTTTACATGTGCCTTGACTACCATACTTTTCTTGTTGATTTAGAAAGAGGCCTGAATATTTGAGCAGGATCATTTTATTGTTTTTGATCGTGGAACGAATCAAAACTTGATTATAATTTATTTCCTCGGTTTTGGGTAAGCATATAACGTAAAGGAGCAAGGAGTGTTTTATCTGAACCACTGGTTCCGAGTATTCAATTGCTTGAATTTCGTTTTTGTAGGGAAGGTTAGCCGCTTGGATGAGGATTTCTTTAATTTCCTGATTGTTGAGGAGTTTGGAGTTGACGATTCCACGCCTTGCAAGTTGGCTCGCAAGGAAAATTTTTTTGGATTTCATCTTTAAGTATCGTTAATTTATTAAAAAGCATTTGGTCGTATTTGTCACAATTTTTTGGATCGATATCTGCAACTATCCTGTTGGATGTTAACTATCGATGAGCTCCGAAGCTACGTTTGTTATGTGTTTCTTGATTTTGAAATGCTTATTATTGTTCCCTGCAAGATCATTTTGGCTCTTGAGAATGTTGTCCCAATCAGTTGCATCTGGATTTCCTGCAATCCATTTCCATGCTGTACCAATCCAGTTGATGGACCGTTTCCCTCTAATTAGTTGAAGCTGCGCTTGTAGATCTTGGATTTCAGATAGTTGGTGATTAAGTTGAGGCATTAAAATGCTCGATCTGTTCACGTTCAGGTTTATTGACGTTTTGATGTTATCGAGGATTTCCTTATACATATAGAGGTTGATGCTATGGATGAGTTTAAAGTTTTCATTGATGAGCTTAATTGTCATGAGCAGGCTTTTGTACTCATATATATTTAGTGCGGCGTATATGTTACCGATGATTAGTCTTAAATAGAAGGGACGTTTTTAAGGTCGGATTTATGAATCTTCTTCCCAGTGTTAGTAATAACAGTGATTCGGCTATTTTGGGATATAATTTCTTTTTTATGTAATGGTTTTTCTTTGGACTTAATTTGCTTGTTTTTCCGATAGACTACGTCACCTGACTCCTAGTTACAGGGCTTCGTTCGTTTGGTGTTATATGTCGCTATTTGGGATTTTTGTATCCGCAGAATTTCGTGCTTGATATTTTCGTTGGATTTTGTTCGAAAATCAATAAGGTTTTTATAATTGATCCTTTGAGATCTCCCAAACAAGATGTCTACTGGTTTGGGTTTTGTTACGGGATGGTACGTGTTGTTGTACCTATCGACGGCTATATTAACTACTTCCGTTAAGGTATAGTCAGGGTTGTCTTTACAGAGACACCTAATTATTTCCAATATATTTGAATTGAAGTTCAATTGCTCCATTAACCTCGCTTTTTTGTGGCGGAGCCAAGTATACCGTAATGCCCAAGAATTCAATGAAATTTAGAATAAGGGAACTGATGCAGCTGCCTTCGTCATCGGAAACCAATATTTTCGGGACTGTGAAATAGTGTAGTAGTTTTGTTAATTTTTCACAAAGGTGCGTAGCAGATTTGTTTTTAACCCTCCGAGTACACAGGGGGTCAATTTGACCCCAGATGCTACTTTGACCGATAGCAGCGCCTAAGCCTGCGGGAGAGTGGGGGTATTATGGGCTTCTAAGTATATTTTAGTGTCTTGACTATGAGTTTACATATTTTGTTTACCTTTCGAAGACTTTAGTTATTGTTGAGAAACCTTTGAAATCAGCCTGGAGTCAATTTGGCCCCATTGTGTATTCAACGTCAATTTTGAGGTAAAAATTTATGTTTTTTTTTTACTTTTTAAATGGATACTTTATTTCAAAAAGACAAAAAAAAAACTTTAAAGTATTTTCATTTTTTTTAAAGCAATATGGAATATAATCTGCGATCTTGTGTGCGTAATCGTTTGTTGGCTGAAGACAGTGGTGATGATTTTGGCGGGAGCGGTTCCTCCGAAAACGACCACGTCTCTGAGCAAACTGAGCAATTATCTGATTATGAACTTTCAGAATGTTCAGAAAATGATGATGTGGAGGCAATTCTCAGTGAACGCCTTTTACAACAGCGTGAAAATTCATCCACATGAGGGAGATTAACATCAACATTGATCAGTAAAAATAAGGCAAAGTGGAAAATGGGAGCTCGTGAAAGATTATCAGGTTGGAATAAATAAATATGCAAAATAAATACTTTCTGTTTAAGGAACACTATAAGGCTCATTTTTCCTTTATTTTGTTATGTCTTGAGAGTTTCCACGTAAATTTTTAACCAAAAATACTATAAATTGAAAAAGTTACGATTTTTTATGTAAAAATGCTAATTTTCGTTTTTTCCGGTTGTTCGCGAATTTTTTTAGGTAGGCTAAGGAGATTTAAGGCCTCCTAATGTATGAGAATTGCTAAAAGAGCTGTCAAACTATTTCTGAAAATTTTTTCGAAGTAGGTAATATTTGTAGTGGGGGCGATACTGTATACGTTCAAAGAAGGTTGGGGTCAAATTACCCCATATGTACTCGATGATCGAAAAAATAGGTGTGTACTCGGAGGGTTAATTCAGAAGTATTTTACAAACTTACTGAATTTGTCGATCTTTTACACAACTGACTATAATTCGGTTTACCTTGTATTTAAAAAAATACAATTGCTTACTTTACAAAACGTGACACTATCAAAATTGCTGAATCTATGCAATGTTTAAAGTTCATCTTCAGTACGGCTTTAGAGCAGAACGTTCTACCATTGATGCGATTGCAGAGGTGGTGAACGCGGTCCAAAAGGCAGAGGCATATAGTCACACCAAGCGACGGATCGTCCTGTTGGTGACACTCGATGTCAGGAATGCCTTCAACTCCGCTAGATGGGTGGATATTCTGGATATGCTGGAAAACTCTTTTTAAGTTCCAGAATATCTAATGCGGCTTTTGAGGAACTACCTAAAGGACCGAAGCCTGCTCTACGACACGACACAGGGCCAACGAAAGATGGAAGTTACATCGGGTGTTGCCCAGGGATCTATCCTTGGTCCGGACCTGTGGAACGTGTCTTACGACGGGCTATTGAGACTTGAGATGCCAGATGAGTCGTGCTTGGTCGGCTATGCGGATGAGGTTGCGGCTCTGATCGCTCGACGCGTCGTTGAACAAGCGCAATTTAGGTTAGGTATGCTAATGCGCCGAGTGAGGGACTGGATGGCTGCTCGCGGGCTCAGTTTAGCACTGGAGAAAACCGAAGTGGTTATCTTGACAAAAAAGAGAGTCCCTAGAGTTAAGATGATCAGTATTGAAGATATACAAATCGAATCTAAGCCAGCGGTGAAGTACCTGGGGCTACTGATCGACTCGAAGATGAGTTTCTCTGAGCAAATCAGGACAACGGCTGAGAAGGCTTCTTCGGGAATATCGGCTCTGAGTCGACTTATGGCCAACGTAAGGGGGACCCAGCCCATCAAGAAGAGGCCCCTTTGATGAGTGCTGTAGGGTCAGTGCTACTGTACGGAGCAGAGGTATGGGGCGACGCTCTCAGCAAGGAGGTATACCGAAAACGATTGGCACAGGTACAGAGAAGAGGAGCACTGAGAATTGCATCTTCGTATCCAACAGTCTCCGACTCGGCGGTGAGAGTGATTGCAGGCGTGAAACCTGTCGCCCTCCTTGCTAGAGAGCATCGCGCTATTTACCTGCGCCGAAACGAGGATGCGAGGGAGATAGTTGTCCGCGAGTAGAGACAGCGCTCGCTCAACGATTGGCAGCAGACTTTGGTGAATTGCACGAATGGAAGGTGGACTGCGCGCCTCATCCCGGATGTGAGACCGTGGCTAAATCGAAGGCATGGTGAGACTGACTTCTATCTGACCCAGCTTTTGAGCAGGCACGGGTGTTTTCAGTCTTACCTGCACAAGATCGATAAGTCACGGTCCCCCGATTGTCGGTTTTGCCCAGGAGAGGAAGACAATGCCTGTCATACATTTTTTGCGGGTACAAAATGGGTCAAGCTGCGAAGGGAACTCTACAAGGAGACGGAAGAGCTCACTTCGGATAATATAGTTGCGGTGATGCTCGAATTGGTTGACAAATGGAACCAGGTGGCACATTATGCTCGGGCAGTCCTAAAATATAAAAGGGACTCACAGCAGCCGGGGGCGCTGGGGCTGGGGGGTCGCTCTTCTGGCATTTTCTCTTCCCCTCTCCCCTCCCGCTAGGAGAGGGACTCCTCAGCTTGAAGGCGCTCCACGGCGTAACGAAACGAGACCTGACCCGAAGTAATGTGTCAAACGTTTCCAGGCTGGGTTCTCAGGTTGACAGGGGAGATGTTAAGTGGGTAGTCCAGTCGCTCATGGGAGTCCCACACTCTGTGCATAAATAGCATTCACCTCCCTACCACAAAAAAAAAAGAAAAAAAAAACATCTGGATTAAACCAAGGAGCATCTTTAGGTCTTCTTGCTGGACACACAGGAGTAAATTGCGAGCTTAAGGACGAAAGTAACATATGAAGCTTATCAACACAATCTTCAGAGTGGAGATTGCTGAAGAGGGAATACCAATTAACGGCATTAAGGTTAGCTTCCATGCTCGACAAATCGACTTTTAAAAAAGGACGAGGATCAGGTTTGACAAAGGATGAGAGTGCCACCGATGCGGGCAGAGAATAAGGTAACCAGTTGGAAAGAACAAGATCAAGCAATTTGTTATTGGCATTGGGAAAAGTGTTGTATTGGGTGAAAGAACAGAGGAAAACAAAAGAAGGAATAGCAAAAGACACGCTACCGCCAGAAACGATGGGGACATACAAATCATAAAATAAAAAAAAAATGAAAGAAAGTATATACCCTTTAATTCTACTATTTATTTTAAATTTCGTATACAATTGTTTCGTTCTCTACTTGAAAACTTCCTCAGTACTACTATTCCCTAAACTATAAGTATCCTAATATTTATACTAAACTCATTAACGTATTAATATGAATCTCTAATTACACCTAATCCCTCAAAGTACTTTTACTTAATCTCTAATTACCTGATCCTTTACCATTCAAAAATTTGTTTTTCCTTAATTACTACTTAACTACCTTCATTATTTTGTAAGCTTGAATAGCCAGGTGTATCCGTTACCTGGGTCGCCGTTCCAAATGTCCTGCGTCTTCCGATTGAATATCTCCAAGCTTTCTGCTACATCAAGCTTCCATCCGTTTGTAACCGTTTTCAGCATGCTTACGTTGTCCGCAGTGATGTCATGTTTTTCAAGGACTATATGCTCTGCTACTTTTGATTTGAAGTTTTTTGCATCCTGCTTTTTGTTTTTGTTGACTGCTTCCCTTAAGTGTTCATTCCATCTGACACCTAGTGATCTCCTCGTTTGTCTAATGTAACATCCATTACATTTCGTACACGATACCTTGTAGACTCCACTGCGCTCCATTTTGGGAATGGGGTCCTTGGTTGATCCAAGCAAGTTCTGTATTTTTGTGGCCCGGCTCGTATAAACTAGGCCACAAAAATACAGAACTTGCTTGGATCAACCAAGGACCCCATTCCCAAAATGGAGCGCAGTGGAGTCTACAAGGTATCGTGTACGAAATGTAATGGATGTTACATTGGACAAACGAGGAGATCACTAGGTGTCAGATGGAATGAACACTTAAGGGAAGCAGTCAACAAAAACAAAAAGCAGGATGCAAAAAACTTCAAATCAAAAGTAGCAGAGCATATAGTCCTTGAAAAACATGACATCACTGCGGACAACGTAAGCATGCTGAAAACGGTTACAAACGGATGGAAGCTTGATGTAGCAGAAAGCTTGGAGATATTCAATCGGAAGACGCAGGACATTTGGAACGGCGACCCAGGTAACGGATACACCTGGCTATTCAAGCTTACAAAATAATGAAGGTAGTTAAGTAGTAATTAAGGAAAAACAAATTTTTGAATGGTAAAGGATCAGGTAATTAGAGATTAAGTAAAAGTACTTTGAGGGATTAGGTGTAATTAGAGATTCATATTAATACGTTAATGAGTTTAGTATAAATATTAGGATACTTATAGTTTAGGGAATAGTAGTACTGAGGAAGTTCTCAAGTAGAGAACGAAACAATTGTATACGAAATTTAAAATAAATAGTAGAATTAAAGGGTATATACTTTCTTTCATTTTTTTTTTATTTGAAAGTTCTACTAAAGGCGGAATATTTTTATCTATACAAATCATTCCAAACAATAGAGAATAAATTGAAGTCACCACAGACCAATATAGGGGTAGAAGGGAAATGAGCATTAATGTAGCTCGAGAATTCTGCAAAGAATCGTTCGTAAACAATAGCAGGACTGTTACAAGGGATATACACAGATGATACGAAGAAGGAAAGAGAGTCAGATAGAGAGACTAGCATAATTATACACTCAACAGGTGTAGATGGAGTGAAATCATCACAGGATTTGCTGGTAAGGGAAACATGTATACCCACTAGAACGCCTCCACCGTCAGACTCACCAGTAGCATCACGATCTCTATCTCTGCGGAAGACTAAATGGTTCGGAAGTGGCTCACTATTACTTATGTCATCTGTCAGCCAAGTTTCCGTTAGACAGATGATATCATAGGGAAAAAGGATGGAAGAAATACGAAATTCAGTAGTCTCAGACCTCAGGCCACGAACATTATGGTAATAGCAACTTAAGAATGAATTACTAGGCCTAAGAGATGTTTCTTCACACAGGGTGGTTCCGCTTACGAATCGGAGAGAACTTCCGCTTACGAATCGGAGAGAACTTTTTGACGAATACGCCAGGTGGCCAAAATTCCTTATCAAGCAAGATACAAAGATCAGCTGGAACAGTAATTTTAAAAGTTGCAATCAATCTGTACGTCTTTCCATCAGGCGTAAGCTTGGTGCACTGAAGCAACTCAGGACTAAAGTTCAGTTTGTACCTTATATGAGCGATGATGTTTTCGACTGGCGTGCTATAGTCTAATCTCGAGCGAAATATTTGTAGCGGTGGGGATATAGCACGCAGGGGGTGTCAGGTTTCATCGCAGTAATTTTTGTCGTCATATCACTTCCAAGTGAGGGCCCCCGGCTGGCAGATGTAGATCCTGGTCAGCATACATTTCTTATCAACAATTCGGTATCAGCATTACCTCGAGCTACAAATCTTGTAACAGAGGTTTCAGGCGGGCATGAATACTTTGGGTTTGTCCCGATACCGTTGCGGTGTTATAGAAGCCGGCTGCAGCTGTTCAGGTTGCTGCTGATTAGATGTTTCGGTCTTACTTGGTGCTGTAGTTTTCGTACATGATGTTGCTTTTGAGAACCATATGATAGTTGCTGGAATGGCTCCCTTGCTGGCATCAACCACAGCACACACATCAGAGCTCTTGGCAGCAGAAATTGGCGATAGTGCAGGAGGATTGTTCACTGGAAAATCCCTATCGTTGATGGAAGGAGTACATACTCTGCTGCGAATTGCTTGCAAAATTTTCGATTGCTCTTTTAATACTCTGAGCGTATCTGAGATTGTCACTCCGTGACAGTCATTACATTGAAAGAAAATATTTGAATCGAACTTCGCCCGGATGTCATAAAAGGATGCAGGGATGCCTAGGCATTTAAGTTGGAAAGGCTTCGCCCAATATACATCACACTGAATTGATTTGGCTGGTAATGATTCGAGTTAATTACACTTTTGACATTTAATGTCGTATGTTGGAGAACTTACCGCCATTTACAATGAAGTAAAAAAAAAAAGAAACTCGCAGGAAAAAATAAATAAATAAAATTAATTGGGCGAGGGTATTTGTAAAAAAAAAATCACAAAAAACACAAAAAGTCCGAACTTGCTTAATTTGAATAAATTTCTTCAGGATTAAAGTATTTATGAAATTTTTTCGTGCTTCTAGGGTTAAACGTTTCTAGGATTAAGTAATGAAAATTAAAAAATAAAATATTAAAAGCGAATTTTGCCTACCGCTAGGCGTATTTTGTTAGTAAAATTTTATTGGAATATTGAAAGCACTTGAAAGTACACTCAGATGCTTGCCTATTATCAGGGGCACGAATAATCCAGTAGTCAATGAATACACTGATCACTTTACAAAAGTTTCATTTAAGTCCACAGAACACTAATAGACGGCACTGACAATCGCAAGTAAAGAAGATGTAGCGTCTCTGTCGCCTCCAGTGGTGGCCGTTAATCAATTCGTTGTCGCGGCGATCGGGCTGAAGGTGGTCAGAGCTTCGCGCCGTGTTGGAACTCTCTCTGGCTCGACAACCATCCACGGAGCAACACGGACGAGTATAAAAATTTCCGCATAAACTTTGTATATTTTTTGTCAATAGAATTTGAGTTAGTAATTGAACATACCTGGTCTTTCACTTCATTGGCAACACGTTCTGTACGAAGACACATCCGTACATTGGTGACCCCAGAAGGTAGTTTTTTAAAATTGTCTTAATGTGCGAGGAAGAGTTTCAGGACGCAGACAGCGGGGCCATGAGCCCAGTACCCAGTCAAGAAATCAGCGCCATCGCCATTAAGCTACCTCCATTTTGGCAAGACGAGCCGGATTTGTGGCTTTTGCGGATTGAAGCACAATCCCGCACCGGCAAAATCTCCAGCGATCAAGCCCGATTCGACAGAGTGATCGCAGAACTAGAAGTTTCTGTGATTTCGCAGGTGGCTGATATCATCAAGTCGCCGCCAGCCGTAAATAAATACGCGGCATTAAAATCCCGGTTGTTGTCAATATTCGGTTTAAAAGAGCACGAAAGACTCAGACAGCTGCTGTACAATTTGGAGTTGGACGACCAACGTCCGTCGCGTCTATTGCGCAAGATGCAGGCAATTGCAGGTATCGACATGCCAGAGGTTATGATCAAAGACCTGTGGATGCAGCGCCTCCCGTCGAGTATACGCTCTATTTTGGCCGCCTCTGAGCAACAAACCTTGGAAAAGTTGGCCAACGCAGCGGACCGGATCGCAAGCTATGAAGCAATGAAAATGCTGGCCAATGTGCAACGTCGTCCCGAGGGTAAATCAACGGAGACCGCCGACGTCGAAGGCATGGAGTTTAGAATCGCAGAACTCCGTTCGGAGATAGGTCGAATTAAATCCAGCGCACACAATCCAAACAACGCACGATGCAACGCATGCCGCTGTTCCGGTCAATAAAATTCCTCAATTCAAAAGAAACCGACGAATAATTGGTGTAGCTACCACAAACGATTCGGTGCGAGGGCAAGACGATGCCAATCTCCTTGTGAATTCCGACTTGCGACGTCGGGAAACGTATCGAACCGCTAGCCTCACAGGCGAAAGCTAGCGGTTGCAATTCTAATCGCTTACTAGTGTCAGACCCAAGAAGTAAGCTAATGTTTTTAATCAACACAGGCGCAGACGTTTCGGTAATTCCCGCCTCATTATAAAACGTAACAACAAATCATCATCACCGAAGCTTTTCGGTGCAAACGGTACACAAATCGACACCTTTGGAAAAACTACACTGAATCTTTCGCTAGGACTACGACGCGACTTCCGGTGAAGCTTCTACGTTGCAACTGTGCCCCGCCCTATCTTGGGAGCCGATTTTCTAAGGAATTTTGGCCTATTAGTGGACATGCAGAATAAACGCCTTTCTGATCCGCATTCGCAATCTTCTACACAAGGCCGAGTTAACCGCACGCGCTGCGAAACCGTTTCTGCGATAAATGCTAACAGCCGCTACCACGCTCTTCTAAGGAAGTTTCCAGCATTGACCGACCCAACCATTAGAACAAAGCCAACGGGACATAATATTCGTCACTTTATAGCTACGACTGGCCCACCCGTATCGGAACGCCCACGCAGGCTCAACAAAGACAAACTCGTAATCGCCAAAGCAGAGTTTAGGTATTTGTTGGAACAGTGTTTCTGTCGCCCTTCGTGCAGCCCATGGGCAAATCCGCTTAACCTCGTCCAGAAGAAAAACGGTTCGTGGCGACCCTGTGGAGATTACCGGCGCCTTAACGCAGCCACAATCCCGGATAAATATCCGATGCGCCATATACAGGACGTCACTATAGACCTAGCCGGAAAACGATATTTTTCAAAAATCGACCTATTCAAAGCTTTCCACCAAATCCCGGTAGAGGAAAACGACATACCAAAAACAGCGGTTGTGACTCCGTTTGGGTTATACGAGTTCACAGTTATGACTTTTGGCCTCCGCAACGCGGCTCAGTCGTTCCAGCGATTTATGGACACAGTGCTCCTAGGCCTCAATTTTTGCATCTGCTATATAGATGACATATTAATCGCATCGGAGTCAGAAGAACAACACGTGGAACACCTCCGACAGGTGTTTGATAGACTGGCAAAGTTCGGTTTGAAAATAAACCCTGAAAAATGTTCCTTCGGCGTTAAGGTAATCGAATACTTGGGCCACTTGATCAACGAACATGGAATCTCACCGCCCCCGTCTCGAGTCAACGCTATTCGAAACTTCGAAAAGCCGTCCACTGTAAACGAACTCCGCCGTTTTTTAAGGAACGATCAGTTTCTACCGTAGGTTTATTAAAAACGCGGCTCAGCTTCAAGCACCGCTAAGTAAATATTTAGCTAAAGCAAAAAAAAACGATAAGACACCTATCAATTGGACACCAGAAGCAGAGGAGGCATTTTTTAATTGCAAAAACAGCTTGGCGGACGCCACTATGTTGGTCCATTTTAGGTCAAACGAACCTTTAAGACTGGCGACTGATGCTTCAAACCTAGCGGTTGGAGCGGTGCTCGAGCAGAAGCAACAAGGACAATGGCGACCTCTCGCTTTCCATCAAAGGAAGCTCTCCGCATCAGAAACTAAATACAGTGTATACGACCGCGAACTCCTGGCAGTGTACGATAGCATCCGTCATTTCCGTCATTTCTTGGAGGGTGCAGAGTTTCATGTATTGACCGATCACAAGCCACTGATGTTTGCATTTCAACAGCCAGCCGCTAAGGCCTCGCCTCGTCAACTGCGGCACTTAAGCTTCGTATCACAGTTTTGCATAGACCTTCGATATATTCCGGGGTCCACTAACAACGTAGCGGACGCCTTGTCCCGAATCGAAGCGATCACGATGCCCACGACTATCGATTTAAAGGATTTAGCGAGCAAACAGGAAAGCGATACCGAATTGAAACAATTGCTTAATAAAAACGTCACATCGCTTAAACTTAAACGTGTAAAGCTGGATGGAAACCTGGAGGTAAAAGTGGATGTTTCCTTATCACGTTCACGCGTTTTTGTACCGGAGTGCATGCGCCAACGAATTCTCGATACATTCCACCAACCCTCGCACCCAACCGGTCGCATTACTGCAAGGACAATTGCCAACAAATTCGTATGGGTTAACATGAAGAAGGATTGCCGTGCATGGGCACGTTCGTGTGGGCCTTGTCAGCGCTCAAATATTTGCCGCCACCAAAGAAATATTCTTCAAGATTTTCAAGTGCCCGACGCGAGATTCCAACACGTTCATCTGGATATCATCGGCCCACTCATCCAAGTACAAGGATACAAGTACTGTCTAACGATGGTCGATCGGTTTTCACGGTGGCCAGAGGCTGTCCCTTTGGCAGATCAGACAGCGCAGTCAATGGCACGAGCATTCTTTAATAATTGGGTGGCACGATTTGGAGTACCGCGAACCATAACCACAGACCAAGGAACCCAGTTCGAATCGTCTCTGTTTAAAGCATTATCCGGGTTCATCGGCTGTGAAAGAAACAGAACGTCACCGTACCACCCAGCTTCAAATGGACTTATTGAGCGATGGCACCGTACACTCAAGGCTGACATCATGTGCCCCGAAAATAACCATTGCTGGCCGGACATCCTTCCAACGGTGTTGTTGGGGTTGCGAGGCACCGTCAAAGAAGACTTGGCAGTTTCATGCACAGAAATGCTCTACGGGACAACAATCTCCCAGCAACACCAGAGCTGAACCTCACGAGTTTATCGTCCATCTTCGCAAGACGATGAGTCAACTGCAACCCGCCAACCCGTTGCGGCACGGGTCAAGAGTAACATTTCACAACAAAGCCTTGCCTAACTGCACACACGTATTTTTGAGAATCGATGCGGTTAAGAAGCCACTCACACAGCCCTACTCGGGCCCCCACAAGGTACTGCAACGAGTTTCAGAGTGGGTGTACTCCATCGACGTTAACGGTCGCAAAGTCAATGTCTCGATAGAAAGACTGAAGCCCGCGTTTCTTGAAGTTTCCCCGTCTTCTCCAATCAAGAATCGCAACACCACTTCAAGAAAGCCAGGCCATAAAGAAAGTTCCAGTTTCACACACGATTCCTCCACTCAACCGCAAGTAACACACGCACCAAGTTCGTCACACGCAGCAACCACAAGGAATATATCACCCCGTACGCACAACACTCCTGCACCGACTTGGCGCTGCATTCTTCCACCGATCAATCCTCCGCCGACATCATAAAGGACGTACCCGCCAAGTAAGAAACTCTCCCTGCTTTTACAAGAAAGCAGTAAGTCAGTTGCGGCGCCGCGAATTTATTAACGATCTTGCTCTGGGTTCTATCCACTAGTTAGGTCTTCAGATGTAAACATCGCCGGTGCGTCACATTTCAAGTAATATCGTGACATTAACTACAAGTGTCAACACCACTCGGGAGGGAGTAATGTAGCGTCTCTGTCGCCTCCAGTGGTGGCCCTTATTCAATTCGTTGTTGCGGCGATCGGGCTGAAGGTGGTCAGAGCTTCGCGCCGTGTTGGAACTCTCTCTGGCTCGACATCCATCCACAGAGCAACACGGACGAGTATAAAAATTCCACATAAACTTTGTATATTTTTTGTCAATAGAATTTGAGTTAGTAATTGAACATACCTGGTCTTTCACTTCATTGGCAACACGTTCTGTACGAAGACACATCCGTACAAAGACAAAGGTCAAGAATTCAATTCTTGGCAAATAAATTTATGGTTGGCAAGATGTTCATACTCGCATTAGCCAAGACGCACCACCTTTAGCACAATGACGCAATCTGGAATCGGATTGCTTTACTCAAACCGACCGATTCAATACAAGAAAATACGCCGCGATAAAAATAATAATTTAGAAAAATACACAGCGGAAAGAAGACGACCAGGCTCGTTGACGTTTATGATTATGACGATTAAGTACAGGGTTATCCATTTCGTGGTTGGGAAAGTATAACCCTATCATTTGACATCTGTCAGAATTAAATGTCACCCAAAGAGTATTTTTTTAGTTGAAAGTTTGCCATTTAGAAATATGGATCGATTAACAGTCAAAGAACACGTTAAAATTATTAAATTTTATGATAAAAATGGTGATTCTTCTGTATCAACATTTAGGGCTTTACGAGCCGATTACGGTCGACATAATCGACCTATACAGCAAACAATTTCGAACACAGTGAGAAAATTTGAAGAGACTGGATCGGTTATTGATATTGCAAGGCCTGTGCATCATCGCAACATTCGTTCTGCTGAAAATATCGCTGTCGTTGCTCAAAGTGTGGAGGAAGGCCCGAATTTGTCGATTCCTCGATATGCTCAACATTTGGGCTTGTCTTACGGCTCATTGTGGCGGATTTTGCATTTGGATTTGCATCTTCACCCGTACAAAATCCAACTCACTCAAGAACTTAAGGCTCAAGACAATACACAACGCAGAATGTATGCGAATTGGGTGATTGAACAACAAGCCATTGATAACGATTTTTCAAACAAAATTTTCTTTAGTGATGAGTCTCAGTTTTCGCTCAGTGGTTACGTAAATGAACAGAATTGCTGCATGTGGGGCTCTCAAAATCCTCAGGTGATCGCAGGAAGGCCTTTGCATCCGGAAAAAGTGACACCTAACGTGTATTATGGTTTGGTGGTGTTATTGGTCAATTCTGACCGCTATGGACGGATGTTAACCGATTATTTTTGGAGAGAAATCGAAGATTATGATCTGGAGAACTTGAGGTTCCAACAGGACGGAGCCACAAGCTACACAACACAGGCTAATTGAGCACTTTTGCAAGAGAAATTTGCAGGACGTGTAATTTCGAGATTGAGTGACGTCAATTGGCTGCAAGATCCTGCGACCTAACACCTTTGGATTTCTTTTTATGGGGCTATGCGAAAGATCGTGTTTACGGGAACAATTCTCAAAATCTTGAGCAATTGAAAACCAATATTCACGAAGTTATGGCCGAGATATTGCCGGAAACGTGTCGAAAAGTCATTGAAAATTACCTCAAAAGGATTGAGGCCAGTAAGAGGTCCCGAGGAAGACATTTGATTGAAGTTGTCCTTCACGTATAATGCCAAGGTTGAATCTTTATATTGAATAAAAAATTTTGTTTCCACTTGAATATTTTATGTGTTTATTACCGCCCGATCGCGCTTTTAACAGGATTTAGTAAAATATTCGAAAAATTAATAAACATCCGTCTATCATCATTCATTAAGGAAAATTCAATTTTAAATTTACAACAGTTTGGTTTCCAGAAAAATAAAGGAACTTTTGATACTCTTTTCTCAGTAATGCGTTTCATAAATACAGGACTTGACAAGGGTGACTATGTTGCTGCCATTTTTGTGGATCTGAAAAAGGCGTTTGATACGGTGGATCATGAGCTTTTACTTCGTAAACTCGAACTATATGGAATTCACGGGAAACCAAATCAACTTTTTATGAATTACTTAAAAGGAAGATCGCAGAAAACAGTAGTCAATAATGTATTGAGCGACTTGGCACCTATGAAGTCAGGCGTTCCCCAAGGCTCCATACTTGGCCCTACCTTATTCTTGTTATACATTAAAAATTTAAATACATGTGGACTAAAGGGACACTATGCACTATATGCTGATGACAATGCCTGTCACACATTTTTTGCGTGCACCAAATGGGTCAGGCTGCGAAGGGAACTCTACAGGGAGACGGGAGAGCTCACCCCAGATAATATAGTTGCGGTGATGCTCGAATCGGTTGACAAATGGAACCAGGTGGCACATTATGCTCGGGCAGTCCTAAAATATAAAAGGGACTCACAGCAGCCGGGGGCGCTGGGGCTGGGGGATCGCTCTTCTGGCATTTCCTCTTCCCCTCTCCCCTCCGACTAGGAAAGGGACTCCCCAGCTTGAAGGCGCCCCACGGCGTAACAAAACGAGACCTGGCCCGAAGTAATGTGTCAAACGGTTCCAGGCTGGGCTCTCAGGTTGACAGGGGAGGTGTTTAGTGGGTAGTCCAGCCGCGCATGGGAGTCCCACACTCTGTGCATAAATAGCATTCACCTCCCTACCACAAAAAAAATGAGGATTTGAGTACATATCATTCGTGGTTAAGTAATAATAAGCTAGCGCTAAATACTTCTAAGACCAAATACATTATTTTCAAACAGAAGAACAAGGAAGACATTAACATTGATATAAAAATTAATAGCGAAAAACTGCAGAAAGTGGCGGAATTCAAATATCTCGGACTCATCATCGACCAACGATTAACGTGGCTGTCGCATATAAACAACTTAAGAAGACAATTAGCTCCTGTATGAAGGATTTCCAAGCAATATCAAGCAGATGGTGTTAAATTCATTCGTTCTGTCGAAACTACATTACGGAGCAGTAATCTGGGGCCAGTCGTCAAAACAACACCTTAATATCATTTCCAGGTTGCTCACCAAGGCTTATAAAAATATGCTAAATCTACCAATACGTACACCAACCAGATTTGTGTACCAATCAGCGAAAGCATTAACATTTACTCAAATCGTTGAAGCAGAGACAGCCAAGTTTATTTTTAAATGCTTGAATTCAAATTCGTCGTCACATATTCAATTTATGAAAGTATCGCAGAAAAATCACTACAATGTTAGGAACGCAAATCAATTCATAATTCCTTTTGCAAGAACGGATTGTCTAAACAATGACGCTACGAATGATGCCTTGCGTATATACATCAATCTCCCAGATTCAGTTAAGGATGCAAACTCACTTATAGTTTTTAAAAAAAGGCTTAAAGAATTTAACAACGATTGAATCTCAGTGCAATAAATTTCTACATCGCATCTTAGGGCCTTTCTTGACCCTATCATCGAGATTGTATAGCCGAAAGACATTATGGCGTATTACAAAGTCTTTTTTATCTCTGAGAGCTGATCACGAAATGGACAAGATGAGATTAATAGGATAAGTTCACATAATTTGTGTGCCCTCTTATACCGATGGTCTAATCATTGTCTGGGTGGCACACCTGAAGAAACGACGAAATGTGAAGTGCAGGTCGCACGAGCGTTGTGCGACGAAGAAAGTGTGATGGAGAGAGTGGAAGGGAATGGAGGTATTTAAAAAAAAAAATTCTCAAGTAGAGAACGAAACAATTGTATACTGAATTTAAAATAAAAATAGTAGAATTAAGGGGAATTCACTCTAGTCAAATTAAGACCCGTTTTGGAAAGTTCTCATCAAGACCTTTCATTTGACACCCATTTCGGCTACCGCTGATGAAATTTTTTTTCGGGGTCCACTCCCTTAGATACCGTATAACATTTTTTTCTAGTTGAACTTTGAAGATAGCACCACGTTACACCTGCATACAAAATTTGATGTTTCTAGCTTAAGTAGTTCGGGACAAAAAGTGCTGTGACACATGGACGGACGGGCAGACAGGTCGCGATTTCAGTAGGGTTTTGTGAAATTATTTTACAAAACCCCTAAAAAATATATATAAACCCTTCGAAATCGTACGAATCAAAACAAACGCAACAATAGAGCCATGTTATTAATTGACAAACTTTATTTTGAAATTCGAAAAACAAGATAGTTGGAAATTCTAGATCCACTATTTATGTAATTAGTATACTCTAGTCTCGTTAAAACTTGGTCATTATTTCGGATACCGTTTAAATTCATATTGCAATATACACACTATGGTTTGTTTTATTTATTTCCATCATAAAGTTTACTCAGCTACGAGTTGAAACATTAAGCAGTTGTGTCAAACTGAGCCAGTGTAATAGTTTGTAGAGTCAATGTTCATGGTTATCCTTTGTGCACCTTTTTTTGAGAAAACAAATGAGAATAAATAAAAAGAAAAATAATATGAATTGTTAAAAAATAAGCGTCGATCTTCTCATTTCAAGAATTTTAACGGGTATGGGACCCACCACGTCGGCTGGATCCTCCTATCCTGAGCCAGCCATCGGGCTGTAGCTCCTTGTTTTCTCAGACGTTAGAGGGGCTCTGGCTGGGTAGAGTGGACTTCCGCACATGTTTCTTATTTATAGTAAAGTTCTATATGATTCCATCATATAACACTTTAGTATAAATCTGAAACATTTTATTTTTCATTTAACGCAAAAGTTCAAATGAATTACTTTTGTGTGAATTTTTCATGTGAATGAAAAATAAATGGCCACATCTACAATGGATCTTGATCCAAATGGGGGATGCGAGGGGGCCCCGCTTCCACCTGGATGCCCTACACTTAGTGAGGGTTGTAAGTGTTTGGAGTAAGTGTAGTAATCGAGCAGGTTGTTGAATTTATTATTTTTTTATTATTAATTTAAATTATTTGATAACCCCATGTAAAATTTAAATTTTATGTTTTTTTATGCCGATTTCTAGATTTTATATTTTATATATTTATTATAACTAAAACTGCTCGATTTGAATTCGGCGCAGGCAAAGGGTTAAAGGGAATTCCTGCATAGTAGAGGCCAAACCTGTTAAATCACTACACAACCAACAAACCATTTTCATATAGGAAATCCTGCTATGTCTTGGTAGTATGGAAATTATACATGCTCGCATTCCGCTCATTGTCATCATGCTCATACTCAAAAATAAACACTTACACTCATCGAACTGTTAGTAACAATTCGAATGAGTGTACAATCCACTCAACACAACTTGAGACTCGATGATCGTGGAGCGGAGAACCGGTCGCGAGGTGGTCTAAAGAGTGTTGTGAGCGTGCGTGGACAATAGTTTGTGTCATGGTTTGAAGGTGCCAGTACATTACATGGTTTCTGAAAATTGAAAAAGTGGTTGAATAGTTCAGGGTAAGAGAATCTTTTGCCAGCACATTTTAGTTTCTGAATGTACAAGTTATCAGCTCAGTTTATAACATTCAGTTTTTTTGAATGTAAGTGGAGAATAACTTCTTAACCCCATCTGCATTGAGGAGAGCTCTTGACAGTTATCGGAACGGTGCTGAAGAGTGCGCGTATCGTGTGGTTTCACCCACAAACCGCAGCGGGTGAGCTGTAATAAAAGCCTTTATCCCAGTTTTGGTTTAGGTGTTATTGCAGCATATTTTATTAACACAGGACCGTGTCAGACAGAAATCTAGAACTTGAAACCGCCATTTCACCTTTAGGAATGATACCGTGGATGTGCGAACGGATGAATGTACGTATAGCTTGAGATCTTTCCGATCCAATAGTAATTAGAATCAAACGGAAACATTGTAAACCAATGAAGAAGATAGCAGCAAATATTTACAGGTACTACTGTTTTGTTATGCATCGCGGGAATGTAATAAATTAATATAAAACGGGGATACTCGTTGCAGACGGCGACTTCGCGGGAGCGAACCTTCCTCGTGGGCAACGAACTTTCGGGAACTTTATTGCTGCGTGAAAATGGAATAGAATTGATCAAGTGGCATGGTTATTGAGCGATGGTGCTTTAAACTATGTAAATTGATCCAGCATGGAAAATTAATGGAGATCAACTACTTATGTCTGAGCGTCTATTATCTGCTGGCATCAAATTAGGATGGGACATAGGAAAATTTTACATTGATCATCTGCTGTGAAAATCCAGAGTTTTCCTTGCGCGTTCTTCGGGCTGTTTCTGCTAGGTGTTGGCGATCGGTGAATAAGTAGGGGTGCATTGCTGCTCAGGCGTGTGCACCACAATGATAAGCATCTTTCCTATAAAAAAACAAACGTTGTTGTGCAGCAGTGAAAAAACTTGGTTTTCGTCGTGCGCAAGTTTTGTACGAAAGTAAAGTTGGTAATAGGGCTTAAATTTTCGTGCTCAAGTGCTGTGTGTGCAAGAAAAGCAGGAAATCCGCATGGATCTTGTCGCGAGTGTCACGGACGACCAATTTCGGACGTGAGGAAAAAGAAGACGGGAAGGAATGCTATGTGAAGCATAACCGAAACGCCACAAGGTTGTTAAGTTTAAGCACAAAGAAGCAATCGATCCAGCAGAAGATGCTGACCCATGGAAGAATCTAATATCGACAAAGATACAGATAATATTGAGGGTGACATCAATGAAGAAATGAGAGAAGTGGAAAATACGAACAAGGAAGAAACCGTACCTAATGATGATAATGTTAAACTTGAGCAAGTTGAGAACAGTGAAAATGTTGATACTGATGACGGTGAAATTGTAGGGAATAAGGAGGAAGATATTCAAGAACACGAGGTTCCTGCTGAGGATGATGAACTAAACGAGAAAGAATATGAAGAAACAGTTGTTGATAATCTCAATGGAAATGATGTTGATGACATCAGTGAGTCGATAAGTGCTGTGAATTTACCTGCTACTGTAGATGAGAGTAAAGACGAGCAAGAAAATCAAGTTTTCGAAAAGAGAGTTTCGTCGCTTGTTTACAAACGAGGGAAATTTGACAAAATGGATAGAGGTGATGGAAGAGCTGTTAGCTCATCACCTTTACTTCCTGGTACTAGCACGAACGGAACAAAGCAATAAAATGATACAATTTCAACATCGCCTGATAACTCCGAAGATCTTTTCGATTTATTGAAATCTAACAAAATTACCGAAGAAGAAGCCAAGTAGCACAAAAAATTCCCTCCCCCCACGCCAGTCCTTTCTGACGATGAAGCGGAATTTGCCAGTGACTTCAATAAAGATGCTTTCACTCCCGTTGCGACATAGCTGAAGAATCAAAATCGCCCTCAAATGCAGATTAAATAAATCTAAAAATTCTGAATGTAACTTAGACAGTCCGGGAACACAAGAAATTACTATACAATAAGGACTTAAATCGTTTAATTTTGCTCCACGTGCGTTTTTATTTCCTACAAAAACGGACGAATCTGAATTAGTGAGAAATAATTGATAAGTCGATGAAATAGTTTTTTTAATTTTTAGTCATTGGGTTATCGAAGGTGTGCGATAGAAATATTAAATACTGTCAAAATTGTTGTATATAAGCCACCGAATCTTCTTCGGGGGTTTATTGAAGTGCAAGGACACGCCAACCATGTTTATAAACTATTTCCTTATGTAAACTATTGTCCATGTCAATCATTTAAAATATATTTACAAGCACGTAATCGCTGTTCCTGTCGCGCAAATTTTCAACAAAATCAAAGTGCGCATTCTAACCGACAAACAATTCAATTTCTTTATGAAAACCATAAACGAGTGATCAGAGCTCACGCGGCCTTTTCGACGACAAAATAATTTGGTTTACCCAGATATTTCCGTGCTAAATGTGTACCGCGTAATCAAGCGTTGATGACGCCTTGTTTAAAACTATTTGCGTTCTTGCAGGCTATCGATTTTTTCTTCTTCTCAAAAGTGCCGTTAAAGTGCTTTTGCAATAGCGAATAAAATCGTAGATAATACACACCACCAGATTCGATCAACCGCTGTCATCTGACAATCCTCCAGATAAGGTCCTGCCTTTTTATTTTAAGGCGTGTTACACGTTAATTACTAAGCGAAGCGACGAAGGCAGCTTTTTTTTTACCAATATACCTATACGAGTATTCTCGCCTACTCTGTTGACGGGTCGAATCCGCCAGTGACTGGAAGCTGTTATCCCGTTTTCAAGAGGCCTGCCACTCAAGGCGTGATTGCCAAAAGTGATACGAAGTAAAAAAAAAATTTGAGATTACCCGCCAGGTAAACTCAGTGGACTTTCGGCGAAAACAGTGATCGGTATATCGCGAAATAGTTAGTGACAGTTGGTAAGAAGTCAAAATACGAAGGGACCTTTTTTTTTGCAAAACCATTGTTACATCTGCATTGATAAGGAAAATCATATTTGTGTTGTTAATACGCTTATTACGATATCCCATAAGGTTTAGCGACACTTTCCGCACTCGTGTGTAATTGACATTAACCCCGTGCTGCCGGGGAAGTGTGTGTGCGGATACGAAGTATGAGTGACATCTCTTCAGCAAAAATTCAAAAAAAAAAAATAAACCTAACGCATTTGAAGTAAATGTATAATTGCGTTAATTGAAAATCAATAATAAACACTCTATAAGTGTGCTAGTTATACGAGACATTCATGAAAGTTTGAAATTACTTGCTAATCAATTACCTATGGATTATTGCCGGCATTTTGATCGCATTAAATCATCGCTGGAATACTGTAACGGACACATCAATGTTTTGACAAAATTCATTTCGGTGGGGGTAGCGAAACAGTCATCGATGATATCGTATCGAAAATTGAAGAGTATATCGCAGGACTAGATACTAAGGAAAATGATCATGATCTCAGGAAGATAACGTTTTTTTCTAACACTAAATACAGTCGCAGGCCCTTACCCGCCCCGAACACGAGCGCTCTTAGGAGGAGGTTTGGGTAAGTACCCTTTTTTTGCCTTACATTTTTTTCATATACATTTCACATTTTTAGGGTTTTGTAAAATAATTCCGTCCGTCCGTCCGTGTGCCACAGCAGTTTTTCTCGGAAACTACTTAAGCTAGAAACATCAAATTTTGTGCGTAGGTGTCAAGTGGTGATCTCTTCAAAGTTCAACTACAAAAGAATTTTATGAGGTATTTAAGGGGGGTCTCCCCATATAGGAGAGTGACCCCTCAAAAAAAAAAATTTCATTGGAGGTGGCCAATATGGAAATCAAATGAAAGGCCTTGATGAGAACTTTTCAAAACAGGTTTCAGTTTGGCCAAATTTGCTTCAAGGAGCGCACAGAGAGCGGAAATACACGAAAAATTTGTGTCCCCCCCTCGCGATTGGACACCTGTGATCCGAAAAATCTGAAAAAAAATCAGGAATGTAGGCCTTAGTGAGTACAATAACAACGAATACGTGAGAAGTCGCACTTCACTCCACTTTGTTAGTAATAGTATGATTTGTCGATTTTATGTTATCTTAAATAAAATCTTAACGGTACCCTTAAATTCAATGAAATTCAGTATGTAGATGCTCATTTATAAGATTGATCTATCCTGAAAGTTTCATAAAGATGGAATCATATTTAGCGAAGTTATAGCGGTTTGAATTTTCCTGTATTACTATGGAACAATATGCGCTGCATGTATTACTATGGCAACATATGGCTATGGAACAACATGCGCTTTTTACCGACTCAGACACTACAGTTTTGCTAGGGTTTGCATGAAAATTTCAGGAATGATAGGTGTCATGTTTATCTTTGAGAATCAGTTCAGCTAGTGGTATCAGCAATCGTAAAACAAAATAGTGGCTGTTTTAAATGTGAAGATTGAATAATTTTGAGTTATTTTTCCCCAACTTCAACGTTTAAGGCGCATGCTTTGAACAGTTGATTCAATTTAATGAATGACTGAAGATGAGTACCTACAATTAATGCTCATAAGTGAAACAAGTTAAGGAGGTGGGAGAGAGCTCCTAGCAAAAGGGCTTTGTAACCATTCTAGGATTCGAAAAATTTGGCCATTAATCGATGATAACAGTACAGGAGAGTGGCCCCTGAAAAAATAATTCATCAAACGCAGCCGATATGAGTTTTCATTGGAGCTTTTCAAAACAGTTGTTAAACTGTCAGTTTTTGCTTCAATGGGAGCACAGGAGGCACAGGGAGGAAATTTATGAAAAATGTGTTTCCTCCGTCGCGGATGGACATCTGAAATAATTATCAAGGGAGATATATATGAGTATAACAATACCAAAACCCTCAGAAGTCGAAATTCTTTCAACTTTGTTAATAATAGTATGATCTTCGTATTTCATATTTTCTGCAATAAAATCGTCTTTGACATGTTTCTTGATTTGATTCGATCTGGTGACTGCATTTTGTAAATTGAATACAAAACCCTTCTGACATGAGCGTAGGTCTGTTTACCCAACTTGTTGTATGCATTTTCTTAAATTATTTAGATATACGTTTTGTGTCAATTTTTATTAAGATATATATTTTTAAATTTTTCCTAATATACATTCCATACGGGCCCTTAAAACCACTGAAATCGTGTCGCGAAGGTTCGAGAATTATGTTTGTAGAGTTTTATGGAAAGACTGAAATAATAATGGATTGTTTGATTTGACCGCAATTTCGTCCTGTTTGACCGGGTATAAGACCCGGTACGGTGGCAGGCGTTCATCACAAAACATGAGCCAGCCGCCGGGTACACACTAACCCTCTTTTTTTCACGTGACGGCGTGGGTTGAGTGGCCCGAACAAGGTGCCTCTTTATGACATAGAGTTTTGTAATCGAATTGCATAATTCTATGGCATAAATTGGTCACCGGGATACTTCTCTTCTGATGGGAAGGCTCATGCGAGTTAAGTTGTATGAGTTTTCCACTCCGAAGAAGAATACCTGGCCACTGCAACAATCATGGATTTTGATCCTGTTGGGTGGGTGCGCAGGGGCTCCATCACCACCCGGTTGCCCCTCTCTCATTTGTGGGCCATGAGTCTCGTCGGGTAACGACGAAGTTACCCTAAGTCCGCCCCTTTTTACTTGTTTCACTTGTTCTCGGAACAAGTCCTTTTTCTCTCGGTATGGTCGCCTACAATTTTAGCGACTTCGGTCGCCTTACTTTTGTTCGACCCCAGAAATTCGTCAATGCGAAATTCTTTGTAGTGGGTCCTTGTGCTGGGGGAATGAATCCGCCCCACGACACCGCAATGCTAGCCTGCCAGCGCATTCACGCGTCCCCAGACAAGGGAATTCTCGGCAGATATTGACACCTTCTTCTGGTGAGGCAGCAGACCGTCGCTGCAGTCCTTTACGGACTTTGAAATTTACTGTTTCACTACATAAGGACGAGATCGTCTCGTGTCCTGCACGCGATAATCGAGTCCGGTCTGTCGCGTTTCCTATAGTTGATTCCGTCGGTAGATTACCTCGGCCTCGACACCACCAAACTCCAATAATGTTGTTCAAAAAATGAGTGAATGCAAATTTTTTTGTAGTGGGCCCTTATGCTGGGGAGAAGAACCCGGTCCATGACACCGCAACGCTAGCCTGCAAGCGCATTCACGCGAGTTGAGCTTTTCTTATACTATTTTTGAAAAAAAGCAAGATTACAAACTAGATCGACTTAATTATTCCACTGACTAATTCAACTGACTAATTTGAATTTTTAATCCAAAAGTTAATTTTTGCAATTTAGAAAATATCAAATAAAATATTATATGCTTTGTCTGTGCCGAGTGTCGTCTGGATTCCATGCTGACTGATTTTCCCACGTCTGATATTCTCACGTTGGAAGGCAAGTGATAAGCGTTTCGCGATGTTGCGTTTTATGGATATCTGGTGGATGTGGCTCGCGTCCTCAGACAAGGCCCATTCCGGTGAGCATTAATACTTGTATCCTTCCTCGCTGAGGCAGCAGACCATCGCTGCAGAACTTCATGAACCTGTTGAAGATCCTGAAATTACTAAACGTGCCAAGTAAAAATGCATCGAACAATTCGGATTAATGAAAAACAATGCGGACGCTACATCAGCAAACACATCGAATTAAAAACATAAATCGATATTAGAATAACTCTCATTCTTGAATTGTAATTTTATGTGAATAAAGCCCGTAGAGCATTTTTTTTTAATTAAAACCGGAAAGAGTCTTTTAATAGTTATATGATTTTCATTATGTACGACAGACATCAGCTTATCAGTTTCACTCTAATTGTCAAAGATGCTTAGAGTAAGTTCCGGGACATATAGTATGACCTTGTACATACAAACATACATCATTGATTCTACATACTCGTATAATACCTTGAAAACTTGTTTATATCAAATCTCCTGTTTATTCACCACTTCTCGACAGTCCTTTTGAAATTGTTTACTTGAAACTAACCAACCAGTGCCGTTTCCATGGAACTAAATAAATGGGTTTAAACTTGCATGCAACTGAAACTGTTCTGCGTATAAAATGTAGAAGCAAATGAAAAAGTTTGTCGTTACGAACTTGAAAGGCAGAGCTCATTGTCATCTACTCCATGACATTGTCCTTCGCTGAGTTGGCTGCAGTGGTAAGGCAAAAGTTTCTCGTTATCCTAGTTAAACCAATTAGAGAACTGTGACAGTCAGTCTGTTGGCTCAAGGACTAAAGTCGAAATGTCTGATGGAGAACGGAGTGGAGTGCGAAGAGATTTGCACCTGAGTGATTCTCAGGGATCCTTTTGGAGTGTCGTCGCCTAGAAAAATCACAGAGCAGTATGGACTGAGAACGAGAACTATCATTCGAGTGGGAAGAGGACGTTTATCAAATCGAATGCTTTTGTTTCATGACACTGAGACTGGACGATAAGTTGTTTAATTGCCTTCGATTTGATTGCATACTTGAGCAAAAAGACAACTTAATTTTGTTGAATTCCTGAGCAAAAGCAACATCAATATACTGTCCTAGGATTCAAAGATAACGACCAGCCATTCATCTTTCGAAATGTCGCAATTGCTATTTGTCCTATGATATCTCCCGAGAATTCTCCAAATCTATATATGGCTGACTTCTATTTTTATCTGATGATTATTTTTAATAGAGCATGCACGTAGGTGTGTGGGCGGCGCAACATCTGCGATTACGTTCTTCAGTATTTTGCTGACCTCATTCTCCGCAACCGGTGACACTGACACGTTCGCCGTAAGGACGAGTCTCCGTAATAAGTTCATTGACTAACGTAACGATTTATTCTGGGAATCATTTGACAGCATATCTTCCGTTGATAAATAGAAATAGCTTTTTATACGTTGCACGATAAAGGTTCCTTCTTTTTTCAGAAGTCTGCTGTAATATTTTTCCTTTTGTTCCGACTGAAAAGTCTTATGCGTTCTGAATTACTTCTTCTCCCATGCAGCAGTAAAATTTATCTACTATTGTATCCTGTCTTGAGGATAAAGCAATACAAATATTTCGCTTTTCTTCGCCGAAAAAGGTCACTGTAAAGGTTGAATTATTATCAGATCAAATCCTTTATTATGTTGGATTTATTGCGGCTCATCATTTTTTTATGATCATGTTCAACATTCTAAATCCCCAACCTGATTCATGGAATCTGTTTAGACACTCAACAAAGGAGGACATGCGAGCAACATTTTCAAGGTAAATGCGTAAAGCATGGAAGAAATTAACCCTTTTAAAATATTTATATTGTGTATGGAGGAAACATTCAAGCGTTTTATGATGTTAGTCCCTGTTTTTGTGGAAGGGATCAGGAGAATTATCTAGAACACAAATCATTGCCTTTCATTATTGCAATGGTAAGAAGGGAAATCTGGTTGAATAAGGGATATGAAATTCGATCGATAAATTTGTAGCGTGCATTCTAAAACAATTTTTGGTACTACGAGCTTGGTCTTTCGAATGATTTTGTGTATTGGAATTATTTTCAAGGTTGTGTTAAAAAGAATTTTGCGGTACTCTGTTAGAATCAGGACCTTATTGTTGGTATTGCAATCAAATTTTTGCAGAAAATGTAGAGCATTATTAAACTACTGAGAATCAAAAAAGTTTACATACACCTCTTGTTGCACTAAAAAACACGATTCTATAAAATGAGAAAGAAAAACACTTTCTGTTAGCTTTGATACACACACTTTATTTTCAAAAATGTTTAATTTATTGATTCACCCAACAAATCACACTAATAATGACGATTCAATTCAAAACTGAATTTTAAAAATATGTTCGTACCGATCGGTTTCCTTTTCAAGACTGAACAAATTTTCGAATTGCCAAGAAGTACCGAAATTTTCAAACAAAGAAAGCAATTCAGACAAAAGATTTCGGTACTTTGCTTTTAGCAAATTGAGTTGTTTCTATCTAACTATTTACCATAATTGTCATTGTGAATGTTACGATATTATTATGTTTTCAAGTCTACCATTCTGAATTATGATCTCCTAATGACATTTACATTGACATTTCAGTTTGAGTTGCCATCATTGTTGATATTATGTAATAATACATAGAAGTTTTAAAATGACCGAGATTCATGTTTTCCGCTGCTTATTTGATCGGCTGAGAAAAGTAACTTCATTGGGTTTTATTCTGACAGCGATTCTTTGTCTGTTTTTTATATTTCAGATTATGATGCAGTATGGATGGAGCTGGAGCTAAAACGACTGACAAGGAACATACTCTCTCACCTACACCTAAGAATGATTGAAAAAGAGCACCATCCTGTAAGTATAGTGGTCAGTTATTAGGTTTTACTTGGTATACTTTCTGTGTCGTTTCTTATTGTCTCGCTTCCGTTCACCATGTGAAGAGCTTGGTTGTCGTATCCCTTTCGGCGTTTAGTGGTTCCAGTCGTTCGCGGCGGTTTGTTGTGTGATATTGGTGTGGTGAAGTTATCCCACCTTATGCTGGGCGTCCGACTACACCATTTCAAATTTCAAAATTTCTTCAACATTAGTATATACATTGCCTGACGTCAAGGTCCGGTAGGAATAAAGGAAATAAGGGATCTATCTCTAGATTAGTGAATTTTATGTTCTAGGGTACAATCGTGTTAGGTAATTGGGAAGTGTATACAGGTCAGGTGAATAGCGTTGTAAAAAGTGAAGTAGGAAGAATAACGTGCGCTAGTTTGCACTGGTCTGAGCTGGCGAAAGTGCAATTTTCGTGATTGCTCTTTTCTAGAGTTTGCCGTTTGAAAGCACCATTACGACTCGTACTCCCGCATCATGCCCTGGGTGGACTTAAATGATTCTGGCTAGAGGCCATCGATAAGACGGAGTTCTTTCTTCGTTTAATAAACATAAGTCGCCTACTTTGGCGTTATTATCATTTTTAATCCACTTTGGTCAGCATTGGAGCCGGCTTAAATAATCCATTTGCCACCGTTTCCAGAAATCTTGGGTGATTTTCTGTGCCAGTTGCCATCTGTTGAGGTGATTAATATTGACTTCCTCCAACGTAATCTCCGGAGGAGCTATCATCTTGTCACCGATTAAAAAATGAGCAGGAGTTAGTGCTGCGGTGTCCATCGGGTCGTCACAAAGGGGCAAAATCGCCGGGAATTAAGGCAAGCTTATATTTGAACTAGCGCAGTGGTCAATTCTTCGTAGGTTAACAATGCATTGCCTACCACTCGACGTAAATGTGGTTTTATGGACTTGACTCCAGCTTTCCAAAGCCTCCGAAATGGGGCGAAGCTAGAGGATTGAAATGCCACGTTACTGTGCCAGAGCTTCGGCCGCTCCAATACTCATTTCCGATATCTTTTTCAGGTCAGCAGCTGCACCTACGAAATTAGTGCCACAGTCAGAGTACATATGTTTGCTGTAGCCGCGTCTACCCATGAACCTTCATAAGGCTGCAAGAAAAGCAGGCGTAGACAGTTCGTTGACAACTTCAATAGGTATGGCTTTCACTGCCATATAAATAAATATGGATACGTATCTTTTTGCGGTCATGCTGTCTGTTCCTCGCCTGTCCTTTATATCAAATGGCCAACAAAAATCAACTCCCGTGTGAGTGAATGGACGGGATACGGTCACACGAGGTTGTGGTGAATCTCCCATCAGTTGTGTTGATGTCATTGCTTTGGCACGAAAACAACGGATGCACCTATGTATAAATCGTTTGATGCAATTGCGGCCATCTATTAGCTAGAATTTCCTTCTGAGCGTATTCAGAATTGGCTGTGTTTGTCCATGTAAAGTTGACTGATGAATCTGATGTAGTATTAGATCGGTAAGTTTCCCATTCTGTGGTTGAGTCATTGGGTATTTTTCATCGAAAGGTAACTGGGCGTGTTTTAACTGCCCTTTAACAGGCATTATTCCTTTGTCGTCCAGGAATGGATTCAAGTTAGCCAGTTTACTTTTATTCCCTGCTCTAATTCATCGCTGGTAAGGTATGGACGAGTGCCTGACTGGTTCGCTTTTGATTTGATTAACCAGAAGCAATATGCCGTGACCCTTATTAATTTCGTCAATGTTGAATACCTTTTCATCAGGCCTTTCAAGAAATTTTCAGTTTGCCAAGCAACATTAACCATTATATGTTTCCGCTTCTCGATATCAATTGATTGGATTTCTTTACTTTTAGGCCATTCATCCTACTTTCAGTTAGCCAACTTGGTCCATTCCATCAATGTCGATTTTAGACTAAGTCCCTGGGTTTGACTCCCCACAATGCTACATTGGCTGGATTGCATTTGGACGGGACATAGTGCCACCAGGCCTTTCAAGAAATTTATAGTTTGCCAAGCAACATTAACCATTATATGTTTCCGCTTCTCGATATCAATTGATTGGATCTCTTTAATTTTCGGCCATTCATCCTACTTTCAGTTAGCCAACTTGGTCCATTCCATCAAAGTTGATTTTAGACTAAATCCCTGGGTTTGACTCCTCTCGATGCTACATCGGCTGGATTGCATTTGGACGGGACTTAGTGTCACGGGATATTGCCAGTATTTTCTAAGATATGAGCTGTTCTATTGTTCACGAAGGCCGTCCACCGAGTCGGATGCCCTTTTAACCATGCTTGGACAACTACGGAGTCGGTCCACAGCCAGCTACGTATTTTCTCGAATTCAAATGACCTTATGACTTCTTTCAGTAGCTGTGACAGCAAGACTGCATCGCATAATTCTAGTCGGAGGATGCTAGTTGGTTTCAATGGCGCAAATTTGGTCTTGGCTGATAACAGATGACTGTTAATTGATGACTCTGATTGCACCACTATATAAATTTCTGCTGCGTACCCTCGTTGAGATGCATCACAGAACCTGTGAAGTGATACTGCTGAGTTTTGTTGGTATGGTACCCATGTTGGAATTCTAATGTCTTCAATATTATGTGATTGTTCCATCGGATTGACCCATTTATTGCATTTGATATTGTTTGATCCCAATCTTGCCCAGATAACCATAAACTTTAAAGTAGAGTTTTTGCTGTTATCATTATAGGTGCTACCCATCCCAATGGGTCGTACAGACGTGCTATTACAGAAAGAATCGACTGTTTTGCATGTGTTGTTGATTGTTCCTCTTTTTTCCAATCGATATCCTAGTGACTTATATCCATTATCCAATCCAAAATCAATCATATCTTTCATTTCGATGTCTCTAGCAGGGATATTTTATAGTATTTGCTCGCCGTTTGTTATCCATTTCCTTAGTTGAAAGCCACCAAATTTCAAAAGTTTGATCAATTCATCTCTTTTATTCACGCTTTCTTGTAGGTTGAGTTCCCCAGACAATAAATCATGTACATAAAATTCCTTTGAAACCGACTTACTTGCGACAGGATACTTTTCCATTTGAACCATTCCCAATTTATGCAATGTGCGGATTGCAATAAACGAGGCAGAATCTTTAATTGGTTCGTCTGGTTATGGCGTCCAAACGATTTTCTGATAATTTGCATCTTAAGGATGCATATTCATCTGCCAGTACATTTGAGTAATGTCAGCCATCATTGCGAAACGTTTTAGTCTTCAATTGGTGATAATCGATGTTATGCTATTCTGGATGATTGGTCCACTTGAAACCGTGTCGTTGAGGGACAGACCGGAACTTGTCTTCAGTGAGGCGTCAAATACCACTTGCAACTTTGTTGACGTACTCTCTTTAAATACAGCATGATGTGACATTGATCCTTCTTCCGTGGTCATACGTCACTTCCTCACAATAAGGAACTTCTTTCATATGGCCCGAATTTATGTTATCTTGAATTGCTGCCAAATATTCTTCCTGGAGTTTTCTATTTCCCGCAAAACGTCTTTCTAGATGCAATAAGCTTGCCATTGCATTTGTTCTGGAACAACCTAGTGAATGTTGGTTATCTGGAACTTTGAGAGGTAATCGAACTTGGTACCACCGTTCGGTTCTCTTTGCACATTTGCTTTGTAATGCTGCTCGCAGGCTTCCTCCTCTTGCGTCATATCGTTGTCAACCTCAATTTCCTCTATCTCCCAAAATCGTTTAAGCTGTTCACTGATTTCCACGTTCCCGTTTGTTTCTACTTTGAAATTGTGAACTTTTTGCGCATCACCACTTTCCCTGATATTATCCAGCCTATTTGGACGCACTGTAAAATTGGACCTAGTTTCAATTTTCGAACTCCTCCGAGTATAATTCGGGCATAAAAATCTGCTACCAATAGAAGATCAATTTTGTTTGGCTGATCAAAATGAGGATCAGCCAAATGTAAATTTCCAATGTACTCTCGCAGTGATGTGGAAATTGTCTGTGATCGAACAAAGTTGGTTAACTTGCTCAGTATGAGAGCGTCTATTGTCAAACATTCGTTTGTCCTAGTATTTAGTCTAATTTGCAAGTTTCCGTTAGTTGAGGTACCCTTCGTTTTTCCAATTTCAGGTATAGTAATATTCGTAGACTTTCTTTTGATTCCCAAACTTTGGGCTGCGTTCTCAGTGATGAGTGATGTTTGTGACCCTTGATCCAGCAAGGCATGAAGAGTCACACGCCCGCTCAAAGCATCAACTTTTACACAAGCTATCCCTAGCAATGCAGATTGTTTAGTGTGACTGGTGAAATATCTGACTTTAACCGCTGTTGACGATGAGCTCGATGGCTTTTGATCGAAAGAAAATATGATCGAAATTTGTCCAGAGTACGAGAATGCCACCAAAGAATGCTGATCAAATACTGTTGTTGAAAACTAGTTATTGTGTGACCCCGGATTCGATGATGGGTCCCTATTTTCAGGAAAAAGTAACGATTGATGAACAACTTTCCCATTACTTAATTCGGCAGGTTTCTGAAGGAGTGTATGATGTGCTTTTTTGCACAGAAAGCACCTCAACGAACTAGGACAAGTTCCAACTAAATGTCTTTTGCTCATACAATTGAGACACAAACCATTTCTCTTCACAACATCTTATTTCTCTGAGTGTTCAGACTGTAGGAACTCGGTACGTTGTCAATACACTATGTGAAGCTTTGCTAGCCCTTTTCTTGTCCACCCCAGCAACTTCTAGAGCTCTGAAGCGAAATTGTAAAAAATCATCTTACTTCCGAAATGACGCTGTTTCAGACTCTCCTGTTTGTTGCTGTTCCCAAATTTGGCATGTGTCAGATGGTAGTCGCTCCGTTGTTAAGTGTATCAACATTACCTCCCATTTATCCTCAATCTCCAGTTTGTCTATTGCCTGAGTACAATTGAGAGTTTTGTCCAATAACATTTTTATCGAGGATACATACTCAATGGCATTACTAATCGTTAATAATTTTTTGAATTGTGCGCTTAGCAACACATACTTGTCGTCATAGCGTTCTACAAGCAGTTTCCATGCTGACTCATAATTTGCTTCAGTGATGGAATAATGACAGACTACTCTTCAAGTAATGTAATTTTTCCACCAAAGATAAGTTCACTTTCTTGTGAATCAAAGATGTGAATAAGTCTTTAAATGACATCCATTCGTTGTAATTTCCACTAAACTTCGGAAAGTTAATCCGTGGAAGTCGAACATCTGCGTCGTTCACTACTACAGAGGATTGATTTTGTACCTCTTTTCCTCCTTGTAAACCCTGTGCCCCCTGTTCCATATGCAATTCTCCTAACTCCATTGCAAAGTTCATGTTGAGTTGCTTGAACGCTAAATATGTTACCAATTCTGTAAAAAGTAATCCAATGTCAAATCATCTTTTCCAACCTCCAACATAAGAATTTTTTCATGCGTTTGTATAAACGATTGGCGAACTTCTTGAACACGCTGTAACAATTTATTAACGTATGCTAATGTTTTGCGGGTTTTCGAGTCCTTACGAAAATTTGTGGACATTCTATTTAATTGATCACTCAACAATTTGTGCTGTGCCATTAAGCATTTATTTTTTATATTACACCTTTGAAGTAAAATGGGGAAACGCACTTTAGTAAATTGCATTGTGTCTCACAATTTGGCATAAAATTTTACCACTATGAGAATTAGGAGACAGGCTTGTATACTTAAATATCAATGAAAGCTTATACTGCATCCCAATAGTAATGTGGAATACACAATAACTTTTAACAGCGTATATTCCAGTATAAGTCACCAATAAGTAATTCAAATTCACTATCAAGTAAATTTGTACAGCTTTTTCTTCTTGTTATTAGCAGTACAGTTCCTTTTGGGCCTTCGCTTCCTGCAAACAGTGCCTCCAACTGTCTGGGGCCGTTGACCGCGTCTTCCAATTTTGAAATCCGAGCAGCGATGAACTGTCTTCGTCGGCCGGGTCAGACCAGCACCTCCTCGGTTTCGCCACTGGCCGCCGGCCTTCAGTTCTCCCAAGCAATACCTTCTTGGGTATCCGTTGTTCATCTATACGATTCATGTGTCCAGCCCATTGCAGCTTCCGCAGCCTTACAATCCTTGAGATCTCCGGTTCGTCAAAAATTTCATACAGCTCATGGTTGTATCGAATTCGCCATTGGTCCCCGTCTAGCTTCGCTCCGATTATTCGCCTCAGGACCCGTAGCTCAAACGCGTTCAATATATTTGCGAATACTTGGGTTAGGGTCCATGTTTCACACCCATATCATAACACTGGTCCTATCACAGATTTGAATACTTGGAGCTTTGTTTTCCTGTGTGTGCAGCTGGTCCTCAAAATCGTCAATACTGAATAGAATATTTCATATGCGAGTTGTATTCTTCGGCGTATTTAATCTCTTTCATTGCCCGTTTTCGTTATTTTGGCGCCTAAATACACAAATTCGCTATCATTCTCAATACTGTATTCACCAAGTGTGATATTTCGTGTATTTGAGGTATTTTTCCTTGACTGCGTTATGAACTTTGTTTTATTTTCGTTGATTAGTAGCCCTACTAGTTTCGCTTCGCTGTCGAGTTTCAGGAAGAGTTCTTTGATGTTGTTAATGACCGTGACAGAATGTTGATGTCATCTGAATACGCCACTACTTGGCTCGACTTATGTATATAGTAATGTACCTCGCGTATCGACAGGTAGCTTCCGTATGACGTACTCCAGGGCCAAATTGAATATCTCCCTGTTTTAGTCCGATATTTGTGTGAAAGGCATCGGTGAGTTGGTTATTGATGCGGACTTGGGAGGTTGTCGACTTCATTGTCATTTTGGTAAGACGGACTTATTTGGCCGGAATGCCAAAACCAAGCATTATTTGGTACAGTACGTTACGGTCAATACTATGCTTGCTTGAAGTCAACGAAAATTTGGTGTACGTCTATGTTGAGCTCCTAGCATTCTTCAAGTCCCTGCTTGACTGTGAACAGTTGGTCTGTTGTTGATCTACCTGTCCTAAAACCAACTTGATACTCCCCAAAAGTACTGTTGGCGTATGATCAGATTTTATTTTCTAAGATTTTAGAAAATATATTGTACGCCGTACAAAGTAGTGTTTTGCCTCTATAATTTTCGCACTCAAGCTTGTCACCTTTTTTGTGGATAGGGAACATAATTGATTGGCTCCACTCTTTCGGCATATGTTCTTTTTGCCAAATGTACTGGATGACTTTGTGAATAGCTTGATGAACACTTCCATATTTGATGAGCTTCATTGGAATCTCATCGATGCCCGGAGCTTTATTATTCTTTTGAGCTTTGATGATGGAACAAACTGCATCCAAAGTTGGTAGGGCCAATGGTACCTCTCTGCAGACATCTATAGACTCCGGTGTTCTGGAGCTGTGCGGAGAATTAACGAGGTTCTTGAAAAGAGATGCCCATCTTCCCTTAATCTTGATTTCTTCAGCGATTATATTGCCGCTTTCATCACAACAGAGCGTGGTTTTGGGCTGATAACCACGTTTTAGGCTTTTCACTACATTGTATGCTTGTCTTCTGTTATTGCTCGCTAGACTTACATCTACACTTCTCAATTGGTCGTCATAGTATTTTCTTTTCTTAATCCTAATTATCTTATTCGTTACTCTTTTGAGATTTTCATAGTGTTCTCTCTCCGTCCTGGTTTTCCTACCTACATATTCTTTGTACGCCTGATTCTTTTTATCTAACGCATTCTGGAACTTCTCATCGAACCAATCATTCCTCGTACGCCAGGCTTGATGTCCGATCGTTTGTTCTGCCACGGTCCTGATAGCCGCTTTCACTTCCATCCAGAGCTCGTTGCTCGTCTTTAACGATGCGTCTGATAAGATGGAAGCAACCTGGTTGTCGAGGGTCTCCGTGAAATGTTTGGCTACAGACTTTCGATGTCCAATTTTGGTAGCGGGCTGGTCTTCGCTGAATATGCCTTTGACATACGACATCGATAGGTTAATTTCATCAAGTAATGATATGAGTTACAATTGGCTCCTCGGTATGTATGGACGACAAGTATGCTCGAGGCCCAACGTTGTTGGATTAGAACATGATCGATCTGGTTTTGTGTGTTGTCATCCGGTGATACCCATGTCATTTTATGAATGCGTCGGTGTGGAAAGCAAGTCGAACATATGACAAGATTTTTGCTACATGCAAAGTCAATCAGGCGTTGGCCGTTGTCATTTGTTTCATCGTGGAGGCTATATCCTCCAGTCGTTTCCGATGCGGTAGCTCATTGCCAACCTTAGCGTTGAAATCACCCAGAATTATTTTTGTGTCGGTTGTGGGCAATGAGTCAACCAGTCTTTTCAGGTGATTGGAAAACGATTCCTTCGTTTCTTCGTCCTTTTCTTCGGTCGGGGCGTGAACATTAATCAGCCAGATTTTGAAGAATTTCGCTTTTATACGGTTCGCAAACAACCGTTCATTGGCTGCCTTAAAATTAATAACGTGCGATTTGAACTCCCTATCCACAATGAAGGCCACTCCGAATCCTCGTTTTCCAGTAGGTTTCCCACTTTTAAATATTGTGTGCGATCTCATGTCTTGAATGTCGTTTCCAGTCCAATTCGTTTTCTGGACTGCCAGTATTTTTAATTGATATTGACTGGCCTGTTGTAAAAGGTCCTTAACCGCGCCAGGGTAATTGAGTGATCTGACATTCCAGGATACAATGTCATAGTCCTTTTTTCGTTTGCAAGGTCGTTACCGTGAGTCCAATCGATTCCGAGGCCTATCCGCAGGTTTCGAAACAATTAAAGGTTTTCCAGGGACGGAAAGTTAGCCCGTCGCCCAACCTCCATTCCTGCCACATGGTTATTACGTCGATTCCGTTATCAGGCGCGGAAGATTCACCTTCACCTTCTGACGTCCCCACAAAGGAGGTGTAAGTAGGATTTAGTAGCAGAGCTGTAAATGTATTTACAGTTATTAGAATTTCTCGACATTTAATATTACATTATTGGGGAACCAGTAAGCCCAATGTGCACCCTGAGAGCATTTACTAGCATTTAACTGGGAGGTTTGGGATGGCTAATCAGCAAGCTATGGGTTTGGGAAACAAGGGGTTCCCTCCTCCTTTCTCAAATGCGCTTGGGACCGTCTATGGCGGAGTTGTACAGCTTATGAAAGGTTATTTGTCTTACACAATACCTCTTATCAATGTGTATTTGAATTTGCTGTACGAAAATGATATGGAATACACAATATCTCTTCTCAAAGTGTATTTGAATCTGTTATTAAATCAATTTGTGCAGCGTATAAAAGGTAATTTGGAAATGAAGGAAAATGGAAAATGGAGTTACCGGACCTTTATACCGTTGATACTTGTCCTTGCACATATGCAAATTAACCGCGCGACCCTATAGTTACACTCATAATGACAATTCAATTCAAATTTAATTCTATTCAAGAGTCGCTAAGTTTGATTTTTCAAAAATATGTTTGTACCGATTGATTTACTTTTCGCGACTGAACTTATTTTCAAATTACCAAGAAATACCGAAATTTTCAAATTAAGAAAGGAATTCAGCACAAGGATTTGCTTTCAACAAATTGATTTGTCTCTATCTAGCTATTTACCGTGATTGTCATTGTGAATTTTACGATATTATTATGTTTTCAAGTCTAGTGTTAAATGTGTGTTATTTGATTGGCTCAGATAAGTAACTTCATTGGGTGTCACTTTGACGGCGATTCTTTGTGTGTTTTTTAAGGTTTTGTACTAAAATACAAAACCCTATTGCAATCACGACCTGTGTCCGTCTGTCCGTCCGTCCGTCCGTCCGTCTGTATGTCACAGCACTTTTTCTCCGAAACTATAGAGGCTACAGCCATGAAACTTTGTGGAAAGGTCAGAAATGGCGACTTCTTGAAAGTTCAAGGGTTGGAAAATTTTTCAAAGTGGTTTAAGGGGGGTCTCCCCATATAGAGAGGTGACCCATCAAACAAAATTTTTCACCATTGGTAGTCAAGTAGGGTATCATTGGAAAGGCCTTAGTGAGATCTTTTCAAAACAAATCTTAAAATTGCCTTATGAGTACCGAGGGGGGCAGAGGAAGGGGAAATGTACGAACTTTTCGCGTTGGACACCTTCCATCCGAAAAATCTGAAAAAATCATGAGTACAACAACAACAAATACATGAGAAGTCGAAATTCACTTAACTTTGTTAGTAATAGTATGATTTATCGATTTTATGTTTTCTTGAATAAAATCTAAACGATACCCTTAAATTCAATAAAATTTAGCAAGGAGATGACTATTTATAAGATTGATCTTTTCTGAAAGTTTCTAAAGATCGAATGGTATTTAACGAAGTTATAGCGATTTGAATTTTCCTGTATTACTATGGAACAATGTGCCCTGTATTACTATGGAAACATATGGCTATGGAGCCATATGTACTTTTTACCGACTTAGACGCTACAGCTTTGCTAGGATTTGCATGAAAATTTCAGGAGTGATAGGTATCATGAAGATGAGTAAGTTGAAGAGGCAGGAGAGAGCTCCTAGCAAAAGGGGCTTTGCAACCATTCTAGGATTCGAAAAAATAGGCCATGAATCGATGATGACAGTACAGAGGAGTGGCCCCTGAAAAAAATTTCATGAAAGGTAGCCGATATGAGTATCAAATTTTCAAAACAGTTCTTAAACTGACAGTTTTTGCTTCAGTGGGGGCAGAGGGGGGGGGTTGATACATGAAAAATGTGTTTCCTCCCTCGCGAATGGACACCCGTGATCTAAAAAATCTGAAAAAATTATTAGATATTTATGGGTATAACTTTAACAAATACCTCAGAAGTCAAAATTCTTTCAACTTTGTTAATAATAGTATGATCCTCGAACATAACGTGTTTCTTGACTTTATTCGTTGCTGGTTACTGCATTTTGTAAGTTGAGTACAAAACCCTTCTGATATGAGCATAGGTCTGTCTACCCAACTTGTTTCTATTTCAGATTATGATGCAGAATAGATGGAGGTGGAGCTAAAACGGCTTGCGAGGAACACCTCTTATAAATAACTTTGCAACATGAATATTCTTGACTGATTATTAGAGACAGCCAATACCAATGTAAGTATAACAAGCCCTCCAGGTGAAATTTGCATTTGTTGTAGTCAGCCTACAAGTGGTCAGCTGGCGTCAGCTTTCAGCTTACTTCGGCAAAATGCAAATGCTTATACGGCGTAATATATTCTCTGATTCTCATAAAAAAAGTACAAATCACATTCCTTGCATGTTTAAAATTAACCTTGCACTGTCTACTGTACATCTACACTTTTCAGAATAGCTTATGGTCCTCAGATTTAAATGCAATATAAGTGTCTATTACATCTGTTTATTAATTTATTATTAAGTTAATCTATTCCCTAGTGCACGATCAATATGGTCAACTATAAAAAATTGTTGAAGTTCTTTGTCACTCACGATATACTGCACTGACTTCTTCTTATCATTTATCGCCGACTGAACGTTCAACCCATACCATGAATTGCTGACCACGCACACACGAGACATGCGACAAGATACCGGCCTGAGATCAACGAGGCAACTCAAGTACAATCAACCGAGGAAATTGCTGCGTTGGTTGAACACAACGTTATATTGATCGCAAATAAATTTGCAACGCTAGTGTTGCCGCCACATTATTCCCCCTGCAATGGCTTAGCTACGGTACCATCATTCGAAGCCCACTATACGTGGTTGTCGTCGGTTCGTTGGTGAAGGGCCTCGCCGTCGTAGCAGGTTCTGGTGTGAGGAATACGGGTTTGAGCCTGTCAATTGAAATTGAGGCAGGATATCCATTGAAGCTAACCTTGAAATATTTGTCCTTCCTGCTTAGAACAGGGTACGGACCGTCATATGGTGGTGTCAGCAATGATTAAACTTTGTCGTTTCGTATGAAGACGTGCGTATTGCTGCCTAATGCTCGGTGTACGAAAGTCAGGACGGTGGTGTAATGCACGGTGTCTTGAGATCGCAGTTTTGTCATGCGTGACCTGAGATCGTGCAGGAAGTCCATTTCGTTGATACTTGGCTGCGGTGCGGTGAAGGATTCCCCGGGAAATCGTAAGCCGGTGCCTTAGATCATGTCTGCGGGTGTAACATTGATGTGTTCCTTTAATGCGGTGCACAAGCCTAGGAGCACAAGAGGAAGCACTTTTGTCGATTCGATTGCATCGTGGCAGCGGTTGGGTGCTTTCACCATGCGATGCTATCTTTCGATGATTCTGTTGGCAGCAGGATAGTACAGGGTGGTCCACAGGTGATTAGTTCCCAGAATACGGCTCAGCTAAGCGAAGATCTGGAACTTCGAACGGGCGTCCCAGGTTGGTAGTGATTCTTACTGGCACTCCAAAGCGGCTAATCCATGTATTGATTAGCGCCTCAGTGACTGGTGTTGCGGTGATATTCTGGAGCGGAACGGCCTCAGGCTAACGTGTGAAACTGCCAATGATGGTTAGGCAATAGCGGTAAGCGTCGTTTGGGGCGAGTGGACTGATGAGGTCCATACTAATACGCTCGATTATGGTACCCGGTGCGTGTATCGTCGGAGCGGTGACTTGACGTGACATCCGATTTTGTTGCGTTGGCAGGCCATACATCCTCATACAAAGCTACTGATCTCCTTGTTCATGGCGGTACAGAAGAAACGGTCGGTGACGAGTCGTTTAGTTACTCGTATGCCCTGTCGGGTAAGGCCATGCACCATCTGCATGATTGTTGACCTAAACTGCAGTGCAATGGCGTAGCAGAATCAGCAAGCTCCTGATTCTTCCACTCGAGCTGATTTGTTCGATTTATAACCAGGTTATTGTCCCTTAGAATCTTGAAGATAGCCTGTGGATGTTCCACGTGCTCTTCTATTGATTTAGAAAAATGATTATATCATCGATGAAACAGGAGGCAAAGTTTATATTGCGAAGAAGGTTATCCATGTGACGTTGAAAGGTTTTTGTGGCATTTCGAAGACCTGGAGGCATAACACAGAATTCAAACAGCCCAAATCGCGTTGTAACCGCTGTTTGGGGATGTCCTCTTCCGCAACTGGTATTTGATAGTAGGCCTTCACAGCATCAATCGTTGAAAATATTGAACAGCCATGACAGCGATGAAGTAGGTCGTCAATAATAGGAATCGGATAGCTATCCGGTATTGTATGTTTCGTGAGGCGGCGATAGTCACCCGTTGAACGCCAACCGCCAAGTTTCTTTGTTACCATATGAATAGGGCTACCCTATCACTGCTGGAAACTATAATTACACCATGTTGAAGCAGAAGATGACGAGTTTTTATAGATTTGAGGATAGCTGGAAGGTACAGTGTTATCATTAAATTTTTGTAGAAGCCGTCTATAATGTATTTCCACTTTGTTGAAAGACGAATCTTTTGATGATGCTATAGTTGAAATACTGTGAATTAGTGCTCCGGCAACATAGCCTCGTGTACTGAGTTTGGTGGTTTTGTCAATGAGACATTTACCTTGTAGGTCAATAAGTAGTCGTTAATAAGCTAAATAATCCGCATCTATGTATGATAGCGTGATTACTATCCGCAACGACATATGACCATTTGCAATCACGACGAAGGCCAAGCTGTAGAGAGAGATGATGATTGCCGTGAGTGTTGATAGTAGAGTTGTAAGCAGCAAAGAGTTTGTTGTCAGTCAATTCGAGCTTACGATGTAACCAAGATCGTGGAATGATTGATAGCATAGAACCAGAGTCTATCAGTAGTACTAAATTGCTACGTTTATCACGGATGAAAAAGCGGTATTCTTTAAATAGTTGATTGTTAATATCGCTGTCACCAACCACCGCTACTGACGACAGCTTATTTAGTTTCCCTCAAATGAAGGTGATTGCACTGTTGTGGGCTTGAAAGTGCAGGGTTTAGCGCAGCTTCGTGCATGATTGCCACAGTTATGGTGATAATAACAGTGTTTTGCTGGAGAATTATGTGGCTCTCTGGACATTGATTGCCCGCGAAATCGATCTCTGTTACGCTCGTCTGTGAGTTTGCTTTTTTTGGCAGGTTGCTCACCTCTTTTTGTTGCATATATAAATTCTCCAGGGCCTTTCTAATTTCCTTAAGCTCAGTAAACAGTCGCTTTTAAGGGGCATACGGGGTTGGCAGGGCTGCTGATTGATAGCTGGAATGCGTGGCGGCAGCCATGAGGAAGTGAGGTGATTCACCACTTTCCACTAAGGTATCTGCACATGTAGCTAGTTCATCAAGTGAGGCTGTGGCTTGGAAAACTCATAGCGATTTCTGAACTATCGGAGGAAATAGCGCTAGCCAGCGAACCCTTAACACATTTTCCGGGGCTTATGCGCCCACCATCGACCGCATAAGCCTGAGCACTTCTGAAGGCTTCCCTCCACCAAGCTCGAGCTCAGCCAGAACGTTGTGTAACTGTTGATCAGCAGAATCTGCTAGGCGATTGATGAGCTGCATCTTTAAAAAGTTGTATTTGTCCTTGGCCGGCGGAGATGTAATTACGTCTGTGATGACTAACAATGCATGAGCAGTGAGGCTACTTATGATCAAGTGATATTTAAAATTATCAGCTCGCACATTGAACGATTGAAAAACTGATTCTGCTTGCAGAAACCTATTCTCCGGATTCTCTTTCCAGAATGATGGGAGCCTGCAGTTCTCATCAGCACTTTTGTTGCTTGCGAATTGGCCTGCATCTGGTGGTACAGCTGCGCTGTCAGTTTATGCATCCCACGATGCTCTAAATTTTGGCATTACTCCCGATAATGCACAAAAAGTTTGTTAATTGTTGAAATTTTTACACTATTTAAACAATTTATAACTGTCACACAATAATTATGATGCGACACAAATGGCACTTGCTGTCCGGCACAAGAAATGAAACTAGCAAAGCTCTGCTAACCGCAACATGGAGACATTTCACCTTTTGGGGTCATCATTGTGGTTACAGCGCAACACGGAGACATTTCACCTTTTGGGGTCATCATTGTGGTTTATTATATTTTGTGATATTGTAGTTTTATTTTTGATAATTTAATTAGAGTTTCGCTTGTATTTACACACTGACAATAAATTTTACAAACTACATATATAAAAATAAAAAAAAAAGCAGAGCAAAATCTTTACGATGGGCGCGAGCAGCGCTTGGATGCGGAGAAGCACAGACATGAGCTCTCTAGCAAAGATGATGAAATTCCCTTGCCGCTTGTCGTTCAGCGACGATAATGAAGTCGTCTAGCTGCTTGCCGTTGCTTGTTTTTCTCATACATTCCGGTTTGCCACGAATGGCTTTTTGCCTGTAATTTGTTACAGTCGTTTACAAAATTACTTCGATGCGGCGAATCAGCAATTGCTTGCGAGGGTGCAGCTTGGGGACGGAATTCACATCCGCGTCACGCCTAATAGTTTGGGACTCCGAAGACCCCACAAACCTGATAAATTCCACTACATATGGTCGACTGTGCAGTGCTTTTGGGTGTTCACGAGAATCTCACTCCTGCTAAGTTAGTTTGGAGCAATGTCAGTGAGACAATTCACTGACAGTTTATCAGTTTGTTTTGTTTATCAGTTCATCTGCCTTATAAAGCTGATATAAATTTATACATTTCTCTTTCTTTTCTGATATAAATTTATACATTTCCTTCCTTTTCTTATACATTTCCTTCTTCAACGAAAGTTGATTTTGACTGGAATTGCTTCAACCATTTAAAACATAAATTCCTGGCCAAATTCGGGAATTTTCGTCGCATGTGAGCCATAAATGTCACTTGTGATGGGTAAGTCTGCGGACAACATGTACACGATAATGTTTGGTATTGCTGAAGGAAATCCTTGTTCTTACGTATGAAAAGCAATTTCGAGTCAGTTAAAAGATTACGATATTTTTTCGGTATATAAATTAATATTATTCTTTAAATGGGACAAAGTTTTATTTAGTTAAAAGCTAACATTTTAACAATGTCCTCCTAAAAAATAGAAGCTTTCTAGGATGTGATATCTCTAGGTAAGGAAAAATATACCAGTATTTTTCTTAAAGCATAGCAAACAATAGTACTACCATGATAAAATATTCTTTAGTTACGTTATGGTAATTTTTCTCCATATTTTCGTAAGTATGAAAACTCCGACCTCAACACTAAAGACAAATTTTGCAATTAGCTGATTTTAATAGCTTACTTCTACTTGCGTTCACGCAAAGTAATTAAAAAAAAGTCTTCCAAAACACCTTTTGCAATTGTCATCCAGAAGGGGTTTGCGACTATGGCAGCACCATCTATCTTCATTGTTACATGCATTTGTGTAAAAACTGTTAGGGGGTCGATGTCAGTCCTTGAATAAAGTGAGACGTATCATCGAAGACCTTGGTGTTCTCGTTTTTTAGTTTGACAAAATCAGAAGTGAGATAATTTCGCGAGTAGTTTTCTTAAAAATTAGTATAGTAATGGTGACGGGCGATCTGACGGCGGTGAAGCTACGCAAAAAACTTTGCGAAGCAAGTTTATCTGTGTCCGGCAGGAAGGAAGAGCTTATTAGGCGGTTGCGGAACCATGAAGGCGAAGTAAAGTTGTTCCATGAGGCCAACGAAGATGGCATGAAAGAAGTCGAGAAGCTGCGAAGTGATGTAGGGGAATTGCAAAAGCAATTGACGACCCTATCACAACAGCTAGCTTCCGCCATCGGCACCATAAATTAGTGGAACCGGTATTGAATGTCCAGAGTGAAAAGTGTCCGAACATGGCAACCAGCGTGGCGTCGGCATCTAGTTCATATGTATACTCACACCAACGTGTATGCGTGTAACGATGCAGCAGTTCCAGTTTCGTTTGTGCCGCCTGGAACACTTCAGCAACACGAACGGGCACCATGTTTCTGACATAATGTCAATTTTTCCTGAATTTGATCCAACTTATGGTGACATTACGTCAACACATTTCATCGATCGAGTCAAGCAATTGCGAATAGGGTATGGATGGGAAGATCGTTTGCTACTCCTAGCTGTCATAGCCAAACTGAAGTGCACGGCAAAGATGTGGGATAACACGCAACCAGTATTTCGTACGTGGATGGAATTTTGCATGGTTTTTTTGACAGATTTTCCGCTTCACATAAGTACCGCAGATGTGCATATGAAATTAATGAAGGCGAAAAAGTTGAAGGCTGAATCGATGGTAGAGTACTATTATCGAATGCTTTTGTTGGGACGTCACGGAGGTGTCAACGACCAGTCATTAATCCGCTATATGATTAACGGGCTAATCTCGGTGTATGACGTCATCACTGGTACCGATGTACTTTCGTGTGGCCGTATAGTAATTGACAAGGGCAAATGTAATGTAGTTAATAATGCGTGCGAAAATATCAATGATACTTTGAGCAAGTTCGAAAAACAGCGAGCCGAGGCGTTACTACATGTACATCGTGGCTGTTTCGTGGAAAGGTTGAAGGACCTCGGAAAGTGTAGTATTATGAAAATGAACATTGTTTTGACATCAGACATTCCGGTAAATAAAAAACCGTACCGTGTTCCCATCCCTAAACAAAAAATAGTCGAAAGCATCGTGAACGCGCTACTGCAACTCGACATAATTCGCCCGTCGATGTCGCAGTATGCTTCACCCATTATCTTGGTGTGGAAGCGGAATGGCGAAGACAGACTCTGTGTCGACTTCGGTGAGCTAAACGCGGGTACCCAAAAAGAACCATGGTCCATGCCTGTGTTCGACAAAGTTTTTTCAACGTTGGCGGGGAAAAACTACTTTACCGTGCTTGATGCCTGGTTTTTACCAGTTGGAGATAGCGAATGAGGCCAAACAGTTTAAGGCATTCATAACTCACCATGGCCACTTTGAATTCAATCGAATGCTGTTTGGGCTTTGAAATGCCCCGAGCAATTTCCAAAGACTTATGGCGTGGCTCATAGCATCGATGAATGGCAAGACAATAAGCTATGTAGACGAGGTCATCATTCCGTCTGAAACGGTCGAGCAGGAGCCGGAGTACTTGAAGGAATTCCTGAAAGTCATAAAATGCAAAGGACTAACGTTGCGCAAGTGCAAGTGTTCATTTTCTAGAATACTAGGACATGAACTAACGGCTGAAGGAATCAGGCCCGGGAAGATAAAACCAAGGCGGTGCAACAATTCCCTAGTCCACCGAATGCTACCGAGGTCAGGCGTTTCCTTGGGCTCTCCGGCTGCAAATTTATACCGTATTATGCCGTCATAGCCACGCCACTAACGCCGTTGTTAAAAAAGAATGTACTATTAAACTGGTCAACCGAATGCGAGGAGGAACATCAACAGCTGGTTAGGTTGTTGACTAAGGCACCCACCCTAGTAATTTACGACGAGGCATCACACCCTCAGTTGCACAACGGTGCGAGCTCCGTAAGCCTTGCAGGCATCTTGTTGCGGAAAAATGTATCGGTACAGATTAATCCCGTTGCGAACTATAGCCGTCTGTGCAATCCAGCGGAGAGCCGATACCATTGCTACAAGCTGGAGGTGCTCGCGATTGGCGAGGCGTGTGCACGGTTCCGACGAAGCCTCTCAATCCGCGAGTGGCAAGATTATTTTTGAAACTACAAGAGTTCGATTACAGGGTTGTATTTCATCCCGGAATAAAGGTGCCTCACACCGATGCATTCAGTCGATCACCCGTGTAGCCACCGACTGAGCCAAGGGGAGAAAAGGAATATGTTGGTAGTGTCACCTTGTCGATGGAGGATTGGGTACGCTTTCTACAGCGACAAGATTCAGACATGAAAAACATCATCGACGTTCTCGAGATGAAGGCGGAGTCTGAGTAACGGGAGCAAATTCGCAAGGAATGTGTTATTTATTTATTTATTTATTCCATCTTACAGACTAAACAATCCAATCACAAAATGGAACGCAAAGAACAATTACAGCAAAATTTAAATGAAAAAGAATACTAAAACGTCGATAATTAAAAGTTAAACTAGTAGTAAGTCTCTTAGTTTTTTCTTAAATGCTATGTAAGAAGAGGGGAAAGGACCAAGCTCGAGATTATTATGATTTCGTACGATTCTTAAGATTGGTGAATAGAAATATAAATCAGTTCTAGCATATGGGATAACGAAATAAGAATTCATCCGAGATGAACGAGATGTTTGTCGGAAACGCAGCTCAGAAAAAATATTTAACGGGACTTGATGGTAGCAGAGTTTGTACAAAAAACATTGGTCTAAATAAGTTCGTCGGGATATTAGCGATGAAAGAGGTAGGAAAGATAAACGACTTTCATAAGGCTGATACGGCAAATTAAACTTAAGGAAAAGAAAACGTGTGAACTTTCTTTGGACAGTTTCTAAAGAAGTCACGAGAAAGGAATATCGGGGGGACCAGATAACAGAACAGTATTCAAGCAAAGGGCGAACAAGACAAACAAATAGGCGGACAGAAGAAGATATGCTATTGAATGTATGTACATGTCTAAGGATAAACCCGGAAACTCTAGACGCTTTAGTAATCACATTTAAAATATGTGCATCAAATTTGAGTTTTGGATCAAAAGTTACTCCAAGGTCTTTATGATTGAACACTTCAGAGAGCAAAGCATCATTTAATATATAATTAAAATTAATAGGAGAGTCCTTAAGAGGAAAAGTCATTTTATGACATTTAATAGTGTAAAGACATAAGTAGTTTGAAGCACACCATTCATTTAGAGCATTCAAATCATTTTGGAGGAGCTGGCAGTCTAAATGGGATTTGACTGCTCGAAATACTTTGAAGTCATCTGCATACAAAAGGCACGAGGAATTAATTACAAAGGGAAGATCATTTATGAACAACAGAATGAGAAGAGGCCCAAGAATTGAACCTTGTGGAACGCCAGATGAAGGACAAAAAGGACTAGACGTAGTACCAGAGAGACTTACTCGACAGGGACGACACGATAGATAAGATGACTTCCAAGATAGAAGAGAGCACCCGAGATGCCAAGAGCTTCAAGCTTACGACAAAGAAGTAAATGATTCACAGTGTCAAAGGCCTTGGAGAAATCTGTGTAGATCACATCAACTTGCAGTTGCAAGCTCTTGCAATACTGTTTGTGAACTCTATTAAATTAGAGGTAGTGGAGTATCCTTTGAGAAAGCCATGCTGCTCTGGAGCAATAATACGAGCTAATGAGTTTGAGAGTCGATTATGAACCAACCGTTCAAGTAACTTTGGAAAGCAGGACAGTAAAGAAATAGGGCGATAATTGAAAACTTTTAAAAGTAGGTACAATATTAGCTGTTTTCCAAGGGTTTGGGAATGTACCAGTACTCAAACTTAGATTGAAGAGGAGAGATAAAGGAAAACTAAGGGATGAGGCTAACGACTTTACAAATATGTTTGGCAAACCATCCGGCCCCGGGGCTAATATTAGGATCAAGAGCATTGATCAAAGCTTCGACTTCAGATGCACTGTATAAATAAAGGAAATTGGGAAGGGAAGATGATTAGGTAAGACAACAGGATGCACAGCTGCAGCGAGAGAAGAGAAAGTTGACGAGAAAAATTGGGCAAGTGAGTCAGTAACTTCTTGAGGAGAAGAAACCTCTGCACCATTCCAACGGACCTTACCAGGAATGGAAGAAGAGGATTTCAGCTACCTTTTACGAGTATAAGACCAAAAAGGCTTTGTATGATTAGCCACAAGAGAGCAATCCAGACTGCTGAACTAAGCCTTCAGAGCATATCTGATCTCTTTTTTTGGCAATAGCATGCAGCCTGCTAAAATAACATCTTGCTTCAATAGCGCCGAGTGTTTTAAAGACACGATGTGCCTTATCTTTTGCTCGTAGGGCACTAAGCACTCGCTTTGTAAGCCAAGGCTTATGATTTGCTTTACGGAATGTCTGAAGAGGCGTATAACAGCAAATAAGATTATAAATATATATATATATAAAATTTATCCAAAGCAGCTTCACAATTTAGGCCTCTAAAGAAATCTAGCCAGTTGACTGAAAGTAATTCTGTATTAATAGCTTCATAATTAGCTTTAAAAAAGTTAAGTTTCGGAGTAGGATGAGGTTTGTTAAATTTAATTTCATCGACTATAAGATCTATAGATAAAGGAGGATGGTGCCGATCAGTAGGAACATACGGATGTAAGGCTTGAGATACAGATAAGTAGCCAACTGGAACATTTGATAGAACAAGGTCAAGGAGACGACCATTAGGATTGCGGATATTGTTAAATTAAGAGAAGGAGCAATGAGATAGGAAAGATGACAGGGTTATAGAAAAAGGCTCAACTGACGAGATTGAAGGAGTAGTTTAATTTTTCCACTTTATGTATGGTAAGTTAAAATCCCCGCAAACTAATATTTTGGCGTGAGGATGTCATAAAACTAGATAAGAGGATAGATCATCAAAAAACGTCTCATAAACAGTTAAAGGTGAATTACAAGGAATATAAATAGACAAAATCAAGAACTCTGTATTATGAGGGAGAGAAATTTTGATAATAACACATTCTAAAGTAGGAGAAAAACAGAAATCATAACAAGGAGAACTAGGTAGAGCTTTGCTGACAGCAACTAAAACTCCACCACCATCAGCCTTATTAGTGGCAATCAGGTCACGGTCACATCTATACACAATATGATCAGGAAACATTTCACTGCTCAAAATGTTTCCATTTAGCCAGGTCTCGGAGAAGCAGATAATAGAATCAATCATAAAGAACAGACGTCTCTTTAGAATTGATAAATGGGGGAAAAATGCTCGTTATTCCGAAGGGCATACGCTAGCGGGTGACGAAACTGTGTCACAATGACGCCTGACATCCGGGTGTCGATGATACACTGATGCGAATGAAACCAAGTTTACAGCTCCCTCGAATGCGCACTCCATAAAGAACTACATGAAGATATGCATTGGCTGTAGCTATGTGCGAGATCCGGGAATACAGGAATGTCAATTATACATATGGTATGGACATTCCCCGATTATCGTTTGAAATAGTCCATATGGATCACTTGGGTCCGTTGATTAGAAGTCGCCGCGGTAACGATTATGTGCTGGTCATAGTAGATGCGTTAAATCGGTACACGGTCATCAATCCAACAAAGTCAACGAAATCGAAATCTGTCCTCTAAGCAGTTAATCACCTGACGATGTATTTTGGTCTACCTTGCGTGGTGGTCACCGATTGGGGAACAGCATTTACCTCACATATGTTTGAGGATTACTGTTATGTCAACGACATAACCCACATTAAAACGGCAACTCGAACACCTCGAGCGAATGGTATTGCCGAGTGAGTCAACCAGTCGATACTGGCTTACCTTGAAACGTCATGCGCTAAACCGAACACCTGGGATGACGAACTACGGCAGCTCCAATGGACGCTGAACACACGGGTGAGTGCAACGACGAAGTATTCTCCAATCGCGCTAATTTTTGACTACCTTGTGAAGGACGTCTTCGGCAACAGGCTTCTAGCAGCCGTGCAGGATACTGATTTGGACGAGAAAACGATGACAGAGAAGAGAGAAGATGCGATCCAAAATATATCCGAGGTTAGACTTAAGTGGAAAAAGCGATTCGACGAGAGACATTAGAAACCAGGGTAGTACAAGGAAGGAGAGTTGGTCTTGGTGGAAGGGGCCATTCCAGCTACGGGTGAGTCCAAGAAGATGAAGGCTACGTATCTTGGCGCCTGTATCATCAACAGAGTTCTGCGGCGTGATGGATATGTCGTGGAAGAAAGCGAAGCACATCAGAAACAGCGACCACCCAGTTCAGTGATAAGCAGCGTCAAAATAAAGCCCTGGTGCGAATTATGTCCGGAGATCGATGACGATTACGATGCGAGTTATTGTCCGGAGAGCCCGACTGTCATCCATAAATGTTTTACTACCCAACGTCTATATGAACTATGGCAGCACCATCTTTCTTCATTGTTATATGCATTTGTGTCAAAACTGTTAGGGATGCATCAGACTACGACTATATAGTCGCACTTCTGTCGCAAGTTACACATGGTTAAATTGAAGCCCGCACACTGCGATTTTCGACAATTTTGTCCAGGTCGGCAGTCGCAGGAATTTGCGATTTTTCCTAAAACCAGTTTAGAAGGTAGTTTTTGTGATACTCACGCAGGCGCACATCATTTGGACATTTGATGCTGACGTGCACGGAAGTTTCTTGCACAGCGCACAAATGAGTTAGCGCATGTGTTGCTGGCAAAGACATACCTTCAAATGAGCATATTTGTTCTGCGCATGCCTGAAGTTCCTTTGCAAATCTTGTCGCAGTGTGCTCGTATTTGCGTCTAAAAACCGTTGATTACGGCAGGAAAATCGCAATGTGGCCGAACCCTTAGGGGGTCGATGTCGGTCCTTGAATAATGTGAGACGTATAATCGAAGACCTTGGTGTTCGCGTCTTTAATTTAAACCCTGACTGTTGACACAATATTTCAAACGTCATTTGGCATACAAATTATTCTACAGACTTATATTGCATTGCGTACTCTCCTTCGGAACGTATGCACATTTTCGACCAGACATTGTTTAAATAAATCGAGATCATGGGATTCGTTTCTAATTATGGTAATTATCGCTTTTCTATGATTACAAACTATGATTTCTATTCTGTGTGTGGAAAACGATCTATAATTTCAGTTCTTTGGCATTTAGATTTTGCATCATTCATGATGGAAAAAAGTGAATTCAAAATGTTCATGTGGATGCATTGGCTCAATTACTAGCTTGGAGTTTTTAATTGGAGTAGTTTATTCCCGAACGCTTATTGGAGTGATTCGAGCCAACTCACTTGATTTATGGTGAAAGAGTAAAATTGTTCAGTTTGAAGTCAAACGAAAAGCTTAACATACCACCAGTATTTTAAAATAATCTAGTACTTACTTGTATATAAATGGGGTTGAAAGGAACATTTCCAAATATAAAACTATTCATCAACAAAGATATGTTTTCATACTTCAAACATATAAATAATTCATTATGATGAAGCAAGCATACGCTGAAGTTCGTTTTGCTTGTAAAATGTATCCGTTAAAATTTTCCTCTGCAAAAATATTTATAACAGCATAAAAAACACGTTTCCGTAGAAAGGAAAAAAGTTGCAAATACGTTTTAACATTCAAATATTTTCAAAATATCTCATCTAAATTCTACGCAACAAGTGTTCGTCCTGTAATCCTTCCCACAGTCTCCGTCCCCGACAGTCAGTCATTGAAATAAAATTATGCTTAAATTTAGCTCAATGCCATTTTGAAAGTGAATTTCCATTTTGAGGACAAGTTTCACCCGAATTCGGAGGATCACGGTATGAAAATTACCATAAAAAGGACAAACTTCTTTTCCGCTTCATTGGTCACCAAAATATGGTAAGCATATTCGGCCTCAAGGTTTGACAGTATGACGTTGGGGCAGTTCTATGAATTATCCGCAGGACCTGATGTGATTGGATGAGATTTGCTCCAAGTTGTATCACATTTCAAAGGACGGGTACAGATCGAATGCATTCAATTTTGATAGCAATGAATGTTCTTTGATAGTCCTGAATTGAATTTACTCTTGATTTACGACCGTTTTATGTTTCTTGGAATTATTGGATACTGACGTCCCAGCGTTTTGACTTTTAACTCGGTAGGAGCTGTGATCTGTTATCTACGATGCATGATATTTGGAAACGGAAAAATTCATACCAAATATGGAAAGTGGTTCTAAATTTATAAACCATGCCTTGCTTAGGTTCTATACTAGTGTTGCCTTTGCATGAATTCATTTCAAAGATGGAAGTTTGTTCTCTATAAACTGTTTTGTACAAAAACTACCTCTACCTCTTTTCTACAGAATAATTTTCCTAATAAACCTACCGACTTGCATTTATTCTGAGTAAGACTCGTTGACTCTATTTCGTTTTCTGTAACCACGACGTAATTCGTCTCCTCCCTGCTAAAAACATTTCTTTACCACTATATTCATACGGAGTTGTGTTCACCAAAAACACATATTTTAATGGGCTCTTTCACACGGGAATGGTAAAAACCCATATCCAAACAGGTTTCGCGCTTACGCCCTTATGTTTACACGTTGCATAGTTCAGCCAACCTATTTTTGTATACGATACACGTCTTGCGAGTGTATGTGTCAAAAGGATCATTTGATCATTAAACATCGTGCGGACATGTAAGCGAAGACAGAGAGATAAGCGATTGAGAATTGATGTTTTAGCCTCGAATTGTGCACGAGGTAATAAAAACTGGAATGAAAAATGCATTTTGATTGTTAAAGTTTGTCGATTCAAACTTCTATTGGATTTATTTGAATCCTCCATGGTTTTCCGCTTTCTGAAAAATATATTCCAAATTTGAATATCCTTTTTAGTCGCATATTTTTCTTGATGTGTTGTAAACTTGCTTATTATACTGTGATTCTATGAAGATTATGCGTACTGTTAATTTTCTATAGATTTACAATAGGCAATTTAACTTCATTGAAATTGTGATATTCGTCGTGTTGTTTCCTGAAATTGAACATGGCCTCCGCTTTCATAAATTTATTAAATAACGCGAAGCTTCTCGCGTCCACGCATCCATTTTTGCACGCAAATTTAAGAAAGGCAATCGTTTTATGACGACTACCTTCTTCACCGAATGTTCAATTCGGAATGATTACCAGCGTTTGTATAAAATTTCCCCCACCAAATGATCAACGAAATGCGTTTGTGTATGTGCGTTACGCTCGTTCACCCTAAAAAATGTTGGCCTGTTTTTACCATCAGGTCCCCTCAATGCCTCTCACTCTTCTTGCCCATATAACCTGTTTAACGCTCACTTTTAACGCTGCGTCTGAAAAAGCCCAATGAGAATAACATGCTGCCACGTACAGTGGCTCACAGCTTATTTGATGCAGTAACATTTTCAAAGCTAAAAGCACTATAACTTCTGTATTAGAAAAGGTATTGAAAAAATTTAAACTGCAATAAATTAAATAAAAGCCCTTTTTTAAAAATAAAAATTTAAATTAAATTCAACAATTGATTCTTAAATAACTAAATAACAAAAACAAAATTAAAGGCAAAATTTTATGTCACAGCTTAATTGATGCAGTCCACGTTTTCCTTAAATTTATCCATGTAGAGGATTTCCAGTTCAACACTAATATTTCGTATGGTTTCCTTTTTGGCTCAAGACAGCTTTGAGTCGATTTGGAACAGATTCAACCAGCTTTCCTGTCATTTCTGGCGTTATTTTACTCCATTCTTCTAAAAGAGCTTTCTTTAAATCAATTTTGTTGTAAATTGCGTGGTTACGAATTTTTTTCTCCAGAAAAGCCCATAAATTCTCAATTACATTTAAGTCGGGTGACTGTGCCGGGGGAGCCATCAAATGAGGACAATTCCAAATAAGCCAAGATTGCACGATTTGTGACTTATGTTTAGGGTCATTATCTTGGTAGAATCTGAATTCACGCCGGATTCCGAGTTCGTCAGCACTTTGCAGGAGATTTTCCTTTAGGATATTACTGTACATGATCTTGTCCATGTTTCCTTCAATAAAGGCTAGCTTCCCAACTCCGGCTGCTGACATACAGGCCCAAACCATTACGCTGCCACCGCCGTGCTTAACAGTCTCATGTAAATTTGCTTTTTTGAGCTCTGTATTTGGCTTTCTCCAAACGTACGCCATTCCATCTGAGCCAAATATGTTGAATTTGGACTCGTCAGCGAAAATCACGGTTTTCCAAAAGTCCAAATCCTTTGAAATATGCTCCGTAGCAAAGTTCAGGCGGCTTTGTCGATTTTTGATACTGATGAACGGCTTCTTTCGTGCAACTCGGCCATTAAAATTATGCTTTCTTAGCACACGACGTATGGTTTCAGCACTGCATTCTTTACCAATTCCAGTAAACACTTCGTTCGCCAATTTAGGAGCTGATAACTTAGGGTTTTGCATTATTTTCCGGACGATCCACTGTTCATCAGACTCATTCAAAATTTTATTTGGTGCATTTCTACCCTTGTTTTCCAACCTTTTTTCATTGGTAAACCTTTCAATTATATGCTGAACTGTTGATGAACTTAAATTGACAACTTCGCTGATTTTGCGATGAGATTCACCATTTCTAAAATGATGAATGACTAATTCCCGCTGTTCAAGTGTTGTCCTACGGCCCATTTTACATATTACACAATTTATCCACTTTTAAACTATCAAGGTCAAATAACTTTTTTAAAAATAAAATAAAAAACGCACTAAGTACAATATATCCAAAAAAAATCCGGTGAAAATCGTGCACTTTTAATGCTAGGATACAAAGAACTAACTGCATCAAATAAGCTGTGAGCTATCCTATGCAAATGATTTTGCTTCATTACTGCTAACGGGACATTTGAAACATTTTTTCTTACTTTCTTTTGTGCTTCGAATTTCAGTTATACTAACTGTAAAATCTGCATCAAAATATTTGTAAATTTTTATTTATCTGCATAAGGACAACAGTTTGTTTAATATTTATTGAAGTGCATCAAATAAGCTGTGAGCCACTGTATGAACGATATTGTATGCGATTCACGTATGCACATAATTCAGCTGCACAGGAATATGAGCTCGACAGCACAGAGCTCTTTTCAAATGCATGAATATGTGTCGACAAAGGGATCAAGCTTACAAACATGCATGCAAGTATGCTGCACGTGAGTCCTCGTACATAAAAATGGAAACAAGGACTTGGATACGATCCAAAAGTCGCAAATAAAATCAAAGAGAAATTTTCCGGACAGGAAAATCAACATGCTGTTTTTGATATCGTAGATATGATAATGAATGGTTGTAGAATAGCAACTGAAGTAAGGAAGGAAGACATCCGTCATTAAATGGAGTGCACTCCTGGCATTGGGTGAACTCTTGTTTTGATAATTAAGTATGTCTAGGATTTTTGACTTACATTATATGGTGACATTTGAGTAGAAGGTATTTGTAGCGCTTTTAGTAGATATGCCTGACAATTCAGTTTTTAGTTGGGCTATCAATAACTCAACCAAACGGGTTTTCTTTAGGTAGAGAACAACAGGCGTGTTTTCTTTTATATGACTATCAGCAAAATGATTACTACAAGACTAGTCAGTCAATGAAAATTAATTTAAACAGAAGAGCACAAGGCAAGTAAATCATTGCCAGGAATCAAAAATTTCCTAACAAGATTGCAGGACTGTAAGTACAGTCCCTGGCCAAAAAATTACAAACGCTAGTGTTGCAACTGAAAAACTCTATTTTTAATGTACTAATGAAATCAAAATCAAAGAAACACTTTTTACACTTTAACATAAAACTTTATTTCAAAAAAAAAGAACGCTAACAATAACAGTCCGGTAATTTCACTTTAAATGTCATAGTTTTGTTATTGTTTGATATAAACAAGTGCGGGAGTGAATCTCGACCAAATACAACTAAATCCAAATAGTGTCCATTGAAAGTGACCGGGATTCGTGCGTCCAGCTGATATCAGATAAGTAACTTCATTTATTTGACCTAAACATCGATTCTTTGTGTTTTTTTATTTCCTTCTCAGATGTTGAATGACCGGCAATGGCAATCAGCGATGCAGGAGCTGACTGGCGAGCAACATACTCCCCCGGCTGAGGGGTGATAACACCTCAGAGTAATTGCACCAGAGAATTGTCCTGTAAGTATAATGATTAGTTATTAAGTTTTCACTTGGTATACTTTCTATGTCGTTTTCCTATCGTCTCGCCTCCATTCGCTACTTAAAGAGCTTCTTTGTCGAATTCATGTCATTCTTTAGTGGTTCTAATCGGTCTCGGTGGTTTGTTACGTTATATGGGCGTGGTGAAGTTATCCCACCTTATGCTGGGCGTCCACCTACACCTTTTTCAAAATTCGACATTCGTTAAAAAATTAGTGTATATATTGTCTGACGTCAGGGTCCGGTAGAAACAAAGGAGATAAAGGATTTATTTTTGGATTGGCGACTTTGTATTCTAGGGTACAATCGTGTTAGGAACTTGGAAAAAGAATACAGGACAGGTGGATAGTGTTGTAACAAATGAAGTAGGACAAAATCAAGTTGGCGATATAATACCTCAATGCGCTACATTGCACTGGTTTGGACAGGCAAAAGTGCAATTTTCGTGATCGCTCTTTTGTAGAATTTTCCGTTTGAAAGCACCGTTACTACTCGTACTACCGCATCATGTCCTGGGTGGACTTGAATGATCTTGGCTAGCGGCCATCGGCAAGATGGAGTTCTTTCTTCCTTCAATAAGCATAAGTCACCTACTTTGGCGTTATTTTCGCTTTTAATCCACTTCGGTCGGCGTTGTAAACGGCTTAAGTAATCCATTCGCCACCGTTTCCAAAAATCTTCGGTAATTTTCTGTGCCAGTTGCCATCTGTCGAGGTGATTAATGTTGACTTCCTCCAACGTAATCTCCGGAGGAGCTATCATCGTGTCCCCGATTAAAAAATGAGCAGGAGTTAGTGCTGCGGTGTTCGTTGGGTGGTCTCGAAGCGGGCACAATAGTCGGGAATTAAGGCAGGCTTCTATTTGAACGAGTACAGTCATCAATTCCTCGTAGGTCAACGGCACATTACCTACCACTCGACGTAAGTGTGATTTTATGGACTTGACTCCAGCTTCCCAAAGCCCTCCGAAATGGGGTGAAGCTGGAGGATTGAAACGCCATGTTATTCCATCCTGCGCTAGAGCGTCCGCCGCTCCCACACTGATTTCGGATATCTTTTTCAGCTCAGCAGCTGCACCAACAAAATTAGAGCCGCAGTCAGAGTACATTTGTTTGCTGTAGCCGCGTCTACCCATGAACCTCCGTAAAGCTGCAAGGAAAGCGGGCGCAGACAGGTCGCTGACAACTTCAATATGTATGGCTTTCACTGCCATACAAATGAATATAGCCACGTATCCCTTTGTGGTTCTGCTTCCTCTTCCTCGCCTGTCCTTTATATCAAAAGGTCCGCAAAAATCAACTCCCGTGTGAGTGAATGGACGGGACACGGTCACTCGAGGTTGTGGTAAATCTCCCATCAGTTGGTTTGATGTGATTGCTTTGGCACGGAAACAACGGATGCACCTATGTATGAATCGTTTGATGCAGTTGCGGGCATCTATTAACCAGAATTTCCTTCTGAGCGTATTCAGCATCAACTGCGTTTGTCCATGTAAAGTCGACTGATGAATCTGATGTAGTATTAGATCGGTGAGTTTCCCATTCCGTGGTAAAATCATTGGGTACTTTTCATCGAAAGGTAGCTGGGCGTGTTTTAATCGTCCTCCAACACGCATGATTCCTTTGTCGTCCAGGAATTGATTCAGGTTACTCAGTTTACTTTTGTTCCCCACGGGCGCTGACCTCGTAAGATGTGTCATTTCTTGTGAGTATTCAGTTCGCTGAGCATATTTGATCCAGAATTCAAGAGACTGCCTTAACTCATCGCTGGTCAAGTACGTGCGACTACCTGACTGGTTCGCTTTTGATTTGATGAAGCGGAAACAATATGCCGTTACCCTTGTTAATTTCGTCAATGTTGAATACCTTTCCACCAGGCCGTTCAAAAAATTTTCTGTTTGCCAACTGACATTAACCATTATATGTTTCCGCTTCTCGATATTAATTGATTGGGTCTCTTTAATTTTAGGCCATCGATCACTACTTTCAACTAGCCAACTTGGTCCATTCCACCAAAGTTGATTTTCGATTAAGTCCCTGGGTTTGACTCCCCTTGATGCTATGTCGGCTGGATTGCACTTGCACGGAACATAACGCCACGGAATATTGCCAGTATTTTCTAAGATCTGGGATGTTCTATTGCTCACGAAGACCGTCCACCGAGTCGGATGCCTTTTCAACCATGCTAGGACAACTTCGGAATCGGTCCACAACCAGGTAGGTATTTTCTCGAATTCGAATGACTTTGTGATTTCTTTCAGTAGTTGTGACAGCAAGACTGCACCGCATAATTCTAGACGGGGAACGCTAATTGGTTTCACTGGTGCCACTTTGGTCTTGGCTATTAACAGGTGACTGCTGATCGATGCTCCTGACTGTACCACTATGTAAATTGCTGCTGCATACGCCCGTTGAGATGCGTCACAGAACCCGTGGAATGATATTGATGAATCTTGTTGGTATGTCACCCATCTTGGGATTTTAATGTACTCAATATTATGTAATTGTTCCAACAGATTGACCCATTCTGTATTTATTGCACTTGGTATTGGTTGATCCCAATCTTGTCCAGACAACCATATGCTTTGCAGTAGGATTTTTGCTGTTACCATCACAGGTGCTGTCCATCTCAATGGGTCATACAGACGCGCTACTTCAGAGAGGGTTGTGCGTTTCGTATTGATTGTTGATTGTTCCTTTTTTTTAAATCGATATGTAAAATAATCCTTCAGAGGGAACCACATAACTCCTAGTGACTTATATCCGTTATCCAATCCGAAATCTATTGAATCTTTCATTTCAATGTCTCCAGCAGAGAGACCTTGTAGTATTCGCTTGTCGTTTGCAATCCATTTTCTTAGTTGAAAGCCACCAGATTTCAAAAGTTTGATCAATTCATCTCTTTTATCCAAGCTTTCTTGTAGGTTGTATCCACCTGACAACAAGTCATCTACATAGAACTCCTTTAATATCGACTTACTTGCTACAGGATACTTTTCAATTTCATCCATTGCCAACTGATGCAATGTGCAGATTGCAAGAAACGGGGCAGAAGTTGTTCCGAACGTGACAGTACTAAGACAATAGTCTTTAATTGGTTCATCTAGGTGTGGCCTCCAAACGATTTTCTGGTAATTTGCATCTTGAGGATGCATATTCACCTGCCGGTACATTTTAGTGATATCAGCCATAATTGCAAACCGCTTTAATCTCCAATTGATGATAATCGATATCATACTATTCTGGATGGTCGGTCCAGTTAATAATGTGTCGTTGAGGGACAAACCAGAACTTGTCTTTCGTGAGGCGTCAAATACCACTCGCAACTTTGTTGACGTACTCTCTTTGAATACAGCGTGATGTGGCAAAAAATTGGCTCTACTGATCCTTCTTCCTTGGTCATACGTTACTTCTTCAGAATAAGGAACTTCCTTCATATGGCCCAAATCTATATATTCTCGCATTACTGCCGAATATTCTTCCTGGAGTTGTTTATTTCCCGCAAAGCGTTTTTCTAGATGCAATAAGCTTGCCACTGCATTCGCCCTGGAACAACCTAATGAATGCTGACTATCTGGACCTTTGAAAGGTAATCGGACTTGATACCGCCCGTTCGATTCTCTTTGCACATTTACTTTGTAATGCTGCTCGCAGGCTTCTTCTTCTTGCGTCATATCGTTTCCAATTCCAACTTCTTCTGTCTCCCAGAATCGTTTTAGCTGTTCGCTGATTTCCACATTTCCATTTGTTTCTATTTTGAAAGTATGCACTGTTTGCGCATCATCACTACCAACTTTCCCTGATATTATCCAGCCTAGTTTGGTGCACTGAAAAACTGGACCTAGTTTCAATTTTCGAACTCCTCCGAGTATAATTTGAGCATAAACATCTGCCCCCAATAGAAGATCAATTTTGTTTGGCTGATCAAAGTGGGGATCAGCCAAATCTAAATTTCCAATGTACTCCCGCAGTGGTGTAGAAATTGTCTGTGATGGAACAAAGTTAGTTAACTTGTTCAGTATGAGTGCATCGATTGTCAAACATTCATTTGTTCTAGTATATAGTCTAATTTTCAAGTTTCCATTAGTTGAGATACCCTTCGTTTTTCCAATTCCGGCTATAGTCATATTTGTGGACTTTCTTTTAAGTCCCAATCTTTGAGCTGCGCTTTCAGTGATGATTGATGTTTGTGACACTTGATCCAGCAAGGCACGTAGAGTCACACGACCGCTCAACGCTTCAACCTTTGCTAAAGCTGTCGCTAGCAATACCGATTGTTTAGTATTACTGGTAGCAGAGCTGGCTTTAACAGCTGTTGGCGATTTGCTCAATGATCCATGATCGAAATATGCGGACGTTTGTCCAGAGTGTGAGAATGCTGCCGCAGAATGCTGATTGAATCCTGTTGATGCATACTGGTTATTATGTGACGCCGAGTTCGATGAGTGCACCTTATGTTCAGACAAAGGTATTGATTGATTAGCCGTTCCATTATTTAATTCGGCGGGTTTGTGAAGTAGTGTGTGATGTGCCCTTTTGCACTGGAAGCATCTCGACGTACTAGGACACGTTCCGACCAGATGTCCTTTGCTCAAACAATTGAGACATAAACCATTTTTCTTCACAATATCAAATCTTTCTCAGTGTTCAGATTGTAGGAACCCAGTACATCGTCTCAAATGATGAGGACCCTTGCACAACACGCACGTAATTCTTTCTTCTCCCTTCGTCATCAACACACTATGTGAAGCTCTGCTGGTTCTTTGCTTGTCCACCCCAGCAGCTTCTAGAGCTCTAAAGCGAGATTGTAAAAAATCTTTTAGCTTCTGGAAAGACGCTGTTCCAGACTCTGATGCTTGTTGCTGCTCCCAAATTTGGCGTGTGTCAGATGGCAGTCGCTGCGTTGTTAGGTGTACCAACATTGCCTCCCATTTATCTTCAACCTTCAGGTTTTCTATTGCTTGAGTGCAATCGAGAGTTTTATCCAATAACAGTTTTATTGACGATGCGGATTCATTGGCGTTACCAATCGCTAACAATTTTTTTAATTGTGCGCTTAACAACACATGTTTATCGTCGTAACGTTCCACAAGCAGTTTCCACGCTGACTCATAATTTGCTTCAGTGATGGAATAATGTTTAAGTAATTGTTCAGCCTCACCTGACAGACTGCACTTCAAATAGTGTAACTTTTCCACCGTAGACAAACTCCCTTTCCGGTGAATCAGAGATGTGAACAAATCCTTGAACGACGTCCACTCATTGTAATTTCCACCGAACTTCGGAAGGTTGATCCGTGGAAGTCGAGTATCTGTATCGTTCGCTGCTACAAGGGATTGATTTTGTACCTCTTTGCCTCCTTGTGTACCCTGTATTCCCTGTTCCATTTGCAACTCTTCTAACTCCGTTTCGAAATTTAAATTGAGTTCCTCGAACGCTAAATAACAATTTTGTGAAAAATAATCAGATGATAACTCGTCCTGCCCATTCATCAATGTAAGGATTTTCTCGTGAGTTTGGATGAATGACTGACGAACCTCTTGCACACGCTGTAATAACTTATTAGCGTATGCTACTTTTTTGCGGGATTTCGAGTCCTTACGGAAATTCGTATACATTTTATTTAGCTGATCGCTCAACAATTTTTGTTGGGCCATTAAGCGATCCATCTTTTTATATTAACCCTTTGTGAAATGGGACGCATTTTGCATGTAATATTGGATCACAATTTGGCGACACACTTATATTTCCAAATATCAAACAAAAAAATTTACAACTGTACCCCAATAGTGGTGGAGAGTATTATTATAGTTAACTTGCGTATCGGATAAAAAGTGATTGATGGTGCACAATAATTCTGCTCGAAATATATACTTTGTTATTCTATTTCAGATGAATTTATCGATTACTAATGTATAAACTATTTATGCAGCGTATAAAAAGTAATTGGTGGTGCACAAACTACTTCCTCTAGAAATATATTTTCGAATGTGTATTCCAAGCTATAAAAATCTAATCCCAAATGCTTTTATCGATCACTAATGTCTAAACGATTTGTGCAGCGTATGAGAAGTAATTGGTGGTGCACAAATACTTCTTCTCGAATATATTTTCGGATTTGTATTCAAAGACACAAAATATATTTCCAAATTGTCTTTGTCGATTGCTAATGTGTAAGCGTTTGTGCACAAAATACTTCTTCTCGAAAAATATTTTCGAATTTGTATTCAAAGATACAAATCTATTTCCAAATTTTCTTTGTAGGAGAGGTAATTGAATGAGGGGTAATGGAGACTTACCGGACCTTTCTGTCGTTGTCACTTTGTCCTTGCAATGTTTCTTAAATTAACCGCGCGACCGTTATTTGATTAAAAAACACTTTTCACTGTGTAAATTCCCGTATTTGAGAAGTTTTCAGTCTAATTCTATGGATCTACGAAGGATCCGGCTCGACGGACCAAAAAAATGTTGCAACTGAAAAAATCTATTTTCAATGTACTAATGAAATCAAAATCAAAGAAACACTTTTTACACTTTAACATAAAACTTTATTTCAAAAAAAAGAACGCTAACAATAACAGTCCGGTAATAATTCACTTTTATAAAAAACGCAAAAAATTCGTGGTAATTTAAATTCGCGAGCGATAGTTCTGTCGTATCCAACTTCCACAATACTACTGAACTTAGTCTTTTAATTGCAGAAAGTACCGAAATTTTCAAACAAAGAAATCAATTTGAACAAAGGATTTCGGTACTTTTCCTTTAACAAATTGAGTTGTCTCTATCTAACTATTTACTATAATTGTTATTGTGAATGTTACGATATTCTACTATTTTAAATCTACTATTCTGAATTGTAATGAATGTTACGATATTCTACTACTTTAAATCTACTATTTTAAATTGTAATCTCTTAATGACATTTACTTTGACATTTCACTTTAAATGTCATAGTTTCGTTATTGTTTGATATAAACAAGTGCGGGAGTGAATTTCGACCAAATACAACTAAATCCAAATAGTGTCCATGGAAAGTGACCGGGATTCGTGCGTCCAGCTGATATCAGATAAGTAACTTCATTTAGTTGACCTAAACATCGATTCTTTGTGTTTTTTTCTTTCCTTTTCAGGTGTTGAATGACCGGCAATGGCAATCAGCGATGCAGGAGCTGACTGGCGAGCAACACTAGTAAATTTTATTATTTTCTACAATTGTCACCGACCGCGTAGTAATATTTATTTGTCGGAACTACATAATCAGTTTACCACAAAGCAACGATGGTTTGACCCTTTTCCAGTCAGAAAAGTATAAAAAGGCGGGCAGGAGGTATGGAAAGAGAGTTACGGGTAGTCCCTATCCTCAACTCATATGGCATCCATAAAAAAGGTTCGGAAAAGGATACAATGAAACAAATCCGTAAAATATTTTTTTTCTAATTTTTCTTATGATGTCTATGTATTTCCCAAAAGTTGTGAAAATCTCAGAGTATACGAAAATGTGCGAAATTAAAATTGTACTGATTAATGAAAAAATCTGCGAAAAGAAATAGATGAAGATATTTCCTGCATTTGGTATCCATTATGTAGGCGAAATGAATGTTTTGTGTTCTATTTCAATGACACTTGATTTTATTATAAAAGTAAAACACGTAGCGTAAAATGATACATCAAAATGAAAGGAAAATAATATATTTAAGCGACGAAAATTTAATAGCCTAGAGAGGTGATATGCACTCGTTGCTTGTCGCTCTCAGACTGGCAGAGCACGCCTTATAGGCTAAAGTGCATTTGTGCACAGTCGGTTCAGTTACATGCATATTTTTCGTTGTTTACGAACACCCTCCCTCAACGATAATATGCACTTAATTGCGTGATTTTAATCCGCTCTTTTCAGCAAAATACTTGTTGCAACAGATGAAGTCACCGCAGTTGTAGACATTTTTTTTTGTGGTAGGGAGGTGAATGCTATTTATGCTCAGAGTGTGGGACTCCCATGCGCGACTGGACTACCCACTAAACTCCTCCCCTGTCAACCTGAGAACCTAGCCTGGAACCGTTTGACACATTACTTCGGGCCAGGTCTCGTTTTGTTACGCCGCGGGGTGCCTTCAAGCTGGGGATTCCCTTTCCTAGCGGGAGGGGAGAGGAGAAGAGGAAATGCCAGAAGAGCGATCCCCCAGCCCCAGTGCCCCCAGCTGCTGTGAGTCCCTTTTATATTTTAGGACTGCCCGAGCATAATGTGCCACCTGGCTCCATTTGTCAACCGATTCGAGCATCACCGCAACTATATTATCCTCCAACTATATTATCCGGGGTGAGCTCTCCCGTCTCCCTGAAAAGTTCCCTTCGCAGCCTGACCCATTTGGTACACGCAAAAAATGTGTGGCACGCATTGTCCTCCTCTCCTGGGCAAAACCGACAATCGGGGGATCGTGACTTACTGACCTTATGCAGGTAAGACTGAAAACACCCCTGCCCGCTCAAAAGCTGGGTCAGATAGAAGTCAGTCTCACCATGCTTTCGATTTAGCCCCGGTCTCACATCCCGGATGAGGCACGCAGTCCATCTTCCTTTCGTGCAATCGACCCAAGACTTCTGCCAATCGTTGAGCGAGCGCTGTCTCTCCTCGCGGACAACCATCTCCCTCGCATCCTCGTTTCGGTGCAGGTAAATAGCGCGGCGCTCCCCAGCAAGGAGGGCGACAGGTATCACCGCCGAACCAGAGACTGTCGGGTACGAAGATATAATCCTCAGTGCTCCTCTTCTCTGTACCTGTGCCAAGCGTTTTCGGTATACCTCTTTACTGAGAGCGTCGCCCCATATTTCTGCTCCGTATAGTAGCCTACAGCACTCATCAAGAGGCGTCTTCTTGATGGGTTGGGTCCCCCTACGTTAGTCATAAGTTGACTTAGAGCCGATACTCCAAAAGTAGCCTTCTCAGCCGTTGTTCTGATTTGCTCAGAGAAGCTCATCTTCGAGTCGATCAATAGCCCCAGGTACTTCACCGCTGGCTACGATTCGATTCGTAAGTCAGTTGCAGACATTAAGTTTTCGCAGAGGGGTGTGTAGCCCGGGGTGGCTTACTGAGGTCGGCTAGCGCTAAGTCGTGTCGTGGGACTTTCTGGACACCCTCTGCTCGTGCTGAGCCACTTATAATAACAAACACAAAGGGAAAAGGACGCGTAAGGGGAGATCATCTTGAGAAATGAAAGATAATGGTCTTAATATGACTGGCCGTTTTATTTAATTCAACAATTCTAACTCCAACCAAAAAAAAACTTTGCAGGATAAAAATGTGAAAAACAACTAAAAGTCCCCTTCGAGATTTAAACAAAAAAATATAAACTAAAATATAATACAATAAACTAGTTCAATATAATATTAAAAAAATACAATAAAACAAGCTTCTGTAAAATAATATAATTTGTAAAATATTGAAATAAAATACTAGATTGGTACTTACTTCTTTCGTTGCAGAACTCCGAGCGCCCGGTGAAATACAAAAAAAGAAGCGTGGGGCCACTGAAAATTAGATTTTAAAGTTAAGATATCAAAAAACAAAAACGCAACGGCCACTTCTCACTCTCCGATCCGTCATACAAGCGTAATCGCAGAAAAATTCACTGTAACGCACCTGGTTCTCTCCACAAACCAACAAAATTGGTTTTTTTGCTTTTTTTACTGAATAATTAATCTCTGCACATAGTTTTTTTTCTTATATCATTTAATAAGTTAGACACAAACTCGCACTAACTTCCCCAAGCTGTTCATTTCTCACCAAACTGCGATTACACGTCTAATTGTTATAAACAAATTGCTAACATCCGCACTACAACCCTTCTTTTGAAATTACTGATTGGTTCTATTGCTTTTGTTTTATCTACAAATCACCATTCACAAGCGAACCTTCAACTCAATCCCCGGTAGCTATTGAATCACACTTCCCAAATCTTAACATAAGTTCCGTGTCACACCACACCCTATCACAAAAGAAAAGGCAAAATTCCTCTCCAAAGTCAACGGTTTTATTCTCCGAATCCAAACTCCAAAATCACCTCGACACCGCAAAATAAAACTCCCTCTTATTCACCAAGTCCAATACCGACTGCCGCATTTGGGTAACGTAATTGAAGTTCATTACACTTCGATTCCGCTACCCACACATCTTTTCGTACCGACAAACGCAATAATTTCCATTTTTTCATCTATGACAATTTGCAATCAAAAAAGCGATGCAAAGTGTCACATATACATATACGGAAGATATTGATTTTGCCGATACTCTAAAAAGAGTGCTTCTTGAACCCAGGATCCCAGCAGACCCCCGCCCGAGAATGCGCGACGCTACCAACGGAGCCATGTTTTGTTGATTTCCCAGTCACCTAATAACCAACTTCAACTATGCATCTGGGTATGAAATTGAATTTTGTTAGTAGGGAAACGTGAATGAATTTTCGTTACTATAAAAAAATAAAATTTGTTAGTGGGAGCTCGTGAATAGAATTAATTAGTATGAAGGAAGGAATTAGGTTTTGTTAGGGAAAATGTATTGAATGAAGTTCTGTTAGTGGGAATTAATGAATGGAATGTTGCTAGTGGGAAAATTGAGATTATTAGTATATATTATTTTTTTGTAGTTGGAAATAAGGGAAAAGGGTAGGATTGTGATGATGGGGAAATAAAAATTATAGGGAAATCGGAAAAATGTTAATAAAAATAAATAAATACACAGAGGAAAAGGTAGAAGTGTCCAAAGGAAGGTGGGGATGTTGCGGCGGCAATTTGAAGTTGCGAATGGGAGAAAGTCGGTACACCGGAATTCACAACATACTTAAGCTTGACCCTGTTGAGTCGCTGCATTAACATGTCGGCTGTCATTTTATCGGTGGGGCAACATTCAAATTTCATAATTTCCTATCTTTAATGTCCTTAACAAAATGATATTTAATGTCAATGTGTTTGGTGCGATGGCTACTCCTGTTGTTATCAATCAATTTTAAATAACTTTGGTTGGCTTTGAAAATGATCATGTTGAACTTTATATCGTCAATGAATTCTTCGATTAATTCTTCTGCTATAGAAACATACTCATTCTCAGTAAATGGTAGAGATACGCATGTTTGCTTTCGACATGCCCAACTTATTGTCGCGTTCATGAATTGAAACAGATAACCGCTGTTTGATTTACGATTACTCCGATTTTCCGCCCAACCTGCATCTGCATAGCCGATCAATTGTTTTTGTCTGTTGCCGCCGAGCATGAGTTCGTAGTTCTTCGTGCCCTTCAAACAACGAGCTATTCTTTTCACCTCGGCCCAATCGACTGATATCGGCTGTTTATTTGACTGACTGAAAATAGTCTCACTTGCGCTCATATTTGGTCTTGTATTTACTGCTAGGTATAGCAATGCTCCAATTAATTGCTGGTATAATTCTTGATTTCCCATTAAAGGCTGATATTCTGTTGCCTTTAAATAACCAATATCTATCGGCATATGTGATATCTTGGCATTATGCAAGCCAAATCTTTCCAAAATTTCTTCAATATACTTCGTTTGCTTTATGCAGTAAAAACTATTCTTGTTCTTTCTCTCTTTCACTCCTAGGTATTTTTTTTAACAAACCTAGATCAGTTAGCATGAAATTTTCTTGTTAAAATGCTGCTGTGCTATCGATGGCTGAGAGTTCTTTAGTAGCTATTAAAAAATCGTCAAAAGGTATGATTACATAAACAACATTATTTTTGTCTCGCTTTACATTTAAGCACGGATCAGCACTGGTCTGAATGAAATTCTTGCTCCTTTTGTTCCATATATTCCAGCTTGCTGTAAACCGTAGAGCCCCTTTTTCAGCTTACAGACCATGATATGTCCTTCTTAATTTTTGATTTTATATCCTTTTGGTTGCTTCATATATATAATTTCCTTGCAATCACCATTCAAAAAAGCAGTCTTTGCATCAAAATACTTGACTAGCAATCTTCGTTTACCTGCGATGACTAATAGGAGTTTGAAGTTCGTCTATTTTATGACGGGGGGAAAAAACCTCATAGTTGTTTGTACCAATCTTTTGACGGAATCTGCGTGCGACTAGCCTAGCCTTATACTTGCTTAGTCAGTCGTTTTCGTTTCTTTCAGTTTTGAAAACTCATTTACAGGTCACAATATATCGATCTTTTGGTATGAGTACGATTTTCTACGTATCCTTTTGAAGTAGCGCATTACATTCTTCATCAATCACTCTATTCCATTCGGTTTTATCTGGTCGTGATAGCGCTTCACTCCTGCCTTTTGGATCGTCTTGCGAAATTGCTGAAAACTTTGAAGTTGCCATGTACCAATTGGGCGCGACTCCTTTATTATTCCTTGCAGACCTCCGTGTAGAGACATCTTTTGCTTCTGCTTGTGTTTTGTCGATCTTATTAGTTTGCGCGTCGTCGCATTCTGCTGCTTCCGCGTGTGCGTCGTCACTTGCTTCTGCGAACTCTTCTGCTGCACTTGAACATGATTGCTCTTCGCGGTCGCTTTCTTGAATGAATTCTTCCTGAGTATTGTTTCTTCGAAAAACATACTCTTCTTCTAAGTTTTCATCGGCGTTGATTCGATTTCTCGGGAAATCCCCGTCAAAAAATGTTTCATCGCGACTTATTTTGAGTCCTCCTTTTGTCGCGTTTATAAATAAATCGGAAGGCTTTGGATTCTTCTGAATAACCAATAAAAATATGCTCTGTGGATTTTGCATCTAATTTCTTTCGAAGTTTCTTCGGAATTCGCACAAGGGTCTTACTTCCGAAAACGTGCAGATTTTTTAAGTAGAGCTTTTCGTTGCGCCATAACTCATACGGAGTTTTCTCGGTTGGCAACGATTTTGGATGTAGTTACGGCTTCGCCCCAATACTTTCTATCCATATTTGCATCTAAGAGCCTGCACCTTGCCATTTCTATAAGTGATCTATTCTGTTGCTCGGCGACTCTATTTTGCTATGGCGAGTATCCAGCTGTGTATTGCGCTCTTATTCCATTTTCGGCAAAAATATCTTGTAAGGCTACTTTTTTCCTCAATCGGACCTTATACACTTTATAGTTTTTCCGAATTGTGTTTTTATCATCTGGACAAAATTATTTATTTGGGGCTCCACTTTGTCCTTCGTTTTCAAAAGGTATCCTGCCATGTATCTTAAATAGTCATCGCTGAGAGTCATAAAATACCCTCAAATATCTGTGTGAATGAGATCGAGGATAGCCTGTGTTTTATAATGGGATTCCTTCGGAAAAACTTGGCGGACATTTTCCCTTTTTCACAGCACTCGCATATTTCTCGACGTCCGCAGTCTGTAATCTGTATACCAATTGCCAATTGCTTTTGGGTTAAAGCTTTGATTTTTTTTGTGGTAGGGACGTGAATGCTCATTTACGCACAGAGTATGGGACTCCTATGCTCGCAAGAATGCGACTGGACTACCCACTAAACACCTCCTCTGTCAACCTGAGAACCCAGCCTGGAACCATTTGACACATTACTTCGGGCCAGGTCTTGTTTTGTTACACCGTGAGGTGCGCTCTAGCTGAGGGAGCCCTCTTCTAGCGGGAGAGGGGAAGATGAATTGCCAGTCAAGCAATACCCCAGCCCCGGCTGTAGCGAGTCCGTTTTATCTTTTAGGATCCCTGGGTAACATCCGATGTGATTTTCATTCTTCGTTGGCCCTGTGCCATATCGTAGAGCAAGCTTCGGTCCTTTAAGTTGTTACTCAAAAGCCGCATTAGATATTCTGGAACTTGAAAAATGTTTTCCAGCGTATCCAGAATATTTTTTTCAAGTTCCAGAATATCTAATTCGGCTTTTGAGGAACAACTTAAAGGATCGAAGCTTGCTCTACGATACGACACAGGTCCAACGAAGGATGGAAATCACATCGAGTGTTGCCCAGGGATCTATCTAGCGGACTTGAAGGCGTTCCTGACGTCGATTGTCATCAACAGGACGATCCGTCGTTTGGTGTGACTATGTGCCTCTGCCTTTGGGACCGCGTTCACTACCGCTGCAATCGCATCGATAGTAGAACGTCCTGCTCGAAAGCTGAACTGCCGAGGAGATAGGTCTCCAGCAGCACGAATCGCGTCAGTAAGTCTTCCCTTGATGAGTTTCTCTAGCACTTTCCTAGCTGTGTCTAGCATGCATAACGGGCGGTATGCAGACGGCGATTCGGAATTTCCCTTTGCCTTGCTAATCAGCACGAGCCTTGCACCTTCCGTCTTACCGGGAAAACCCCATCCCCTACGCAAGCGTTGAGTGTGTTGAGCAGAAAGTCAGGACAATGGTGACAGACAAGCCGCAACACCTCAGCTGGAACACCATCTCGACCTGGAGCCTTCCTCGCCTACAACGAAAGGACTGCCTCCTCCAGTTCCGGTTCATCTATCTTTTCCGCATCATGTATACAAGGTTTCCTTAGGGCACCAAGCTTGCGGATAACTAGCTTGTAGCCAAGGCCCCACAGATCCTTGTTCACATTAACCACTAGATCTTGCCTGCTGCGAGCCTTGCTGTTGTTGATCAATTTGCGAAGGTATTTATTGGTCGACTTATATGCTACTGCGCGGTTGCTTGCCTCGTCACGGTTCCACGCCCGTTGGGTCTCATTTCGAAGCTTGTGACACTCCCTTCGTTTTTCAGCGATTTCAGTTGACCACTATAATACACTGGGGGCTTGTCGTGCCGGGGTTTTCGACAGGGCATAGAAGCATTGCAAGCAGTCGTGATGATGCTCATAGTTGAGTTCACCATGCCTTGCGCTGCCAGTTCTTCCCTCCCCTCCGGAGCTCCCTGCAGCGGTCCACCTGCTGTGAGAAGCTTGACGAACCTCTCGACGTCCGTCCTTCCGATGTTCCATCCAATTGTTGAAAGCAGAGAGCACGAACGTCGGGAGGCAACATCGCTTATCTCAAGCAGGATGCTTTGATGATCACTGGCTGAGTAGTCCTCTAATACTTTCCAGTTGTGTATCTTCCGTACTAAGGACTCCGAAGCGAATGTCACGTCCGGTATTGTTCTTTCACGGCCTATACGGCGGAAACTCGGCATATTTCCGGTGTTTGGTACGACATGCGCCATCCTGGCGGCAATTTGAGCCCAACCCGATTGCTTTCGCGTTAGAGTCTTCCCCTTAGAGCACGTTGCCCTCTGTGTTTGAGACAGCACCCTTCAAAGCATGAAGCTTGGCTTGGAAAGATGATATCGATTCATTCGGCGTTAGGTACACACTAAAGAAAGTGGTTCCTGAGCACCGGACCCACACAACCCCCCCCCCCACGTCTTCAACTCTCCACCTGGAAATCACTTTTTTGAACCTAGATGGCGGCAGTACCAGTTTCATCAGGATACCATGATGCAGAACTGTTATTATGGTGTTGCTCACTCAGCAGCAAAAGGCCGGCTTGTATTTCCCTCGCAAACTGCTCAAGCAGATTTTGGGCGGTTGAACTGCGGTGTAAGTTTAGCTGAAGGATGCGGGTCATGGAAGTTCTAATCGCCTCGTCAATTGAATTACATTTCGCAATTTTGCACAAACTTTTACATATTCGTGGCGGTACAAAGATTACCGCAGATTCGCTGTCCCGTATAGAAGCCATATAACTACCGCTATTAATTGAAAATCAAAAGCTTTTCAAAGAACACATGAACGATCCCAAACTTAACGCTCTTATTCGAAACAACTCGACGTCCTTGCAACTGCAACCAATCAACATCCAAAGTAGAAAAATGTACTGCGACCTGTCAATAGGTCTCACAAGATTTTTCGTCCCAATTGCGTTTCGCAAATGGATCTTCGACACCTTCCACCGCTGTGCCTACCCAAGTGCAGGAGCAACATTCCGTGCGATTGCCCAAAAAAATTTTTGACCCAGAATGGGAAAGGACGAGCATCTTTCGTGTCGTTTTTGCCTTGCTTGGCAAAAATCCAAAGTCAGCAGACATACGGTAAAAACCTTGCCACCATTTTCAGTCCCAGACAAACGCTTTCAAGAAGTGCATTTAGATATTGCTGGACCACTACCGCAAGTGAATGGGTTACGGTACCTTCTAACGATAGTTGACACGTTTTGAAGATGGCCAGAGGCAGTAACGTTGAAAAAATAGATAGCAGACGCAGTAGATAAAGCTTTTTACACCACTTGGATGTCTCATTTCGGAGCACCAGAAATTGTCGTCACCAACCAGGGAACGCAATTTGAGGCAGCCTTGTTCATGTCAATGACTAACATTTTAGGAACCAGGAAAGCAAGAACGTCACTTTATCACCTAGCTTCTAATGGACTAGTGAAAAGGTGGCATCTGACATTAAAAACTGCCATCATGTGTCACGAAGATTGCGGAAACTTGCCTAGTCTACTTTCGAACACACTCTAGGGCCTAAGAAATTGCTCTATAAGGATGACTTAGAAGCTAGCTGTGTGAAGTTAGTATTGGGTACAACATCAAGGCTCCCAGGAGAATTTCTGGTCGAAGACAATAGCCCAAGTGATCCACATTTGTTCAGTGAAAATTTGAAACTAAAAATGCGGAAAATCAGGCCTAAGCCTATTGTCCAGAAAAACAACCGAAGTACATTTGTTCACAAGGACCTCAGGACATGTACACATGCGTTTCTTAGAGTTGACGTCGCCTGACGGGCATTAAGGCAACCAGATACAGGCCCACATCGAATAATGAACAGAATCTCAAACACATATTTTACCATCGACGTGAACGGCAAACAGTTAAACGTTTGGCTGAACGCCTCAAATCAGTATTCCTTGTTAACAATTCTCTTCTATCAGAGCTCCTTGTCCGGCCGCAGTTTCAAGCAAAATCGTCACGGCAGTCCTGTTGCAAACTCCCACAATGATCGCAAGAGGAGATCACGTTGAAAACAACCCCGTAAAATAGCCACACCCTACTCAATCATGTAATCACCGAGTAAGCTGGGATGCAAACATCAGAAGCCCTTCACTCCAACGACCACCAGTCCGGACTTTCCCATCAGCCAAACTTCATCGCAATTGCAATTTGCAATTACAAGGAGGGGAGCCCTGTAGCAACTGGGCACAGCCTCAAACTTTTCCGCCTGCTAGATGTAGCAGCCGGCGGCAACATTAAACATATCCTCTCACTAGACTGGAAGATCGAGTATCGAAGCTGAGCTAGTCGAGCGAGTATCGAAGCAGAATGAGTGAAGCGAGTAGAAAACACGAGTCTCTTTCTGAAGGAAGACAGCGCCACGACAACATCGAAATATTGTTATGTTACTTACGGATATTCTAGGCGAATAGAGGTTATCATTAATCAATAGATATAAATGTTATTGTTATTATTTGTAGGACGACGTAGCGCCTACAAATATGAGTGTATCTTGAATTGACCATTCTCATTTGAGTGACAATTTCTATTCAATTAAATTTAACTTTAAATAAACATCTCAAATATGAGATTTTCAAGTCATACTTACTCGGTGATACTACTGCGCAATAGTGAAATTTCACGAAAAGTCAATATGAACATTTGATTGAAAATGGATTTCGCAAAAAATGAGCAGTGATATTCTATGTTAAGAAATAGTATAGAGTGGACCTAAAAATATGCTGTTCAAATCAAAAAACAAAGAAAAAGATGCTGTTGAAGCTCGGAAATCTAGTATTTCTTCAGTAAATCGTAGCCTCTGAACATGGTCGCTAGGAATCAATGCCTGTACAATTTGAATTCTACAAGGGTGTGATGAAGGTCCTGGAGTAGGATGCGATTAAGAGATGCCCTGAGCACATTTATGGCAATAGACTTTTTATGAGTTGACGGCACAGGCTAACCTCGATGAGACTGTCGTTTCTATATTCTATACACAATTCTGTATCATTTGTGTAGTTGGAGCTTATTTTGCACTTCGCATGTTGTACTGAGTGCAACACTACCTTTATTTTGATAGTACTTACGAACACAAAGCGTACGTTTTACTCCGGTGAACGACATCATGCCACAAAGTCCCCATTGACTACTCTCCCACCCTGATATTCTCACCCGCGCAAAAGCAACGGTCTTTTCAAATATTAAGAGTCTTTTGGTTCACGCTGTATTTGTGAAGAAGATATTTTAATTGATCGATTATATACATAATAATCATCTCAAAACAATGTATATTATTCTATTTTCTTCTTTTTCTCTAATTCCAATATTGCAACAAAAATATTCAACGTAAAAAAATCATACGCGTATTCACTGTTTGTTGAAATATTGAATTTATCTATTATTATATTTATTGAAGCGCTTACCAAAAAATTTGAGACATAGTAGAGCACTCTCACCTGAAAATATAAAAAAAAAAAATTGATTATTATATGCTATGAGCTCATACAAAGCAAATGGTTATCGTTGTGCTTTGTTTGAAATAAAATAAATTTTAAGAAGAATTGTCATACTAACTAATTTCTCATTCTTTTAAACATGAATTTCAGTTTGATGTAAGGCCGTAGCCAGCCATAAACTGTCACAGGCGTGAATTGATTGCGTTTTAGCGTTGCCTTCCTACTCAGGCCCGAAAACGGAAACACCGCGTTACGTCGCGAACTTACCTCTTCGTGTAGCCTAATCAGCGCCATCTAGTGCTGTTTACATCAAACAAATTTTTTAACGATTTTTGACACTACATATGACTGTAGTTTGAAATTTAATCAGTACTATGTCTACAATTTATTTTAAATATGAGACGTCGAAGACATTAGCGCGCAAATATATGTATTTCGATCCCGTTTGTATCATTTCCGCTAAATTTCATCTGAGAAATGTCATATTTGACAATCTCAAAAGTAGCTGTTTATCGAAATTCAGAGCTACTGATGAAATTTAGAGCTACTTTTTCCGGTACGGGATGTGACGTCAGGTACGTTAATTGATTTCCTTATGGGCCTTAGTAAGATGGCAACGACAAAATACATGATTATATCAGATATTTCATTGTTGAAAAGTAGTTCCAGGATTTTAGGACATTTTTCTAAAGTTAAAAATATGAACGGAGAGGTTCAAACAATTTTAGAACACGCTCTAAAGCAGGTGTTAAGGCAAGCCATCTTACTTTTGAATATCCTAAAAGTTTTTTATATTCGATATTAGCTTCTTCACAAAATTGTTTTAAACTTGCTACACGAACAGTGAAACTACTAAAATACAAATAAATTTTACTTATTATTACTTCTACATCAGTTGGCATCGCACATGATGCTGTGTTGATTGCATTTGATAAGATATGTGCATTACATCCTATTCCTAATATTTTCTTCTGGAGCATATCTTGCAATTTTACATATATGTTTGTGCGTATCACTGATCGCACACTTCGCTTTATTCTATCAAAAGACAGATGCCTAATTTAACAAAACTTTATTCTCATTAATAAAATCGGACGATTCCATTTGGTGTGATCACGACGCGCGGTTGTAGAAGAAGACGGAATGACTTCGTTCGTTCTTGTGTCTCTGTCAACCTTGCAGGTCGATTCGCGTAGAATGTTGCAGGTAAATTCGCGTAGAATGTTGCAGGTAAATTTGCGTAGAAAGTTGCTGAAGATAGTGGTGCTACATCACTCCCTTCTAAGTGACATTGGTATTGATGTCACGGTGTGTCGCTGTACAGGGCGTTTAGGCTTGGAACCGTCGCGACAACTTGCTATTCCACATCGTTGTTGGCGGAGCATTGTCGGGAGGTAATATACAACGTTGAACAGGCGAAGGTAGGCTACTGATTCGGGATTGCGTTACCGGCGTCTGATCAGTGTTGAAATTAGGAGGACTAATTCTGTGTGGCACCGCTGGCGGTGGTTGTATCATAGGCATTGCAGTCATTGGCGGTGTTGCATTGCGAACTTGGGTGGACGTCTCGGACGATATGGCTGGCAATGGTTGTGCACTGGAAGTTAATTTTGCTGAGTCCTCGCTGCGACTTTTGAGTGAAGAGGCTGGGTCTGCTTCGATGAACGCGGGCTTTAGTCTCTCCATCGAAACATTTACTCTTTGGCCGTTGACGTCGATTAAGTAAACCACGTTTGAAACTCGTTGCAGCACTTTATGTGGACCGGAGTAGGGCTGTGTTAGCGGCTTCTTGATGGCATCTTCTCTTAAGAAAACGTGAGTGCAGGCACGCAGGTGACAGTTGGCGAAAGTCGTTTGCGGGTTACGGTGGAGTGGAGGTACAGGGTGAAGTTGGCTCATTAAGTCACGCAGGCCGGTGAGGTATTCGTGGGGCTCGACCCTGCTATGACCAGGGACTAACAGTTCTCCTGGGAATGAAATCGTTGTTCCATATAACATTTCTGCACATGAGGCTGACAGGTCCTCCTTGACAGTTCCTCGCAATCCCAATAACACGATGGGGAGTACGCTGGGCCATTGTGTGTTCTTTTCGTGGCATATCATGGCAGACTTGAGCGTCCGATGCCATCGCTCGATCATTCCGTTTGAGGATGGATGGTACGGCGTGGTTCTGCTCCATTCACAACCCATGAAGACAGTTAGCGCTTTGAATAATGAGGATTCGAACTGGGTAACCTGGTCGGTAGTGACGGTGCGCGGTACGCCGAATCGTGCCACCCAATTGTTGAAAAAGGCTCGAGCAACCGTATCCGTGGTCTGGTCAGCCAATGGGACAGTTTCAGGCCATCGTGAAAAACGGTCGATGATCGTGAGACATTTTTTATATCCTTGCGCGGGGATTAGCGGGCCAACGATGTCAACGTGGACGTGCTGGAACCGCTCCTCAGGCATCTGGAAGGTTTGCAGAACATTTTTTTGGTGGCGGCCGACCTTTGAACGCTGGCAGTGCACACAACTACGAGCACATATGCGAATGTCTTTTTTCAGGATTGTCCATACAAACTTGTTACTAATTGATCTAAACGTTGCACGGCCGCTTGGATGCGACGGTTGATGGAAGGTTTCAAATATTTTCCTACGCAAACTCCCAGGAACAAAGGGGCAACTGCGTGTGAGTGACTTCTCGACTATTATCTCTAGGTTGTCTTCCACGACAATACATTCTAACTTCAGTGACGTATTACTGTTTTGTAGTAGCTCTTGCAATTTGGCATCGTTTTGCTGTTCGCGCATCAACTCGTTGATATCGATGGCAGTTGGCGTCGAAATTGTTTCGATCCGGGACAAGCCATCCGCAACTTTGTTGCTGGCTCCTGAAATGTGCTGAATATCAGTGCTAAATTGTGATATAAAGCTTAGGTGTTGGAGCTGTCATGGTGAAGCTCTGTCGGATGGTTGTATGAACGCGTGGATGAGTGGCTTATGGTCGGTGAGTATATGAAACTCTGCTCCTTCTTCGTAATGTCGAAAATGGTGAATACTGCTGTAGATAGCGAGTAACTCACGGTCGTAAACGCGGTACTTGGTTTCTGGCGTAGACAACTTTTTTTGGAAAAAGGCAAGTGGCAGCCATTGGTGTGCCTGTTTCTGCTTAAGCACTGCACCTACCGCTACATCCGATGCATCTGTAGCTAGCCTGAGTGGTTCATTTGCTAAGAAATGTACAAGCAGCGTGGCGTCAGCTAAACTATTATTGCATAGATGGAAAGCTTTCTCTGCCTCGGGGGTCCAAACGATTGGTGCCTTGTCATTCTTTTTCAAAGCGACGCAGTAATTATTTAATGGCGCTTGAAGATTGGCTGCATTTTAAACGAAGCGTCGATAGAAATTGATTGTTCCCAGAAATCGGCAGAGCTCACAAACCGTCGAAGGTTTTTTATAATTCTGAATCGCTTGGACTCAAGATGATGCTGGGGAGATGCCGTCAGCGTTGATACAATGACCTAGATACTCAGCTTCTTCTGCCCCAAATGTACATTTCGCAACGTTGATTATGATGCCGTCGTTGCAAGGCGTTCGAAAACCAATCGAATATGTTTCTCGTGTTGTTCTTCCGATTCGGAAGCAGCGAGGATATCGTCAATAGAGCATGTGCAGCAATTGAGGCCTTGGAGCACCTGGTCCACGAAGCGTTGGAAGGATTGTGCTGCATTTCGAAGACCGAATGTCATAACGGTGAATTCGTATATACCGAACGGAGTTGTTACCGCCGTCTTCGGGATGTCCTCCTACTTAATTGGTATTTGATGGAACGCCTCGAAGAGATCAATCTTTGAAAAAATTCGTTTGCCGGCAAGGTCAAGTGTTACGTCCTGAATATGGCGCATCGGGTAGCTGTCTGGAATGGTGACAGCATTTAGTTGTCTGTAGTCACCACACGCGCGCCATGAGCTATCTTTTTTGTGGACGAGATGAAGGGGACTGGCCCATGGGCTGCTTGATGGACGACAATATCCCTTATCCAGTAGGAATTGGAATTCTGCTTTCGCTGCTTTGTACTTTACTTGATCGAGCCGTCGACGGCGCTTGGCTACCGGGGTGCCAGTGGTTATTATGTGATGGCAGACGGTGTGGGGTGAAGCATTCGTTTTGATGGCGGGATTCGTTATGCTGGGGAATTCTTTGAGAAGTGCGTGATAACGCGATTTAACATTTACCGTCGCGATGAAATCGCACTGGTACCGGTGAACTTAGCCTTACGCTGAATTTCTTGTGCTGGGGTCGGTAAGGCGTCGATTTTGAATGTCAACAAGGAGGCCATATTGTCTAAAAAAAATCAGCTCCCAAGATTTGGCGGGCGACTTTCGCAACATAGAAACTCCATCTAAAACTGCGGTGAAACCCGAACGACAGCTCCAATGTTGTCCTACCGTAAGTGTCGATCTGCGTGCCGTTTGCTGCAAACAGCTTATATGTGGATGATTTACGAGTACTTTGGAATTTCGAGGCAGGCATGACGGATACGTCTGCTCCGGTGTCGACTAGGAATGTTAATTTGGTTTTGGGATCGTGAATTAGCAGGTGATTTATTGAGGAACCACTAGTTATCGCCTGCGGTGCTAATGGTTCAATGAGTTTTCCGCTGGTAAACGCGAAATGCACACGGAGGTCAGCAGGGTCTTGCCGCAGCAGCAAATTTCCTGTGAAAATAACACCACTCGTTAGTTGGCTTCTGTGGGGCTGTTGCTTTCTGTCGTGAGGAGCAATGGCATGCGTTGCACTTCGCAACATTTCCTTTGAAAGAGCTGGATTGAATGCGATTAACTTCGCACCGGAAACTGTTCCTTGACACTCCCATCGATGGGGTTTTCTAACGTTTGCGTGTCTGTACAACCTTGCACGTTCGCGATAACATCCGATGTGCCATAGCTCGCAATGCGATCCGCGGCGCAAGCCAACTTTTCAAGGTTATCAGATTCTGTCACTGCCAGGATGGCACGGATGTTCGCGGGAAGGCGCTGCAACCACAATGGTTTAACCACTGATTCCGGCACATTAACACCTGCCATCGACTGCATCCTTCGAAAAAGTTGCGACGGACGCTGATCATTCAGTTCCAGTCGATATAAAAGTTGGTGCAGCCTTTCGTGATCATTCATCCCGAAAAAGGACGTTAACCTCGCCTTCAGCGTTGCATATTTTCCTACATTGGGTGGCGCTCTGTCGAATCGAGATTGATCGTTCGAGATATTATTTGACCGGAATTGCGCCTCCACTCGTGCGAACCATAGGTCTGGGTCACTTTTCCAAAATGGTGCAAGATTCAATGCGATTGCATTTATTTCGTGCGACTCCGCCGGCGTGTTCGAGTCGGTGCGTGATTGACTGATGGCACTGCCGTTGGCGTCCTGGAACTCGCCTTCAGACATTAGTTAAAACGCACGAATTATCTTACAGGGTCACCAATTGTGCGTATCACTGATCGAAAACTTCGCTTTATTCTATCAAAAGACAGATGCCTAATTTAACAAAACTTTATTCTCATTAATAAAATCGGACAGTTCCATTTGGTGTGATCACGACGCGCGGTTGTTGAAGAAGACGGAATGACTTCGTTCGTTCTTGTGTCTCTGTCAACCTTCCAGATCAATTCGCGTAGAATGTTGCAGGTGAATTCGCGTAGAAAGTTGCTGGCGATAGTGGCGCCACGTGTTATTCACGCCTTTGCGTTTTCGTCCGCCCAAAATTAGTATTTGTATTATCAGCTGATAGTGCGATAACTTTGGTTTTCAAATTATTTTCATTTATAACTCTGTATAAATGGTTTGACAAAATTTCAGAGGTCTCCGCCTCAATAGATTCTAAATTTAAAAGTTTTACTTGAATGCCCTTTGCTACATTAGAATTTCGCAAGAGGATTGGATACAATTTATAAGGGTACTTGTACGATTTTATTGGGGAAAATGTGAAATTCGGAAATCATACTATTATTAACAAAGTTGAGTGAATTTCGACTTCTAAGGTATTTGTTGTTGTTGTACTCATAAATATCTACCTCCATGATTTTTTTTTTTGATCGCGAGGGGGGGCACAAATTTTTCGTGTATTTCCCCTTCGTGTGCGCCGCCTGAAGCAAAAAATATCAGTTTAAGCCCTGTTTTGAAAAGTTCTCGTAGACTTATCAAATGCAATTTTTTTTTCAGGAGCCACTCCCCTATATCCACCCCCCTTAAATACCTCATAAATTTTTTTTTGTAACTGAACTTTCAAGAGAGCTCCACTTTACACCTGTGTGTAAAATTTGGTGTTTCTAGCTTAAGCACTTTGCGAGAAAAACTGCTGGGACACACGGACGGACGGACGAACAGACGGACAGACAGGTCGCGAAACTAGTAGGGTTTTGTAAAATTATTTTACAAAACCCTCAAAACGTTGAATTAAAATTTGCAGATTCGGTCTTTCTGTTTCCCTTGAATCTTGATCGGGTGCAGGACCCACCACGTTGGTTGGCTTTTCCACTCATGAACTAACCATCGGGTGAGCTCTCTCCTTTTCTTTGTTATTACAATTCCTCTTGCAGGGTAGAGTGGCCTTCCGCATATGTTTCCTATTTATGGGAAAGTTTTATATGAGGAATTTTTTTTTTTCATTTAAGAGAAAAGTTCATACGAATCACTTTTGTATGAATTTTTCATTTAAATGGAAAATAACTTGTCACGTCTACCATAGATATTGATCCGGATGGGGGGTGCAAGAGGGCACCGCTTCTACCTGGATGCCCCTGTTAAAAACCTATTTTCACCACTACTACTTCTAGAAATCGCTCTTTCCCTATGAAACACCTGTAACCTTGAGTACAGAGAAAGGAAACACTTGATAGTAGATTTTCTTTTTTTTTCGTAGGACCAAAGCCCCTTTCGGACCTTCGCTTAGTGATAGTTAGCGCATCTCATGCTTATGATCGAATGCGTCAGCACTCCACAAGGTGATATGATCATTATCTTGCTTTGGCCGTGTGTCAGTCCACCCAGCTGCGATATGTGCTGATTTTAAACCAGCACGTATCATAACTGAACAGGCTTATAGTCCGTCCGAAGAATCATTAGAACTAAATCTCGTTGACGCAAATGAAACTCGAACCAGAGACCTTCGGCTTACGGGCATAGTGCTCTAACGGGTTTGGTGCTCTAACCACTACACCACGCGTTTTTAAAACGTTATAATTATTCAAAACATACTAGGATACTACAACTCAAAAATTAATCAGTCATGGTAACAGGGCGCTCCAACGTAGGCGGGTGACTGTCGCACTCAGCTGCTGGGCTGGGCTACCTTTTTCCATGGTTATAACGGGTGTTTATGGCTGGGGTGCGTGGCATTGCCAGCGATATTGTCCACGCGTTATTTGATAAGCCCAGCTGTATTCGCGCTGAAGAGCGATGGCCTGGTCCTTGAAGAGAGTCCACTCTTTGGAGGAACTCCGCTACTTGTTGACCAAGCTTGCTTCGTTGGCCACCCTTGTGATAATTGGGTGGCACTGCGGTAGGAGGAACTGATGAAGTGTCTTTATTGGGTACCACTTGTTGGAGTGACTGGTATTCTGCTAGAGTCAGGGGCCGAGGTGCTGCACATGGGTTGTTACGGAGCGCTTCTTCCAGCGTATGTTTGGCCGGTTGTCTTCACGTTCAGGCATGTAACAGGAACTGCGTTGGGGTGGATCGCGTACGGTGTCTCCAAGCGATCCTGGGGAGTTCAGCTGATCGTAGAAGCCGCAATCAAATGAAGGGACTGGAGGAAATAAGAGCTCTAGAGCCTAGAGCAAAACCTATGCTCAAGGCTTTTACCATCGGTGAACCTGTTAAAAGCTGAAGTACCGCTATGGAGATTGGCGCTCCTTAACTTTGGAAGGTGCAAAGGTAGACGGATTTCCACTCGAATTGAGGCGTAAAAGATCCTGTAAGGCCTGTTACAGCTTAAGTTCCACTTTGAGTGCGTTTGGTTGTCTGTCTAGATTGGCGCATCTCAACTCTAGGAGGCACATAGGCAGCCCAAGGCCTGTTACAGCCTAAGTTCCACTTTGGATGCGTTTGTCGAGCCTATCTAGATTGGCGCTGCTCAGTTTTGGAAGGCGTGTAGACAGCCTGATTTCTACGGTGTAAATGATCCTGGAAGGCATTTCACAGCCTAACTTCCACTTTAAATGCATTTGGTGAAGTGACCTGTCTTCAAACGCTTCATTAATTTTTAGAGGCAATAATTGCCAAATAAGCATCCTCTGCCGTATTCATTGCCATGTATGGTGAATGGGACAAATTGCTGGCGAACCAATTTTCGTGTAGTCACTCCAATTCTATCGTCCAGATAATTAGTGCATTTTTCTCTATTGGCATTTCAATCCTGACATGGTTGGATTACACTCGTCCAGGTAATTGTCCAAGCAAAAGACAAAAAAAAACGCTATTCATTGCTCATTTTATTGACGGTGAAAAACAATGCTTTCCACGCATTTGTATAGTCGCCTTTGGCTTGTTGACAGTTACGAGGAAGGCATTCAATGACTTCAATTGATTGGGATTCCCTAGTGTCGTCACAAGTTCGTTTGGTTGGAGATAATATTTACTTAGCGTTGCAGTTATTTTAGTTCTAGTTTAAAAATGCCATCCACGTATTTTGTATAGTCGCCTTGGCCTTGTTGGCGGTTGTGAGGAGGGTACATGTTTATGTTTTGTTAAGAATCAAATGACTTCCATTGATGTCAATTCTCTGTTGCTGTCATGATTTCGTTTGGTTGAAGATAATGTTTACTCGGCGTTGTAGTTGTTTTAGTTTTAACTTAAAAGAAGACATGCTACTTCTTTAATGTGCTAATTATTAAGCTGCTGGTTGTGTTATCTATTATGCTAATTAATATGATGGTTACGCTATTTGTAGGTTTCTTAGAAAGGTGCTAGTTATTATATTACGTCAGTTATTATGTTTACTTATTTGTTGCGCTACTTGTTCGTAGGTTCCTTAGGTGCATAAATATTATTGTTTTATTGGTTGTGCTAGCTATTAGGTTCCGTTGATTATTATGTTTATTTATTGATTGCGCTGCTAGTTTCTAGGTTTCCTAGATGTGTAAATACTATTGTTTTGTTGTTTGTGCCCGCTATTAGGTTACGCTATTTATTATGTAACATCCCCGTCTTATTTGGGGGTCGTAAATATCAATTGTAAAGATGAAATCCTCTCGCGTCCCGCGTGCTTTAATCAAACTCGGTAGGTTACCTTTGCTTTGACACCGTTGAACCGAGACGTTTTGTACCGTATAATTCATGAATGCGAAATAAGCCTGCCAGTGCATGCACGCATCCTCAGATACGGCCAATTCCGGCGAGCGCTAATGCCTTCGCTCGCTGAGGCAGCAGACCATCACTACAGTCCTTTACAGATGCCTGAACAACTTGAAAACACTACAATGCTGCTCATCTTCGGTGGATTTTTGTCTATTTGAAATCTTTTTCGCCGCTGTAAAACTGTAAAGCATAGTCACCTATTGTATCTAACATATAACAGCTTGAGGGTTCACTCTAGCACTGGAGAAAACCGAAGTGGTCATCTTGACAAAAAAGAGAATCTCTAGAGCAAGGATCATCAGTATTGGTGACAAACTAATTGAATTGAAGCCAGTTGTGAAGTACAAAGGGCTACTGAATGACGAAGATGAGTTTCTCCAAACAAATCAGGGCAATGGTTGAGATGACTGTGTCGGACGTATCGGTTCTGAGTCGACCTATGGCCAACATAGGGGACCCAACCCATCAAGAAGACGCCTCTTGATGAGTGCTGTAGGGTCAGTGCTACTGTATGGAGCAGAAATATGGGGCGACGCTCTCAGTAAGAAGGTATACCGAAAACACTTGTCACAGTTACAAAGAAGAGGTGCACTGAGGATTGCATTTCCATATACGACAGTCTCTGGTTCTGCGGTAAGAGTTCTTGCAGACCCGATACCTATCACCCTCCTTGCAATAGAGCACCGTGATATTTACCTGGATTAAACCAAGGACAGATAAAACAGCAATCTATCAACGATTGGCTGCAGTCTTGTGTGAATCGCACGAAAGGAAGGTGGACTGCGCGGCTCATCCTGGATCTGAGACCAAAGGTTAATCAAAGGCATGATGAGACTAACTTCTATTTGACATAGCTTTTAAGCTGGCATGGACGTTTTCAGTCTTACGTTCACAAGATTGGTAAGTCACGTTCCGAAAGGAGGAAAAAGATGTCTGCCAAACAATTTTTGCATGCAAAAAATGGGACAAGCTACGATGGGACCCTTCACGAAGACGAGAGAGTTCACCCCGGATAGTATATTCGCGGTAATGCTTGGAAAATTATGTTCGGACAGTCCTAAAAGATAAAAGTGACTCACAGCGGACGAGGATATTGGAGCTTGGGAAACATTTGTCCCTCCTTGAAGGTACCTCAAGGCGTAGCAAAACGAGAGGTTCTCACGTTGACAGGAGAGGTGTTTAGTGGGTCGTTCAGTCACTCGCGAGCATTGCAACTCCACATTCAGTACGTGCACCTCCCAACCACAAAAAAAACAATATATATATATATATATATATATATATATATATATATATATATATATATATATATATAAATATATAAATATATATATATATATATATATATATATATATATATATATATATAAATATATATTTATATATATAAATATATAAATATATAAATATATATATATATATATATTTATATATATGTTTACATATACATATATATATATATATATATATATATATGTTTACATATACATATATATATATATATATATATATATATATATATATATATATATATATATATATATATATATATATATACATATTGTTACATGTACAAAGAATTCTGCGAGCTACTGTCGCAATTGTTTTCACAACCATTAAGAACATCAACAAAATGAATTTACTCGAAACCCCGAGAACGCACCAAGCATGATCAACATCTGAAAGTGATGTGACTCCATTCATTAATTTGCTCGAACCTACCGGGTACCTCTCGGCAGAACATTCGCCAATGTACGAGAAATGGGTGAATAGGTAGAGACCCTATATAAAGGCGAGCTGAATGAATGGGGGGATCATTCATTCAACCGCGATAGTAAACACGGCGATAGTGTGTGGAGTGTGAATTGAAAAGCGATCAAGTAATAGTGAAGTGATTTTAGAAGACAATTGCGATAGGAATTTATGGACAAGTGGAAGTTTTAATTTTAATAGTGAAAATTAAAATTGTGAAATAAGTAAAATAAGTGATTGCGCATTTTTTTGCGATCAAATAAACTCTTTCAATTTAATTTAAGAGACATTGTGTTTTCACTTCCCCGGAACATTAAAATTATTGGCCGCGAACCAAAACACGCGACAATATATATATATATATATATATATATATATATATATATATATATATCTATATGTATATGTATATATACATATATATATATATATATATATATATATATATATATATATATATATATATATATATATATATGTATATATATATATATATATATATATATATATATATATATATATATATATATATATATATATATATATATATATTGTCGCGTGTTATTGGTTCGCGGCCTATAATTTTAATGTTCCGGGAAAGTGAAAACGCAATATCTTTTAATTTAAGTCTAAAAGAGTTTATTTGATCGCAAATATGCACAATAATCAGTTTAACACGTGCACTAATTTTAATTTTCACTATTAAAAAAATCTAACACTTGTCCATAAATTTGTTATCGCAATTGTCTTCTAAATCACTTCACTATTACGAAAATCACTTCCCACACACTATCGCAGTTCTTATCGCGGTCGAATGAATGCCACCATTCATTCAACTCGCCTTTATATAGGGTCTCTAATCATTCAACTCAGTTCTCGTATATTGGTGAATAAGCGGGAACATTCCAGCATGAATGGGCAGTGACTCACTTTCAGATGTTGATAATGCTTGTTGGGTTCTCGTGGGTTCGAGTAAATTCATTTGTTGACGTTCTTAATGATTGTGAAAACAATTGCGACAGTAGCTCGCAGAATTATTTGTACATGTAATTATTTGTACATGTAACAATATATATACATATACCCAGTATGTCGGCGTGTATAATTTTGGCAGACAACTTTCCAGAACAAGTTATTTTATGACTGTACGGATTTCTTTGTATCCTTCGTGCTGTATTACTGTTATTGTTCGTATTTAAATGAATTTTGTTTATAGAGAAGATGCTATATTTAAACCTACGTGCAATTAATACAAACCTGTAATTCATACAAACTTGTAATTAATACAAACCTAAGGAAGGTTTTAACACTATTTTAATTTCTTCGACACCTAGATAGAAATATCTAAGAATCTTTACTTTTGGGTAATCTCAATCAAATTGAAAATTGCTAAAATTAAGTATTCTAATAAAAATAAAATTTTTCAGCGCTCGAAAATTCAAAGGACTCTGCAGAAAAATTGAATCTGCCACGAAATAATTTTTCTTATTTTCATTATAAAATTCATGATATAACATTTGATTCCAGGATACACTCTCTTTGAAAAAAAAAAACAATATTTCACAGGATTTCATCAGGTCATTCAAACTCAGCAATTAAAAATGTTTACATCAAAACTTTTTATGGGGATAAGAAAATTAAATTTCTTTTAAAACAACTTGCAAACAGAACCTTCCACGTGTTCATACTACACACACATACATACACGCACACAGATACCCACAAGAAACATCAAAACATTAATTGCAATATTACCAACCCCTAAAAGCAGTTTACGAGTTTATCCTGCAGCACTCAAGAGAATACATAAGGGACCACCGGAGTTTGGGCAATGCAATAAAATTCAGATTGGTAATTTACTTTGCAATTCAACCATAAAATGTAAGTGTGTATGCGTGTGTTTGTTTTCGGTTTAATTTTATGAACAAACTGGAAATTAACTAAACCACCCGGCATTCATTTCACCAATTTAGCATCGAAATAAACGCTACATCCTGGAAATATATTTGAATTGAGCAGGGATGGCCCGAAAAAGTTTGTTTCTGAAAATTTTTGTGGCTTTTTTGTATAATTAGGATTACGGGTTCTTCTTGATATAAATAATCGAGGCTCCGATGGAAAGCTGGTAAAGCTCATAATCAGCAGAGAAAGGTTTTGTGGAAGAAAATTTCATTTAGACATAAAATATGTAAACAGTTTGGCAACATCGTTTAATATTGAAATTCAGAGTACTCGCATTTCATGTGCCAATTATTTCTTGAGAAGTTTTTGAGGATGCGTAATTACATATGGGGATCATATGGGAAATTTAATTAATCTGAAATGGGATTCGATGGAAATTTTCAAAATGCTGCTTGTTATTTTATTATATATGAACGGAAATGGGTCGAGGGATTTCCCATTATTCGTACTATTCAAGGAAATAAACGAGTACTTGGTATTTAAACGTATTTTGATCATCACTGAAATTTTCTTGAACTTTGTTACTGGAGAGATTTTTTGGATTTAGAGTTCCTTTAGCGAAGGAGCCAAACTTTCTCAAGATAATCTAAAGTTACATACCCATTCTTCTTTTTCGTAGCACTGCAGCCCCTCTCGGACCTTCGCTTCCTGCAAATAGCGCCTCCAACTGTCTCGGTCCATTGACCGCGTCCTCTAATTTCGAAATCCAAGCAGTGATGAACTGTCTTCGTCGAACGAGTCAGACCAGCGTTTCCACGGTTTCTGCACGGTCTCGGCCTTCAGTTCTCTCTGTTAGACCAGGAATGGGAGAACAAGTTTAGGTGAATAAATAAACGTTGATTTTAGTTTAATAATTTTGTTATTTTATTTAATAATATTTTATTTGCGAGCGTGCTAGTGGAGCGATCAAGACGTACTGACTTAACCAACGTCATTCGAGTATTTATAAAGAAAACTGAGTTACACTCGGTTGCTACGTCGAGTACAGTTATGCACGAAAGTCGTGCGTCTGTACACTCCAATACAAAAACACGCTGAACTCAATCAGCTTTAATACTACCGCCGTTCGAGTGTTTCTCGTTTGCTGTTATCATGTTTAGCTTGTAACATAGATCCTTGAAGCGATCTCGCGGCAGCGCCTTTGTAAATATATCTGCTCTTTGATTTGCAGATGAAACGTATTCAACAACAATTTCTTTTTCGTTCACTTTTGCGAATAAAGTGAAAGTGAACATCTATATGCTTGGTTCTTTTGTGAAAAAACTGGATTTCTGACTAGTTGGATTGCGCTTTGATTATCAACATAAAGCGTTGTTTCTTTATCACAAGGACATCCGATGTCCGACAACAATTTTCTAATCCAGACTACTTTCCGAGCAGCTGCCGATGCAGCTACGTACTCGGCTTCTGTTGTGCTCAACGTCACCAGTTTTTGTCGTTGTGACGACCATGTTACGGCTCCGTTTGACAGATAGAATACATATCCGGTCGTCGACCTCCGCGTCTCTACATCTCCGGCGTAGTCAGCATCTGAGAAACCTATCAGCTTTGCTTCGCTACCGCCGCTTTGATACTCGATGCCATAGTTAACCGTGCCTTTCAGATACGCGAATATTCTTTTAACCGCCTGCCAATGGGATGAATCGTGCTCGTTCAAGAATTTACTGACTGCATTTACTGCATATGCAATGTCTGGTCTCGAAACGGCTGCTAGAAAAACTAAAGAGCCTACTGCTTCACGATACGGCACGTTGTTTATTTTTATTTCGCTTTCTACGACCGGGGTCAGTGCTGCGTGCGGATCCGCCGGCACGCTTACCGTTTTCGCGTCTACCATACCGAATTTTTCGATTATTTTCTTTGTGTACGCGCTCTGGTGGATAACCATTTTCCCTTTTTCTCTATCTCTTTCAATCTGTAACCCGACAAAAATGATAGAATCTCCGATCGTAATTCTGAACGTTTTGCTTAATCGTTGAATGATTTTCTTAAGTGTCTCTAAATAGTCTGAGGCTACCAGCCCATCATCGACGAACAGCGCCAGATATACTTCGTCGTTTTTAAACTTCCCGGTAAACATGCACTTATCTGCTTCACATTCTTTGAAGTTAAATTCACTCAGAAACTTTGTAAATCTTTGGTTCCAACAGCGTGGAGCCTACTTAAGCCCATAGAGAGACTTCTTGAGCTTGGATACGACGTTTCTTGCATCTTCTTTCAGCTTCAGTCCTTCCGGATTTTTCATGAAGATTGTTTCTTCAAGTTTCCCGTACAAAAATGCAGTTTGAACATCGAACTGCACTACGTTGAGATTTTTCGCTGCTATCGTTGCCAGCAGAATCCTTAGTGAGTCATATCTCACGACTGGGGAGAATGTTTCTTTGAAGTCAATCCCTTCACGTTGAAGAAAACCTCTCGCGCACAATCGGGCTTTGAAGCGGTGTGACTTCCCGTCGACGTCCGTCTTCAGGCGGAATACCCATCTCGAATCGATTAGCCTCATGTCCGGCGTTTTTGTTACAAGTTCCCACGTACGATTTTCTTCATGCGCTTTAAATTCGTCATAAATCGCACTTGCCCACTGCGTGGCTTCAGTGCTCTTTGTTGCTTCTTCGTATGTCAATGGAATCACGTATTCGGCTACATTTGCATCGTGCCGATACATTCTCGGAGTTTGAATTGCGTTTCGATCTCGCAGGACTCTTCGATTTTCGCGATCTTCTTCTTCTTGCTCGTTCTCTTGTGCGTTGTCCTCGTTGTGATCTTCTTCTTCTCGTTCTCTGATGTCGACGTTGTCCTCACCGTTGTTCTCGTGTTCTTCTTCCTCGTTGATTTCATGTCCTTCGTTATCTTTTCGTGCCTCGTTCATTCGAAGAAATATTTCATATTCATCTTCCTTCTCGTTCGCTTCTACCGACGGCGGCCCGATTTTCTCGTTGAATACGACGTTTCGAATAACGCTGACCTTTTTCTTTTCAGGATCGTATACCCGGTAATTCGTTGACTCTTCCGTGTATCCAACAAAAACTTTCTTGATTGCTCGAGCGTCAAATTTTCCCGTGAATTGTTTCGGAGTGTGTACGTATGCATCTGATCCAAAGATTCGGAGATGCTTTAGGTTCGGAACCTTCCCAGTCCACGCTTCGTACGGAGTTACGGTGCCACTCGTCCATACGGTTCGATTTAACACGTACACTACACAATTTACTGCCCATAGAGTCAATGGAAGATTCTTCGCGATTATCATTGTACGGGCACTTTCGACAATCGTCCGATTGTCACGCTCGGCTTTTCCATTTTGCTCCAGGTTGTACGGCGCTGTTGTTTCTCGTCTGATGCCACATTCCTCAAGATATTTGTCCATCTCTTCGTTACAGAATTCTCGATCATTGTCGGAGCGAAGAGTCTTCATTTTTCTTCCGAATTTGTTCTCGATCATTTTCTCGAAAGTTTTGAATTTTTCGAATACTTCGGATTTCCTTCTCATGAAATAGATGTGCCTGTAGCCTGTTGCTTCGTCTTTGAATGTCAAAAAGAACCTTGATCCTCCGGCCGAGTTCGTCGACATGGGCCCACAGACATCTGAGTGCATTTTTTTCACCTGGCTTTATTTTCTTGTCGCGCTCCATTTCTTATTGTGCGCTTTTCCAAGACTGCACGGCTCACAGAAAACATCACTTTTGTCTGTAAATGTTACGCCACTCACGAGTCCTTTTTCCGCTAATTCACGAATTGCACGCTTCCCGACTTGTCCCAAACGCTCGTGCCACACGGTTAAATTCGTCGCAACTACATTGGCTTCTGCGTTGCTCCCTTGTTTCGCGACCTTTAAAACATTCTGTACACGCCATTGTTTTGCTTCATTCCCGTGGCAAGTACTTCACTGTCTCGCGTCACGATAACTTGATTATTTTCGAAACACACTTGGAATCCCTTTTTAGTACATACTCCGACAGAGAACAGATTTTTTCGTAACTTTGGCACGTGTAGCACATTTTCGATTTTTGTATCTTGCCACACTCCATCGATCAAGTTTTTAATTTTCACTGTGCCTTCACCGGCGACATTGCAGTTTTGATTATCGCCAAGCGATACTGTAGCACCCGTATTGTCCGACTTGTAGTCTGATAGCCAGTCACATCCGTGAGTCAGATGTCCCGATGCGCCGCTGTCGATCAGCCAGACATCGCTCTGATCGGCCTTCATCACTTGAGTCTTTGTCCACTGCACCTTCGCGGTTCCCGCACTTTTAAAGCCCGACGCAACCGAACCGCTCATTTCACCTACGAATGCACAGTCACGTGTTTTTTCGGCGCCATCGCGTGGCTTTCGCTTGTTTCGGCAGCGACTCGCGAAATGTCCCATGCCTTGGCACTTGTAACACTGCACTTCCTTCATTTCCTGTTTATTTTCAGTCTTTTTATTTTTAGCACTTTTCGTTCCTCGCGAATGACGATTTTGGGCTGTCGCAGCCAGCGCTTTTGACGTTTCTTCTTCGTCTTTGAGTCTTGCGTTCTCTCTTATCAGCCATTCCTGGAGGTTATCGAGAGTCTGCCGTACCGGATCCACACTGTCCCATGCTACTTGCAGCGTGCTGAACCTCGTGGTGAGACTAGCGAGTATCTTTGCCATTGTCGTAGCATCCGACAAATCTTCGCCGATGTCCTTGAGTTGGCTCGCCATGTTTGTCACCTTCGCCACATGTTGAACTGCCGTATCCTATTCACTCATTCGATACCCGTGAGACTTTTGTAGCAAAACTAGTTTATTTGTTGCGGTTTTCTGTTCATGAATTAGGCACAATTTATCCCACATTTCTTTCGCAGAAACGCAGGACAATACACACACCTGTTACGTCTCGTCAAGATTCGACAGTATTATAAGCTTTGCCGTTGCATCGTCCTTTATATTTTTCTTCAACGTGGCCACTTGTCCGTTTCCAGCAGGACGCTCCGGCCTCGTGCCGTCGAGGACATCGAGAACATCATTCATCACAAATAAAGCATTTACTTGCGCTTTCCAGCCTTGAAAATTCGTTCCGTCAAATGGCTTCACGCCCTTTACTGAGATGCCGACTGACATCACGGATTCGATTTACACTCCGCACGTTTTCACTCTCGTTAACTTCGACACAACCGAACAATGGCCGACTTCCGTTCCGCGCCACGTGGGACTCGTCGAGTTAATTTTTCCACTTTTTGTTCTCCTAATTTTCACAGTTACTACGTAAACTGGGCCCATTAACCTGTTAGACCAGGAATGGGAGAACAAGTTTAGGTGAATAAATAAACGTTGATTTTAGTTTAATAAATTTGTTATTTTATTTAATAATATTTTATTTGCGAGCGTGCTACTGGAGCGATCAAGACGAACTGACTTAACCAACGTCATTCGAGTATTTGTAAAGAAAACTGAGTCGCACTCGGTTACTACGTCGAGTACAGTTATGCACGAAAGTCGTGCGTCTGTACACTCCAATACAAAAATACGCTGAACTCAATCAGCTTTAATACTCTCAACGAATACCTTCTTGGGTATTCTTTATTCGTCCATACGATTCATGTGACCAGCCCATTGCAGCTTCCGCAGTCTTACAATCCTCGAGACCTCCGGCTCGTCAAAAATTGCATACAGCTCTTGGTTACATCGTGTTCGCCATTGGTCCCCGTCTAGCTTCGCTCCGATTATTCGCCTCAGGACCTTCGCTCATAGGCGTTCAATATATTTACGGATGCTTGGGTTAGGGTCCATGTTTCACATCCATAGCATCGCACAGGTCTTATCACAGATTTATATACTTGGAGCTTTGTTTTTCTGTGTATGCAGCTTGTCTTCAAGATTGTCAAAACTGAATAAAATATTTTATTTACGAGCTCCCTCTCTAGTCCGATATTTGTGTCAAAGGCATCCGTGAGTTGGTTATTGATGCGGACTCGGGAGGTCGTCGACGTCATTGTCATTTTAGTGAGTCGGACTAGTTTGGGTGGGATGCAGTACGTTACAATCAATACTGTCGTATGCTTGCTTAAAGTCAACGAAAATTTGATGCACGTCTATGTTGAACTCCCCGCATTTTTCAAGTTACCGCTTGACTCTGAACAATTGGTCTATTGTCGATCTACCTGTCCTAAAATCACCTTGATACTCCAAAACAGTACTGTTGGCATATAATCTGATCTTATTTTCTAGGATCTTTGAAAATATTTTCTACGCCGTACAAAGCAGTGATATGCGTCTATAATTTTTGCACTGTAGCTTGTCACTATTTTTGTGGATACGGAATATAATTGATTGGCTCCACTCTTTCGGCATATGTTCTTGTTGCCAAATGTACTGGATGACTTTGGAAATAGCTTCGTGAACACTACTGCCACCATATTTGATGAGCTCCACTGGGATCTTATCGATGCCCGGCGCTTTATTATTCTTTTAGGCTTTGATGATGGAACAAACTTCATCCAGAGTTGGTGGGGCCAATGGAGGCTCTCCGCAAACATCTATAGACTCCAATGTTCTGAAGCTGTGTGGAGGATTAAAGAGGTTCTTGAAATATGATGCCCATCATACCCTTTAATTATAATTATTGTCAAGGAAAGGTTTTGAGCTTGATTTTCACTCGCTTAGCTATAAATACCATCATTTAGATCACATATTTAAATTGTTTTCATATTTTTGTTCAGGGTTTTGTACTAACTTACCCCTTCTCTCCGTCCGTCTATCACTGCAGGTTTTCTCCAAAACTACTCGTATAACAGCTACTAACACCAAATTTTCAAGATATACATAGGTAATGTGATGGCTTCTTAAAAGTTTGTGCATCAAAAAAATTTCCAATTGTTCTGAAAAGGGCTCATCGTACCCGGAGGGAACCGTTAAATGTTTTATCATCAAAGATAGGTTCCTTAAATGGTCTGAATGAGAACTTTTCAAAACAGTTTTCAAAACTACTTTACTTGTCTCCAGGCGTTGTAGTACAATAAGTGCGCTTACAATAGTGAGACGTTGTGCAGAAAAAAATTATGTCATAGCTTAAATTGTATGCTGGCTATGCCTGAACAGAGCCAGCGTGAAGAATGGAATGAATTGCTGCTTAAGAGGTGATGTTCTATGACACATTGTTTATAATTATCGACTCGATGGTACCGTCAATTGCGTCGTCAATGTCATCATTGTAGAGAATTGCCGTCGACGTCAAAAATTTTTTATTTGTGTCATTTAAACCATTTCAGTCTTGCTTTAGACATCACTAGACGTGTGAGTGGAGTGGTTTGTTTTTATAAGTGAATCAGTAAGACTTTAAAATGGCTGGTAGCCTTAAAAGTCAATCTTATGATGAACTTAACTTTGAATTGGTGAAAATAAAAAAAAAGCATGTAGTATACTGCGATATATGCAGCAAAAATCTGCTGAATACTGCAGAAGCTCCATTAAAAATACACATGTATGAGGGCGGTCCCAAAAGTACCCAACCCGACAAAGAAAACAGTAAAAAAATTGCGAAAATATTTTTATTTTTCAACATATTCTCCCTTCAGCTCGATACACTTTTCTCAATGATGTTCAATAGCTTCGATACCCAGTTTACAGTAGGAACCGTCAAGCTCCTCAAAATAGCTACTAACCGCAGACTCTACCTCTTCATTGTAGGTAAATCTTTTGCCGCCAAATCATTTTTTCAAGTTCGGAAAAAGGGAACCAGATTTGGCAAATAGGATGCATGAGGAAGCAAGTCGAATTGTCGTGATGAAATAATACTTTCTTTTTCGTCGAGATAATCAATAAATATTATTCCACGCGCATCCCAGAAAACGGATGCCATGACCTTGCTAGCTGACTGAACTGTCTTTGCTTTTTTTGGAGCCGGTTTTCCCTTTCCACTGCCTTGACTGCCCCTTGGTCTCAGGTATAAAATGATGGACCCATGTTTCGTCCATGGTTATGAATCGACGGAAAAACTCGGCTATATTGCTGCGAAACATTGTCAAACACTCGATGGAAACATCCTCGCGTTGCATTTTGTGCTTCATTGTAAGTAAACGCGGCCCCCATTTTGCGTACAGCTTTCTTATGTCCAAATTTTTGGTCAAAATGCGATGCACAGCACGTCCTGAAATGTTTGCAATGCCTGCTATCTCGCACACTTTTAATCGACGGTCATCCAATACCATTTTGTGGATTTTCTTCAGATTTTCTGACGTAGTGACCTCACATGGTCGACCACTGCGGTGTTCACCTTGGCAGCTCGTAGGACCTCGCTTAAACTCACCTACCCAATCTTTGACCATTGTAAGCGAAGGAACAGACTTCCCCAGAGTAGAATCCAACTCAGGTTTGATATCGGTTGGACTTAGACCTTTCAAATGAAAGTATTGTATCACATAACGATGCCCAATTTTTTCCATATTTACAAAATCCCCCAGAGGGTTCACCATGGATGTCTGTAAAAAATAATAATAAACATACCGTTATGAATTTTTCACATTAAGTTGTTGAGAGGTGATATTGTCAATCGCAGTAATTATTTATTAAAACTACCGGTACTCATAAGTCAAGTCGGGTACTTTTAGGACTACTCTTGTACAACGGTTGTAATTCTTTCTTATACTTTTTCATACGAGGTGTGACAAAAAAGTAATGAGACTAATTTGACTGTCGCACTTGTGGTAAATCTGCGACCTTACCGCTCCCTTTTCCTTCTTCGGTATCCTTTTCCTCTCTACTGATGTATTAAACATTGCTCTAGCTTCTTTAGTTTGCCTGCTGTGTCGTATTGAGTAGACGTGTGTTGGTGGTGCTCGTCATGAAAATAGAGAAATAAAATCAAGAGCAACGCGTCGCGATAAAATTTTGCGCCAGATTGGGCGAAACAGCTTCGGAAACGTACGCTAAAATTGTATGGTGATAGTGCTCTTAGTTGTGTCCAGGTGTTTCGATGGCATAAAGAGTTTAAGGAGGGTCGTGAAAGCGCGGAAGACGGAGCATGGAGCGGGAGACCAGTCAAGGTACGGACTGACGCGAATGCGCAGCGTTTGCACGCCCTAATCCGTGAAGATCGGCGTTTGACAGTTCAAATGTTGGTCTCAGAACTGGGTATGAACCGTAAAATAGTCAGACAATTTTTAACCGATGATTTTGGGATGAAAAAGTTGTGCGCAAAGATGACGAGAACGCGCCGTGCCACACCGCCCTCAGCGTGTCCCAGTATTTGGCCTCTAAGGGATCGCCGTGTTGCAATAGCCGCCTTATTCGCCCGATATGTCACTCTGTGACTTTTTTTGTTCCCTAGAGCTAAAGTGGTGGTCAAAAGAACCCATTTTGAGTCGATTACGGACATCCAGGCGGCCGTGACAAGGGTACTCGCGGACATCCCAGTCGAAGCGTTCCAGAAATGTTACGAAACATGGAAAACGCACTGGAATCGTTGTATAGCAGCCCAAGGAGAATACTTTGAAGGGGATGGCAGAACTGTAGAATAATTTTTAAATATACAATTTTCATGAAATATGCAAATTCCAAATCAAGCAAATTTTTCCAATAAAAATAAAAGTATTGTCTTGCATGTCAATGAATCAAATGGAAGCCTTTCACCCATAGACGCGAATAGTATTGACGTAAATTTATGTAAGTATTGAATTCAGCGTACTAATTGAGGCTAGACAAAGTGTTTTCTCACTTATAGATGGAGTCAACGAAATAATAAACGCAATTCAATCAGATTTATTTGTTAATTTATTTATTTCAGAAATCAACTTATAGACAAGTAGTCCAATTACAAGTCAATTAATACAAAATTTAAAGTCCTGTGGTACGGACTCCAAATTTTGGAGCAGTACTCCAAATGGCTACGCACTAGTGACAAGTAAAGACACATACAGGATGTGATATGTTGAAATGACGAAGCGGATCGTAAAATAAATCCAGTTAAGCGAGAGGCTTTCGTAATAATTAGAGCAATGTGGAGATCAAACTTCAGTTTACAATCGAAAAGCACACCAAGATCCTTGAAGGAGGTTATATTGCTCAAAGGGATACCAACAAGCCTATACGTTGAGAGAAGAGGACATTTTTTACAGGAGAATGTGATCTGATGGCAGTTGGAAACATTTAAGGAGAGATGGTTTGATTCACACCAGTCACTAAGATGCTGAAGATCGGTTTGAAGGATATCCAAATCTAAAAAGGAATCAATAACTCGAAAAATCTTGAATTCATCAGCATAAAGGAGACAGGGGGATGTGATAACAGAAGGTAGATCATTGATAAAAAGTAAAAATAGTATTAGGGGGCAAGTATTGAACCTTGCGGAATTCCTGAGCTCGAGTGAAATGAAGAAGAGAAGCAAGAGTTTAAAGTGACTACACATTGACGATTCAGGACATAAGAGAGAAGCCAGGAATAGAGGCAACTAGGGACATTGAACCCTAAAAGTTTCTCAAATAGGAGAGAGTGATCTATTGAATCAAAGGCTTTAGAAAAATCCGTAAAAATTACGTCCACTTGTTGTTGCTGATCGAGAGCAGCTGCAATATTATGGGTAAAAGAAAGTAAACTTGTAAGGGTAGATCTGCCTCTGACAAAACCATGCTGTTGGTCCGCTAAAGATGGGAGGACAAGTGGATACAGCAAATCAAAAACTATCTGTTCAAGAATTTTACTAAAACAAGGAAGAAGGGAAATAGGACGATAGTTTGAGACGATATTACGATCACCAGACTTGAAAGTAGGAAAAATGTGGGCAATTTTCCATTGGGTGGGGAAATCCCAACAGGATTAACTCAAGTTAAAAATAATTGAAAGGGGAACACAAAGCGAAGAAGATAAAGATTTTGCTAGAAAATTTGGAATGCCATCAGGGCCCACACTGGTGCTGTTGTCAAGATTATTTTAGAGTTGCTCAACCAGCAAGGGGTTTGAACGAAAATTAGTAGAGGAAAAAGCGCAAGAAGATTGGTTGAAGGAGGGGAATGTTTAGCCCTACCAAAAAAGGATGAAAAGTAAGAAGCAAAGAGTTCACAAGATTCTTGTGGAGAAGACGATGTTACGCCATCTAGACTTAAATTATCAGGGGCATGATGAGAGGTCCTTAAAGAGGTTACGTACGACCAGAATGCACGAGTTTGATTCGACATTAACGAAGTTTCAATGTGGTTAACATATGCATGAAGTGCAGAAGTGGCAATTTTCTTGGCCGCGGAACGACGGTCTTTAAATTTAACGAGGTCAATTGGAAGACCACTGGATAAGAATTTTCTGCGGGCAGCATCTTGAGATTTAATTGCAGTGGCAACATTTGAATTAAACCAAGGAGCATCTTTAGATCTTCTTGCTGGACAAACAGGAGTAAATTGCGAGATTAAGGATGAAAGAAACATATAGAGCTGATCAACACAATCTTCAAAATGGAGATTGCTGAAGAAGGAATACCAATTCACGGCATTAAGGTTAGCTTCCATGCTCGATAAATCGGCTTTTAAAAAATTAAAGCGGGAAGGTGAGGAATTCTTCAAAGAACAAGAAGATGAGATTGTAAGCTCAATAGAGAATGGTGGATGGTGAGGATCAGGTTTGACAAAGGATGACAGCGCCACCGATGCGGACAGAGAAGAAGATAACAAGTTGGAAAGAACAAGATCAAGCACAACAAAAGAACAGAGGGAAACAAGAGAAGAAAGAGCAAAAGACACGCTACCGCCAGAAACTATGGAGACATACAAATCATTCCAAACAATAGAGGGCAAATTGAAGTCACCACAGACCATTAAAGGGGTAGAAGGGAAACGAGCATGAATGTAGCTCGAGAATCCTGCAAAGAAACGTTCGTAAACAATAGTAGGACTGTTGCAAGGGATATATACAGATGATACGAGGGAGGAAAGAGAGTCAGATAGAGAGACTAGCACAATTACACACTCAACAGGTGAAGATGGAGTGAAATCAATACCCACTAGAACGCCTCCACCGTCAGACTTACCAGTAGCATCACGGTCTCTATCTCTGTGGAAGACTTAATGGTTCGGAATTAGCTGCCTATTATCAATTTCATCTGTCAGCCATATTTCCGTTAGACAGATGACATTATAGGGAAAAAGGATGGAAGAAATGCGAAATTCAGTAGTCTTAGTCCTCAGGCCACGAACATTTTGGTTATAGCAAGTTAAGAATGAATTACTAGGCCTAAGAGATGTTTCTTTTGGAGCGAAAGGACACAGGATGGTTCCGCTAACAAATCGGAGAGAACTTTTTGACAAATACGCCTGGTGGCCAAAATCCCTTATCAAGCAAGATACCTAGGTCAGCTGGAACAGTAATTTTAAAAGTTGCAATCAATCTGTACGTCTTTCCATCAGGCGTAAGCTTGGTGCACTGAAGCAACTCAGGACTAAAGTTCAAATTGTACTTTATATGAGTGATGATGTTTTCGACTGGCGTGCTATATTCTAATGTCGAGACAAATATTTGTAGCGGTGGGGATATAGCACGCAGGGGGGCACCAGGTTTCATCGCAGTAATGTTTATCGTTATATCGCCTCCAGGTGAGGTCCCCCGGCTGGCAGATGTAGATCCTGGTGAGCCTACATTTCTAATCAACAATTTGGTATCAGCATTACCTTGAGTTACAAATCTTGTAACAGAGGTTTCAGGCGGGGGTGAAGACTTTGGGTTTGTTCCGATACCAACTAACCGTTGCGGTGTTATAGAAGCCGTAGAAGTTCAGGTTGCTGCTGATTAGATGTATATTGTAGATGTTTCGGTTGTGCTTGTTGCTGTAGTTGTCGTACAAGATGTTGCTTTTGAGAACCAGGTGATAGTTGCTGGCGAGGTTTCTTTAGAATGGCTCCCTTGCTGGCATCAACCACAGCACACACATCAGAGCTCTTGGTAGCAGAAGTTGGCGAGAGTGCAGGAGGATTGTTCAATGGCAATCCCTTTCGTTGATGGAAGGAGTACATACTTTGCTGCGAATTTCTTGTAAAATTTTAGACTGCTCTTTTAATACTCTGAGTGTGTCTCAGATTGTAACTCCGCGATAGTCATTACATCGAAAGAGTCAAATTTCGCCCGGATGTCATAAAAGGATGCAGGGATGCCTAGGCATTTAAGGTGGAAAGACTTCGCACAATATCCATCACACTCAATAAATTTGGCTCGTAATGATTCGGGTTCAGTGCACTTTTGACATTTAATGTCGTATGTTGGAGATCTTACTGCCATTTATAATGAAGTAAAACAAAGAAACTTGTAGGAAAAAATAAATAAATTAAATTAATTGCGCGAGGGTATTTGTGAAAAAAAAACTCACAAAAATCGCAAAAAGTCCGAACCTGTTTAATATGAATAAATTTTTGCAGGTTTGAAGTATTTATTAAATTTTTCGTGTTTCTAGGGTTAAAAGTTTCTAGGATTAACTAATGAAAATTAAAAAATTAAATATTAAAAGCGAATTTTGCCTACCGCTAGGCGTATTTCGGTAATACAAAAATTTGTGATGCAGGCAGTTGAAACTTTGATACATGCAGCCAGATTTACCTTCAAGGAGACCAGGCCATCCTTCCGATGTTCGTCGGGAGACAACATCGCTTATCTCGACCAGAATGTTCTGATGATCACTGACTGAGTAGTCCTCTAATACTCTCCTTTTGCATATGCTCCATACTAAGGACTCCGAGGCGAACGTCACTTCAGGTATGGTCCCTTCATAGCCAAAACGGCGGAAAGCCGGCGTATTTCCGGTGTTTAGTATGAGGAGCGCCATCCAGGCCACCATTTCTAGAATTCATTTTCCCCGCAGATCTGTTTGAGGCATGCCCCATTCGATGGCTTTAGGGTTGAAGTCCCCCCCAACGAGCACGTTCCCGTCTGCGTTGGAGCCAGCGCCCTCCAAAGCCTGAAGCTTGGCTTGGAAAGATGATATCGATTTGTTCGGTGTTAGATATGCACAAAAAAGGCAGTCCCTGAGCACCGAACCCACACAAAACCATCCACTCGTCCACAGCTCGCCGCTTGGAATTCGATATTTAGAATATTTATTATGGTGTTGCTCAGTCAGCAGCATAAAATCTGCTTTCATATCCGTTGCAATCGGTTCAAGCCGAGTTTGGGCGGTTGAACTGTCGTGTAGGCTTAGTTGCAGGATGCTCGTCATCGAAGTTCTGATTTTGCCTTTGCTAGCGCTAGCGCCGACATCCTCTTGATCCAAGGCGTGTGCAAAATTAGATCCAAGGCGTGTCCAAAATTAGATCTTGGATTAGCATCCTTGCAAAGAATACGGTATACCTATTTCGTACACTCTTTCCTGTTATGCCCCATTTCACCGCATTTGTAGCAAAGGGAACTGTTATCAGGTCCTTTGCATACTTGTGTGGTGTGATCATAGCCAAGGTATTTAAAACATTGAAGAGGCGCTGCTCTTCCCCATACCCTACAGACAACCTACCCTATTCGTGCTTTGCCCTTATTTAGAAATTGTTCGGCGTCATTTTCGGTCAAGTCAATTATGGCCATGCGTTGTCCCCTTTGGTTTTCTGATGTTGACCTCGCTTTGATCCTACCCACGCTAGAGAACTCCCTTTTGATGGCCTCTTCTACCTTGGCCAGATGCGTGAAGATCATTGCCATCGCCTTGAGCGAGACTATAGTTGCGCTTTTGCCGGAGACTTTCTTTACTGCGTCGCAGAATGCTTCCCTATTCTCGGCCTCTGCTCCGAGTCCGACTAGTATGTGGTTCGACCGCGTTGGTCATACGGGTGTAATATCAGTGTTGGTGTCTTCGAACCTTACGTTCAATTGATATCCCGCAGCACTTCCACGTAGTATCGACCATCTTGGGGTTTTAATAGCAGTGCTGTTGCGAATTCTGGTGTACCAGCATTCTCCCATTCGCAACTTCAAATTACCGCCGCAACATCTCCAGCTTCCTTTGGGCATATATACCTTTACCTCTGTATTTTTATGAACATTTTACCAATTTTCCTATAATTTTTAATTCCCCATCATCTCAATCCTACCCTCTTATCATATTTTGAATTACAAAAAAAAAAAAAAATAGAAATATAATAATAATTTTAATTTTCCCCACTAACCACACCACTCATTACTTCCCATTAACAAAATTTCATTCGATACATTTTTCCTAGCAAAACCTAATGTCTTCCTTCGTACTAACTAATTTTATTCATTAGCTTCCACCAACAAATTTTATTTTAATACTAACAAAAAATTCGTTCTCGTGTCCCTACTAACGAATTTCATTTTCATGCCCATCAAGGAAGATGCATAGTTGAAGTTGCTAATTCGATGAATGGAAAATCCACAAATCCGCTCCGTTGGTAGCGTCGTGGATTCTCGATCAGGGGTCCACTGGGACCCTGGGTTCAAGTTCCCCGAGCGCAGGAAAGCATTCTTTTTGGAGTACTGGCAAAAACAATTGTTTCCGTATATATATATGATGATTTGCAACTAATCAAACGCTTCCATGGTTATGTAAATTTCCATATATGCAAAATGGAAATTGTTGCGTTTGTCGATTCGAAAAAGATGTGTGGGTAGCGGAACCGAAGTGCAATGAACTTCGATTACGTTACCCAGATGCGGCAGCGGTAATTGGGAAGGAAAGGATTGCGGGATTGGGTTCTTGGAATTGGTGGCAGTCAGTTTTGGACTTTGGAAAGATAGGAGGAATTTCTTTTCGTGAAAGTTCGGTGAAGTGAATTTTTGGATTTGAAATTTTCAGTAGAAAGTTAATAAACTGATTTTTCAATTTGGGAATTGGAGGATAAAGATTGAAGTGTGTTAATTTTTAAGTTGAAAAAAAAAAGACATAAAGAGATCTGAATTTGAATTACATAGGATTGGTTATCTTGGTGGTGGAAGAGGAAAGTGAATGAATTAATTGCGAAGTTGAGTGGCGAAAGTTTTGGTGTGAGGAAGAGCAAAAGAAACTATATTAGTTGTGAAATAAGAAACCAGTAACTACATTAGTTGTGTAATAAGAAGCAAGAAATTACTATAGTTTTGTAGTAAGAAACAAGAAATTACATTTCCATGTGCAAGTACGAGTGAGGGAGAAGAGTTTTTGGTTTTCGCCCTCCGAATGTAATGTTGGTGCGACTTTGAGGTCGAAATAATTGAAGTAAAATAAAGTGCCGAGAGTGATACTTCAAAAGGATAAAAACACTGTTTTGTTGGGTTGCGAAGAGGGCCAGGTGCTGTAAATTAAAGGTTTCTTTTCTGTGAGTAAGCCATAACGACGGATTGGAGGGTGCGATAAGTGACCGTTGCGTGTTCCTTGATTTTTTTATTGATTGAATTTTCAAATTAATTTAAAATTTAATTTCCAGTGGCCCCACACTCTTTTTTGTCTTCGCCGAGCGCTCGGAGATCAACAAGGAAAGAGTGAGTATTTATTTGGTTTTATTTCCTATTTGTTACTGCAAATTAACATCATCAAGTTTTTTTTTGTGTTTTCCGTTATATAAAAAAATTCATTTGATTGTGGGTTTTTCCTTCTGTACGTAAAATTTTAAAGGGGTCCTTTTTCTATTTTTTTTTATTGAAATTAATAATTTGTGGTTTTTTTGTAAAAATTTGCCTTTATAGTGAATTAAACGGCCATGTCTTGCTAAAAACAATGTTCTTTCATTTCTTGAAATGACCTCCCCCTTTCCCTTCCTTATTCCTTCGTGTTAGTTTTTATGTGTAAGGTAGCTCAGCACAAGCAGAGGGTGTTCCGAAAGACCCACGACACGACTGAGTGCTAACCTGCCTCAGTATGCCACCCCGGGCTCCGCACCCTTCTGCTGAAAAATAATGTCTGCATCTGCGATGACTCCCGCGGCTGCAACAGTGCCTACTGCCGGGATCTTCGTCGGGGCTTTTTTCTCTCCTGTTTTGCATCAGATCTTTCGTCTTGTTGGGCGTCCGTACGAAGTTTGTTTTCTGGCACTTTTTGAGGAAGTTTCTTTGCGGTTTCCTTCGTTGCTTTTGTCAGCACTATCTTGAACCCGTGATCTGGCGTTCTACGCCCATCAAGTGCCTCTTCCTTCTTTCTTCCATCCCGATCTCCTTCGGTTGAGCTAGTCGCCATTCTTTTATTGATTTTTGATGGCGGGGCTATCTGCACGTGCCATTTAGATATAGCTCCCACTGTTTCTTTAGCCTTCTGCACTTTTCGGCTTTGTGGTCCTCTTCGACCTTTAACTAGCTCCTCCGATAATTTCCTTTGCGGTTTAAGAGACCTCCTCTAGTTCAAGGAGCCCAACCTTTTCTACTTGATTGATTTTTGGCGAGTCGCATGCAAATTGTATTCTTTTCAGAACATCTCCCGCTTTTCAGAATAGCCTTTCTTCTTCATGTCGCTAGGCGGCAATTGTACCTTGCGACTATCGTTCTTGGGAGAGATTATCGGTTTCCGTTTCCGAATATAGTACTTCCGCCACATTTTCGACATTGACGATGAAATCATACAAGGTCGCTTTCCTTTCCTGCCGTAATCTCTTTGTGGACTTCAGGATGGTTCGTTGACATATCGGGAATTATGGCACTTGCTTCAGTCGCTTCGGTAGCGATCGCAGCAGGGACCACCGAATTTTTGATGTTCTTTATATTTTATGGTGTATTTTCCTGCTTTTCCTTCATAGGACGCTCTGGCATTCGCAGCATTTTTTTGCTACGCGTGAACGCCAGTCTGGAGAAGACTGTCTGATAATCTCCGTTTTTCATCCCTCTTCCCTGTCATTGTTTTAATCGTCGTTTTTGTCATCTTTAGTACCGCTCCCGATGTGCTTTTAACATCGTGGCTGCAGCCTCTGGTTGCGTCGTCGTTGTTGTTATTTTTATTTCGTTTTTTTGGTTTTTCGATATTTTTAGGGCACTGCAAAATCATTTTACAATACCCTACTAAAATCGCGTCCTGTCTGTCCGTCCGTGTATCACACCACTTTTTCTCGCAAACTACATAAACTAGAAACATAAGATTTTGTAAGTAGGTGCAAAGTGACGCCCTCTTCAAAGTTTCACCACGAAAATAAATTTATAAGGTCTTTAAGGGAGGTCTCCCATATAGGAGAGTTGCCCCCGAAAAAAAAGTTTTCATCGCATGTAGGCAATATGGGTTATGAAAGGTCTTAAAGAGAACTTTACAAAACAGGTCTTAAACTAACAAGTTCTGCTTTGGGGAAATGTACGAAAATTTTGTGTCCCACCTTTGACCCGAAAAATCTGAAGAAAATCACAGAGGTGTAGCTTTGGGAGTAAAAGGACAACAAATACCTCAGAAGTCGAAATGATCAACTTGGTTAATAATAGTCATTTTACAAATTTTATATTTTTGCCTATAAAATCAAGACGGGACCCTTAAATTTTCCCAAACCTACAACTTAAGTTTTTTCAAAGTAATTTTATGTGTCTCGAAAATTTCACAATAATTGAACAATAAACAGCTAAGTTACAACCGATTGAATATTTAACAATTACAACAACATTAACACTTGATAAGGTGTCATTCCTAAGCGACGACTTTGGCGACTCAAGCCGTACGGCTCGAGCCGCGCGACTATGACTCAAACTGCTTCGCATGTAAGTACACGAAACGCATTCTTATGACGCAGCTGGAGCCACGCGACGGTTGCGACTGTAGTGAGGCGGCTCAAGCCGTACGGCTAGACTGCTTACATGAGCAGTCTAGTCGTAACAGCCGCGACGACCGAATCTCTGTTTTTACTATTTTGTTGTTTATTTTGATATTAAATAATGGAAGACTCAAAACTTATTGAGCTAGTGCGTGAACAACCTTACACCATATGTATAAAGATACAAACGCCAGGGATAATGTATGGAATGAAATTGCTGTGAAAATGAAATTACCAGGAAAAGTATTATACTCACAGTAACTTTAAAGTAAATTTCGTTTTCTTAATGATCAAAAAAGGCACATCCCTTCAATACATTTTGCTTTTATTCTTCATTTTTCAATAAATTTAAAGTACATTTATTTTTCCTTATGTACAAAAAAGGAACATCCCTTTAGTACGTTTTTCTTTTGTTCTTCTGCTTTGCCTCCGTCTTGTTGACATGTGTCATTTGCCAATGTACGGATTCATTTTTGCTGTTGAAGTAGTCACAAAAACGGTCTCGTATTTCAAAACCTTCAAGATTTCCAAAGCCGCCTCCGGCACGCAAAGAAATCAAATTTTGTGTTGGTAATGGTTCTGTGTTGGAGACTTCAAAGTAACATCTGCCAGTTTCTTCAAGGTACGCATCGCGTAGCATATTGTAAAGGCAACAGGCAGTCATTATTAACTTGTCCGTAACTTCTGGGCTGACTGCTATTGGGGTATAAAAAACATGAAAAACTTGAGACCTTAAGGCAAAGGAATTTTCTGACACTCTTATTGCACGAGACAGTCTGTAGTTGAAAACAGCTTTTCTTTTATTAGCACGAGCTTCTGGTTTTATGAAAGTTTCATTAAATGCTTTGAAAGTTTGAAGGCTTCATCACCTACTACTACATAAGGAAGCTCTGTCGGTCCTACGGTCTTTGGTGGAGGATAAAACTGTTCATTTTTGATTAGCTGTCCTAAGTTAGATCTTCTAAAATACCACTGCCTCCTTCACGTCCATATGAACCAATGTCAACCATAACAAACTTATCATTAGCATCTACAAAAGGTAGAAACTATTTAAAAAAAATCTTTGTAATTATAAAATTGGGATCCACTGCTTCCCGAGCAAAAAATCCGTACATGTTTTCCATCCACTGCGGATATACAATGAGGAAAATTCCATAACTCTTCAAAGGCCTTTGACATTGGCAGGAGGTCTTGAGTGGTAGGAGTTGGCATGAATTCAGCTGGAAGTCTTGCACTGCATAGATCTAATACTTCCTTGACAATACGACTTATATAACTTGCTGATATTCTGAATGCAAATGCAAAACTTTCTCCAGTTGCTAAATACCTGAAAATAAATTAAAAAATTAACGACATGATTTTATTTCAGCTGACGAATGCAAGAACAGGTGGAAAAATATCCGAGATACCCATATGAGGCGCAAACGAGCGAAAAAACTTCCAACAGGATCTGCGAGTTCAAGGAAAGTACGCGAATGGCATCTTGAAGACTACCTTGAATTTATGAACGTGGTCGATTGTGAGAGAGCGTAAGTACGCCTAATGAGTTAGAAGTTTTAACCCTAGAACTGCCTAAATGGATATTACTTGGTGCCCCAATAACTTTGGCAATCTTGCAGAAGTTTTTTAAAAAATTGCAGTTTCTAAACTATTTATGATATCCTAGTGATGTCGATATTCTTTTTTAGGACAGTCACAAATACCCATGCGCAAGTTGATGAAACAATAGTTGATGAACACGAGACTGAGAATATTCAACTAGAAGAAGAAACTATCGATTCAGCAATTGGTAAAAGTCCATCCGAAGAAACCGAGCAGCCCGATGGCGATGGCGACTGTGTGCAAAGCCATCAAATAAACGTAGGCAAATCAGTAAATTATCAGGAGAAAATATTCTTAAAATTTTTAAGAAAAATTCTGAAGAGAGATCCAAACTAATAGCAACGATTATGGATAAGCCAAAAGAACAAGATCCCATTGATGTTTTTTTCCAAAGTATGGCAATGACAGTAAAAAAATTGTCTCCGGAAAATCAAATCACCGCGAGGATGAAAATTTGTCAAACTGTTAGCGAATTGGAGTTAGAAAAACTCAATCGAGCCAAAAAATTTCCACAGTTGATGTCATGCCCCCGCCTCTTACAAATCTGGCTCAAAATCCAGAGTTTGATGCCAGATCTTCCGCGTCCCACAGCTCTAACTTATCAATTCAATCACCTTCTCGTTTGGATGATGGTGACGATGATGGTCACGACTAGACTTTATTAACCAACACGTTTGGCATTAAATTTAAATAGGCTGCACCATCCCAGTATAATATATGTTAATTAACCCACTATTTTATTAGGCCTATGTTATTATTTTTACTTCTCTAATAAATGTATTATTATTTAAGCAGTTACTGTCTCATTACATACTTACCTTAGCGTCAATCCCAGTTTTTTTGCAGGGCTGATGGGCTGTTTGACTTTGTTACGTGATTTTCTCTTTAAATCACTTTCAATGCACGATAATATGTAATCAAACTGGACTCTATTCAATCGAAAAAACTTTCTGAACATGAAATCGTCCTGTAGAAGATGTCTCTGAATTAATATCTTTTGAAATCCTTCTTCGCATCTTGATAGGAACAATGAATGTGGCTTTTCCTTCTTTTTCAGCTTAGCCAACAATAACTCTTCTTCCTCCTCTTCTTGCAAAAGAATATGCGTTAATAACACTGATGGATCTGCAATGACGTCCGAGATGCAACTGCTCTAGTCACTCCTTAAGAATGTACTTGTCAGCTACAGCCGAAAACGACTGCAGCCGCTTGACTATAGCCGCTATAGCCATGCAGCTGGAGCCGCCACAGTCGTCGCTTAGGAATGACACCTATACTTGGGAGATACACGTTTGCAACGGACCTAGACACTACAAATATGGAGGAATTTTGATAAAAATTTTAGAAATAGTTTGTAATATTGATGTGTTATCATGACTAATTAAACGATGGGGTCAAAACACTTGAAACAAAATGGCGGCGAATATAAAAATATAATAACCATAATAATTCTTAGAACTCAATTTATGGAATCTGTATATTAGTCAAATTTTGATATGCAGAATATATTGTTTGATTTAGTAATTGTTTTACAATACCCTTCTGGCAGGAGCACTCTCCTGCTACTTCAACTTGTTTCTTTAGCTGTTTGACATTTACTGCATTTTTGAAATAAAATTATTTGCAGCAATGCCATATGTAACAATGAGATTTATAGTAAATTTTGAGCAAATCTACTGAATTTCAAAACCTTTGAGATTTTGACTTTTATATGACCTGATTTCGAAGTAGATTTGGAGATATTTTCAAAATTTTGAGACTTGAGGTGGTTCGTAACAAGGTATTCGTTTTTATATGCAAAGGTAGGTTGAAATAGTACTTCAGTGAGATCAAGTGTACAGAATTCGTCTATTATGTAAGTTTTAAGCATAGGGCTATAAGATATAGAGTGGCTAACATTCTATAAACGCCTGTACATGAGCGTCTAACAAATTGATTTCTTCTCTTTTTCCCCTTTCGTAGCTGCTTCACCTTCAGCAATTTTCGGAACTTCCATATTTCGAATGCAAAATATATTACAGCTTAAATGATGAGAAATTTTATATTCTTAAAAAGCGCACCCAATTATCTCTTTGCGCAACAACTCAAACATATTGCCTACAAGTTTCTTTAGCCCTCATATGGGAAATCTACCATTTAATTATTAAAAACCCTAAAACTGAGTTGCTAAGGTTGATACTTTTTCTCGTGAAATTTAAATATTAACATCTAAACTTTGTCGAGATTTTCTCCACATTAATTTGTGGCAATAGAATCATATTCATATTTTGTGGGAGAATGAGGCATTCTTGCCATGCAAAACATATATTTTTAATAATAAAATTTAATTTGAAATCAATGTTTACAAATTTTAATGCCATGAGAATATTCGGATACACTCGTAATTCCAATCTGACACTGAGCTGAATAAACAGTTGGATAAATAATTCCACTTGAGGGTACACGCACCCTCAAAAAGTACATGGCCAAGGTTTTTTTCTAATATTTCGATGAAATCGAATTAACGGCGCTTGGGTAAACTCTAAATTATCAGAAATTTTACTCCTCAAAATGCTTAACCATTGAATATCTACAAGAAGCCAGTTTGAAAGAAATTTATTTGTTAAGTCTTTTTTAATTTATTGTTGGTAGAAAAATGTACATGCACCTTTAATTTGTCGAAACCATTTTTCATATTTCAGTTGGAGAAATGCTCGCGTTTTTTCGATTGCAACCCGAACTGACCGAATTGTCAAAACAAGACTAATAATCTGTTTTGATTGGTGTTCGGTGTGATTTACGGGCGATTTTAATAAGTTACTTGTGTCGGACAAATTGTTTAGCGATAAAAATTACAAATCGCGAGTGCTATTTAATTTGTGATTGTGGAAAAGTGCGAAGACAAAAGTGACAGTGATTTTTAAAGACAAATATAGACAGTGAAGTGTGTCATTTTCAATTGCAGAAATTACACTTGTTCGCGGCCATCCGGGGTGTTATTTCATAGGTAAATTTAAGATAATTAATGAATTTTTAACTTTCGCGTTGATTAGGTCAAAAAAGATGCCTTTTTCAATAATAATGTAGAAATTATTGGTTTGTCGGTCAATAATATTGTTTACAAAGGCGTGGCTTAATCTTCGGCTCGAGCTTTTGACACTCACCTGAATTTTGTGCGCTGAATTTTCGCAAACCCATTGGCATAGTTCAAAAGTTGTATTCGTAGGGGCAATATAGATTGAGTCGAATAGTTTCGCTCAGTATTTAGTATAAAAATAAAGATAAATGATTTTCACAAGTGTAAAGTTCCGCTGAATACTTACATCTATTAAAGTTATAATGGTTTTTAAGATTGAAATCAATCTCATGTATCCGATGATAACAGCTTTCCTGGAGACGAACCCAGAAGATCAATTTGGATCAAGCGGTTAAGAAATTCAATCCGAACTATAAAAAAAACACAGTGTGATCTGCAGTAAGCATTTCAAAGAAGAGGATGTGTTTCGATATCCTTCTAAAACTGTTTTGAGGGAAAATGCACTTCCTGAATTATTTGTCTCATTTGAGCAAACAAACGTAAGATATAATTTTTACAGTAATATAATATACAAAATATTTCCTTTTCTCAGAATGTTCCTGGAATTATGGAAAGTGTTGTTTCAAACAACAGTAGCAGCACATCTTTGTCCCTGGAATGTTTTCGATCCGATAATCACATGGTAGGTTTATTAACACTTTTAGGAATTTCTAAAAATTGAGTTTTAAATGGCATAAATTGAAAAATGAAACACTTTTAGGCTTTCCCAGAAATCCATGAACCTGAGACTAGGGAAATAGTTTTTGGAAGTGGGATAAGCTCTAACCACCAGTTTTTAAAAACAAATGTAAGTCTCAAGTATACGTGCATTTTTCAAATAACCCCTAAACAATTAGAAAAGTTTTCATTAGTAGGGTTTCAGATACGTTTCAATTGGTAGTAACAATATTTTTGCACGTGTCTAACAATATCTTATTCCAAATTTCAAGTGATCTAATACCAGTAAGATATTTAATTATTAGCTAGGTATTTTTGCCCATTTTGGTTAGAAATAATTTAATTTCCAGTATTTGGAAAGCAGACCATTTGAAACAATTAGACTGGGTTCGTTGTCCGGTCAAAATGTAAAGAGATAGGAAGCAATAAAAAAATGTGCTTTCACAGGTACCTCTAGATAGAAGCTGCAGCTCCATACTATCGGCAATTCCTTTACAGGAAAGCATAAATTCAGCAGGAAATATGGTAATTATGAGTCTTAATTTTTCATCGAAGTTTTTATTTATATTATAAATTCTTACTATTATGAAGAGTTACACAGCTGAATATCCGTCAACACTATCGACAAGCAATGCTGAAATTTTAGATCGGGGTTTTACAATGGATTGTTATGAAAGCTCAGAAGTATACTTTTATTACAGTATGAATGTAAAATTTGCGTCATAATTTTTTTTACAGAGTTTCGATATGAACAATTTGCCAGCACGAAGGACATACTGTGGAGAAATTCGTGACACTTCGGGATTTGATGTAAGAAATTTTTTCAAAATATGAAATTGATTAACTAAACATACATTTGTTTGCTTTATTTCAGAATACTACAAAACTTTTCATTATGCGAAATGATGTTGCACTTGAAAATAATACCCAGGCGAGTCTGAATATTACAGAAGGAATAGATACTGCAAGTGATTTTATCGAAAATATATTTGACGTAATGAAGTTTATGCTAAATTTTTGCCCAGATTTTCTTGTAGGTTGCGCCTAACCTAGATGCAAATCAAGACAATAATAATGGACTTTCAAAAGTAAGTTTTGCGTATGTTTTCAGGCTTGGGGCTTTTGTATTTGTTTTTATGTTTAGAATATTCAATCTCCAGCAAAAATTGAGCATATGATTTCAAGCATTTTTATATTAACATAAAGATGATATGGGCTCATATCTCAAGTAAATCACTTATGTTCCTAAAACCAAAGCATTTAGTAACTTCTTTGTTGCGAATTAAGAATTCACATTTATTTATATCAGCCCGATTAAAAAAGTATAAAGTTTATTTAATGAAAAAGTAATCTTTAAATTGAGTCAGATCTCATAATTTTTGCTGGCTAATCTGTGTTTAGATGTGCAAGTTTTTGTAGCAATCACTGTGTTTAGATTATCGTGGAATATATGCAGGGTACAATTAGCTAGTTACGAATTTATTCTTAAGAAAATCTACATTTATATGGGGATTTAAAGAGTAAGTGCCAATTGCCAACGTGCAGATATACCAGGAACAAAATTGAAAAACTGCAGGCAGAGTTGGCTTCAATGAGAAGAAAAATAAATGAAAAAAACAAAATGATCGCTCCGCTAAAAAAGCGTTTGCTCCGCAGTAAAAAGAAGACTTCTAATTTGGAGGATTTGCTTAAATCTTTGAAGCAGAAAAAAACTTATCAGCAAAGATATGCAGCAAGTGATACATAATATAAGTGAACCCTGTAAGCAAGCGCTAGAGAAACAATTATTCCAACGAAGAGTTTTGAGCGCTTCAAAGCCATTTGATCCTACGTTATGAGCATTTGCCCTTAATTTAAATTTTTTGTCGCCAAAAGCATATGATTATATACGGTTGACATTTGGTAAGTCGTTGCCACATAAAAGAACGGTCCGAAGGTGGTACGAAGGAATCGGATGTGCACCATGTTTCACTAGCGAAGCGTTTGAAGCTATAAGAAATGTCGTACGAGTAGCTGACAACGAAAGAATTGTTGTAAATAAAGTATTTGGTGAAATGAGTATCAGGCAACATGTTGAATGGGATGGCCAACGAGCATATGGATACGTAGATGTTGGTGATGGTGGAAACGTGGACAAGATAGCCACGCAAATGCTTGTATTCATGGTGGTTTTCATAAATAAATCTTGGAAAATTCCGATAGCATTTTTCCCAATTGCGCCAATTAATTCAGAATAAAAAGCTAATCTTGTTTCACATTGCATTAACCATTTAGTTGAAACCGGTTTTGAAGTTGCTGGAGTGACTTTTGATGGACTAGCATCAAATTTACTAATGGCTAAACTGTTTGGTTCAGATATTCGCTGCTTGAAATCAAAAGGCTACATACAAATAAATGATTCACTGGAAAAGTATAAAGTTCACCCTGATAGTTGCCGTATGTTTAAGTTGTGCCGCAATGCATTGGCAGATCTGAAAATTTTTAAAGATCAAGACAAAAGCATTAATTGGGAATATATCGTTTCACTGCTTGAGCTACAGGAAAATAAAGGGCTGCATATTGGTAATAAATTGAGAAAGGCGGAGATTTATTTCCATTCTCAAAAAATGAAAGTTCGTTTGGCTGTTCAAATTTTCAGCAGGTTTTTGTAGGGTGTCTTTACAGTTGGAACATTTCGCTGGTAGCCAAGCAACAGCAAATTTCATTCGTATTTTCAACCAAATATTCGACATTTTAAACTCGAGAAAACTGTCAGCATATCCTCCATCAAAACAAACTCTATGTCAGAAAAATGTAGAACTCATTTATGCCTGCTGTTGTGATTATGTCAAGTACATAAAAGAATTGAAACTTCTTTCTGGTACAATAGTGATTGAATCGAATAGAAGTGTAGGATTTAAAGGCCTTATTGTTGGCTTACAGAATGTAAAGCTTTTGTACGAGCGTTTCATTTTGACAAAAACATTGAAATTTATTCCCCTATACAAGTTCAGTCAAGATCATCTAGAATTATTTTCTGGATCAATAAGAGCAGGCTTAGGAAATAACAATAATCGAACAGTAAGACAGTTTACATCTCGATACAAAAAAATTTTATTTCGCACCCAGATTAAAGATGGAGGAATGGGTAACTGCATTCCATTAGAATACATCTCTATGTTAAATGTAAAAAAAAGTTGATTCTACGTCTAGCACTCGTTGCGTGTAGACGTGTTTTTAATCGCTCCTGTCATTAATTTTAAAAATTAATTAATTTTTCACAAAAGTCAGTTTCAAATAATTGAATTAATTTTGTACGAGTCAGTCAAAAGCAAGTTTTGATTTTATTGGGGAAGAATTAATCGTCGAAGGCATCGACCAACCGTACCAATAAATCAAGAAAAGGCAACAAACCAAAGACAACTCGGGACTGCTGTATGGAGGAGCCCGACGGCTTCCCTCCGTTGGGGGGCCCCGGGGAGAGTGACGGTGTGAAATTGGCAAGTGTCAACAAGCGGAGACACACGAGCACCCAGGATACCGCAGATGCCGGTCGCAAAACACAAGTGCTCGAGGATAGACAAGAAGTGTGCCGCCTTCGAAGTGAAATCGAAGAGTTGAAAGCAAGAATTCACACATACGAAGAAATGTTCAAGAGGGCAAAAAAAGTTCAAGAGAGTGGTCCGATACAAAAAATCGAAAAACAGAAGAAAGCTGCAACTCCAATAATAACTGAAGAGGTATTAAGTGCTGGTGGCACCAACGAAAGCCAGAACTACTTTGCGGCGCTGGATGGACTCCAACAGGACATGGAGGTAGACGAAGGTAATAAAGACGATAATTTTATCTTATATTTAAAAAATAAAAATAATGAAAGTAGAAATAGGGAGAAGAAACCAGCCCGTAGTTCTGCTGGTCCTCCTCAAAAAGTAGCGAAGAATACCGAGAAAGTTCCGCCAATTAATGTCTTCGGTCAAAGCGGAAAAGGCATGGTTCGGCTGTTGGCAGCCGAAAACAAGTTGACAAATTTTAAAATCAATCGAATAAATTCTGAGAAGCTGTCAATTAGAACGAAATCACTGGTTGATTTCAAATCAGCGAAAGATGCTTTGAATTCTGGGGAGGTTCCGCACTTCACTTATACCCCCAAAAGCGAGAAGAACCAGACGTTCTTGCTGAAGGGCTTGGACTGCGGAGAAGATACCGTCGATCTTCTTCAGGTTCTCAAGGAAACAGCACCACAAATCGAGTTTATCTCAGTTAAAACATTCGCGACAAGAAGGTGGACGGTAGAAAAAAAAAATTTACCACTTTATTTGGTACAAATAACAAATAAGAGTAGTCCAAGAGCTCTTCAGCAAATCAGGTATTTAAATTTTCGAGTGGTGACGTGGGAACGCCTCCAGAAGCGAGAAATCAACCAGTGCTATCGCTGCCAACGATTTGGGCATTCGGCTGCCAACTACGCCATGCATTACCGATGCGTTAAATGCAAAGACGTGCATGCTCCCGGTGAGTGCAAATTCAAAGAGAAGTTATATTGTGTGAACTGCGGTGTTTTTGGTCACCCGGCATCATATCGAGGATGCTCCCGATATCAGGATGCAAGATTGAAATCTGCCCCAAAGCAAACACAAATACACCGCAGTGTCTTAGCTCCCAACTTCGTCAAGCCCTGAGTATCATTTGCACAAGCCGCTAGAGGACCAGCAGAAAATGCGGAAAATAGTGTAAATAATGTAAGTGGCAATAATGAGCTGCTTCTCAAAATTTTACAGCAACTTAATTCGCTATCGGAAAGAATCGATAAGCAAGATACAAAAATTGATCTTGTTTTTCATCGTCTAGGGGTTTCAAATGCCTCAAATTAATTTGTCATCCAGTCACATTCCCATGGATAGGATTCGTCTCATCTCGATCAACGTCAATTCCATTGTTACTATACATCGGCGTGATTATCTCCTTGAATTCATTGCCAGACAAAAGCCTGACATCCTGCTTCTAACCGAAACCCACCTCAATTCATGGCACTCCATGACATTCAAGGATTTTGAATTCGTAAGAAACGATAGGGTAATAGGTGATGGGGGAGGTGGCACCGGGATATTGGTTCGAAGACCCTATCGTTTCCAAAATATTGAAAAAGTCGAATTCAAAAGCTTTGAATCTCTTGAAGTGTCCTTTATCAAAATCTCACTGCCAGGTGGGGATAGCCTCTTCGTTATCTCTGCCTATGCAACTGGTGGAACTGTTCTCAAGCTCAAGGAGGAACTCAATTCCTTGTTCGAAATACTCGAATTGAACAGGCTGCATAACTACTATATTCTTGCTGGTGACCTGAACGCCAAGCATACATCATGGCTGAACGCCACCAATAATCCAAGAGGTGTATTCCTGAAATCGTGGATGACAGAGAACCAAATTGAATACAGGTGCAATCTATATGGGACGGAGTTCCCAACATACCCTAGGACAAATTCATATTTGGACCTTTGCATTGCTGACGCAAGACTCGAATTCAACTTTAATAGTCCTCAACGGAAACTGCAGGTGCTTCATTATGATAGCGACCATAACGCAATCGTAATGGAAATCAATCATCACAGGGATGATTTCTTCCTCATTCCAGTTCAACATGAAAATCATCGGTTGAATTTCAAAAAAACAGACTGGGGAAAGTTTCAAAAGAAGTTTAATCGTGAATACCAGAAGCAATGTCCCCCTTCTGATGGTGGCAACTCTAGCTCAATGGTTCCTAATGACAGGAATCTAACTAACGATGAAATAGATGTCTATTTGTCGAAGCTAGAGAAGCTGACATTGGAAACGATTGAGAAAGTAGTTCCCAAGTTTAAACATCGAAACAATATGGAAGGATATGAAACACCAACCGTCGCAAGGTTGAAAAGATTCAAAAGCTTCCTTCTCACACGCGTCAACAATATTTATCGACGATTTTTGGACTACAACCATCCCTCGTTGTCTTTGTTGAAATTACATCTGAAGAATGTCCGGAACTTAATCCGGTCATACTTCAGGAGTGAGGTCAGCAATCAATGGGCGGAAAAATTGAGGGGTATTAGCCCACAGGACCCAGACGGCGTGTTCGCGAAAGTGAATAGCATATTCCGCAAGAAGTCTCGAGTGAAGGTATCGAATCTTGAAGTCACTAGTGATGAGATAAATCTTCTCGATAGGGCTGGTATCGAAATTGATAGTACGACTCCGGATAGAAATGGAAACAGGATTATTTGTGAAGGATTGGATAAACTTGCCCTGATTGGAACACATTTTGAATTGGTTCATCTACCAAACCCTGAGAGGGAACGAAATTTTTTCAGAGGTCGTTGAAGCAAAAGTTTCCGACTTCAAATCAAGCCTGAACGGCCAATCAATTCTTCATTTCAATGAAACATTAACATCTGACCTCATACCGAGCTTGAATCTTATTGATTATTTTGTCAGCTATAAAGACTTGTGCTTCATATTTCGCAAGATAAACAACAAGAAATCATGTGGTACTGATGGTATTCCAAATGTAGTTCTCCGACATTTGCCTGAGGTTGCTATTAGGAACTATTGCATATTGTTCAACAACATGTTGAGCAATTCATATTTCCCAAATGAGTGGAAAAAGGCTAAGGTATTTCCGATCTTGAAGAAAGGAAAAGAATCCTAACATCAGCAAGGTGTTTGAAGTGATACTCAACAGAGCATTAAACGCCCACATTGAAGAAAATGAGTTGATGCCGAATTGCCAATTTGGTTTTCGTGCCAGGCATTCGACCACACATGCAATAACGAAAGTAACCTCAGACATCTGTTGGAAACTAAATGATAGACAATGTGTTGGAGCATGTCTCATTGATATGGAGAAAGCCTTTGATACGGTATGGTTAGATGGACTAATTTTTAAACTCCTTCAGGACAAGTTCCCCAGACACCTTGTCGCCATGATGTGTAATATGTTATACGGGAAATCGTTTGTTGTAACCGATGGAAATCTGACAACAATGCGCGAGTTTAAGGTCTTGAATGGTCTACAGCAGGGAACAGTTACTGCGCCTCTGCTCTTCTCAATCTTCATTCGCAAGCTATTGAACGGCTTTGATTTTAACGTCTCGCCAACGCGATCATTGGTAGCGTTTGCTGATGATCTATACGGCAGACCGAAAAGCTACAATAGTTCAGAGCAATCTCCAAAAAATGTTCAATGATGTACAGCTGTACACTGACAATTTCCGAATGAAAATCAATGCGCAGAAGTGTGAAACAATCTTGTTTCGGACAACGCTGCAGGGGGTCAGTCAAGACCTGAAACGTAATTGGAAAGATTTCCACATCATGGCTGGCGAGGGTAGTTCAGAACGAGTTCCACATAAATCCTGTGTTCGATACCTCGGTGTTTATCTCGATCAGTATCTGTACTATACTGAACATGTGAAAATCATGCTCAGTAAGGCACTAAAAGTAGTCATGGCCCTTCGAAAGCTCTTTCATTCCAGATACATTGATCAAAAGGTCAAAATTATCTGTTACAAGACCCTGGTTAGACCAGTTTTGACATATGGATGTCAGATCTGGTACAACCAGAGTGCTAGTACTATGGAAAAATTAAGAGTTTTCGAAAGGAAATGTCTTCGTGCATGTACTGGTTTGTACAGAAAGCCTGAGACGGATTGGAAACATTATATATCAAATAGAAGAATTTATCAAACTGCTGAAGTGACGAGGGTCGATATCTTCATATTGAAACTTCTTCGGAATCATATCGCAAGATCTGTGACTGTGAGTGAAAACCCTTGGATTTCACAGCCGTTCCACCCTACAGACGGGTATATTGCGACTTGCCTCGCTACAGGCTTCATTCCTCCAGAAGCATTCGTGTATTTGGACATGAATCGATATGTTTTTGATTCTGACGGCGTCCCAGTCATATATCACATATATCGACGGGCCACCGATAAGAAGATAAAATATCCTCCGAACTTGAGTTCACGAGACCAACAATTTCAATGGAGGTACTCATTTGCTAGATTCGTTGAAGCTGATCGAGTTGAGACAGCGCAATCCAGGTATTGGTGGCTGAATGACAATGTCTAAATTATTCGTGTTTATTTTTCATTTCTGGTGTTATTCGTTATTTCGTTTTTTTGAGTTTCAGCTCATTATTGCTACATTTAGTGTTGTTGTTTATTTTTGTTAAAAATTAGGTATAGGTTAGGTTTATATTATGTTTATTATATTAGGTTAGAGATAAGGTAAAACGCTTAGGTTAGGAACATAGTTATAGATTTTTTTAAGTATAAGATAAAGTTTTTGATAGGATTTATTAGAATTAAGTTCAAACATATTAGGTGTAGGATCAAAGTTCACTGTAGTGTTAAGATTATAAATAATTTTAGAATAGTGTTGGTTGGTTTTTTCTCCTTTTTCCAATTAAATTTAAAAAATATTTAATAATCTTCATTGATTGGAATTCGCTATAGTTTTTTTTTTTTTTTAAATGTGTAATGATAACGTACAAATTTAGAGAGCCATTTGGGCCATTAAGTTTTTTATTGTTATTGTTTGGAATTTGCTTTATATTCTTTTAAAATTTATAACGATTAGTATTAAATAAAGCGCTTTTGATTGATTGATTGATTGTAAAAAAAAGTTGTACTCGTACTCTGAGTCAGATCATTCTGAGTGCCAAACGCACTTCAATGATTGAAGAGATATCTTTCGATGAGAATGAAGTGAATGACGAATTTATTGCGGAACACAACTTTGCTACACAATTGGAAAAACTTTCATCATATGCGGAACATGTAGTGGAATATATAGCAGAGTTTGTTGCTTTCAAATTATTCCACGTTCTCAAATGCACTGAATGTATTGCTGCAATACAAGGTAAAGTTAATGCGAACTCATTAATCAAATTTAAAAACAATGGAGGTTTGGAAGCGCCATCTCAAAGTGTTGTAGAAATTTGTTAAAGGACCGAAGAAGAAATAAGAAGAGTTCAACGATGCAATAGCCAAGGGACTCTCAATAAGGAATCTTTTGACAGAATATCTATCACAGTTCAAAAAAATGCATTATAGATAATTTATTCCAAGATAAGTCGAAGCACATGCTGGAAACAATGCACTATAGCCTGCTAACGAAATTAGTTACAGAAAAATATTTACAAACTAGATATTATTTCATCGCTAAGAAATCGTCAGAAAAAATATCTCTCCGACAGAAATTTAATAAATTAGTTCATTTTAAAGGAATGTAGAGCCTACTTCTAAAACTTTTGTCCACTTTTTAAGCACTTCAATTTTTTCCTTTCTAAAGCCAGTGCCTTAATTCCGCCAAAGCCGGTCCCAAGCCCGGAAGAGGAAGAGGGAGGTGTGGTATAATGATTTAATCAATGGTTGAGATAAAATTAGTTGCATTTTCGTTTCCATTCAAACAACTAAGAAACTACAAAGCATTTTTTTAAATATTGCTTAACTTTTGTCTGATTTTGATACTTGCAAATAACTCATACGCTCCTATTGAGCCTCAGGATTGAAGAACGAATCAATAATGCGTGTCGTTTATTTTGTAGTTTAAAAAGCAGCTTAGTAATTTTCATTGATTTCATATTCATGCAGATTTCAAGTTTTCAAAATTAATGCAAATCCAATATGGACGTTTGAGTAAACGTTTTCGAGGCTACTCTTTTTAAGCTAAAAAGTTTTAACATGAATTCAACTTATTGCTAATAAATTATTTACCCGATAAAATTTGCAGGAAGCAAACATATTCGGTGTATTCTTACAGCGCCACAAATGCATAGATTACTACAGGTTCGTTGCCCGAAAATATCTACGCCACTGTTAAAATTTTGTTGGTATTTGTAAATTTCTTCAAGTGTTTGTAAAAAGGGGGCGTTTACGACGCTAAAGTGGCTTATCGTCCTCTCTATATCTTATAGCTCTATGGTTTTAAGTAAGTTTAAGTTTTATTTCTAAATAGAGGGACGCATTACAACTGCGTAGGAAGGTAAAAGGGGAATCTACATATTTCCATCAAGAATATAAAAATATAAATTAAAAACTGAATTTATATTCGGTATACTTATATTGGAAGGCAAATGACGCTTGTATATAAGTGTTTTAAAGTTGCTCGTTTCACGTGTTTAGCACTGTTTTGTTCATAGGCTTTAAGTTTTATAAAACACACCGAGTTATAATAATTCAAATAGTATAGTAACTAACAGGTATTCAATTCATTTAATACAATTTAATACAAGATATTTAACACTTGATATTGACGCGCGATATCACATGTTGTGGCTCGAAATGTTAGGAAAGAAGTGCCCGAACTATTGGGATGTAAATGTGTATAATGATATATGACTGTATTAGTAAAAAGAGCAAATATATTTCATTTGTATACATATATAACATCCCCTTATTTTTCTTTTAATAAGGCGCTTCATGTCTATTTACGGGCTTTATAACTCTAGATGATTTTCTGATCGGTCGCTGTTGATTAAAAACGTTGAAACCATCTCTCGCTAAAGGTTCTCGGTCTGTTGCAAATTTCTCTTCTACTGGAACGCTGGAATTATCCGAGTGCTCGACAAGTTGATTTGGTAACCTTCGAATATGGATTGAATTACGCTCATATTCGTTTCATCCCACACGAACGATGTATGACCTCGCGTTGATAGACTTCACGATGACGCCTGGTTCCCACTGTTTGGTTATGACGTTAACTTTGGTGAAAACATTTTTTCCTTCGTTTAAACGACGAAGATTTTTGGTTCCACAATCGTAATATTTCTTCGAATACTCCCGGTTTTGATTATGGACTCCTGAACATTATTCGTTACTCGTTGTTCGTAATCAGCTGAAGGAATATTACATCGCAACCATCGACAAAAGATTCGCTTTGCAGGACTAGATCCGATTTTGTTGGGAATGTTTCGCCATACTAACAGAGCTTTGTAGAAGTCCTCGTTGGAATCTAAACATTTTGTGATCATCGTTTTCGCCGTTTTCACAGATTCTTCCGCTTTACCATTACCTTGCTGGTGATGAGGACTAGATGTCGTGTGTTGAAAGTTCCATTCTTTAGAAAACTGTTTAAATTCGTGTCCAATGAATTGTTGACCATTGTCCGATATCACTTTGTTTGGTACGCCATGCCTTGCAAAATTTCGTTTGCATATTAGAATTACAGATTTTGCAGTCATGTCTGCAAGCTCATCAATTTCAAAATAGTCAGAGTGATGGTCTACGGTGATTAAGAAACGATGAACGCGATTCGTAATTGTAACTTCAAAAGTATCCATTGATACAATTTCAAATGGATGTGCTGGGATCTCGTGCGTTATCATTGGCTCTCGTTGTTGCTGTTTCGAATATTTTATGCAAGTATTGCAGTTTTCAATTATTAATTTTACATGACCATTTATTCCTGGCCAAAATACAGTTTCTCTGGCTAATTTGAGAGTATTTTCGATTCCGGAATGGCTTGTATGCAATCTGGCTAAGATCGTCTTTCGTAAAGAATCTGGTATGAGAATACGATTTCCTTTTAAGATCAAACCGTCTTGTATTGTTAGGAGTTCTTTATAATTAAAGTATTGTTTGAGTGTTTCGTTTAATTTGTTCTTAGAATTTGGCCAACCGTTTTGTATTTTCTCGTATAATTCTATCATCGCCGGATCATTTTTTGTTTCTTCTATTATTCTTTTCGTCGTGCTATCACTTATTGGCAATTCATCAATGCAATTTATATTTTCTATTGTTTTGAATATATTTTTGATTCTGTAAATATCATATAGCTTTTCTTCGTTCGATATGTTTTCGGGAGCTCTTGAAAGGGTATCCGCAATATACATTTCTTTACCTTTCTTATATTTGGTATTAAGTTTGTATCGCTGTTACATGAGTATCATATTTTGTAGTCGCTTTGGGGCTTCTTGCAGTGGTTTCGCGAAGATTTTCACTAATGGGCTATGATCCGTTTCAATAGTAACATCAGATTTGCCACAGATATATTGGTCGAAACGTTTACAAGCACAGAGTATTGCAAGCATCTCTTTCTCTATTTGTGCGTAGTTTTTCTGAGTGCTAGATAGTGTCTTCGAAGCATAAGCTATGAGCCGATTGAGGCATTTATTTATCAAACCTAACAAGGTGTTCACACAAAAATAAATACAAATACATTTCCTTATGAATAAAATATAACATATAGTATGTCTTAATAGTTTCTTAAAAATATATAACTATCATAACATCACATTTTTATTGCTTTAACGTTACGAAAAAGGATAGGGACGAGTAGGAATTAGGACGAAATTAACGGCTGTTTAACATTGGGATCTTGAGATGGTTTGAGAATAAAGGTGACCTACACTGTTCAAAATTTTGCAACATCTATTTATTGGCTCGTTCTCCCCATAGATCGTGGAATGTTTGGTTTCCACCAGTAAACGAGAATGTCGTGTAAATCTTGCTTGTTCGTTCAAGATTATCCTGTCGGTGAGGTACTGAACTTTAATAGTACCCCTGAGGACGTCAAATGCAAAGCAAGAGCTTATCATAGTCCTAGGGGAGGCAAGTGAATTCATATTAAGAATAGATAGCCGATTTTCATATGAAGGCATATTATGAAAATTTTGTGGGTCGTACAGGGATCTTAAAGCAAATAGTAAGAACTGTTTTTGAACGGACTCTAATCTCGCTGTATGAATACCGAAAATCGGATTCCAAACGACACTAGCGTATTCGAGAATGGGGTGCACTAGTGATATGTATAAAGTTTTTGTCACCCACAGATTTTTAAATTCTTTAGCACGCCGTTTGATGAAGCCTAGAACTTTATTAGCCCTGATCTGAACTTCATCGTAATGTAAATTAAAGCGGAGTTTCTTATGTAAGAGGACACCAAGATCCACTATACTCTCAACTCTGGAAAGCTTTATATTGTTGAGGTGATAATCATTGACTAAAATTATATTTTTCCGAGAAAAACTAATCACCAGGCATTTCTCAAGGTTCAGATATAGACAGTTATTATTAGACCACTCCAGGAGGGAATTCATTTTATCTTGTAAGAACAGTGAATCCTTTTGGGATGCTATAACGTGGTATAATTTTAGATCATCCGCATAAAATAAATGTGGTATGTGAGATAACACTTCAGACAGGTCCGATATAAATATGTTAAAAAGAAGCGGACCTAGATGACTGCCTTGAGGTACACCGGAATAGACTTGAATTTCGTTGGATAAATATCCCTGGAATTTAACGTTTTGAGTTCAATTTGATAGATAGGAATCTAGCCAATCAAGCAAGGGGCCGGTGATTCCAAATTTACGTAGTTTAAGTGATAAAATCGTATGATTGACACGGTCAAACGCTTTACTAAAGTCAGTGTAAATTGCGTCGACTTGGTGTCCGTTTTCCATTGCACAGAGGATATTAGATACCATAATTGTGAGGTTTGTGATTGTGGATAGATTTTTTCTGAACCCATGTTGTTGGTCATTGAGGCGTTGCTCAATGATGGGGGATATTTTAGAACACACTATTTTTTCAAACAATTTTGAGGTTGCTGATAATATGGCAATTCCTCTGTAATTTTCAACTGCCCGTTTACTTTTGTTTTTATTTATAGGGGTCAAATGAGAAGATTTCCAGTATGCTGGAAACACGCCGCTCAATAGGGACTTATTAAAAAGCATATGGAGAGGTGAAGCTAAATTATCTTTACATTGAAACAGAAAGGATGGTGGAAGTAAATCAGGGCCAGGACCATGGTTCAAGTCAAGTGTTTCAATTGCTTTAAATATATCTTCTTCTGAAACTGAAACTTCTTGAAGCAATGTTGTAAAATTTGGTTCTAGGTCATGTAGATGAGCTGGAGTGTTTGGCAAACAATACACAGATTGAAAGTGATCTGCGAAATACTTACAAATTTCTTCAGGGAGAGAGGAACAGCAGTCTTTATAAGTCATTTCCTTGGGATAGCCGTGAGCTTTGCGCTTTATATTCACAAAGTCGAAGAATTTTTTAGGGTTGGCAATTATGTTCTCGCCAATTACATTAACATAAGTTTCATATACCTTGGACGACTTTAATTTGAATTCTTTTGCCAACTCATCATATTCTCTTTTAGTATCATCGCTCACTTTAGACCTATTGTTCATAACTTTATACAATTTATTCCTTCTGTTTCTTAACTTACGAAGATTACTATTCAGCCAAGGCTCAGATAATTTGTCCTTTTTCTTAATTTAAGGTACATGGCTTTCAACGGCGTCAAGTATAATTTGGTAAAATAAATTTACTGCATCATCTGTATCTAACGCTGAAAGCCTACCAGTCCAGTCAATACTAGAAATGTAATTATTAATGCTTTCGTAGTACAATGGAGTTATTGTACGAAAGATTATTGTGAGCTTCAGCAGTGGAAAATTCAACCGAAAGCGCGGAATGGTGAAGACTATTTGAAAAGAGGTTATCCGCATCACTAGTTGGATTAACCACCACTTCGTCATATGCATTAGTGAAAATGAGATCTAACCAGTTACCATTTTGATTTGGCGTCGGAACTACTTGTTGTAAATCATTGCAATAAAAGGTGGATACCAGGTTGAAATCATTATCATCTAAAAGGTTTACTGGAAGAGGACGATTGTCAAGTTCATCCACGATAAACTTTAAATTGGGCCTGTTAAAATCACCAAATATCAAAATTCTATCTTCTTCATTCAAAAGCCCAACAATCGAAGGAATAATTCCACTTGCTTCATTGTACACTGTCTCACTGGACTTCGGAGGAATATCGAATACGCCTAGGTATAAGTCGAGTTTATCAAATTTGATGCGAATTATTGCATGTTGGAATGTTTTATGTGCCGTAGTATTAATAAGATCACTTGAAAAGGAGTTGTGTACACCAATTAGCACACCCCCGCCTCGCGTCAGTCCGGTGCTCTGAAAATCTCGATCGTCCCTATATATTGTCGAATCTTTATCGAGAATCTCTTCATTACGATACGAGTCATTTAACCAGGTTTCAGTGAAAGCAAGAACAGTGAAAGGGCATGACTTAGCGTCCAAAAAGAGTTTATTTAGTTTGCCTCTCATACCACCACAGTTGTGGTAGAACATTTTTAGGCATTTAGAGGAATTAGTGTTTATATTGTGGACGAAAAAACTTATGATGCTGCTCCCGTGACTTCTGAAGTGAAGATATGTAATTAGAGCTTACATATGAGGCGTCAGTTTCAAGGTCTTTTTTTGCTTGTTCGGAAGTTACTCCCAGTTGCTCGTGATAGCTGAGATATAGTTTGTGAAGGGCATCTAGATCTATTGGAAGACCTTCTCTTTGAATTAAAACTTTCAAATGGGTCTTCGTTTTGCCCTCGATGCATGTTGTTTCAGGTGCTTTATGCATGTAGGATAGATAGAGTCGAACAACCTCATACAGCTCATGCTCCCGTAGTCGTGATAAGAGATATCTACTCTCAATATCACTAGTAGAGTTAATTGTAGCTTTTACGACTGGAGGTAAAAGAGGGTCTAAGTAAGGTTCCTTTTCTATCATGAAGTTTTTTGCCGAACACGGTAATTGAATTGTACATAGTCGAGATGAAACCTGAACCCCATTTTTAACGAAATTTGGGTATTTGGAGGGACGTTTCAAGTTCTCAGGCTCATCAGTGGAGGTATGGTCTATCTGAATAAAACTATCATTATTTTGTCCTGAATCACCATCTAAACAGGATTCTTTTTCGGTCAAAGAGTTTTTGGATGAGCACGGTAGTAGAATTGAGCCTTCTTTTGATGGAACCTGAACTCCATTACTTGCGAAATTTTGGTGTTTAGAGGGACGTGTCATGTTCTCAGGTTCAAGAGCGGAGGTCTGGTCTTTCTGTTTGATACTATTAATGTTTGTTGGTAGATTACCATCTGAAGGATTTACTGGGTTTACAAAATTATTAGTATTTAAAGGAAGAATGTTGTCAGTAGTATTAGTATTGATGGTATTGAGATTTTTGTTAGTTGTGAGAGCTTTTATTATATTATTTTTATATTTACTCGATACATCCTTACTGAAAACGGTTTTACTTGATTTCCACTTCTTCAAGCTCATCCCATTCCAAAAAACACTACCATTCTTTGACTGGTGGTTTGAAAATAGCCAGGCATACTTTTGCGGGATAAAAACTTTAAAAGATCGGCTGCGCTTATTTCCTTGTGAAAGGTCCTGAACTCTGCAACCTTGAAGCAATAAGTTGTTTTCCAAGAATTTTTGCACTATTGTTGCATCGGTATTTTTCGGTGATTTTTTTTTAGAAAAAATATGCTATAGTCTTCATCTTCGCTATGGCGATTGCTTATGACATTTGCGGCCTTCAACTTCCTGAGCCTACCATTCCACTCATCCTCTGACCAAAACGTGCCTTATTTGAAAATGGGTCTTAAGACTTCTGGGCCTAGCTTTGAAGCTGTTTGATTTGAAGATGTTGGAGGTATTTCTGATGACTCCAGATTAACTGTATTATATTGATCAGAAGAAGCACATTGTGTGCAATGCTGCTGGAGTAGTCTCTGCTCCAATGAATCGCATTTATTTTCTACGCACTGCAATTTTCTTAACACTTCCGGTTGTTGCGGTTGTTGAAGCAAGTCATTTCGGTCTAACAGCGTTTTAGTGATGTTTCTAACCATATCACATATCTTTTCCTCACTAAAGTCTTCCCTTACAGATGGTGGCTGGATGTTGGATATCTGCTCATTCATTGAAATTAAACGAGTGTTAAAAATTTCGAGGGCCTTATATATTTTTTTGTCACTATTTGATAGGCTCGTTGCTAACTCGTCAAAGCTGCTAGCCATCTCTATAAAGCTCTCGTCATTTGCACGAGAATTCAATCTTTGCCTGTCAATCATTTGGTCTTTCTCTTCCATAAGATCATTTATGTGACCAATGATTCTTTCATACATGTTCCGCATTTTTTGCTCTAAGTTTTGGCAGTCAGAGCATATAAAATGTTCCTCTAAGTAAGGATGGAACCAATCCCTCGGTGCATCCATGCAGGCGCCATGCAGCTTCCGGTTGCAAAATCCCTTACATAACACGTATTTAAATGCGTTATCGAATGCAATGCAATTCACTAGGCTGCACCTTACGCTCATTATGAAGAAGATATTTAGTAGACAATGACGAAACCAATAAGGTAGGTCAGCAACAAAACAAACACACTACAGAGTTCGAAAACAGCACACTTAGTACAAACTGCTGCGATCACCAATTAGTTAAAACCAATTATCAGAGTCAAGGTATTTAATTGGGTTACAATCATGCGAATATCAGAAATGCAAGAATAAATTTACTGCGGCGTGGATATTTATTTATTAATTACTTATTGAAGTCACTTTGAGAAATTGATTATTATCGCAAATTCGAAATTATAGCAGGGTTAATGTTTAATTGCACTCGTACGCGATTTCATTTTTGTCGATAAATTGCTATGGGCTTTTAATGGGTCACTGGGTAGATTCACGGTTATAAACAATTAAACACTTTTGTCAGTAGAAAAAAATATTTGCGGAGCTATATTGAATATACGTCCGTACGCGACGACGGTTAAGCTATAATTGTCTCGCAAAAGAACGCTTCCGATAACAAATGAAAATGCATCGGTTTGTATGGTTACCGGCTTTGTAACGTCGAAATATTTAAGCGTTGGAATTGTTGTTAGAATATTTTTAATTCTATGAATTCGTGTTCATGTTCCTCAGTCCAGTTAAAATTTGATGATTTGTGAGTTAATTCTCTTAAGTTATGTGAATTTGAAGCTAAATTCGGGATGTACGTTCCAAGGGCGTTATCATACCGAGAAATCTTGCTAGTTCCTCTTTGTTGCTCGGACGTGGTAGGTTGCGTATCGCTAACGTTTTTGTTTCATCTGCCTTTATTCATTCATTCTTTATTGGTTGCAATTTTGCGCACTTTGCTGACAATGTCGGTAGTGTTGCCTGCGTGAACGTTATTCGTACTATGAGATTGTAATTCCCCTAATTGTTTTGCGGCATTTTCTTTGACAAAGTAATGCCTGTATCTAGCCTGAGTTTTTCCTTGAGTCCTATATCTTTTATGGAGCATATTATCTTGTCGAGTAGTATATCATCCGACAAATCTTCATATTGCGTATTTTTATTCAACTTTCGTAGACGCGCAAAGTATTCAGCATAGGTTTCATTTTGGTTTTGAGTCGCTAGGTTGAAAATCGCTCGCTCATACCTTTTATTAATTCGTGGTGTTAGATTTTTCTTGATAGCTTTCACTATGTTTTCGGCTGTCGATTTTTCTTGCTCGGTTAGAGGTAGATTGCCGTACATTTGAAAAACGTCATTTCCTATCGCAGTTAGAAGAATCGCTTTCTTTCTTTCCTCGAGCTTGTTATCGAGTCCACTGGCGATGACATAGTTGTCCCATCTTTCTTCGAAATGCTTGAAATTCCGAGAAATATCACCTACCTTGATGTTCAATGGCTCTGGTAGAGGGATATTCACGTATGCTGTTGCTTGTTGCGAATTCAGAGTTTGCTCCAAAGCCTGAATTCTGCTGGCTGATGCTTGTTGCGTGTTTAGATTTTATTCCAATGCCAGTAGTCTGCTGGTTAGCACGCCGAGTGCTCGTTTATTTTCGTCTTCAGCCATTTTTCTCGTTTTCATGGGCACTTTTCAAAATTTTCACAAACCTGACACCATGTTTTAAAGTTGCTCGTTTCGTGTGTTTAGCACTGTTTTGTTCATAGGCTTTAAGTTTCATAAAACACACCGAGTCATAATAATTCAAATAGTTTATCCACTAACAGGTATTCAATTTATTTAATACAATTTAATACAAGATATTTAACACTTGATATTGGCGCGCGATATCACATGTTGCAGCTCCAAAGGTTAGGAAAGAAGTGCCCGAACTCTTTGAATACAAATGTGTATGATGATATATGACTGTATTAGTAAAGTGAGCAAATATATTTCATTTGTGTACATATATAACAATAAGTTTCAGTTATTTTATTTGAATGATATGAAATAATGCAAGACATTTATGTTGAAAATTTGAAATTTATCTTGAAAAGTAGGTAAGATCCATGGGCTCTCATAATTTTGTAACAAAAGAAATTGAAAATAAGACGAGACAGGTAGGCGCTGTTTCTTTCGCATTGCTCATAATTTCCCGTAAGTGCAGGCTTTCGGAGAAATGCAATAATGTTCCGAAAATCTTTTGATAGACTCTCGAGCTCGGTATCATGTTCTAGATAAGGTGGAACCATTTACAAAGATTTTAATGTGTTTTCATTTCCTTGCAAGATTATCGACTATTTTCAAAACTGAGACGACAAAAACTGTAAAACCATTTTTAGTACTGTCACACATTTTCTTTGTACCCCTAGATTCACAAAGAGTATAATTTTCAATCCGAACAACCTGAAATTCCGTCCTGAGAACGTACAACTCGAATCCATTTACATCAGAAAATATCACAACTCTATTTATAGCAACCAAAAATGACAATAGTGGCGCCTGGAACGCCATATTGTACCTTTGACCTCGACAATCCCGTCACTGTTTGAGCTGATGTTAATCTCTCAGCGTAAGTCTAATTTATTTAAAGTTCATTAGATGTCGTGACAAATTATACGAAAACAAAATATTCCACGGCAAAGTCAATATATCCAATTTAGCGCAACAGAACGAAGCATTGTATTGTGTGCGGCAGGGAGTGGAGTCGGATTGTACTCGAGTTAAAATGAAGCTGAATCACGCGACGCCAAAAGTTGTAGGGACTCAGGATGCAAACAGTGCTCCTGACTGCTGGAATTTAGATGCTAGAAAACCATTGCTCCAGTTCGTTTCAAATTATTTTTGGATGTTTAATTAAATTCAAGTTCGCCTTTTGTTCGTTAAAGTGAACAATATGGTGCAGCTCCTTGTTCCACTTTTGTTGGTTGGAAGATGAAAGCAGCGGGAAGCGCACAAATAGCGTAAACTCTTGCTGTGTCTGTAAATTGGGGTAAAAGGCTTTCAGATGTAACGTAAGATTTCGTTGAAACTTAGCTAGTAGTTAATTTGCAAAAAGGAAGATAATCTGCTCCCTTTAATTTTCAGCACGTCATATGAAATAACTTATCATGATCCTTTGAAAGTAATTTGCTCCTTTGCAGCTGCCATTTGCAAATCTAGCCCATACTAGTGAATTTTTCATCATCATTTCACCTAGCCCTTCCCATTGTCGCTTCACAATACAATTCGGCCGAGCGTTTCTTCAGCAGTTAAATGAAAATTAAAGTTCATTTTTCAGAAGCTTCCTTAATTCAATTGCCACCTACCAGGCGACAGAAATATCATCAAATGTTTTCCTTCTCTGCACGAGCGTCTCACGCTTGACGTAGGTCAAAATGAAATGGAATAAGAATCGTCCTCCATAAAAGCCTGCAAAGCGTACATATCTAATAGGATTCATGCATAAATCATAGACTGAGAATGGCATCCGTTTACTTTTTGTCGTTTGTCGGTTGTTCTGCAACGTCTTCTGAGGGTTTGTCTTGTAGACACTTCAGCAAAAAGGGATTGTAATCTTCAATTCACCACTACCGACATCCCGACAAACTTTGTCCCAGCAGGACGAAAGTGTCGCTGACTATCGACCGACAAATTACAAATGGTGACAAAAACGCTTTCGTCCTTATTTGTTCTAGTCGCTGGAGCTCTTGGATATACGTGAACATTTTCGAATTAGTGAAAACAGAGTCGCTGCTTTGCACTCTTGAAGTGCTTCTTGGTCGACTAGGAAGTCTCCGGGGGATGATCGGTCGCAAATTGAATGGCAGTGATGGTAATATTGTATGATTTTCATTTGCAGAGTTAATGAAAGTTGAATTTTTACATATTCGCCTTAATGGGATGAGTTCCTTTTAGGGAAGCCAGTAACTGCTCAAATTTATTACGAGCACTTGGGTGTCGTGACAATCCTTTGTTAGTGAACTTAACCCAATTAAGTTGCTTATTTCGTGTTAGAATCTTCTGTGGGATTAAGAAATTACTGTCATTCGTAAACGTTTATTTAGTTATTTATTTTACATTCCGTTTTATAAGGATGTATCCTCTCGATTTACAAGCTTGGAACACGTTATGCAGCGGTGAATCTCGTATCGGATAACCTTTTGGTCGTTCGCTATCCAAAATCTCATCCGTAGGTAGCAGGATAGGAAATCTGGCATCCATTAAAATATTTGCATTTCGGAGCTTTCCTCCAACTCGAAGGATTCCTCACTCATCTAGGTACGGATTGAGGGGTCGCAAATTGGAGTTGACTCCCTTGTTTGCTTTTAAATCTGGGATATCCTGAGAAATTTTTTGCTGTTGTATGATGAACAGAGTTCTCAAGTGTGCATTGTTGAGTTCGTGGTTTCTCAAAAAAATCAGTTATCTCTTCAGGCCGGCTACAGTTACGGGCGAATCTAAGGCAGAGACTGACGCCTCCTATCAGCTTCTGTAAATTGGAGTAACGTTCTATTATTCCTGCTTCTTTTTTTATTGAGATCATCGATGCGATCTTGGTGGTGTCTTGAAAGTTACTCTTTTGCAGTAGCCAGGTCGGGCCATTCCACCACAAGTTATGTTTCTAAGGCTCTTTAGGGCTTATTTCCCTGGAAGCGCAGTCGGCAGGATTCTCATTAGATTTCGCGTGGTTCCACTACGATTTTCCATCATCTAATCTCTGTTTTTTTTGTGGTCGGAAGGTGAATGCCATTTACGCATAGAGTGTGAGACTCCCATGTTCGCAAAAAGGCGACCGGACTACCCGCTAAACACTTCCCCTGTCAAACTGAGAACCTAGCCTGCAACCATTTCACATTACTTCGGGCCAGGTCTCGTTTTGTTATGCCGTGAGGCCCCTTCATGCTGGGGGGATCGCTCTTATAGCATGAGGGGACAGGGGAAGAGGGAGTGCCAGACAAGCGGTCCCAAGCCCCCCACCCCCCCGGCTGCTGTGAGACCCTTTTATCTTTTATAGCATAATGTGCCACCTGGTTCCATTTGTCAACCGCTTTGAGCATCACCGCGACTATATTATCCGGGGTGAGCTCTCCCGACTCCCTGTAGAGGGCCTTTCGCAGCCTGTCCCCTTTTATGCACGCCAAAAATGTGTGGCAGGCATTGACTTCCTCTCCTGGGCAATACCGACAATTGCGAGACCGTGACTTACCAATTTTGAGGCGAGAAGTCCACCTTCCCTTCGTGCAATCTACCCAAGACTGCTGCCAATCGTTGAGTAAGCGCTGTCTCTCTTTTCGGACAACCATCTTCTTTGAATCCTCGTTTCGACGCAGAAAAATAGACCAGTGCTTGCTAGCAAGGAGGCCGACAGGTACCACGCCTGCAATGACATACACCGCCGAATTAAATACTGTCGGATATGAAGATGCAACCCTCAGCGCTCCTCTTCTCCGTACCTGTGCCAAGCGTTTTCGGTATATCTCCTTACTGAGAGCGTCGCCCCATACCTCTGCTCCGTACAGTAGCACTGACCCAACAGCACTCATCAAGAGGTGTCTTCTTGATGGGCTGGGTGCCCCTACGTTGACCATAAGTCGACTCAGAGTCGATACTCCTGAAGCTGCCTTCTCAGCCATTGCCCTGATTTGCTCAGAGAAATACATCTTCCAGTCAATCAGTAGCCTTTGGAACTTCACCGATCCTTACTCTAGGGATTCTCTTTTTTGTTAAAATAACCGCTTCGGTTTTCTCCAGTGCTAAACTGAACCCGAGAGCAGTCATCCAGTCTCTCACTCGGCGCACTCGCATACCTAGCCTAAGTTGCGCTTGTTCAACGGGGAGTCCAGCGACCAGAGCCGCAACATCATCCGCATAGCCGACCAAGCGCGACTCATCTGGAATCTCCAGTCTCAGTAGCCCGTCGTAAGACATTCCACAGGTCCGGACAAAGGATCGATTGCTGGGCAACACCTGATGTAACTTCCATCCTTTGTTGGCCCTGTGTCGTGTCGTAGAGCAGGCTTCGGTCCTTTAGGTAGCCCCTCAAAAGCCGCATTAGATATCCTGAAACTTGAAAAGGGTTCTCCAACGCATCCAGAATATCCTCCCATCTAGCGGAGTTGAAGGCGTTCTGACGTCGAGTGACACCAACAGGACGATCCGTCGCTTGGTGCGACTAAATGCCTCTGCCTTTCACCACCTCTGCAATCGCATCAATGGTAGAACGTCCTGCTCTAAAGCCGTACTGCCGGGGAGATAGGTCCCCAGCAGCACGAATCGCGTCAGTGAGTCTTCCCTTGATGAGTTTCTCTAGCACTTTCCCAGCCGTGTCTAGCATGCATAGCGGGCGATATGCAGATGGCGATTCGGGATTTCCCTTGCCCTTGCTGATCAGCACGAGCCTCGCCACCTTCCATCATACCGAGAAAACCCCGTCCCGTAGGCAAGCGTTGAATGTGCTGAGCAGCAAGTCAGGACAATGGTGATAGACGAGCCGCAACACCTCAGCTGGAACACCATCTGGACCTGGAACCTTCCTCGCTTTCAAGGAGGGACTGCCTCCTCCAGTTCCAGCTGTGTGAAGAGTGGGCACTCTACTGCTGTTTCCCCATGGACAGCGTCAACACAGACGGGATGGGCGGGGAAGAGTGCCCGCACTATCGCGTCCATCTTTTCCACGTCATGTATACAAGGCTTCCGTAGGGCACCAAGATTCCCATGACCAGCTTGTAGCCAAGGCCCCATGGATCCTTGTTCACATTGTCCACTAGGTCTTGCCAGCAGTGAGCCTTGCTACTGTTGATCAGTTTGCGAAGGCATTTCCTGGCCGACTTATATGCTGCCACCTGGTTGCATGCCTCGTCACGGTTCCGCGCCCGTTGAGCCTCACGTCGAAGCTTGTGACACTCCCTCCACTTTTCAGCGATTTCAGTAGACCACCAGTACACTGGGGGCTTGCCATGCCGGGATCTCCGACGGGGCATAGAAGCGCAGCAAGCAGTCGTGATGATGCTCATAGTAGAGTTCACCACGTCTTCAGCTGCCAGTTCTTCCGTCCCCTCCGGAGCTCCCTGCAGCGGTTCACCTGCTGTGAGAACCTTGACGAACCTCTCGACGTCCATTCTTCCAATGTTCCATCCAGTTATAGAAGGCCGAGAGCACGGACGTCGGGAGATAGCATCACTTATATCAAGCAAAATGCACTGGTGATCACTGGCTGAGCAGTCCTCTAATACTTTCCAGTTGTGTATCCTCCGTACTAAGGACTCCGAGGCGAATGTCACGTCCGGTATGGTTCTCTCACAGCCAATACGGCGGAAAGTCGGCGTATTTCCGGAGTTTAGTACGACGAGGGCCGTCCTGGCCAGCATTTCCAGGATTCGTTTTCCCCGCGGATCCGTCTGAGGCATGCCCCATTCGATTGCTTTAGCATTGAAGTCGCCCCCAACGAGCACTTTGCCCTCTACGTTCGAGACAGCGCCCTCCAGAGCATTCAGCTTGGCTTGGAAAGATGATATCGACTCGTTAGGCGTTAGGTACACACTAAAGAAGGTGATCCCCGAGCACCGAACCCACACAAAACCATCCCCCCATCCACAACTCTCCGCTTGAAAGTCACTGTTCCGAACCCAGATAGCGGCAGTACCAGTTTCATCAGAGTACCATAATGCAGGACTTTTATTATGGTGTTGCTCACTCAGCAGCAAGAAGTCGGCTTTCCTGTCCCTCGCAAACTGCTCAAGCAGATTTTGGGCGGTTGAACTGCGGTGTAGGTTTAGCTGCAGGATGCAGGTCATCGACGCTCTGATTTGGCCTTGGCTAGGGCTTCCTGGAACACCCGGCATTTTCCTGATCCCAAGACGCAAAATCAAGTTTTTGATCAGCATCCTTGCAAAGAATACAGTGTGCCTCCTTCGTACACTCTTTTCTTTTATGACCCGTTTCACCGCATTTGTAACATAGGGAACTCCTATCGGGTCCTTTGCATACTTGTGTGGTCTGACCATAACCAAGGCGTTTGAAACATTGAAGAGGCGTTGCTCTTTGCCGTATCCTACAGACCACCCACCCTATTCGTACTTTGCCCTTGTTCAGGAATTGTTCGGCGTCCTTTTCGGTCGTCAACTATGGCCATGCGTTGTCCCCTATTGTTTTCTGGTGTCAGTCTCGTTTTGATCCTTCCCACGCTAGGGAACTCCTTTTTGATGGCCTCTTCTACCTCGGCCAGATCCGTCACGCAGTCTATGTCTCGTATTTCGATCGTTGCCATCGGCTCGAGCGGGGCTATGGTTGCGCTTTTGCCGAGGACTTTCTTTACTATTACTATTTATTGCTGGCCTCTGCCCCGAATTCGACCAGTATGTGGCCCGACCGCGTTGGTCGTACTACTTTAATGGTAGTATTGGTGTCTTCGGGCCTTACGTTTCCCCTGATGTCCCGCAGTACTTTCGCGTAGGATCGGCCATCTTGGGGCTTTACAAGCAGTGCCTGCTGCCGGGGTCTTCGTCGGGGCTTCTGCCTCTCCTGCTTTGCATCAGGTCTTTTTTGTAATTGGGCGTCCGTACGAACTTTACTTTCTGGCTTTTTTTGAAGGAGTTTCTTTGCAGCTTTCCTCGCTCCTTTTGTAAGCACTGTCTGGAAATCGTGATCTGGTGCTCCACGCCCGTCAAGTGCCTCTTCCTTCCGTCTTTTATCCCGATCTCCTTCGATTGGGCTAGACGCCATTCTTTTATTGACGTTTAATGGTAGAGCTATCTGCGTGTCGCCTTTAGATTTCGCCCCAAGCTTCTCTTTAGCCTTCTCTTCGTCTTCGGCCCTTAACCAGCTACTCCGATAGTGCTCTATGCGATCTAGGAGCTCCTCTAGTTCAAGGAGCCCTTCCTTTGCTGCTTTGCTGATTTTTGGGGAGTCGCATGCAACTTGTATTCTTTTCAGAACATCTCCCGCTTTTCGGAGTAGTCTTTCTTCTTCATATCGCGCTGCAATTGTACCTTGCAACCATCCTTGGGAGAGGTTATTGCGTTCCGTTTCTGAGTGCAGTACTTCCGCCACATTTTCAACTTTGGCGGTGCATTCACGCGGTGTCTGGTCACTCTTTGCTTTTAGTGCCGTAATCTCCTCGTTGGCTTCTGGATTTTTCGTTGGAATGTCGGGATTTGTGACCCTTGCATCGGTCACTCCGGTAACGATCGCAGCAGTGACAATCGGATTTTCGGTGTTCTTTATGTTATCTCCCACCGCTCGAACACCTGAAGTGTCCTGCAGAGTTTCCCGTTTCTCCTTAATAGGACGCTCGGGCGTTCGCATCATTTTTTTGCTGCACCCGAACGCCACAGGAATCTCAGTCTGCATTCTCCGTTTTTCGTCCGTCTTCACTGTCGTTGTGTTAGTCTTCGTTTTTGTCGTTGTTAGTATCGCTCGCGATGTACTTTTGTCATCGTGGCTGCAACCGCTGGTTGCGTCGTCGTTATTATTCTTCGTTTCTTTTTCTGGGTATTTGTGGTCTTTTGATTTTGTGTGCTCCAGTTTTGTTGGGTCCCCCCTCGGAGCCACTATCTCCGTTCGTGTTCGCTTGGACCGTTCACCAACGATGCTGCTGTGTGGATCTTACATCATAAATTGCCATTCAGAGCTAGCAAAACAACTGAAAAACACGACATTGGCTGTCATAGTGTTGCCATTTTAAGTTCTGCGCCTCTAGGAAAACGCTCTTTCTAAGAATCTTCTATAAAACTACTTAAATATCGAATTTCGTTGAATTTAAGGCTATCTTTGCGATTTTAATGGGAGGAAAGTGAATTGGTAGTCATACCATCATTAACAAAGTTGCATGAATTTTGACTTCTAAGACAATTGTTGCCGGTGTACTTGTAATAAACCACCTTCACAATTTGTTTCAGATTTTTCGGGTCACAGGTATCTTCGCGTGGGTCAAATTTGTAGTTAAATTCCGTCGGCTTGCACTCCGCAAACACTGGGAACACTGTTCAAAGACCATTTTTGGAAGGCCTTATCAAGACTTTTCACTTGACACCTCACACGGCTACCTTTGATAGAAAAGATTTTAAGGCTCTCCTTCCAATATAGGGGAGCCCCCTCAAAAACTATCGTAAAATTTTTTGATATCCAACTTTTAAAGGGTCATACATTATGATCCACCTCCAAGTTTGGAGTCTGTAGCTGCTATTGTTTCAGATAAAAACTGCCTCCACCCACAGATGGACGGACGGACCGACAGATGTACAGACAAAACCGATTTCAATAGGGTTTTGTAAGTACGAGTAGTACAAAATGCTAAAAATAATGCAAACAAATTACCTTCTTTCCTATGGAGGCCATCAGGTAAAAGTGGAATATGCTTCATAACGATTACCCTAATTATGCTTTTATAAGTCACTGAAAGCAAGATATCTTACATATAAATGAAATATACAGACAAACGTGGTCAACCACACAGAAAACTCGAAGATACAAATATCTCAAAGATAAATGTTCAAATCTAAGCAAATGCTACATTTCTTTTTGTTAAATTTGTTACTCATGATTTTTCTTTGAGCCGTAAACCGAGCAAAAAATATTTCCACTGTCACCACATACGGAAGTCCTTCAGTTGATATACTATCCCAGTAACTAGTGCACACTAGAAAAACCCTTCGTTCCAAGTCAAGGCATCACCAAAATCACTTGCGACACATGTCACAGATGATTGACAACTTGCAAGATGGATAAGAAAATGGTGAAGTTGTAATGACTTGAGCTTGCCGACACTCCAATGCTCCTTCCAACGCACTGAGTGAAATATTAACTTGCACAGCACCCTGGTCTGGAGGCTGATCATGTCAAAGTAAGTCAGAAGCTGCACATCAAGCGTCATTGCTCATTCTGTCCCCTTGAATCGAATGCATAATATAAATGTTAGTTGGTACACTTTCAGGCGAACTCCACTCAATTACGTCTCCTTGCCTGCCGAACTCATGAATACCAAATGAACCGATGACTTGCCGTTACCTTCATTGATACTCGTATAATGGCCAGGTTGGAGGCAATGAGTGCAAGGCGAATAATCGACATCATAGAGCAAATAACTCATGGCGTATCACTGAAATTAGTAGCTGCGCCTTTCAGCGATATTCCATGCATTATACGCTGCACCACGTCAATTATCCGCGCGACTATTGAGAAGCTTAATTGAGAACTACATTGCGTTCGAGCCCGTTTCCGCGCCATCATGTTAAATTAGACTCAGCGAACTGGGTTGGTGTATTTGTATCTAGTCCTTGCCGCGAAAACAATAATGGTTTAGATATAACGTGCAAGGCGTTTAGGTGGAAACGGATCACAGCCAAGAGTATGACATGCACACAGCGAAATTGAACTCACGCCCAGTCTCCATATTCTCCCCAGTGATGAAAAGTGGATATCTGAAAATAGTTTTTGCTATGGAGACTGATGGACACTTTGCCAAAGGAGCAAAGTCAATTTGAAATGCAAATTTTCCTGCTTCAATGGATCGAGGCAATTTGGAAAGACTGATGGTAATGATTGCTTTGAGAGGAAAAAGGAAAGAATTTTTCGATTAAGAGTTAAAGTGAAGTTTGATGGAAATATTAAGAAAACGATTTTTTGCGAATCATAACCCTCAAGAAATGACTAAGCGAGTTTTCTTTGGAAAATCATAAAGTTGACTCCTCGCAAAAATAATAAATTGACACGCTAAACTGCTTCAGGTTAACGTTTGAAAGCTACGGCTACACTCCCTCGAAGATCTATGCAAAAAAGGGATGAAGACTCAAGACCCGCAACCACAAAAGCAAATAAATGAAGAAATAAAGGTGAAGGCAACTACAAAAAAAAAATCCCAGAAGAAATCCTAAGTGCTGGAGGCACTAACGATAACCAAACCTAATATGCAGTGCTGGACAGATTAAAAGAAGATATGGAAGTTGAAGAAAGTATTGAAGGTAATTCTAATAAAAATGATGATATAAATTTGTGCAGTATTTAAAAAAATAAGAAGAAGAAAACAAGTCGCAGCTTTATTGGTTCTTCTCAAAAAGCTATCAATAAGGCAGAAGCAAAGTTCCACCAATCAATGTATTCGGATGGTTCGGTTCGGCTATTGGCAGCCAAAATAAATTAAGTAATTTAGAAATCATAAGAGTTAACGCAGAAAAATTAACGATTACAACAAAACCATAGGTTGACTTCAAGTCAATCAAAGATACGCTGATCTCTGGAGCGATTCACCTTTACCCCAAAAAGCGAAAAAAATCAGAACTTTTAGTTGAAGGGCTGCAGAGACTGCAGAGAGAATGTGGTCAATCTTCTTCGGGTGCTCAAGGAAGCTGCACCAGAAATTGAATTCATTTCTGTCAAAATGTTTGCAGCAAGAAGATCGACCGTAGAAAAAAGAATTTACCACTTTATCTGGTGCAAATTTTAAACAAAAGCACTCCAAGTGCCCTTCAACAAATAAGGTTTCAGAGTGCTGAGGTGGGAATGCCTGCAGAGAGAACTCAGCCAGTGTTTCTGGTGTCAAAGATTTGGTCATTTGGCAGCCAACAGCGCCATGCACTATCGGTGCGTAAAATGTACAGATTTTCATGCGCCTTGTGAGTGCAAATTGACTAAGACAGAGCCCAAAGAAAAATTATACTGCGTTAACTGCGGTGTATTTGGTCATCCAGCATCATATCGTAGATGTTTCAAAATCAAGATGCGAGAGTTAAATTCATTACAAAACAAACGCAAAGACACCGCAGTGTAATACCTTCCAACTTCGTCAAAGCCGGTTGTGACCGAATTTTAAAAACTTAGACCGAACTCTGCCCGGATTTTGTCCAAGACCGGATTTTTCGTCATGCCTCCCAGTCAATTGCATCTAATATTTTACTGAAACATCAGAAATAAATATTTTTTTATCTTTTGAAGCTTCCTCTAGATTATGAAAATAATAAAAATTTACCACGACAAAAATATTGGACTAGAATTTTTATGTCATTGTTTTCTGGCATATGGCTATTACTCCAGCTGTTGCTGCATACGAGCAGTGCATTCAGAAGTGAGATAGATCTATGGCACGTGTGCATTTTAATTTGTTCTTTGGCGTTACGGTTACATTCACGATGAACGTTGATGAACATTATACAATGACCCCTTCAATTAAAAAACGCTGTAAAATCACAGATCTACTAAAGGCAAAATACTCATCGTGTAGAGAACGAAGAAACGAGCAAGAAATCAAGTGTACTATTTGTGATTCATTTGTGTCTATCTGCTGACATCAAAAAACGTATAAATACCGAAAAACACAAAGGGCAACAGCGAGTAAGTGCATCAACAAGTAAGTTGGACAGTTTTATTTGGAAGCTAGGTAATAAAGGCAGCGCAGTTGATGCTAAACTCACGTTTCGCGTGGTCAAACATAGTCAAAGTCAAAAGCGCTTTATTCAATACTAATCGTTATAAATTTTAAAAGAATATAAAGTAAATTCCAAACAATAACCATACAAAAACATAATGGCCCAAATGGCTCCTAAATTTATACGTTCTTAGTTGAGCACATTTCAGCAAAAAAAAAAACACTATAGCAAATTCAAATTAATTAAGAGGGGTGAAAACCAATCTACACTATCCTAAAATTATTATTTTTTTTTTTTATTTTTTATTTCATTAACACTACTTTACAGATCCGTGAACCCAATAACAAAGTAGGTAATGAAATATAATACTATACATGCGAATAAACAAAGTTATATTAAGAAAAAAAATAACAAGAATATAAAATACGGATAAACTATTGGAAGCTAAGCAGAATATTATGTAATATGCTTATATGTGGCAGAGGACCCAGCTGGAGCTCATTGTAACGACGTGATACGCGTACAAAAAATGAATAAAAATAAATATCGGTAAGAGCAAAGGGCACAAAGAATATGTCAGTTGAACGCGTTCTTGAGGTGGGACGTACATAAAGCCTTTCACGAAGGTTGGATGGAAGAATACCGTGATATAATTTAAATAAGCAGCACAGGTCAAGAAATTCCCTCCTATTTTTGAGTGATGGAATGTTTAGGATCTGTAAGCGCTCAACGTACGAGCAGTAAGTGAGGTTATATTTGTAGAATAGAGATCGTGTGAATTTACGCTGTACAGTTTCAACAGCATCCGATAGATTGTTATAGTGAGGAGACCATACCTGGGAGACATACTCAAGGATTGACCGAGCTAGAAGTACAAATCGATGGACGCTGGTTGAAATACTAAAAGACTTGCAAGAGGATCGTAAAATAAAACCAGCGACACGTGAAGCTCTTGTGGTTATGCAGGAAACATGGATGTTAAATTTCAAACCTGGGTCAAATACTACTCCCAAATCTTTAAATTTGTCCACAAGTGCGAGCACCGATCCATGAATCTGGTATTCATATAAAACTGGATGAATTTTGTTGGTGAATCTCATGTGACAATATTTAGAAATGTTAAGAGGAAGTAAATTACCTTGACACCAATTTTGGAGATTGTCAAGATCATTTTAGAAGTATAAGCAGTCTTTGCTGGAGTTAATGGGGCGATAAATTTTTAAATCATCAGCGTAAAGAAGACAATTAGAGGACAGGCATTGGGGAAGATCATTGATGAAAATTTTGAATAGCAAAGGGCCTAAAATTGATCGTTGAGGAACATCAGATTTTGGGCTAAATGAGTCCGACGAAAAAAGTTATTCCATGTAACGGTGCAGGAGCGATGGGATAAGAAGGATAAGATCCAAGAGAGGACAGAGTCGGAAACGCGGAAAGATCGGAGTTTGTTAGCCAAAAGGCCATGATCAACACTGTCAAAGGCTTTAGTAAAATCGGTGTATATGACATCGACTTGTTGACTCTTGTCGAATGCAAGAGAGATGGTATTCGTAAGTTCTAACAAATTGGTTACTGTCGAACGACCTTTAATGAAGCCATGTTGTTCATTTGCAAACAGGATACTGATATCATCGTACATTCTGTTATGCACAATTCTCTCAAGGAGCTTGCCAAAACAAGACAGCAAAGAAATCGGATGATAGTTAGAGATTTCGCTTCGATCTCCGGACTTATGGATCGGAAAGATGTTAGCATGCTTCCAGACGTCAGGGAAGCAGGAGGAAGAAAGGCTAATATTGAAAATAATTGATAGTGGGGTAGATAATGAAGAAGATAATGACTTAACGAACAGATTTGGTATTCCATCAGGACCCGGACCACCATTAATGTCAAAGGTAAGCAGTACATTTTCAATTTCTGATGAAGAGTTCACGATAGGACTCATAATATGGGAAGGAGAAGGACACGATGAGTACATAGTGGGCTTCGAAACCTTAAATGTGGAGGAAAAAAATTGAGCGAAAAGGTCACAGATAGCTTGCCCATCAGAAGCTTGGCAATTACGCCGTGAGAAGATATTAGGAATATGGGATGTTGTTTTCAGAGAATGTATGTATGTCCAAAAGGGCTTAGGACAATTAGATTGCAGTGATGTTTCAATCATATAATAATAAGATCGCGTTGCGTTCTTAACCACTTTTTTGGCTTCTTTACGAAGTAGTCGGTAGTTGGTGAGGTCAGTGTTGGAGTTGGAATAATGAAGTTTTTTGCGCGCCTGGTCCTTCTAATAGAGAGCGTCTGAGACTTCAGCGGAAAACCAGCTGGGGCTCTTTTTTCGGGGGATCGGCAGATACGTACATGGTTTGCAATTATGCTACTGAGATTCTCATAGAAAGTTGATAGCGCTGAATTGACATCTAGCTTCTGTAGCATTGAATTTCAGTCAATATTATCCAGCTCAAGCTGAATGGCTGCATAGTTGGCTTTGCGGAAATTAAATCTTGGGGAAAAGGAGTGCGTTTGGACTGAGGTGCAAGAAAAGATAAACGAACCTCAAGTGGAGGATGGTGGGGATCAGGTTTTACATATTCAGAGGGGGATTTTGTGATCGAGGAGATAGAGGCAGGATTGGTAGTAAGGATGAAATCGAGAAGTTGATTGTTTGCGTTTGGGATCATATTTAATTGCGATAGGGAGCAAAGTGATAAAAAAGAAGAAAACAGGATAGAGAGATCATTGAAGAATGAGAGGGTATGAGAGCTTGAGTCCATCCTTAGGCAAGGCATGTTAAAGTCACCACAGATTAAAATATGGTATAAAGGGTTGATGCTACAGAAATACGAAGATAATTCAGAGAAAAAACGATTGTAAACGCGGAAAGGAGCATTACAAGAGATATACACGCAAAGCAATACTAAACTCACGGCTTGAGAGATATTGATTAAGACAGTGATGGATTCTACTGGAAGAGATGGTGAAAAGTCAGAGCAGAGTTTGCTGTCTAAGGCTTTATGAGTAGCAATAAGTACACCACCACCGTCAAATTTGCCTGAAATCAAACGATCTCTATCAGTTCGGTAGGCATTATATAGTGGAAAAATTTCACTGCTGGCAATATCAGGAGTTAGACAGGTTTCTGTAAAACAAATGAAATCATCGCCGGAAATGGAAGAGGCAATTTTAATAGTTTCCAGCTTGGTTCGCATTTTAACACAACAGTGAACTTTGATCCTACAGCTAATATGTTATAACCTAATTCTAATAAAATTCTATCCAGCGAGGAAGGCTCCAGGTCCAGCTGGTGTTCTGGTTGAGGTGTTGCGGCTCGTCTATCTTCATTGTGCTGATTTGCTGCTCAGCACATTCAACGCTTGCCTTCGGGACGGGGTTTTACCGATACGAAGGAAGGTGGCGAGGCTCGTGCTAATCAGCAAGGGGAAGGGAAATCCCGAATCGCCTTCTGCATACCGCCCGCTATGCATGCTAGACACGGCTGGGAAAATGCAAGAGAAACTCATCAAAGGAAGATTCACTGACACGAGTCACGCTGCTGGGGATTTATCCCCTCGGCAGTACGGCTTTAGAGCAGGACGTTCTACCATTGATGCGATTGCAGAGCGCGGTCCAAAAGGTAGAGGCACATGACTGCTCCAAGCGATGAATCGTCCTGTTGGTGACACTCGACGGCAGGAACGCCTTCAACTCCACTAGATAGGTGGATATTCTGGATATGCTAGAAAATCCTTTTCAAGTTCCAGAATATCTAATGCGGCTTTTGCTCTACGACACGACACAGGGCCAACGAAGGATGGCTGTCACATCGGGTGTTGCCCAGGAATCTATCCTTCGTCCGGACCTATGGAACGTGTCTTACGACGGGCTACTGAGACTGGAGATGCTAGATGAGTCGTGCTTGATGGACTATGCGGATGATGTTGCAGCTCTTATCGATGAACGCACCGTTGAATAAGCTAAACTACGGCTAGGTATGCTAATGCGCCGATTTAGGGACTAGATGACTACTCGCGGGTTCAGTTTAGCTCTAGAGAAAACTGAAGTGGTCATCTTGGCAAAAAAGAGAATCCCTAGAGTAAGCACGAACAGTATTGGAGACATACGAATCGAATCGAAACCAGCGGTGAAGTACCTGGGGCTACTGATCGTATTGAAGATGAATTTCTCTGAGCAAATCAGGGCAACGGCTGAGAAGGCGGCTTCAGGAGTATCAGCTCTGAGTCGACTTATGGCCAACGTAGGGGGACCCAGCCCATCAAGAAGACGCCTCTTGATGAGTGCTGTAGAGTCAGTGCTACTGTAAGAAGCAGAGGAATGGGGCGACGCTCTCAGTAAGGAGGTATACCGAAAACGCCTGGCACAGGTACAGAGAAGAGGAGCGCTGAGGTATGCATCTTTGTATCCGACAGTCTCTAATTCGGCGGTGAAAGTCATTGCAGGCGTTACACCTGTCGGCTTCCTTGCTAGAGAGCGCCGCTCTATTTACCTGCATCAAAACGAGGATGCGAGGGAGACGGTTGTCCATTGCACGAAGGGAAGGTGGACTGCGCGCATCATCCTGAATTTTAGACAGTGGCTAAATCGAAGGCATGGTGAGACTGACTTCTATCTGACCCAGCATTTGAGTGAGCATGGGTGTTTTCGGTCTTACCTGCCCAAGGTTAGTAAGTCACGGTCCCCCGATTGTCGGCATTGCCCAGGAGAGGAAGACAATGCCTGGCGCACATTTTTTGCGTGCATAAAATGAGACAGGCTGCGAAGGGCCCTCTACAGGGAGACGGGCTCACGCCGAATAATATAGTCGCAGTGATGCTCGAATCGGTTGACAAATTGAACCAAGTGGCACATTATGTTCGAGCAGTCCTAAAAGATAAAAGCGACTCATAGCAGCCGGAGGTGTTGGGGCTGGGGGATCACTTGTCTGGCACTTCCTCTTCCCTTCTCCCCTCCCGCTAGAAGAAGGATCCACCAGCTGGAAGGCGCCTCACGGCGTAACAAAACGAGACCTGGCCCGAAGTAATGTGTCAAACAGTTCTAAGCTCTGTTCTCAGGTTGACAGGGGAGGTGTTTAGTGGGTAGTCCAGTCACCTACAAATATGAAAAACATAATGAAAAAATAGAGACAAGCGTAGAGCAGGATTTAAATTGTACTGCTCACGAGGAAGCGGATACAAAGATAGTTTTCCACATCTGTCAATTAAATACCGATGATAACGTAGTGATAACATGTTCAGAGCAACCTTTCTTATTCGGGACTGGAAATGCGCAACGTTACATCGATGTCACTCAACTATACGAGAACGGAACATTATGACCTAGCCTGTGCGCATCGTTGGCAGGATTTCATGCATTCACAGAATGCAACTTTAATCCCACTTTCTATAGAAGAGGAAAAAGCAGCCTTTTGAAATTTTATAATAGTCAGAACCATTTATTAAAGTGTTTACAGATACAGCAAATATAGACGACTCGAATATACATCAAATTTAAACAGTTGGGTTGACAGACCTAAGCTCATATCAGAAGGCTTTTGTACTCAACTTACAAAATACATTCGCGTATACATAGCATCAAAGCCAGATAAATATGGCTTCAAAATAGTAGCCATTTGTGATGCTAAAACATTTTATATGTTCGATGCGATTCCGTATATTGGCAAGGAAACGGAAGTAAAAACACTTGCGGAATTAGTTAAGAAACTATCTGAAATCATCAAAGGGTCCTCGCGTAATGTCACCTATGTCAATTAGTTTGCGTCTGTTCCACTTGCGGATGAAATGTTGAAAGACTATTAATTAGCAACTTTGAGTACGTTTCGCAAAATCATTTTTGCCACATAGAAGTAAGCCACCACTTACTTTTCAATTTGCTTTCGACCCGGAAAAACACTCGCATCTTTTACACCTAGGAAAATTAACTCTGTGGTATTATTGTCCACAATGCATTATAAGGCTGAAATATATCCAAATACACATAAACTGGAAATAATACACGACTATAACGCAACAAAGAGAGGAGTCGACAGTTTGAGGAGTCGTCCAGATCAGCCAGAAGCACCAGGCGATGCTCACTTCGTTACTTTTATGGAATGCTGGATCAGGCTTGCATGGTGCTTTACGTTAACAGTAAGGACCCCGGTATCCGTATTAGCAAATTCTGGAGCTACTTTTTAAAATAACTGGCATTGCAACGTCTGCCTCATATGAGTAGTGCCCTCGCTTCCACAGTCTCGGCGTAAACAAAGAATTATACCAAGGGATATTTTCGCGTGCCTTGGTTGAGATGCAAACACACGCACATGCAGAGTGTGGGCACGTCGTTTCAGGCATCGTAGAGACGTTTCCCTTTTGATCGTCATTCGTTCCTTGGCATCGCTTGGATTCTTTGCAGTCAGCATCGCGTGAAAGGAGAGTTGCGATACATGCACCGCAGCATGTAGTAGTTTATTGCACCAGCAGCAAGACGCGCCTTTCATTCCACATTCATCCTAGCCTAACTTGAATCTTGTGAAACGTAAATTATAGTTTCTGTTCACGAATATATTTATTCGTGTTAATGAAGTAGCGTTTCATATCCCTAAAGTGGTGATTCCGTATTTGAAACAAAAGAACAACAGAAAAGTAAATTCACAGTATGTGAATTCATTCGGAAATGAGTGTAGAGAACCACGCCGAGCAGATCGTAGCCGAGGAATGAGATCATTTGGCTCCGGAGCAACAGGTGAATGTCGTGAGTAGCTGCAAATCGCCGTCATTTTGGTGGTTGAGTCCTGAACTATGGTTTTTTTCAGATTGAGTCACAGTTTCACTTGCAAAAAATAGCTTCGGACTCAACAAAGCATCACCTCGTTGTCGGAGCACTGGACTTTGAAACAGTTGCGGACATTTCTGACATTCTCCGTACGCCAACGGTGGCAGACAGTTATAACACGCTGAAGAAAACCATAGTCGCGCGCCTCACCAAATCACCAGACACGCAGCTCCATTAGGTCTTGACTGGGGTAGAGCTCGGGGATAAAAGGCCGTCGCAACTACTGCGCCACATGCGGGCACTTGCCGGCATAGGCGTTGGAGATGACGTTTTACGAGATAAGTGGTTAGATCTTTTACCACAGCAGACGCGCCGCATGCTTCTTCTTATAACAGGCCAGACACTCGATGAGCTCGCTGCTGTAGCTGATGAGACTCATGACAAAGGACCATCTGTCATGGTGACTTCTCAATTTCGAATTTCAACACCTTCGTCCAGTTATGCACCTCCGCAGCCTCTGCCCGATCTGCTAACGCAGGAGCTTTCTGCAATGCAACAGGCTATCGCCCAACTCCCGAACATCATTCACGAGCTCCAATTAAATACGAGAGTTCCAGATCAGAGAGGCCGTTCCTCAGGTCCACCCCTCTATACCAGGCTCCAACGAAAGAACGGGGTACTGTTGGTACCACACGACGCACGGCGGACGCGTGCAACATTGCAAGCAACCTTGTTCCTTCTCCGCTCAGGCACAGGGCTCTCAGGAAAACTGAAGAAGCCGGCGATACTTTTGGCGGCCGTCACTGGCAACTCTTCAGAAAGCTGCCTTTACCTCTTGGATCACAATTCCTCGATCCGATTTTTCGTCGACTCAGGATCTGAACTCCCTATCATTCTCAAAAGCATTATCAACAAACCGCATCAAAAACAGAGTTTGACTCATACTGCATCCAACGGAACGCCCATTGCAAACTTCGGTGGAAGACAGCTCAGCTTAAACCTTGGTTTACGACGTCCTTTTCAGTGGACCCTTATCATCTCAAACGTGCAGACGGCAATTCTAGGAGCAGACGCTTTGAAACTCTACGGACTTCTCATAGATCTCCGAAATCACCGCTTACTAGATGGTCGCACCAGCTTTTCGGCACCTTACTCAATTGGTCCAGTTCCGGAAGTGCACTCTATTATAATTGCTGCACCCAAAATTACGCCCACGGATCTCTGAAAGAGGTCTTCGCAAAGCTCATTAACAATTTCGCAAAAAGCTCAGCTCGCTCTGGAGAGATGGTGCACGTTCCTTATCTACCCGTTCAGCACGACATCGTTACTAATGGCTCGCCAGTATTCGCCCGACCTCGTATTCAGCAAATTGCTAGAGCGAAAAATCATCCACCCCTAACGAGACAGTGGGCCAGTCCTTTTCGCATAGTACCGAAGGACACTGGAGGTTGGCGAGCTACCGGCGACTATCACCAACTCAACGCAATCACCCGCCCCGACCGTTACCCATTTCCAGTAAGAGAGGACTTGCTGCAGGATGCTCAAGGCAAAGTATTTACGGTCATCGACCTTCACAAAGCCTTTTATCGGTCCCCATTCTACCGGAAGATATTGAAAAGACAGCAGTCACGACATCTTTTGGATTGCTCGAGTTTTTGGGTATGCCACTCGGTCTGAAGAATGCGACTCAAACCATGCAGCGTACAATTTATCATGTACTCAGAAATTTACCATTCGTGCGTAAATATCAGGGTGATCTTCTCGTCAGCGCAGACAGCCCCGAAGATCATCAGGCGCACCTCGCTAAACTTCTCGCGACTTTAAACGAAGCACGCCTCCAAATTAACTGGACTAAATGACAGATTGCCTAGCCGCAGGTAACATTTTCCAGCTATCACGTGTCGATAGGAAGTTTTCGTCCACCTCTGCCAAAGACCCAGGCCATCATTGACTTCCCAAGAACCGAGGACACTACCCAGCTCATACGTTCCGCGGGAATGCTGAAATTTTACCGGCGCTGCGTTACACAAGCTGCTATGTGCAAGCTCTTCTCACCAACTTACTTAAAGGAATCACGAAAAAGAAAGCTAAGCTTGCCTGATCCGAGGAGGCCAACGATTCTTTCATGCGCTGCAAACAGGCTATAGCTTCTGCAACAACCTCAGCTTTTCTCTCACCCACTCAGCGGTTCGGTTTACACACGGATGCACCTAACACCACCATAGGCGCAGTTTTGGATCAGCAGCTAACTGATGGTAGTACCCACGTCCCACTAAGATTCTTCTCGAGAAAGCTCTCAGATGCGGAGCAGAAATATTCGACCTACAATCGGGAGCTTCTAGCCATATTCGCTGCAATCAGGCATTTCCAGCTCATTCTCGAAGGCAGGCAGTTCACCACCTATACAGATCATCGACCGCTCGCTCATGCACTCAAGCAACCATCAGAAAAAGCATCACCTCGGCAGACTCAGCAATCAGGTTTTATATCGCAGTTTAAGACCCAACTGGAATACACACCTGGGGGAAGAAAATGCTGTAGCCGACGCACTCTCGCGCTTGGGAACTGTCTCCGTTTCTGCCACCTGCAACCTCAGTACCATTAGCTGAGCAAGAGAAAGATGAACAGCTAGCGCACCCATTAGCCATCCCTCGTTTCAAGCTTCGACGTCTCGAGCTCAACGGATATTCATTGGTTGGCACCGAGCACGACAGCACTATGAAACCCTACTTTCCAGTCTCATTACGCAAACAAGCATTCAACGCAGCTCACGATTTGTCGCATCCGAGTGGTCGTGCTACCGCTAAGCGCATCGCCCTCAAATATTTTTGGCCAAGCCTTCATCGAGACATATTTCGGTGGGCCAAGCAGTGTATCCCCTGCCAAAAGTCAAAAGTTTATCGCCACAACAGAGTGAAGCTAGGAAATTTCACAGCACCGGACCAAAGATTCGATCACATCCAATTCGACCTGATCAGAGTGCCACTCGCTGAAAATTATTAAACACTGTCTAAGTATTATAGACCGCTACACCCGTTGGCCACAGGCAATATCAGTACGTGACATGACAGCCGTAACCATCACCCGTGCTTGAGTTGACAATTGGATATCCCGCCTTGGAACGCCGCTCGTAATTACGACCGATTAAGGCACGCAATTCGAGGCTTAGCTTCACCGTGAACTATCTCGCCTCCTAGGAGCTCATCAAACTAATACGACCTCTTACTACCCCAAATCAAGCGGCATGGTAGAGCGAATGCACCGCACGCTCAAGGCTTCTCTCAGGTTTACATTGTTTGCAGTCTTCGACAGTGCTCCAGAAATCTCCTGGCCGAAAGTACTTCCGACCGTACTTCTTGGTTTGCGAACGACTTTCAAGGAGGACCTTCAGGCCTCGCCAGTATAACTAGTCTTTGGGACACCACTTCACACCCCAGGCGAATTCATTGATCCTCGTCCTGTTCCCGTTTGTATTCCGGCAGATTTCGTTACCGCCCTCCGTCGCCTGTTCAACGCCGTTTGCCCAATCCAAGCTTTCAGATAAGTCAACTATCGCCCTTTCGTTTTTAGAGACTTAGCCGCTTGCGAACACGTTTTCCGCTGAATATCGAGTGATAAAAAGTATCGATGAGCGCACTTTCATCGGAGACGTCAATGGCATAGTAAAAACACTATCGACCGATCAGTTGAAGCCCGCTTACACCGCTGCAGCAGATTTAAGGCATCCAGTAATCACATATTCACAAACGTCCACTCCAGGCGATTTACCAGCCCCCATACCAGAGCCTGAGACATCACAGCCTACGCCACAGCTTAACAGCTCACCACATAATTCGCCAACATCCGCCGCTCCTTCGTTACCTGCTCAGCTTCCATCAGCGGCAAATATGCCGAAGGCCAAAAAGCGCGTTATATTTTCATTCCCTTTGCACCCCGCGAAGCTCATTGGGAAGGGAGTAGCTGTAGCGCCTCCGCTTTCACAGTCTCGGCGTAAACAAAGAATTATACCAAGGGAGATTTTCGCCTGCTTTGGTTGGGATGCAAACACACGAACATACAGAGTGTGGACACGTCGTTTCAGGCATCATAGACGCATTTTCCTTTTGATCATCATTGCTTGGGGACGCTTGGATTCTTTGCAGTCAGCATCGAATGAAAGGAGAGTTGCGATACATGCGACGCAGCGTGTAGTAATTTATTGCACGACCAGCACGACGCGCCTTTCATTCTATATTCATCCTAGCCTAACTTGTATCTTGTGAAACGTGAATTGTAGTGAAAAAATAAAAAAATTATAAAATTTCCTTTAAAAGCGCTATTTATTCTTAATGTTCTTAACCAGATACCGGTATTTCGAGGACAAGTTATCCTCTTCATCAGTGGCGGTATTCTGAAGCTCTTCTTTTAATCATCCGAATATTTAAACCTTTCACATTTAATGGTAATAAACATAAATATCCTTAAGTACTACTACGAGAAATAACAAACAATTATAATGCAATTAAGGGTATAAAAATTAACAGAGGGCTTAAAGGTAAATTTATTACAGGGAATTAAAAAAATGGTAAAGTAATTACGGGTTAGCTATGGCAAGTAACATAATTGTGGAGATTTAATTACAAAAAATTGTTAGTTAATTGATGATTTTCATTAGGTCACTGTATCCGTTCCCTAGATCCGTATTTAACCGTTGTTCACTGGAGACTCTCGAGATCCATAAGGATTTGCAAGCATCCAACTTTTTCCAGTCCCGGACTTCCTGTACTATGTCAAGATTAGCCCATTGAATAGTATGAGATTCCTCAATAATATGTCTGGCTAATAATGATCTTGCTGTATCTATTCCACCTCTTCTGATGATCTGTTCAGCCTCCTTAATATGTTCTTGGAATCTAGTTTTTGCCAAGCGTTTCGTCTGTCCAATATATACTTTATTACATTCTGGGCAACTGATCCCATAGATTCCACTCTTTTCCTCTTTTTTCTTGCCATCCTTAGTTGATCCAAGGATTGTTTCAATGCTGTATTTTCTGCTCGTGCTAGCCGTATTGCATCCTGTCTTTCTCAAAATGCGTTCCAATCTTTTGGTAGAAGATGAATGAGTGATTGGCATCCATTTTCGTACTTGTCGTCGTTCTTGTAGAAATAGTGAAGTGAGCCCATTTCTTCTATGTTGTTTCTCCATTTTTGAATACGTTGCTCGATCAAACTCCTCCTATAACCATTTTTGCTAGCCGTGTCCACGATGTACTGTTTTTCTCGTTCCAGACGCTGGTTATTCAATGGTACTGTTAACATTCGGTGGATCATACAATTGTATGCAGCCATTTTCTGTGCATAAGAATGGCTAGAAGAACAGGGGATTGTTCTTTGGGTACTTGTGCTCTTCCTGTAGATATCAAATTCTAATCCACCTTTGGCCTTTAAGATCAAAAGATCCAGGAACGGTAATTGGCCCTCACTCTCTTTTTCCATCGTGAATATTATTTTAGGGTGTATCCCATTGAGTACATGTAGTAACTCATCCGCCTCATTTGCTTTAACCATCGTGAAAATGTCGTCCACATATCTGGCCCATATCTTAGGCATCATTCCTTTTTTCTCCACCTCGAACTCTAGCCAATCCATGAAAATATCACTCAAAAGAGGTGAAAGAGGGTTACCCATAGCTGCTCCTATCGTCCCTTTGAAGAAGTTGTCCCTGGAAATGAAATAGTTTTCATTCATACATACAGCTGCTAATTTGCTATAGCATTTAACTCGTCTTCTCCATTCCATTGAATCACTGTGTTTCAACAGCCAGTCCTCAAATAGTGTGCCAAGGACTGCTTAACTGGCAAGCTAGGAAACAGTGATTTTACATCATAGGAAATCAATAAATAGCCCTCCTCAACTTTCACATTTCAAAGCTTCTCCACCAGTTCGTCCCTTTTCTTCACTGATCGCGTGCTAGGTTTGTAAGGAAGTTGTGCGCATTCTTTTAAAAGCCATTGGGCTATATTCCTAGTAGGTGCATTAGTGGCTGCGATAATTTCCCTTAGTTCATTCCCCTCCTTATGGATTTTGGGCAGACACTTAATTCTAGGTAGGCAGGGGTTAGACACTCTAAGTTTTTTAATGTCACCAATTACTGGTTTTGATTCTTTCAGGACTTTTTCCACTCTGTCTATCAAGTCCGGTAGGGGGTCTGCTCTTAATTGGTGGTAATCTCCGCTATTCAATTTATCAAGCACCATATCATCATACTGCTTCTTGTCTATAATTACGACAGAATTCCCTTTGTCTGCCCTTACATAATACACTGGTTTTTCTTTGAGTTCTTTAAGCAGCTTCCATTCAGTATTTCCGTTGATTCCTCCTACTCGACTTGCTCCAATTATCTCCGAAGTTCTCTTCCGTACAAATTGCTTTTCGTCAGAGTCCATGAAGAGCTTCAGAATACCGCCACTGATGAAGAGGATAATGTTGAATCAAGACTCCTTTGCCTTGACTTTTTTGAACTTGGGCCTTATGCCAAGTTCCGTTACTCCAGTGCAATGTACTGGCGTAACTTTAATTGTAACTATTGGCCTTATGCCAATAACTAATACGCGTGTTTTTTTATTTTGCACAAGTGCATAAACTTGTACAAAATATAATTGTGTTGAATCGGTTGGCTTTATGCCAATTACACCAACTTATCCCAGTTCTTTTACTAGGATGCGAGTAGTTCTAATTTGCACAAGTACGTAAACTTGTACAAAATAATTGCTGTTAGGTAGTATAAATGAAAACACACGCCTTGACTATTCGACTTCAAGTGAAGTTTATTTTGGATCTCAATCTTTTATATTAAAACTAAGTACATCGTAGAGTTGTAATTCCCACGCCAAGAAATGCAAACGCAAAGAGTATTAAAAACTAAGTACCTCACCTATTCTAAAATAGGTAGATCACGTTGCATCCACATCTGAATCTTGTCTAGCGCACATCGACAAGACATGTCGAAGCGCGCTAGACAAAACAAGTGTCAATTACAGCTCCACGATGCACGTACAATTTATTGTCTTGAAACAAGAACTTTAAGAATTTTGATGTACAATGATGAACTTTAGGTGGTGATATCTATGAGAATCAACATATGGGAATTTTGTTTTTCTGTAATGTCGAATTGCTGACCAAGATATTTTTGATGTTGATTCTCATAGACATCACTTCACATTGTAGTTTGCTACATCCTCCCCCGCGTTGAACGGTCCGTTCAAACTTCTGCTTGGCTTACTGGTAGGCTGTGACGTCGAGGTCGAGGAACGGGTCTTCGAGTACGGGAGCGGCATAGAAGATGTTTGAATTTGTATGTGAGGAAAGCGGTGAGAGCAATGATTGAACCAAGGCTGATATATCCCACCGTGTAATGATGAACATCGTGCGTGACGAGCTCGGTGGAATCGGAGAAATCCTGCGCCTGCAGTTGAGTTTTTAATGCGTCGATTTCAGCTGCATATGTCTGATAGTGGCTAGACGTTTTATTTGGAATTCCCAATAGCAACGAATCGCTATTTGTGCCGATGTGAGCCTTTGTGTAGGACGTTCCAAAATCACTGAAATAAGTGCGGTGGCCTTGAATGGTTGCAGTGTCGGATTTGAGTACGCAGTCTGGCTCTATTTCAAGAATCCCTGATCCTGCCAAACTCATTGTGGACGTGTTTCCGTTACATACGACATGAAGTGTCGTCCGGGTTTTAAGAGCGAAAATCCATTCGTTGGAATGAGTTATCTGATCCCAAATCGACGGCATTTTGATTTCGGTTCAGGCGCATTCGGTAGAGGGTGGTATGTCCTTTAAAAGCATAATTTCACAGGTACTGATGTTGGCCACCTGATGGTATAATGGATGAGACTGTTTACATAAATGGGTCGTTGGTTTCATCCAGCTGCAAGACGTATATTCTTGTTCTGTGAGCGGATAGTATACGTCACGATGAGGGCTTACAATTAAGTAATTAGAACTGGGAAGTATTGCCATAAGCCGGTTGTGTTGTAGTGTTGGAATTGGAAACAGCGTGAACAGATCAAATGTAGCTACGTTAATAAGTGGGACTTCCAATTCAAATATAACGAAGTCTTTCGTAATTTTTGCATCAATTGATGCCACCTTGAATAATTGCAGGTAGTTTTCACGTACTACAGGTAGACGCTGCGCCTCGGGTAAGTGTTCTTTTATGTTGGCTATTTCTTCGCTCAATTGTTGCTGCGATAGTAACAACGGATTAAAATTTCCGTGTTGTGTATCAGTGATTACGTTTATTATGGAAGCCTGGATTCTTTGTAGATTGAAGGTGATCAAAGTCATTTGAAATGACAGAGTCATGATCAGATTAGTGACCTTATCTTGGCTGGATTCACTGTTGGGACTCTTCCCTTCATTGGACAATCGGTCTAGTTCCGTCTCTATTGCCATGAACCTTTTCTGGATGGTTTGCTCACTCTTTCCAATAATATTTAATGTCGAATCGATGATGGAAGTCTGATTTTTTAAAAGAGAAAACATTTTCTTCTGATTGCCCTTTACACTGTTGATTGTGTGCGACATTTGATTAGCGTACTCCTCGTCTAATACGCCAAACAAGGATTTGGCCACGCTTCCCACTATATTGAATGCTCCTCTTTTTGATCTAGGCTTCAAAAATTTATTTATGGTTATAAGCTCACTTTGTATGTGGCTGAAATGGGTTATTAGCTGTACGCAACCGGTCTTGTAGTTTCCTCGATCGCAGAGTTGTTGCAGCAGCTCCGTCCCGTTTCGTAATATCGAGAACTCGGCCCAGTATGGCTGTAAGTCATAGTAGATCAACAATTTCCATTCGCTCGATGATAGATATGCATGACCCAATGATTGGAAATGCAAACCTGGATTAGGACCAATAGATGTTGTTCTAATCTGTTCCGTGTTTACCATAGGAACAAGTAGGCAAGCCAACAACATTGATATAATTGATGCTCCCTTGATTCGTTTTTTTGGGTTGATCCCTGGAGCTACCCGCTTCTATGTCGTCTTCTGAGACTGATCGTTTTCGAGGCTCAGTGAATTCTTCATCAGCGCATGCGACTTCCTCTATCGGGAGAGGGGCAAGCCTATTGATAGGTCTTTTGAATATGCCGGAGGATGTTTTTACGTCAGCCACACGAACATAGCCGTCGTCGCCTCTATAAACCTTGATAATTTTGCCCAGTGGCCATTTCATTACAGGCGTGTTGTCTTCCTTGATAATAACGATTAAACCTGGTTGAACATTCTGACTGCTCTGCTTCCATTTCGAACGCTGTTGTAGTTGGTTCAAGTATTCGTCTGACCAGCGCCGCCAAAATTCTTGTTTAATATGGCGTACAAGTTTCCATCTGGTAAGCAATCCACCCTTCAGTGGTTCTGCTAGGGGATCTACAGTAGCGGTTAAAGGCTCTCCGATGAGGAAATGTCCCGGTGTGAGCGCGGTGAGATCGTTTGCATCTGTTGGTAGTGGTGTTAATGGTCTTGAGTTGAGAATGGCTTCGATTCCTACCACCAGTGTTTGTAATTCCTCGTAAGTTAAAGTTGCTGCTGATGTGCCTCTGAGCAACAAATATTTTGCTGATTTAACAGCGGCCTCCCACAGCCCACCAAAATGAGGTGCACGAGGCGGTATAAAGTGGAAGTCAATGTTCCGGTCATTACACACAGCTGCAATTTTTTCTTGCGATTTAACGGAGTATAAGGACAAAGAGAGTTCTTTGAGCTGATGATGTGCTCCCACGAAGTTGGTTGCGTTGTCACAATACAGATTTTTGCAATGGCCTCGCCTGCCGATGAACCGTCTGAGGGAACCGAGGAAAGCTTCTGTGCTAAGATCACTCACCAGCTCTAAAAGCACCGCCTTTGTGGCAAAACAACAAAATATGGCAATGTAGCCCTTTTGCGGTCGCGTTCCTCGCCCACGATAATGAATCATCATAGGGCCACAGAAATCGACGCCTGTATTGATAAAGGGCCTTGCAGGCTGCACACGTGTAGGTGGTAAATTTCCCATAAGTTGAGAAAGTAGCTGTGGGTTCGCTCTATTGCATCGTATGCATTGTCGCACAATAGATCGTGCTAACGTTTTTCCTTTTATTGGCCAGAAGCGCTGCCTTGTTGTCGCGAGTAATGCTTGTGGACCAAGGTGGCAATTGTCCTGGTGAATATCAGCCATTAGTAACTTAGTCTGCGGATGTTTGTACGGTAGTAGCATTGAATGTTTTGCATCAAATGATAGGTTTGATGCCTCTAGTCTACCTTCAACACGCAGTATTCCCCTTTCATCAAGAAAAGGTGTCAGGTCAACTATTGGACTATTTTTGTTGAGCTCTCTCTGATGAAACAAGGCCTTTATTTCATCACGAAATTCATCTTGCTGCATACACTTTATAATGACCTCTAATGCTCTAGATAACTCGTGACTTGTGAGTGAATTGGCCAAAGATGTATTCGACGTGAGTCTTTTCCGCATGCGTTCTGTGAATCTGAGCACATATGCGACAATCCGCTGTAATCTTTTGAAGGAGTTTCGATGATGAATATCGTCAACAAAATTGGATGCCTTAATAAATGCTGTCATCGATGCAAGTTTTGCCTTCGTTTCTAAGTTACATGACTGTCGCTTTGTATATTCTGGCGGCCATAGTGTCTGAGCTCCATGCAAAAAGGGTGGTCCATATAACCAAATGTTAAATCTTGCCAATTCTGTGGGTGCAATACCACGAGAGAGAATGTCAGCGGGATTGTTTTTTGAGTCCACATGTCGCCACTGTTTTGTTACAGAAAATGATTGAATGCATGATACCCTATTAGCAACGAAGGTATTGAATGCTGAAGCTGTTGCGTTGATCCACCCTAAAACAATTTCAGAGTCAGTCCAGAAGTCATGTAGGATCTCCTCCATTTGTAGGGCAGCTTTGACTCTTTGGGCAAGCTCCGTACCCAATTTTGCGGCGCATAGCTCTAACCGTGGAATCGTTATAGGACGAATCGGAGCCAAACGTGATTTTGAGCAAAGAAGTCGAACGATAATTCTCCCATCCATCAGGGTTGCTCGAGCGTAGACCGCAGCACCATATGCCTTTTCTGAGGCATCACAAAAGATATGTAACTGGAATTGTTTGGGTTTCTCTCTCGCAAAAACGTGGCGAGGAAACTGTACCTTTTCTAAAGCTTGCAAATTCCTTTGAAAGTTGCGCCACCTAGTATACATTCCTTCTGGCAAGGCCGCATCCCAATCCAGCTCTAAGCGCCAAATGTCCTGCAGGAGAACCTTGGCGGTGACGATGACCGGACCCATAATGCCTAGTGGATCAAACATTCTAGCGATGTCGGAAGATACTGTCCTCTTCGTTATTTTTGTATCCCTAGTGGTTATATTGATTCTTATTTGGAAATCATCAACCTTAGGAAGCCAAGTTAGGCCGAGCGTTTTAATGAAATCTTCAGCGTGACTGCTAAAATCCAACAGCACTTCTTTATCATCAGGAGCAATATTGTGCAAAAGGCGAGGATGGCTGGCGCACCATTTGTGGAGCTTCATACCAGCGCCTTCTAATATTTTGATTAGTTCATCTTGCGCTTGAATTGCATCTGCTAAGGTATCTGAGCCCGTCATGACGTCATCCACGTAAAAATCTCGTTTTAATACATTGGCACCAAGTGGTTAACGCTGCATTTGATCCTGAGCAAGCTTTTGCAGACATTTAGTTGCCAAATAAGGAGCACACGTCGTTCCATATGTAACGGTGTTTAACTGGTAGTAACGTAGTGGCTGACTTGGTTCATTTCTCCAGACCAACAGTTGGTATTTACGGTCATCGGGATGCAGCACTATTTGCCGGTACATCTTTTGTATATCAGCTGTAAAAACATAGCGAGGTAGCCGGAAACGGAGCAAGATTGAAAACAAATCGTCTTGAATTGTTGGTCCAGTATGCAGTATGTCGTTTAAAGATATATTTGTAGTTGTCTTGCAGGAAGCATCGAAGACTACCCTGAGTTTAGTTGTGCTGCTTTCGGGTTTTAGGATACAATGGTGTGGGAGAAAATAACGTGAGGTTACCTCTTCCATATGACCGAGCTTGATGTATTCATTTATGAACTCCTTATAGTGCCTCTGCAGCTCGGCATTCTTTTGAAGTCTCCGTTCTATTCCAAAGAATCTGCGAGTGACAATATCCTTAGATTCGCCTAATTTTTCGGGATTGTCATTGAACGGCAGTCTCACCAGAAATCGGCCCTCGCGGGTTCTTTGTGTCGTCTGGCAGAAATGTGTTTCGCAAGATTTCTCCGCTGAAGTATGATGCGGTTTGTTGTCCGTCACTTCCTCTAGCTTCCAAAACCTTTCAATTGTGCTATTCAGCCTTTGATCTTCTGTAAGAACTCCGCAAGTAACAGAAGCGGTGTGATCAGTGTTGACCTTGCCGGCCACAATCCATCCAAGAAGTGTATTTTGCAATACTGGCAATTCGCTGCCTAACTTTATTTGGCAAATCGATAGCAAATCATAGAAGTGTTCAGCACTTAGAAGAAGGTCGATGCGTTCCGTATGATGGAAGTTTGGATCAGCTAGCTTCAAATTTTTTGGTATTGGCCATTCCGATATGTTTAATTCCATCGATGGCTGAGGAGATATTATTTTGTCGAGTACATATGCCTCTAAGTGCGTAGTGTATGCATTTAATCGTGACTGCAATACAATGTTTACCCTTTTCTGGGTCCTTTGAGTAGTACCTCCAACCTTTTCAATGCATGTGGCGTGAGACCGAGAAGATAAACCCAGCTTCCTTATAATGCGTTCAGTTATTAGATTGACTTGTGATCCGGGATCCAATATGGCTCGGCACTCCATGCTTTTTCCGTTGCTGCTTGTAAGCTTAACAATAGCAGTACTTAGGAGTACATAACCGCTCGTCCTTTTGTTGTGGAGCGTAGTCAAAGATAATGACGATGTATCCTGACGTTGTTTGACTTCTGGTTTTGGATCACTGGAGGTCTTGGATACCTCCATTTTCTGCTTAGATTCGCTGTTCAAGTGCAACAGGCTGTTGTGTTTTCTTGAGCATTCTTTACATCCTCGCGATGTACAGGCAGCAGCTCGATGTCCTTCCTTGAAGCAGTTAACACATATTCCCTTGGTTTGGACTAATTTCAGCCTTCTTGATGGAGTAAGCTTCAAAAATTCTGGGCAGTAATAGATCGGATGGGTTTGATTGCAAACCAAGCATGACGATGTTGCTACTGCTGCAGCTGTAGCCTTTGTGGTTTTCTTCCGAGCTTCCTCAATGCCTTTGGTCTTGTTGCCTAAAGCCTCCAGTGCTTGAAAACGCATTTCCAAGAATGACAAAAACCCTTTCATTGGTTGCAGACTGCGCGGATTCGTTAACGATTGCTCATACAAAGAATGAGTAGCAGAGTCCACCTTCTTTATCAGGATGTGTAGAAGCATTGGATCCCATCCTTCAGTACTGATGTTCATATTTTCTAGACCTCTAATGCATTCTTGAGTCGTGTCATGTAGTGATCTTACGACTGCGGCTGATGGCTTATCGTTTGCACAAGATGGTTGGCCCAGGAGTTTGTTGATAAGAGCAGCAACCAATAATCTCCGATTATCGTATCTATCATTGAGCGTCTTCCAGGCTGACTCATAATTATCGTCGGACAATGCAAAATTCCTTAGAAGTTTTTCAGCCTCTCCTGTCAAGTTAGCTTTGAGATACCACATCTTCTGGCAGTTTGACATCGTTTAATTGTGCACCATCTGTACGAAAAGGTCGTGGAATTGTCGCCATTGGAAATATTTGCCATCAAATTTAGGGAGCGTAATTGTTGGAAGGTCTACTCCAGGACTTGAAGATGCTAGCGGGGCTGGTGCAGGTGTAGGTCTCAGCTCTTCGAATTTAATTTCGAGTCGAATCAACCAATCCTGAGTGATCTCTTCAAGTTGTATGTGTTGGTTGAGATCGTAACCGAATATCACTGGGTCATCGGTGCGCTCTAATATTTCTTGATGATAGCCCTCTAGCTGTGTCCAATATTTGTTGATCAACTCCATTTTTAGCTTGTAAAAAGGGCGAGGTTGTTCAGCTACATCTAGCTGGGCGACCAATCGTCGTAATGAGTCAGCTAGTGCTTTATGCCTTCGAATAAGCTTCAGGACTTTTTCATCATCGGTTGGTGAGGGCTTATTAGTCATGTCAGACCTACTAGGCGTATCAGCGCGAGGCATCTCAGCTGGTTCCTTGTGGATGTCTTCAGCCGCATGCCTTAACGCCAGCAATTTTTCCTTGAAGTGCGCTTGAAAGTTCTGGAAATTGGTTTGTGTTGTGTCATAGAGCTCACTCAAAAAATATTCGTGAGTCATGGGCACATCTTCAATGCTCAGATTTTGGAATCCGTTTCCTCGAAGATATCCCAGGATGCCTCAATTCTTCGAAGCCTCTCTTCAAAATACTCCGGCCTTTGTTTTCGGGCAGCGGGATTCTTCTTGTAGTTAGCAATCACTGCATCGATTTCGGCAGCTAAACGCGTCTGCTGCTCGGCTAAGCGATCCATGTTGCTCGAAAAATGCGGTGTCTCAAAAACGATGGATTCAATCCTGCTACGATCCTATCACGTCGGGGTCACCAAATGTTGAATCAAGACTCCTTTGCCTTGACTTTTTTGAACTTGGGCCTTATGCCAAGTACCGTTACTCCAGTGCAATGTACTGGCGTAACTTTAATTGTAACTATTGGCCTTATGCCAATAACTAATACGCGTGTTTTTTTATTTTGCACAAGTGCATAAACTTGTACAAAATATAATTGTGTTGAATCGGTTGGCCTTATGCCAATTACACCAACTTATCCCAGTTCTTTACTAGGATGCGAGTAGTTCTAATTTGCACAAGTACGTAAACTTGTACAAAATAATTGCTGTTAGGTAGTATAAATGAAAACACACGCCTTGACTATTCGACTTCAAGTGAAGTTTATTTTGGATCTCAATCTTTTATATTAAAACTAAGTACATCGTAGAGTTGTAATTCCCACGCCAAGAAATGCAAACGCAACGAGATTCACCTATTCTAAAATAGGTAGATCACGTTGCATCCACATCTGAATCTTGTCTAGCGTACATCGACAAGACATGTCGAAGCGCGCTAGACAAAACAAGTGTCAATTACAGCTCCACGATGCACGCACAATTTATTGTCTTGAAACAAGAACTTTAAGAATTTTGATGTACAATGATGAACTTTAGGTGGTGATATCTATGAGAATCAACATATGGGAATTTTGTTTTTCTGTAATGTCGAATTGCTGACCAAGATATTTTTGATGTTGATTCTCGTAGACATCACTTCACATTGTAGTTTGCTACAGATAACTTGTTCTCGAAATACCGGTATCTGGTTAAGAACATTAAGAATAAATAGCGCTTTTAAAGGAAATTTTATAATTTTTTTATTTTTTCAGTATCATTACAGGTGCTATTACTGCCAAAATGCAAATCGTGAATTGTAGTTTCTGTTCACGAATGAATTTATTAGTGTTAATGAAGTACCATCTCATTTCCCTAAATATGCAACCTCGTTCACTTTAAATTTGCCACAAGAATTACCGAGCACTTTGCGTGATATTCTAGGTATGAAGCAGAATGTATCTGAACGTGAGCCTCCAGTGAAACTACAGAAGCAGTCAAGATGTGCACTCTGCCAGAAAAAACGGGACAAAAAAATTAAAACTTTTTGCGTAAAGGGCCACCAGCCAGCATGCCCCGAACAGCGTAAAGATGTTAATTACAAAAATAACATATTTAAATTTTAAAAACTGTGATGCAGAAAAATATTTTTTTTCTGAATTGTGTCAACTTAATATATTTTAGACCGAATATGAATACTTTTTGATTAAATAACTGTTTTATTTAAAATCAAAAGTGTTGGGGTGACCCTACACCCCTATTGTTATTAATGAGTAAAAAAAGCCTTGCCTTCTGAAGGATAAAAACCAAACCAAAGGTAACCGATTGAATTTCAAAATGAATAAGGGAATAATGAAATTTTCTAATAACCGGGGCTCTCACGTACAGTCATATACGAGTATAGGAGGATAGTTTTTCTACCTCTACGGAATTTTCAAACTATCTTAGAAATTACTTGTCAATTTTTTCATGCTAGCTAAACCAATAACAAAAGCGCTATACAATCAAAACTCGGCCACATCCCGAAGCTGTGATATTAATTAAATGAATTGTATTTATGTAAGTCCACGCAATTTTGGAGTCCTTGGCAATTAATTTAGTAATAAATGAACGATTTATAATTTATTCGCATTCTCTTCCGTGACGGTTCGGACCTACGGCTATGAAGTGTCTGCAGGATGGCCCACGGTGAAAATGATAAATAATCTGCATTTTTTTCCTGCAGGCTTTTCATACTATCCCTAACAAACGATAGAGCGAACAGCAATTAAAGGTGATTGCGACTAGATGGAATGAAAAATGTCGCCCTGAAGCTGTGGATTGATTTTCTTTTCTGGGATGAAATAGTGAAAATATTCAGTGTAGGCTATTAAGGTCGTTTTTGATAAATAGACCTCCATTGGTAGTCATCGCGCCTGCAACGCGACTATACGATACATCGCATGGAAATTTATTGATTCACATTTGAATCCGGTTCAGACTGAATAACTCGTGAACTTTAGAGATGATGCGGAATATTGAATGCGAATGGGATGCCTGCAGGATACACGGCGGCAGCTAGAATAGGCAATGTGGGACGCTGTCCTTTCAATTTGCATTTTTTCTAGTTTAACGATGTCGATTTTGCAAGAGGACCATTTGGACTGTTATTGCTTGCATGTTTTCATCCTACTCGTAGATTTAAATGTCATGGTTTTTGATCTTTGGGTAAAAAACGCATTGAAAAAATTAAAATTCTAATAGGATAGCTCAATAAAACAGCTAAAACTAAATATCTTTTGAGTTAACGTGTTGGAATATTGAATTTATTAAGGATTTACATTTTCTTTCAAATGAAAATAGAAACTGTCGATTCAATTTTAATTTTAATCCCTAATATTCCTGATGAAAAGATGGGCACAAAAGTTATCGCTATATATTTTTATTAATACCTTGTCTTCATTCGACATTTATCATATCCACTTATCGGGAATTTAATTCAAACTATTATTAAATATTTAGTAAGATCTTCTATAAGTTAACGTGGAGAAACTGCGAAGGATTTATTAAAACGTGTTATTTCGGATGATGTTTTTTTTTTTTTTTAAATTTTGTATGTTTTCCTGTCTGCTATTAATCTCTTTAAACAAGTCGATTTAGTTTTATCAAACTTTTTGAAGTTTAATATTTTACGAATACAGCATGGAAACTGCCTGGTTTAAGCCATTGTCGCAACTACGGAAGTCACGTCAGTTGCAAACATTAATATTTCGCAGAGAATTCTTTAATCCGGGGAGGCCGGATAGCACTTAGTCGTACCGTGAGACTTTCCGAGAAATTCTCTGCCCGTGCTGGGCCACATCATATTACAAATGTACCACATAGAGAAAGGAAAGGAAGAGCTCACTTCAAGAAACGAAAAAAAGCTTTTAATATTCCATGGCCGTTTTATTTAATTCAAGAAAAATTTAACTATAATAAGCCACAAATTCTAGTATAAATGAAGATACATTAAATCAGGTCCCCCCAAAACTACGATTGAAATAACTAAATAGGATTTTACCAAGAGCAAAAGGAAAACAAACCAAGCTGATAATGCTAAAGGGGAAAAAATTTAAAAAAATCAACTATATACTCACCCCTTTTCTGATCATCTTCACGTGCGCGGCGAAGGACAAAAAGAAAGTGAGGTCGTTAAAAATTTAGTTTTACATTAAATTGATTACGAGTGAATGAAAAACTGAATGGCCACTCTCAAGGTATACGTTTTCGATCTGTTTCCCACATAATCCAACCCAAACTACCCCTATTTCGTGGATCACTTCGAATCACAAGCAGTTTATTTATAACCGTGGTCATATTGCTTTCATCACAAGTTCATTCCAGATTAACGTCATAGGAAGAATAAAGCCACTGAATTCATCATTACTTCACTTCGGTTTTTTCATTTGCACAATCCAAACTCTCTTCGATTTTCCCGTCGAACTATGTGCAGAAACTCAACTTCAATCTGTCACCTAAGGTTTCAATAAATTTTAACTTCATTACAAAGTCATTATATCCCTTGTCTTAAACATATTTTATATTCACAAGTCATCAACAGTAGTTGGTGAATATTTTTATGCCTGTCCATAAGTTTTCGAGCAGGATTCAATTCCCGACTGACCTTTCGTAACTACACCTAATTCAATCTTTATCCTGTTTTTCAAAACCTCTACTTTTATCCAATCCTCCAACTAGCAAAATTCCAAATTTCACCCACGGGGCCAGAAAACATTCTTCCCACCAAAATGCCGGAACTATCGAAAATATAAACCTTCAAATCGATCTCTGCCAAACTACGGCCTCACTGTCTCACCAAGATTATTCCACTCTCAGACTTTGCTACCAACTATCATCCGATACGCAACATCATCAACTGCCGTTCAGAATTAACGTGAATGAAGTCCATTACACTTCCCTCTGTTAATGTTTCAAGCATTCACCAAATGCAATAATTCCAATTGCATGTATGGTAATTTGCATATAACCATGATAATGCTTAGCTATATGCAAATCATCATACACTCAGAAATATTCACATTTGACGAAGCTTAAAAATTTTGTTTTTTGCGTCTGGGGGCTGTAGTGAAGTAGTTGTAGATAAAATTGTCCCTGAAGTACTGCAATGGTGGTCTGCTGCCTCGGCGAAAGAAGATGATGAGATCCGCCGAGACTGGCCTTGTCTGGGGACGCGTGAATGCGCTGGCAGGCTAGCGTTGCGGTGTCATGGGACGGGTTATTTTCCCCAGCACAAGACCTACAACAAAAAAATTGCACATTCACGAATTGAAGTGATGGAATGGTGTCTAGGCCGAGGTAACCTACTAAGGGCTGAACTGTATTTAGCCAGTAACAAACTGGGCCGGGAGAAAACAGACGGAATTGAGCGCAGACTTCGTCGTTACCGACGATACAGGTGGAAGCGGTGCCCCCGCGCGACCCCCCAACCAGATCAACATCCGAATGTTGACGTGGCCATATATTTCCCATTTAAGTGAAAAATTTGTATGAATTTTTCCATTAAATAAGAAATATAAACGTGGCCAATGTAATCACATAACACTATACCATAAAAGGGGACGCGAACGGAAGGCCTCTCTACCCGGGTAAGAGCCCCTATAACGCAAAAAGAAAGGAAGAAGCGTGCCCTATGGCTAGCTCATTTTAGTGGAGGGGCCTGCCATCGTTGCAGGTCCCGTACCCGGTCAGGGTTAATGAATGGAAAGTGCGAATTTTGGATTTAATTACAAAACATGTCTATAGTACTATAGTACTTCATGGTATATTCTGTTTTTAATTTTAAATTTCTGTGTACTTTATTTTACAATTTTTGAATTGTACATATGCTATATACGATGATGCATCTCTAACACAAATATCAAAATCAAATTAACTGTGATTTAATAACTATGTAAATATTTGAATATAATTTTGTTCTTTTCAATAACCAAAAAGGGTACTTATCCGACCTCCTAACGAGCACTCGTAGATGGGGTGGGCGAACCTAATACAATGTTTATCGACTCTAATCTTTAAACTAACAAAGTGATCATATGTATAAAACTTTTTTTTTTGTAATTCCTCCATTCCCAACCACTCTCTCCATCACTCTTTCATCGTCGCACAACGCTCGTGTAATCTGCACATGTCGTCGATTCCTACTTGTGCCTCCAGGCAATGCTAAAACATTGGTATAAAGGGCACACAAAATTCTGTGAAGTATTCCTTTTCTGCTAGTCTAGTCCAATTCGTGAAGAGTTCTCAGAGATAAAAAAAATATTATAATATGAAGCAGTAAAAAAAAAACTCTGGGTTTATAAAAACTAGCTGTCTTTAAGTATCTCGACGTTAGGGTATCAAATGCCCTAAGATACTGCATTTTCAATCGTCCGGACTTATCATTAATTTGAATTTATTAGATGTTCCTTAAGTCTTTTCTGAAAAACCAATAGTGAGTTTACGTTTTTCACTGTTTCTGGAAGATTGTTGTTTATACGCAGAGAATCATTGGTTGCATCGTTCTTTGGTCGATCAGTTCTGGCGTAAGGTATTACAAAATTGTTCGCATTTCTTGAATTATATGGATTTATTTGTGATACTTTTATAAAGGGGCTTCGTTCCGATTCACAGGAAATTAGACATTTGAAGATAAACTTCTCCATAGTAATGATTTGACTGTAGGTGAGTGCATTGGTCCGTTAATACACTAGTCTTGTTGGAGTGAGAATCGGAAGGTTTAAAATATTTTTATAGGCCTTAGTTACTATCCTGGATATAAGATTAAGGTTTTGCTTTGATGATTGACTCCAAAGGACCACCGCATAATGTAGCTTTGTTAGTACAAATGCATTTAACACAAGTTTCTTTATATGCATTGGAAAACCTTCATATCTTCTCAAGACTCAAATTATTTATGTGTGGCAACCATGTCAAACCATGATCTATGGTAGGACCGAGATATTTAATTTCAAGCACTCTTTGCAAGTTTTCGCCGTTAATTTTTCGATCAACTTCTATGTCTTCCTTATTCTTCTGTTTAAAAATCATGCATTTTGTCTTTGTAGTCTTCAATGCTACCTTGTTTTCGATAAGCCATGAGCGATATTTATTTAGATCCTCGTTGACAATATTCTCCATGGCAATTTTATCATGTCCTGAATAAAGAAGTACAGTATCATCAGCATATAATGTATGGTGAGCTTTCAAATTATTGGTGTATAGCAAAAACAAGGTTGGTCCAAGTATGGATCCTTGAGGAATCCCCGATTTCATTGATGCTAGATTGCTCAAGACATTATTAACTGATGTTCTTTGGAATCTTCCTTCCAAATAACTTTTAAAAAGCTGTTCCGGTTTTCCTTGTATACCACACGATTCATGTTTTTGAAGTAACAGGGCTTGATCAACCGTATCAAAAGTTTTCCTCAGGTCCACAAAAATTGCAATAACATAATCTGCTTTATCAAGACTTTCATTGATGTAACGTGAGACAGAAAGTAACGCAACGAAAGTACTCTTGTTCTTTTGAAAGCCAAACTGCTTCGGATTTATGATGGAATTGTCCATTAAAAAAGATTTTAAACCATTGTTTACAAGTTTTTCGAATATTTTGCTAAAGGCTGTCAAAAGCCCAACAGGGCGGTAAGTATTCGGGTCCAGATGATCTCTTCCTTTGAATATTGGAATTATTTTTCCCAGTTTCTTTTTATCCAGAAATGTTCCATTTCTAATATGCTCGTTTATAAAATTTTCCAGTGGTTCAGCAACCTCCTCTTTGACTAGAATAATTTCATGTGTGGCAATGTTGTCAATACCTGGTGCTGCATTCTTTTTTCAAATTTTCGATTGTATTTAATACTTATCCTTTAGTCATTTGATGAATGTGAAAAATGGCCTTAGGTGGGCTATTTATGATTTTGAAATATCTAGTTGACTTTTCACCAAGCTCCCTGGTAATTTTTTCACAAATTGTTGAAAAAAAGTGGTTTAGCGAGTTTGCTGTGATGAATTATCTTTTACGTCATTCATTTTTCTCCACGTTTCGTGTGAGTTGTCCGCCGCTGTTTCCAATCTTCTGGAATAATATGAAAATTTAGCTTCTCTTATGAGACGTTTTGATTCTTTTAGGGCTTGGTTACAGAGATGTTTAAGTGCTTGATCCTCAGCGTTCCTTTTGTATTTTTATGAGCCTTCCTTTTGTTAACACTAGCCTCAATAACTTTCTTTGTTATCTATGTATGTTGTCGACATCTGATCTTTTTCTCAATGGTAAAGTCATGATTGGACTTTGTAATCATATTTTTGAGCTCCATAAGGTTTTCAGGTTTTCGATTTGTTAGCAACTGTTGAAATTTCGATTTGAAAAGATCCTTGTCTCAATATCTGAATATTTTGTGAGTAGGTATTTGCTTACTGAGACTTTGGCTATGGACGATAATTTTAAGAACACAAGGATCTAATTCCGGCCAGTCTTCAAGTGTGAATTTAATGTTTTCAGCAATTTTTTTACAATTGTTGCTATGTGATCTAGGCAGGTACTTGAAGTCGGGTGAGTAATTTTTCTTTATTGGCAATGACCGCTCCGTTTGTTTTCAGGGTATCCGATTCTGGAAATTCTGCAATCACTGTGACTAGATTTTTTTCAGTAGCGTAAATTGAGACAATTGGGATTATAGTAAGTGCCGAATTTTAGTTTTTTGAATGCGGAAATTATTTCAATTATTATTATATTATATATGTCAGATGTTACTCTCTTTGTCACGAAATGAATTGCATTTTTTTAATATAAATCGCTACCCCTGCTCCTCTTCCGGGCCAGCAGGAGAAAACGGATCTATATCCGGGAATATTGTAATACTTTGCTTCTTCAGGATAGATCCATACTTCGTTTAGTATAATCAGATCCGTTTCAGGATTCCTCTGCAAGTAAATTTGAATATCACTCAGCATGTGTCGTAGGCTTCTTTTTGTGTTTGGGAGGCGAATGCGATGTACGCATAGAGTGTGGGACTCCCATGCTCACAAGAAGGCGACTGGACTACCCACTAAACACCTCCCCTGTCAACCTGAGAACCCACCCTGGAACCGTTTGACACATAACTTCGGGCCAGGTCTCGTTTTGTTTGGCCGTGAGGCACCTTCAAGCTAGGGATCCCTTTCCTAGCGGGAGGGGAGACGGGAAGAGTAAGTGCCAGTCCCTTTTATCTTTTAGGACTTCCCGAGCATAATGTGCTACCTGATTCCATTTGTCAACCGATTCGAGCATCACCGCGACTTCATTGTCCGGGGTGAGCTCTCCCGTCTCCCTGTAGAGGTCCCTTCACAGCCGGACCAATTGTGTGCACACAAAATATGTGTGGCAGGCGTTGTCCTCTTATCCTAGGCAAAACCGACAATCGGGTGACCGTTACTTACCAATCTTGTGCAGGTAAGACTGAAAACACTCATGTCCGCTCAAAAGACGGGTCAGGTAGAAGTCAGTCTCACCATGCCTTCAATTTGGCCACGGTCACACATTCGGGATGAGACGCGCAGTCTACTCTTCGTGCAATTCACCCAAGACTGCTGCCAATCGTTGAGCGAGCTCTGTCTCTCCTCGCGGGCAACCGTCTCCCTTGTATCCTCGTTTCGGCACAGGTGAGTAGCGCGGCGCTCTCTAGCAAGGAGGGCGACAGGCATCACGTCTGCAATAACTCTCATCGACGAATCAGAGACTGTCGGATACGAAGATGCGATCTTCAGTGCTCCTCTTCTCTGTACCTGTGCCAAACGTTTTCGGTACACCTCCATACTGAGAGCATCGTCCCATACTTCTGCTGCGTATGGTAGCACTAAGCTTACAGCACTCATCAAGAAGCATCTTCTTGATGGGCTGGGCCCCCTACGTTGGCCATAAGTCAATTCAGAGCCGATATACCCAAAGCAGCCTTCTCAGCCGTTGCCCTGATTTTCTCAGAGAAACTTATCTTTGAGCCGACCACTAGCCCCAGGTACTTCACCGATGGCTTCGATTCGATTCTTATATCTCCAGTACTGATCATACTTACTCTAAGGATTCTCTTTTTTGTCAAGATGACCAATTTAGTTTTCTCCAGTGCTAAACTGAGCCCGCGAGCAGTCATCCAGTCCCTCACTCGGCGCATCAGCAAACCTAGCCCAAGTTGTGCTTGTTCAACGGTACGTCCAGTGACCAGAGGCGCATCCCGAGTCTCAGTAGCCCGTCGTAAGACACGTTCCCCAGGTCCGCACCAAGGATAGATCCCTGGGCAACACCCGATGTTATATCTATCCTTCGTTGGCCCTGTGTCGTATTGCAGAACAGGCTTCGGTCTCTTAGGTAGTTCCTCAAAAGCCGCATTAGATATTCTGGAACGGATCCAGAATATCCAACCATCTAGCGGAGTCGAAGGCGTTCCTGACGTCGAGTGTCACCAACAGGACGATCCGTCACTTGGTGCGACTATATGCCTCTGCCTTTTGGACCAAGTTCATCACCTCGGCAATCGCATCAATGGTAGAACGTCCTACTCTAAAGCCATACTGCCGAGGAGATAGGACCCCAGCAGCACAACTCGCATCAGTGAGTCTTCCCTTGATGAGTTTCTCTAGCACATTCCCAGCCGTGTCTAGCATGCATAACGGGCGGTATGCAGACGACGATCCGCGATTTTCCTTCCCCTTGGTGATCAGCACGAGCCTCGCCACCTTCCATTGTAGACCATCTGGACCTGGATATTTCCTCGTTTTCAATGAGTGGACTGCCTCCTCCAGTTCTAGCTGTGTGAAGAGTGGGTACTCGACAGCTGTTTCACCATGGACAGCGTCAACACGGACGGGATGGGCGGGGAAGAGTCCCCGCACTATCGCGTCCATCTTTTCCGCGTCATATATGCAAGGCTTCCGTAGGGCAATGAGCTTCGGCATGACCAGCTTGCAGCCAAAGCCCCACGGATCCTTGTTCACATTGTCCACTAGGTCTTGCAAGCAGCGAGCCTTGCTATTGTTGATCGATTTGCGAAGGCATTTCTTGGCCGACTTATATGCAGCCTTCCGGTTGCATGCCTCGTCACGGTTCCGCGCCTGTTGAGCCTTACGTCGAAGCTTGTGACACTCCCTTTACTTTTCAGCGATTTCAGCTGACCACCAGTACACTAGGGGTTCGCCCATCCGGGGGTTCCGACGGAGCATAGAAGCGCAGCAAGCAGTAGTAATGATGCTCATAGTAGAGTTCACCACGTGTTGAACTGCCAGTTCTTCCGTCCCCTCCGAAGCTCCCTGCAGCGGCTCATCTGCTCTGAGCACCTCGACGAACCTCTCGACGTCTATCCTTCCGATGTTCCATCCAGTTAGAGAAAGCCCAGAGCACGGACGTCGGGAGACAGCATCACTTATCTCAAGCTGAATGCACTGATGATCACTGGCTGAGTAGTCCTCTAATACTTATCAATTGTGTATCCTCCGTACTAAGGACTCCGGGGCGAATGTCACGTCCAATATGGTTGCCTCACAAACAATACGGTGGAAAGTCGGCGTATTTCCGGTGTTGAGTACGACGAGCGCCGTCCTGGCCGCCATTTCCAGGATTCTTTTTCCCCACAGATCTGAGGCATGTCCCATTTGATTGCTTTCGCGTTGAAGTTTCCCCCAACGAGTATTTCGCCCTCCGTGTTCAAGACAGCCCCCTCCAGAGCATTCAGCTTGGCTTGGAAAGATGATATCGATTCGTTCGGCGTTAGGTACACACTAAAGAAGGTGGTCCCTGAGCACCGAACCCACACAAAATCATCCTCCCGTCCACAACTATCCGCTTGGAAATCACTGTTTCGAACATAAATGGCGACAGTGCCAGTTTCGTCAGAACACCATAATACAGGGCTTTTATCATGGTGTTGCTCACTCAGCAGCAAGAAGTCGGCTTTCATGTCCCTCGCAAACTGCTCAAGCAAATTTTGGGCGGTTGAACTGCGGTGTAGGTGTAGCTACAGGATGCGGGTCATCGGAGTTCTGATTTTGCCTGGGCTAGGGCTTCCTGGAACACCCGGCATTTTCCTCATCCCAAGACGTATCCAAAACCAGGTTTTGGATCAACATCCTTGCAAACAATACAGTGTGCCTCCTTCGTACACTCTTATCTTTTATGTCCCATTTCAACGCATTTGTAACATAGGGAACTCCTATCGGGTTCTTTGCATACTTGTGTGGTGTGACCATAACCAAGGCATTTGAAACATTGAAGAGGCGTTGCTCTTCGCCGTATCCTACAGACAACCCATCCAAGTCGTACTTTGCCCTTGTTCAGGAATTGTTCGGCGTCCTTTTCGGTCAAGTCAATGATGGCCATGCGTTGTCCCCTGTTGTTTTCTGGAGCAGCATCGCTTCAATCCTTCCCACGCTAGAGAACTCCCTTTTGCTGGCCTCCTCTATGTGATGCAGCCAATGTCTGGTATTTCGATCGTTGCCATCGGCTCGAGCGAGGCTATAGTTGCACTTTTGCCGAGGACTTTCTTTACTGCGTCGCAGAATGCTTCCTTATTGTCGGCCTCTACCCCGAATTCGACTAGTATGTAGCCCGACCGCGTTGGTCGTACTGCTTTAATGGCAGCGTTAGTCTCTGCGGGCCTTAAGTTTCCCCTGATGTCCCGCAGCACCTTCACGTAGGATCGGCCATCTTGGGGTTTTACTAACAGTGCCTGCTGCCAGGGTCTTCGTTGGGGCTTCAATCTTTCCTGTTTTGCATCAGGTCTTTTTTCTTGTTGGGCGTCCGTGCGGTCTTTACTTTCTGGCACTTTTTGGAGGAGTTTTTTTGCGGCTTTTTTCGGTCCTTTTGTAAGCACTGTCTAGAGCCCACGCCCATCAAGTGCCTCTTCCTTCCTTCTTGTATCCCGATCTCCTTCGATTGGGCTAGACGCAATTCTTTTATTGATTTTTAATGGTGGAGCTATCTGCATGTGGCCTTTTATCTCCCCCCCCCCCAGCACTTCTTTCGCCTTCTGCTCGTCTTCAGCCTTTAATTAGTTCCTCTAATAATGCCCTATGCGGTTTAGTAGCTCCTCTAGTTCAAGGAGCCCAAGCTTTACTGCTTTGCTGAGTTTTGGCGAGTCACATGCAGATTGTATTCTTTTCAGAACATCTCCCGCTTTTCGGAATAGCCTTTCTTCTTCATGTCATTGGGCGGTAATTGTACTTTGCAACCATCCTTGGGAGAGTTTAGCGGCTTCCGTTTTCAAATATAGTACTTCCGCCACATTTTTGACGTCACAATCACATAATGTCGCTTCATTTGCCTGGCCACTCATTTCTTTTCCTGCCGTAATCTCCTCGTTGGCTTCAGAAATCTTCTTTATTATGTCGGGATTTACGACCCTAGAACCGGTCGCTTCGTAACGATCGAATTCTCGATGTTCTTTATATTTTCTTCCACCGCTCGAACACCTGTAGCGTCCTGTAGAGTTTCCTGCTTTTCCTTAATAGGACGTTCTGGCGTGCGCATCATTTTTTGCTGCACCCGAATGCCGCAGGAATCTCAGTCGGGACCAGACTGTCTGCTTATCTTAGTTTTTCGTCCGTCCTCACTGTCATTGTATTATTCGTCGTTTTTGTCATCGTTAGTACCGCTCTCGATGCACTGTTAACATCTTTGCTCCAACCGCTGGTTGCGTCGTCGCTATTATTTTTGACTTCTTTTTTGGGGTTTTTTGATCTTTTTAATATGTTTTTGATTGCTCCAGTTTTATTGGGTCCCGCCTCGGAGCCGCTTCCTCCATTCGTGTATCTAATCGCCTTTTTGGTCCCATGGTTATCTTTGCAGAGCAGGGAGGTCATGATAGGGTTGGCACAAGCCCTTATGGGGACAAGTGCTCAGAGCCAGACCAGCGCTAATCGGGAGTTCGTCTCAACCGAACCTACACCACCAACCCAATGGTGCGAACTTCGTACGTACTCCGAGGCCAGCCAAGGTTTTACCGGGACGGAGACGGTATGATAGTTGAATTGGAGCCGTTCGCACACGAGTGTCACCTCGGTGCTACTGTGCAAAGCAACTAGGTCCAAACCATCATATCCGCCAGCCCAAAGCCAGTTCGTTGTCCAAAGCGTAGCCCAGATCTAATCAGGGTCGCTACCTGTCATCCCAGGAGGATACCTCACGGCGCCCCCCATACCCTCAGGTGCGTTGGGGCGGCGCTCCCCAAAAAATGCTAGCCTCCCAGAGTACTCTTGTCGACCGGCATTCCCCCTGCGGGAATTTCCTCGGGTACGTGGGGGCGGAGCTCTCCCTGCGGGGTTGGGTTTCAGTTTGGATTCTGGAACAAGATCGTTATATTTACTCTTAATCTAATCGCTCACATCATTTCTCCTTGTTAGGAGCTTGTAGATTCCAGCTATAACTTGACAAACGTCGTCGTAGACAGTATTTTTGGATTTTGGGGGAGACATAGAATACGCTAATACATAGGTTAGCTCTTTCCAGCTTTATATTAATTACTTTATGCTGGAACAATTTTTATTCTGGAGAGGTTAATAACTCGATCATAAAGGAACTATGTACTGCAATTAATGCACCACCTCCTCCTGGTTGTCCTGTGCTGTGAGGACCTCTATCTTCTCTCTATATACTCCAGTTATTGTCAAGGATCTCTTCGTTAATATGGGCATCATCCAAACATGTTTCGAAAAAGGTAACGATATTAAAATGGCACAATTTTGCTCAAGAAAAAGTTTGTTTAACTTACTACGCATACCACCATCGTTCTGGTAACACAATTTATAATTTATCTATTTACTGGGGATGAAAACATTTATAATGCTATTCTCTTGCCCTTTGCAATGGCAAGATACGGTTAGAACTAACGTGGGATGTGTAGGTTTCAAGATCTTTCTTTGCCTAGTTTAGGGTGATACCAAGTTCTTCATGGTAGGAAAAATATAGAACATGAAGAGCCTCAAGATCGATTTTAATGGCTCTCGCTATCTCTCGCCGAGGGCTCTCGCACAAGAGGTCAAGTGACGAGAGCAACCCTGTACATTCTCGTTTATTCATTACGTACGAATGGATGCGTTAGAAGTCACGGCAGCAGTAAGTTTATGTGCTATTAGCTATTTTAACTATATGCAAATCTATCATCCAAGAACAGTTAAAAAAAAATGGCGTAAACGGAGATGGTAGACGCTCACTATGAATCGAAATAGAACATGGTAAGCAAAGATTTTTTGTGATTTACTCTTTTATAACTTCTTTTATTCTGTTTTATTTTCACAGAGTTCATATTTGCTGTCAAGGACGAATAAGTGATGGTGGCGTATTTCGACATAGCGTACTGAGGCACAAAATTTGTTCTGATGATCTTAATTCACCATCACCGACATCACTGCCAGGCTCAAATAATGCCATTCTCTATGTTTTCTTAGGAGATGGGGCTTTTGCTCTTAGTACGCACGTTATGAAACCATATCCTGGTGCCCACAAGATAGGCACACTAAAACACATTTTTAATAGCAGGCTTGCTTCTTCTCGTGTAGTTGTGGAGAACACTTTTGGTATATTGGCTTCAAAATTTAGAATTTTTCGGAAGCCAATATTGCTTAATTCAGAAAAGACAGTTGTCCTAGCAATGACATGTATTTTATTGCTTAATTTCTTCCGCAAAAGTGCTACATCAAAAAGAATTTATATGCCCTCGAGAACTGTGGATATTTATGACCAAAATGGTGTATTGGTTCAGCTGGGCTCCTTGAAGAATGAAGTTAAAGAGTTCGAAGGAACCTGTGCCATAAGATCTTTGCCAAATATTCCCAGAAGATCTACACTTAATGCAAAAGAAATACGAGAAGAATTCACAACATATTTCTGTACATATTGATGTATAAAACTTTACGCAATTCTAAATAAAAACGTTGTTAGTGTTTGTTTGCATTTATACAAATGCCCCGAAAACGAGTGCATAAGCTCAACCGCAAACCAAATCAGTTCATACACTTCTTCACTTCCAGCTCCAGATTTTGATGCACAATTTAAGCCTCTTAAGTGTCCTCTATGTGTCGCCATCAGTGATGTCTTCTTTTTTTAAGCCTTCAACTGGTAAATCCATTTGCTCCGAAATTCGAGCCCACGCATCGTGCAGCTTTTTTGTCCTTGTGAAACGGATGCATTGGATCCCATAATACAGGCTCAGTTTGGTAGACTTCTAAAAAGTTAAGTTCTATGTCGTTACTCCACATTTTCAAAATACGATTTCACGATTCGACAACTTGAACGAAACTGAACCACGCGAGAGGTAAAAGAATGCCCTCGTGCTACCTCGCGAGGCTAAGCGAGGCCCTTTGACTCGCGCACAAAATACCGACACGGAATGGAGAGCTAACGAGGCGAGGCGAGACAAAACAAGACAACATGAGAGTAGCATGTTCACTCTTGCACTCGTCGTGCCTCGCTGGATCTCGAGAAGAGTATACAGGCGCCTCAAGACCTTCTCTTTGAATCGCGATTCTTAGACTTGTTTTCGTTTAACCGTCTATGCAAGTTGTTTCTGGTGTCTTGTGCATATATGACAGGTAAAGCCGAACAAATTCATAGATTTTATTATCTCTAAGTCGAGATATTAAATATATTTTTTCCAGGTCAGCACCCAAAACCATAGTAGCCTCTATTTAAGCACAAAAGATCAAGAGTCAGAACTCAATGCATTGATTTTTAGAGAGATAAGTATGGTCGAAAATGAATTTTTACAAATAGATCACAATTTAGCAATAGAAATTAAAAGCACGAATTTAAAGGATATTTTGGAAAACTTTCATTAATAAGGCGAAGAAATTGATGAATATGCTGATACAAATTAAGGAAGAGAGCGTGGGTAATATAACTTTTACAACCCATTAACATCTAAATAAGCTTAGAAATTTTTCACTTTCAGTTGACTCCTTCATAGAAGGCCTTCAACATTTGATGAAAATTGTAGATTTTCGTCAGCGGAAGAGAGAAATTGAAGGGTTCAATCTGATCCATCATATACTTATTTACCACGACCAACAAATTGAAAAGTCTGAAGGGGAGAAACAAATCCAAATAACAGCTTATTTCATCCCACAATTATACGTATTTTATTGGGTTTATTCTAAAAAATAAATTTCTAAATGATTGCTCCATTTCACATATGTTTCTGCATGCACCCGTATCGAATATTATTAAGTATAATTTCCAAAAACACACACAGTCCGCAGAATGGAATACCTACTCCACGATCAAGGAAATATAAATATTCAAAGCCTGAAATAAAATTTTATTTTATTTGAAATTGCCTCTAAAAGTAATTAGAGGACTAAATAATTGAGTTGTATGAGAACAACTGAAAAGAATTAAAAGTTATAATAACCTTCGAAATAATTCTGAGTTATGTGGGGGCCTTTATTGTTTGCCCGAAACCATTTAGGAACAAACAACATTTTTTTTATAAACCCGTCGGCCCTTGCTTTTTTGTGTGAGCAGACGCGTTTCGACTACTTTGAGTCATCTTCCCGATCCATCCTACAACTATATAAAGTCATTCCCTTCAACACATCCTTAAGACACTGAAGATAACTGAAAGTAGTTGAAATGCGTCTGCTCACGCAGCAAGGCAAGGCCCGACGGCTTTTAAGGAAAAAAGAGAATTGACCTGCGGATACCAAATAAACAAAATTATCGACTACAACACTGCCAGCCAGGCAAAACTGTTGCGATTATTCCACAACCTTACCCTAAACCTTCATCGAATAAAAGCAAACATATGGTTTAACAGAAAGTGTTTAAAAAACAATATAACACCTGCATTTGCAGGAATCTGAATGAAGAAAAACACAATTGCTGCACGAAACACACAACGTAGCGCACAAATACACCGCATCAAAAATGAAATAAGAACACTGTACACAAAAAAGGACGAAATCAACCGACACCTATTACATTCACACTTAAAATTAACTAACATTATAAAAACTGAAAATTTTCTAGAGTTTTACAATGACGTGAGACAAAATATTGATATTTAGCTCAAAACTAAATATGAGACCATGACAAAGAAATTTGGCTAAAGGATGAAAAAACAAAACCAAATAACTACACCAGCGCACAGAGTCTTCTATCTACGGACTGGAAACTTATCAGTTACGCCTTTTACGACACAAGAAATGGAGCTGTTCGGTAAGGGACTGAAACACAACTTATATAACACAAACCACAATAAAGACCTAGAACAGCTAGTAATCGACACTGAACTAGCCATTAACAAACTGCCGCAGGAACAACAGACACATGCAAGACATACTGCAGTAGACATACTACAAAAAATACGCACTAGCATAAACCAAACGAATTTTCACGAAGATCATAAGATATTAAGACACATTCAGAAAAAACTTAAAGATAACCTACTAACAGTGACAAATGCTGACAAAGGACATACAACGGTGATCCAAAAAACAACGGACTACGTACAAAAACAACAGACTTCATTAACGCCACGGGATACAAACTGTTGTTTACCCACCAATAAGTTCCAAGCGGACCAACGTACTGTCATTATACAATCTCCACTAAACATTCCTCCTAATACTGAGCACCGCTACATAAACCCAAATCCATGTACACCACCCCTAAAAGCACAACCTAAACTCCACAATGCCAATATTCGTATCCGTCCTGTCGTCAACTACCGCCCAGCTCCTGTATACCAATTAGTACGGTCCTTGGCAACGATAATGGCTGATGTCATGCACCTTGACGACAAATACGCATTAAAGAACAGCCGTGAGCTAGCGAAATCTACCGCCTCTTTAAAATTGACTGAAACTTGACGACTTTTATCACTAGACATCACTAACCCCTATACGTCTATACCCGTCGATGAAACACTGGCCATACTAAAAGAAAAACTTTCATTCAACAACAGCCGACGATTCATGGATCAACTGCTCAATCTCATAAAGACCACAATCAAGCAGAACTATTTCAAGTTCAAGAACAACACATACATTGCCACGGACAGTCTGAGTATGTCACATCCAATGTCCTCAATTATGTCAGAAATATTCTTACAATCTTTGGATGAAGTCGTTATACCCAAAATTGTCAAAAGATCAATGAAATATTTTACAGACGATATGTGGATGACTGTTCCATTGTTATTGACTTACAAGAAAATAAACAAGACGAACTACTTACCTATATGAATGTAATTCACCCGAATATAAATTTCACTATAGAAAAAGAAACAAACGAACAACTCGGACCCAACCGTGGTACGCAAACAAACAAGATCAGACTACTAAATATACAGAAAACCAACCAAAACTGTCGCAGTTTCGTACGAGGTGACCGATATACCCCTCAGGAGCTGCCACATCAGTCACCTCGGGGCAGCTCGACTGCGGGGTTCCAGATGACCACGAACCCATATATATATATATATATATGTTGCAGCATGGCAGTGCTGCAAGCTCTATCGAGCAGTAATTTCCACTATTACGCAGTGGTGGCGAACTTATAAGAATAAAGAACAATGTAGTTCTTTCACTTAGGACAACCAGCAATCCTCAAACAAAATTTCTTATAAGTTCGCCACCACTGCGGAAATTACTGCTCGATAGAGCTTGCAGCACTGCCATGCTGCAACATATATATATATATATATATATATATATATATATATATATATATATATATATATATATATATATATATATATATATATATATACATATATATATATATATATACATATATATATATATATATATATATATATATATATATATATATATATATATATATATATATGGGTTCGTGGTAATCTGGAACCCCGCAGTCGAGCTGCCCCGAGGTGACTGATGTGGCAGCTCCTGAGGAGTATATCGGTCACCTCGTACGAAACTGCGAGATTTTTAATGGAACCAGCCCATATGCTGGAACCAGCTGAAGTCCATCGAGCGAATAATGCTATTATGTTGATAGCTAAAATGCTCGGGTGAAAGAACAATGTAGTTCTTTCACTTAGGACAACCAGCAATCCTCAAACAAAATTTCGCACAACCAAAACTGATCATACCATATACGAAACATGTAACCACCCCGCACAACATAAGCTAGCAGCGTGCAGATCAATGGTGCAGAGGCTTCACTCTATCCCCATGACTCCTATTAACCACTCCAACGAACTAAACCATATTTACAGAATAGCTAATAAAAACGGATACAAACAATGCAACATTGACAAACTTATTACTCAGTACAAACAAAAACAGGAACGCCAACCGACTGAAACTCATAAGAACGACCACAATCAGTGGATTTCGTTAACATACCTAGGCAAAGATACATACAAACTATCAAACTTCCTTAGGAAATACAAACTTCAAACTGCAGTCAAAACGAACAAAAACATTGGTAACAAACTGAAACCAAAACTAAATGAAACATCAATATACGAAAACAGCGGCATATACAAACTGACATGCAAGGACTGCGACATGGTATACAAGACGTGCTCCAAAATAAACGATATCATTGTCATAAATTTTTGTTGTGGTGCCATCTGTGAGTGAGATAGTGCGTTGGAAAGTTACATCCCTCCCTGACTTCATGTGAAAGTTTGGTGACATTCGGTTCAGTGGAAGCAAATTTATTGTATCTAAAGTGACAGTTTATTTGTGTCATCGGTACAAAACTGAGTTTCAAGCAAAGAGCTAATATCAAATTTTGTTTTGAAGTCGGTTAAAATGTTTACCGAAACATTTGAATTGATGAAAAAATTTATTGCGATGATTGCCTATCTCGTGTCAGAGTTCATGAGTGGTTTACACGTTTCAGAGATGGTCATGAGGACATAAATGACGATGAACATACGGGCCGCCCAAAATCAGTGATCACCGAAAGCTCCATCGAAATTGTGCGTAAATTTATCAAAAATGAGCCGAAATCATGGAATCGGAGTTGAATATCTCCAAAACATGGATTTATCGCATTTTGACCGATCATTTGGGCTTACGAAAGGTCTGTGCACGTTTTGTTCCGCACAAGTTAACTGATGACCAAAAATTGCTCAGAATTCAACATTTGAAAGACACCATTAAAGAGGCGAGAAAAGACGAGAACTTCCTTTACAACATTGTAACTGGTGATGAAACGTGTTGTTTTCAATATGACCCCAAAACCAAGCGTCAACGTGCCGAATGGAAGGCCCCAGACGAGCCACCATCCTAAAAATCGCGTTTGGAGAAGTCAAAAATCAAGTCGATACTTATTTGTTTTTAGGATTCCAAGGGAATTGTCCAGAAGGAGTTCGTCCCAACGAGCCAAATCGTCAATGCAATTTTCTATCTTGGCGTTTTGTCGAATTCGGCCTGAACACCGCGAAGGAGGAAGCTGGCGCTTATTGCATGATAATGCATCATCTCATCGATCCACTCTTGTGACTGATTTTTTGACTAGAAATCGCATTTTAACCATCAATCACTCACCATATTCGCTCTCTGTGACTTCTACCTATTCGGAAAATTGCATTTGGCCATGAAAGGAAAACGCTTTGCGTCCATAGAGGGCATCCAAAAGGCTTGTACCGATGACCTGAAACACTCATTCGAAAAGCTTTTGGATCGCGCAAAATAGTGTATCGAGGCGGGAGGAGACTACTTTTAATAAATAAACTCGAATTTATCAGAACAAAGCTCCTGTCGTTTTTATTTTAGCTCAGTATCGTTTATTTTGGAAGGTACCTTGTATAGAGGAAAGACAATACAAAGAGCACTTACGATCTTTCTTACACAACGAAGCAGACTCCAATTATGCGACGCATCTACAAAACCACACACACGAGCCTGACGCTTTGACAAACTATATGAAATTGCTACACAAACAAAGCAAATGACCGAAACTTGATATGCTAGAAAGGCTTGAAATATATAAACATAGAAAAACAGAAGGTAAAATTATCAACGAACAACGGAAGCGAGATGAAACAGAACAAAGGGACATCCAACAAGCAAAAAAACAAAAACCTAATATCCCTCTACCTGGCCTAATTTAGACTTGGCGGAATTTACTACCTGACCTAATTACCCATCTGCTCAACCCATCCTACGACTATATAAAATCATTTCCTTCAACACATCCTTTAGACACTGAAGATGACTCAAAATAGTCGAAACGCGTCTGCTCACACAACACAGCAAGGCCCGACGGCTTTTAAGGAAAAAAAAGAATTGGCTTGGGGTACCAAATAAACAAAATTATTGAAAAAACTATTTATCAATGAAGAAGCCTCGTTGCACCTTTAAATCTTAAACGTTTTTTCACTGAACGTAATTGTGTTGGAAGTCAAACAAAACGTCTTCATTAGAGCTTTCCAAAACAGGACTTCGAACACTTTTACCCGCTACCTACAGGAGGAAGAGAAATATACAGAAAATTACCCCCTCCCAATTGGACATCTTTCATCCGAAAAATTTTAAAAATAAAACATGGAGGTACGTCTTTATGAGTGCAACAGCGACAAATACGTTGGAAGTCGAAATTTATAAATTTCATTTATTTCCCAATCAAATCGTTTGATCACCCTTATACTAAAACAATGTCGATCGTTACGGAGTCTTTTAGAGGGTCCTTTCATCTGAAAAGTTTCATAAAAATCGAATCATATTGACAGAGGATTAGTCATTTGCATTTTATCCAGTTATAACAACAAAAACAACGCTGGGTTTTCCTACTATATAGGCTTTGTATCGATCCAGACTCTGCAGTTTTGATTGGATCTTTTTAAATTTTTCAGATAAAATGCACGACATAAATATCTTTAAGATACTATTCAGCCAATGATATTCGTTGTATTGGAATGAAATGGCGACCGGTTAAAATGAAGTAACTATGGCTTCTGTTTCTAACCAGGCATTTAATGGACATATTGTTCTTTGTTGGTTCTCGAAGTTGTCCGTTGCATAGAGTATTTGCATATCGTACGTTAAGTACAAACCCCTTCTGACATGAGTTTACCCAAATTGTTTTGGACTGCTTTTACATATTTCAGCGACTTCATACAGAAAAACTAAGTTTATGAAAATCATTTTTCAACTACTGTGAGTAGCCCGAAATACTCAATACCAACTCGAGTTCAATTATTAAAAGTCGATACCGTAATCAATTTTACTTATCAATTCATTTTACGACTTTTAACGCACATTCACTTTGAACTGCCCACTTGCATGGATAATAAATCGATTTTGAATTCAATACGAGTAAAGTGGGAGCAAGCCACTCATGGTTTGGGTTAAATGTAATCCATTCATGGAACTACTATTATACGAGTAGGTAATGGAGTCAACGCTGATTGGAGATTTGCGACTTGGCTTACTGCTAACTATAATTATTTTGTTCATGGTACTCGTAAGTGGATAAATTGAACCAATCTACGTTTAGCTGATTATATGCTTCAGGTGACAATTCGCAACTTGCTGTGGAGCACTCTTCAAGTGCATTTAATACTTTGAGCTGAATAGAGTGAATACACTCGTATGGCTTATGTTACGGATAATTGGCGAGAAAGGGGGTTATATGAGAATAATTGATAGCTAAGATATGAGTTAATGTGTGGGCGTAATTCTAGTTGCCATACAGAAACAAGAAAAGTATATTTTAATTGGCAAGATGTATTTTCTTTCGTTCGAAATTAAAAGTTCTTGAAAAGAGTTAGAAGACAATTATTAGTTCTTTCTCGTCTATTATTTTGATTGCAACATTGATGGAAGTGGAGATTGATGAATGCTCCCCACAGAAATGACTCCTCTTACCTCTCCTTACACTTTGCCTAAAGTGGCGAAGCGTATTATCTTCAACTTTAAAAAAGACAGCGGAAAGCGGTATTTAGTAGCTTATTTCGAGACACGCTTGGAGAATCTACAGCAACAGTGGAGAAGCTGTGAGGAAATGCATGCAGCTGCACATCAAACTTTGGAAAAAACTCCAGAGCAACTCAAGGTGTATAACGAGGAGTATGAGTCGTTAGAGGCCTTAGTACTGGAGTATGTGACGCTGTTTCGTTCAAAGATGTACGAATACAGGGGATCCATGGAATATACCACAGTCGAACCTATAAAGCTAAAAAGGATCCGTATCCCTACTTTCAACGGGCAATACGCGTCATGGTTTGGATTCCGAGATCTGTATAAAACTATGGTGCACGATAATTCACAGTTGAATTCAGTGCAAAAATTACAGTATCTCCGGAATGCGGTGAAAGACGACGCAAAAAAGCTCATCAGCTATTTAAGCATCACCGAAGCCAATTACAGTATCGCTTGGAAGCTATTGTCTGAACGCTATGACAATCATCGAGCCATAGCGCAGGAAGTATTGCAACGATTCTGGGATATCCAGAGATGTGGTAAGAACGTCCTCAACGGTTTTAAACGAGTGCTGGACGTGACCCATCAACTGGAGGCATGTCTACAGTCAGTTGAAGGCGAATCTTTTGATGTTGAAACTCGTAAGGATTGGCAAAAAGAGATTAGTGGAATCTCGACTATGTCAACACTTTCGAGGTTTTTGGAGTTCATACAAAAACGATTATTGATGCTTGAAGCATTATCTGGGAGTTCAAAATCATGGAACAAAAGGACAGTTAGCGTGCACACATCCCATGTTGAGGTCAAGCAGAGTAGTCCAAAATGCAAGGCAAGCAATCGTCTTCTAAGTTATGACACTTTCAAGCAACTTGAACTTCCAGCAAGGCGCAATTTCGTTTCGTCAAAACAGCTTCGCTACAACTGCCTAAGTGACAAGCACAAAAGAACTAGATGCACATCGAAACATAAGTGTAAAACTTGTGGAAAGCGCCATCATTCATTGCTACACAATGCTAAGAAAGTAGTAAACACAACGGTCGAAGTAAAGGCACAGTGTGCACAAGCAAACCACGCTCATAAGCAGACGAACGTGTTGCTGTCAATAGCAATTATTTGGGTTCAAAAACGTACAGGTGAAATAGCAACGCTACATGCTTTGCTCGATACGGGCGCACAACGATCATTTATTACCACTTCAGCAGTTAAACATCTTGGTATCCAGCCAAAGAAGGTGAACGCATCAATTCTTGGGTTGGAGGAAATCAGAAACTTCTAGCTAACGGTCTAGCTTCCATCACCACTTTGGTGGAAAACGAAACTGGAATATCAGAGAGCATCAAATTCAACCCGCTAGTATTAGAAAAAGTTACAGCCTTAATACCTGCACTTCAAGTAGCTTACACGCTTCCAGATGGGATAAAACAATCAGACTTGGCGGATGCATCATTTAATATACCGGCTGAAATCGACATATTGATCGGCGCGGATGTGTATGGTCGCATTCTACTACCAGGGTTTCGTACAAGGAATCCGTGCGCTCAGAATACAAAGTTTGGTTGGGTTCTTTTCGGACTTACTGCGGCTCCATCCAGAAACACAACCAATCAATGCTCTGATTTCTTTTGAAGAATTTGACAACCACCTAAAACAGTTTTGGGAAATTGAAGGTATTACGGAAGAAAAAACCTTGACTGCTGAAGAGATACTAGCAGAAAAACATTATACCGAGCATTGTCAACGTACGGATTCTGGTCGATACATAGTAAGTCTTCTGTTTAAAGCCAGAGAAGAACTGCCATCCTGTGAAACCACTAAGATTGCTCAAATACAGTTTCGCAGACTGGAACAGGCACTCATCCGAAATCCTGACCTATACGCTCAGTATAAAGAGTTTATGGAGGAATACCTCAGGCTAGGTCATATGCAGCTAGTACCGTCAAAAGATGTTGATACAAAACCAAGCTATTATTTGCCACACCACGCAGTCACGAAAAACAGCAGTTCGACTGCCAAGCTTCGAGTTGTTTTCAACGCATCTCAAAAGGGAAAGGGTGGAAAGGCTTTGAATGATATTTTGCTAACTGGGCCACCCATTCAGCAACACATTCTACATGTGCTTATGCGCTGGAGGCAGGATCGATACGTATTCGCCGCGGACATTGAGAAAATGTACCGCCAAATTTGGATCTATGAGGAAGATATGGATTGCCAACGGATACTCTGGCGTTTTAACCCAGAGGAACCTATCCAACATTATCATCACGAAACCGTCACATACGGAACGTCAAGTCCACCATTTTTAGCCATTAGAACGCTTCAATAATTAGCATCAGATGAGCTGTCAAGATACCCTGAAGCAGCTGCCGTGATTCTCAGAGATTTCTATGTTGACGATGTGTTAACAGGCGTGGATGAGCTGGATACACTAGTTAAACCGCAAGCTGATTTGCGGGACGTCATGCAACGTGGAGGATTTAACTTACGAAAATGGACATCCAACCATCCCGATCTGCTGAAACACATTCCACGAGAGGAAAGAGAGACACAAATGTCGTTTGACATCTACTGCTGAAACACATTCCACCAGAGCAAAGAGAGACACAAATGTCGTTTGACATCTATCTTAAAGGTGCCGTTAAAGCACTGGGACTACAATGGCATCCTGGCGCAGACCATTTCACTTTTACAATTAAACGCAACATTCCCAAGGAAATTCCCAAGAGAAACATTCTGTCCGAAGTATTCAAGCTATTTGATCCACTAGGGTGGATCCAGCCATGTATAGTCATTGAAAAAATCACTGTACAAAAACTATGGTCAATGAAGTGTAACTGGGATGATACTCTGCAAGAGGAGGATGTAGAAGACTGGCTTACTGTTCATAAACAACTACCAGTTTTGAACAAACTAAAAATTCCACGATGGATTGGCTGCTCCAATCAAAATCACATTGGATTTTGCGATGCCTTTTCTATGGCCTACGCCGCCGTCATCTACACCCAGGTAAAATCTGCAAGTACTTCGAGTATCAGCCTGATAACATCAAAGGCAAAAGTAGCACCCGTGAAAACACGCTCCGTACCCCGCCTAGAGCTATGTGGAGCCCAGCTACTAGTAGATCTGATGGATCAAGTGGTACAAGCACATAAGTGGAAGCATGTTCCGAAATTCTACTGGACAGACTCTTCCATCGTTCTAGATTGGATTCGCAGCCCTCCATCTAAGTGGAAGGTATTTGTTGCTAATTGAGTAGGAAGTATTCAACGAAAGAGTAGTTCAAAACAATGGCACCACGTTGCAACTAAGGCTAATCCAGCCGGTTTTGCGTCTCGAGGTGTCTTCCCAAAAGATCTCCTGAACTTAAATCAATGGTGGAATGGTCCAAGCTGGCTTTAGACGTTTACTATAGGATCTTGTTGTCCCACCACAGACGATGCGGAAAACGGATCCATCCATCAGGTTACACTAGCGATCGATAAAGCTTTCTTGGGTCCAGAAATTCTAAGCCGCTTCTCATGCATCAGAAAACTGAAAAGGGTAGTTGCATTGTGTCAACGCTTTAGCCACAACACGCAAAATACATCGCTCAAACGAACAGGGGAGCTCACCAGTGGAGAACTTAAAGATGCAGAAACACTCTGCATTCGACTATCACAGACCCATGCATTCCATGAAGAAATCCAACATCTTCAGCGATCAAATACAGTACCGAACAGTAGCAAATTAAGATATCTAGATCCCTGACTTGACATAGATGGTGTCCTACGAGTAGGCGGCCGAATCTATCACGCACTCATCGGCGAAGAAAGGAAGCATCCAGTCATTATTCCAAAGGGAGCATTAGCTCAGCTTCCCATTAAAGAAGCACATCTACAAACACTTCATGGAAGGGTCTTACTAACATTAAGTACATTACGCTGGAAGTACTGGATCATCTCTGGCCACACGATAACACGAAGCATTCTAAAAAACTGCATAACATGCTTCAAGATGACAGCTAAACCGAATGAACATCTCATGGGACTATTACCACCAGCTCGAGTCCGTTTTGAAAAACCATTCCTGGAGACAGGTGTGGATTATGCAGGTCCAATTAACATACGCTGGAATGCAGGACGAGGTTCAAAGACAACTAAAGCGTATATGGCTATATTTGTCTGCATGGCCACCAAAGCTTTCCACTTGGAGCTGGCATCGGACTTGTCGACCCCTACATGCCTGGCAGCGATTCGCCGCTTCATCGCCAGGAGAGGTAAATGTCGCACACTATTCATCGATTGTGGCACCAATGTTCGGGGTGCAGAGAAGCAGCTCAAAGAAGAATACGAAAGGGTAACACGCCAAGCTGGCACTGAGCTAGCCCAAGAAAATATTGAGTGGAAGTTCATCCCTTCCGGTAGTCCGCACTTTGGTGGTCTCTGGGAAGCCGGCGTCAAATCAATGAAGCAACACCTGTACAAGACAATTGGCCAGCAGATTTTGATGGTTGAAGAATTCAACACCCTGCTGGCTCAGATAGAAGCGTGTTTGGATTCTAGACCCTTAACTGACATAATTTCAGATCCATTGGATGTAAGCGCTTTAACACCAGGTCACTTCCTTACGGGAAGCAACTTGTTTGAAATCAAAAGCGATTCAAATGAAGCTGGTACAATATATGAAGCACTCGTTTGGGTACAGATGGTCACGCGATTACTTGAATCGTCTCCAGCAAAGACCAAAGTGGCTTACTCCACGGCCTAATATCAAGGAAAGTAATATCGTGCACCTAAAGTGAATAATCAGCCTGGCACTAGTACAACACTTCACTTCACTTCTATCTGAAATTACAAATGAACTTCTAGAAGAGACCACTATGATTGTGACGCCAAGTAAAACCATATTATCTCCACAGCCACTTCCGAAAGCAACCACTTAACACACAAATACAAAACAGCATTCTGCCATATTCACAGCAACACTCATGAAAATATTCTCAGAAAATAATTTAAGAAAGAGAGAAGGAAAACAGTTAAAATTAATCTAAAAACTTACTAAGAATGTGCATAAAAAACTAACCAAAAACCGAACACAAAAGCTAACAAGACAGCTCAAAGGATAACATTTTTATCAACATTAGTGAGAGACAGCACATGAACATCAAATTTAAATGCACCGAAGATTTTTCGTCTCCAGATGAAGAAGTTCTCTCTTCCAAGATAAAAAGACCCCTATTAAAGTCTCCTGTGTCAAGCTCAACGTAGGAGTGGATGTGAAAAACATTTGTGACGACGATGGTGATGATGATTTTTTTTTCAGAAAATAAAGTAGAAATATGTTTGATTTGTGAAGAGTTCGGAAAATACGAAACATGGTATCGATGTCGAGGTTGTGAGTAGTGGGCTCATAAAGACTGCAGTGGTCTCAATCCCCCTTATTGTGAGACCAAAGGAAGAGTTCTGGCGTCTTAATCTATAATTTTCATATTCAAAACATAAAATAAATTTTCTAAATAATACACGCTTTATAGATTGATAGTGTGTATCATATTTATCGAAAGTACTCGTATACTAAACTACATCGGATGTTGCCCAGTGATCTATCCTGGGTCCGGACCGGTGAAATGTGTCTTACGATGGGCTATTGAGACCGTAGATGCCAGATGATTTACGCTTGATCGGCTATGCGGCTGATGTTGCGGCTCTAGTCGTTGGACGCACCGTTGAACAAGCGCAACTTAGGCTAATACACCGAGTTAGAGACTGGATAACTGCTCGCGGTTTCAGTTTACCACTGGAGACAGCAGAAATGGTCATCTTTACAAAAAAGACAATCCGTAGGGTAATAATGATCAGTATTGGAGACAAATTAATCGAATCGAAGCATGGGGTGAAGTACCCGGGGCTACTGAATGACTTGGAGATGAATTTCTCTGAGTAAATCAGGGCAATTGCTGAGAAGGCTGCTTCGGGAGTATCGGCTCTGAGTCGACTTATGGCCAATGTAGGAAAACCAGCCTATCAAGAAGACACCTCTTGATGAGTGCTTTGGGGTCAGTGCTACTGTACGGAGCAGAAATATGGGGTGATGCTCTCAGTAAGGAGGTATACTGAAAACGTTTGGCACAGGTACAGACAAGAGGAGTACTGAGAATTGCATCTTCGTATCCGACAGTCTCTGATTCGGCGGTGAGAGTTATTGCAGGCATGATACCTGTTGCCCTCCATGCTAGAGAGTGAAGCGCTATTTTCCTGCGTCGAAACGAAGATAAGAGGGAGATGGTTCTCCGCGAGGAGAGACAGCGCTCGCTCAACGATTGGCAGCAGTTTTGGGTGAATTGCACGAAGGGAAGATTTACTGCGCGCCTCATCCCGGATGTGTAACCGTGGCTAAATTGACGGCATGGTGAAACTGACTTCTATCTGACCAAGCTTTTGAACGGGCATGGGTGTTTTCAGTCTTACCTGCACAAGATTGGTAAATCACCATCCCCCGATTGTCGGTATTGCCCAGGAGAGGAAGACAATGCCCGCCACACATTTTTTGCGTGCTGCAAAGGGACCTCTACAGGGAGACGGGAGAGCTCTCCTCGGATAGGATAGTCGTGGTAATGCTCGAATCGGTTGACAAATGAAAGCAGTTGACACATTATGTTCGGGCAGTCCGAAAAAATAAAAGGGACTCACAGCAGCCAGGGGTGTTGGAGCTGGCCGATCGCTTGTCTGGCACTTCCTCTCTCCCCTACCCTACCGCTAGAAAAGGAATCTTCCAGCTTGAAGGCGCCTCATGGCGTAGGATAACGAGACCCGGCCCGAAGTAATGTGTCAAACAGTCCTAGGCTAGGTTCTCAGGTTGACAGGGGAGGTGTTTAGTGGGTAGTCCAGTTGCCTTCTTGCGAGAATGGAAGCCCCACACTCTATGCGTAAATGGGCATTCAACTCCCTACCACAAAAAAAAACAAAGAAAATTTTTCATTCTTAAATGACTCTGTAAAGCTCAAAAAATAAAATCAAAGCAAAATTTTACGCCCTAGCTTATTTGATACAGTGCAAGTTTTCCCTAAAGTTACCCATTTGCAAGTTTTCCGTTGTAATACTATGTGGTTACTTTTTTGGCTCAACGTTGGTTTGAGTCTATTTGGAATCGATTCAACCAGCTCTCATGTCATTTCTGGGATTATTTTTTTCCATTCCTCCCTTAAATTTTTTTTTAAAATCATTTTGGTTGTAAGTGATGGGTTACGAATTGCTCTCTCCAAAACAGCACATAAATTGTCAATTAAATTTTAGTCAGGTGACTTTGCCAGGGGAGTCATCTAATAAGGACAGTTGCAAATAAGCCAGGACTGAACAATCCTTACTTATGCTTAGGAAAGTTACCTTGGAAGAAGACTCACGCTTAATTCCAAGTTTGTAGGATTTTTAGAGCAAAACTTCCTCTAGAATATTAACATACATGGGCTTGTCGATATTACCGTCAATAAAAGCTAGCTTTTCCATGCCACCTGCTGACGTATAGGCTCATTGTGCTCCACGACCCGGTCTAACAGTATATTGTTAAATTTTTTTAGGTCTGTATTTGGAATTAACTATTTCATTCCTTCTTTTTCTTGGTAGGACTACAGTCCTCTCAGGCCTTCGCTTCCTGCAAATAGCGCCTCCAACTGTCTCGGTCCATTGACCGCATCCTCAAATTTTGAGATCCGAGCAGTGACGACCTATCTTCGCGACCGAGTCAGACCAGCGTTTCCTTGGTTTCCCCACTGTTCTCCAGCCTTCAGCTCTCCCAACGAATGCCTTTTTGGGTATCCGTTGCTCGTCCATACGATTCATGTGGCCAGCCCATTGCAGCTTCCACAGTCATATAATTGTTGGGGCCTAAGGTTCCTCAAAAATTTCATACAGATCATGGTTGTAGAAAATCCGGCATCAGTCCCCGTCTACCTTCGCTCCCATTATTCGCCTCCGGACCCGTCGCTCAAAGGCGTTCAATATATTTGCGGATGCTTGGGTTAGGGCCCATGTTTCACACCCATAGCATAGCATAGGTCTTATCACAGATTTGTATACTTGGAGCTTTATTTTCCGGTGAATGCAGCTGGTCGTCAAGATCATCAACACTGAATAAAATTTTTTATTTGCGAGCTGTATTCTTCGCCGCATCTCCCTGCTTTAGTATGATATTTGTGTCAAAGGCATCGAAGAGTTGGTTATTCACCCGGACTTTGGAGGTTGTCGACGTCATTGTCATTTTGGTAAGACAGACTAATTTGGCTGGGATACCGAAGCAAAACATTATTTGGTACAGTACGCAATGTTCAATTCTGTCGTATGCTTGCTGAAAGTCAACGAAAATTTCGTGCACGTCTATGTTTAACTCCCAACATTTTTCAAGTGCCTTCTTGACAGTGAACAATTGATCTATTGTCGATCTATCTGCTCTAAAACCACCTTGATACTCCCCAATAGCACTGTTGGCGTATGATTCGATTTTATTTTCTAAGATCTTTGAAAAGATTCTCTACGCTGTACAAAGTAGTGATATGCCTCTGTAATTTCCGCACTGTTGCTTGTCACCTTTTTTGTGGATAAAGAATATAATCGATAGGCTCCCTCTTTCGGCATATGTCCTTGTTGCCAAATGAACTGGGTGACTTTGTGAATAGCTTGATGAACACTACTGCCATTATATTTGATGAGCTCTACTGGAATCTAATTGATGCCCGGCGCTTTATTTTTTTTTTTTTTTTTGGTTTTGATGATGGAACAAACTTCATTCAGAGTTCATGGGGCCAATGGAAGCTCTCAGCAGACATCTATAGGCGCTGATGCTCTGGAACTAAGCAGAGGATTAAGGAGGTTCTTGAAATATGATGCCCATCCTTCCTTAATCTTGGTTTCATCAGCGATGATATTGCCGAAGTCATCACGACAGCGCGTAGTTTTGTGCTGATAACCACGTTTCAGGCTTTCCACTACTTTGTATGCTTGTCTTGTGTTGTTGCTCGCTAGGCTTACATCTATACTTCTCAATTGGTCGTCATAGTATTTTCTTTTTTTAATCTTAATTATCTTATTCGCTACTCTTCCGAGATTTTCATAATGTTGTCTCTTCGTCCTGGTTTTCCTACCTACGTATTCTTCGTACGCCTGATTCTTTTTATCTAACGCATTCTGGCACTCATCATCGAACCAATCATTCCTCTTGCGCCGGGCTTGATGTCCGATCGTCTGTTCTGCCACGGTCTTAATTGCCGCTTTCACTTCCATCCAGAGCTCGTTACTCGTCTTTAACGATGCGTCTGATAAGATGGGAGCCAATCTGGTTGCCGAGGGTTTCCGAGAAATTTGTGGCCACAGACACTGTTTGAAGCCTTTCGATGTCAAACATTTGAAGCGGGCTAGTTTTCGCCGAATAGGCCTTAGACATACGACATCGATAGGTTAATTTGATCAAGTAATGATCTGAGTTACAATTGGCTCCCCGGTATGTACGGACGTCAAGTATGCTCAAGGCCCAACGTTGTTGGATCAGAATATGATCGATCTGGTTTTGTGTGTTGCCGTCTGGTGATACCCAGATCATTTTATGAATGCGTCGATGTGGGAAGCAAGTCAAACGTATGACTAGATTTCTTCTATATGCAATGTCAATCAGGTGCTAGCCGTTATCATTTGTTTCATCGTGGAGGTTATATTCTCCAGTCGTTCTACGATGAAATAGCTCATTGCCAACCTGAGCGTTGAAATCACCCAAAATTATTTTTGTGTAGTTTGTAGACAATGATTCAACCAGTCTTTGCAGGTGATTGTAGAACGGTTCCTTCGTTTCTTCGTCCTTTTCTTCGATCGGGGCGTGAACATTTATCAGCCAGATTTTGAGGAATTTCGCTTTTATACGGATCGCGCACAACCTTTCATTGACTGCCTTAAAATCAATAACGTGCGATTTGAGCTCCATATTCACAATAAAGGCCACTCCAAATTCTCGTTTTCCCGTAGGCTTCCCACTTTTGAATATTGTGTGCGATTTCATGTCTTGAATGTCGTTTCCAGTCTAATTTGTTTCCTGGATTGCCAGTATTTTTAATTGATATTGACTAGCCTGTTGTGAAAGGTCCTTAACAGGGCGAGAATAATTGAGTGATCTGATATTCCAGGCTCCAATACCATAGTCTCTTTTTCGTTTGCGAGGTCGTTGCCGTCAGTCTAATGCAGGGGTGCTCAAACGGTCGATCGCGATCGACTGGTCGATCGCGAGTGCTTTTTGGGTAGATCTCGAGAAGAAAAAAAATTTTAATAAGTAGGTAGGTAACTAAACTACAAAAATGTATTACGTAATAAAATAACACTGCTTGCGGCAAAAGGTGGCTTTATCAAAGGAACGCGCGGCACTTTTCAAAGAAAAGCCGTGTTGTTTCTAGACTAGACAGTACACAGTACAGTCTAGTCTAGAAACAACGAGAGACAGTACAGTCTAGTTTCGGGCGGCGCGTTTGACGGGAACATTCGAGACTTTCGTTCATGCCGATATAAATGTTGCGCCTGCAGGAATTGGAGTCATTCTGAATTGTAACTTGATGGCGATCCTACGTCGATACAAAGTTTATTATTAAATAGTGGAAAACGAATGCAGTGAAGAAACCTAAAACGTATCATTTTAACAAGGATTGGGAGGAAGAATTTTTCTTTTGTATGGTGAAGGATAAGTGCATTTGTGTTATTTGTCGTGTGTCAGTTGCAATACCTAAGCGTGGTAGCTTAGAGAGGCATCATAAAACGGTTCATAAAAACTATGAAAAGGATTTTCCGCCACAGAGTGAATTAAGAAAACGAAAAGTAAGTGATTTGGTATCCTGTTTGAAAAAAGAACAATCCATGTTCACAAGACCAGCCAAACAATCAAAAGCTGCTACGATCGCGTCATTTAAAATATCTCATATATTGGCGAAACACAAGAAACCATTCGAAGATGGATCGGTGGTGAAGGAAGCATTTATTGAAGCGGGTGAGACTTTATTTGGAGGTTTTAAAAATAAAACAGAAATCATGTCTGCTATTAGAGAACTTCAGTTATCTCGTCCGACTGTCACAAGGCGTTTTGAAGTCATGACACAGGACATCGCAGATAAACTAAAACATGATATCATGGAATGTACATACTTTTCTTAACAGTTCGACGAATCCACCGATATGACAGACACTGCCCAGCTGTGTATTTTTATTCGGATGGTATTCAATGACATGTTGGCTAAGGAAGAATTTTTGACAATCATTCCTCTGAAGGCGAAGACCCGTGGCGAAGATATATATGACGTTTTCTTCAATTTTGTTAAAAAACTACGAGCTACCAATATATAAATTAGTGTGCATTACAACTGATGGAGCACCAGCAATGACTGGAAACAAAAACGGTTTTGTGGCATTGTGTCGAGCTAATGAAGAATTCCCTTCATTTTTTTAATTCCATTGCATTATACTCGTACATCAACAAGTTTTGTGTTCAAAAGTTTTAAACACGGAGGAAATTATGGGCATTGCAACAAAAATTGTGAATTCCATCCGTGCACGTAGCTTGCTGAACACACTGATTTAGTTCTTCACAGGGACGTCAGGTGGTTGAGTCGCGGAAAATTCCTAGAAAGGTTTCAAGAATTATTGCCCGAAATAACAGCTTTTCTAGACGAAAGAGATGATGACACTCAGATTTTGAAAAACGAAAAATGGCTAAATGATTTGGCATTTTTGACTGACATCACAATGCACTTAAACACCGTTAACTTGGAGCTTCAAGGTAAAGGAAAAACTATTATTGAGATGATTAGCGCAGTAAACGCATTCAAAAGTAAATTGCAACTTATGATAGATCAACTGAAAAGAAAGGATCTAAAACATTTTCCGTCTTTGAAAGCAAGGATTTCTCAGTTGAATTATGATACGTATGAGGCTGAATTATCAAATATTTTGGGACAATTCGAAATGCGTTTTTATGATTGCAGTAAATTGGAAAATATAGCATCATTTATGAGTTATCCTTTTTCATGTAAAAACATTGAGGAATTAGCTACTGAAATAGCAAGTCAGTTTAATATGAACTCATGTTCTGTTGAAAATGAGTTGGTGCAGATCATATCAGATATACATCTCAAAGCTGCAGCATCTGATACAAATTTCTGGTGTTTTATATCTGAAGATAAATATCCGAATGTAAGGCAAATCGCCCTTCAACTGACGGCATTTTTTGGGTCAACTTACTTGTGCGAGTCTGCATTTCCTGAAATGAAGATAATTAAGTCAAAATATCGCAATCGACTAACTGACGATCATATGTCATCATGCTTGTGATTAGCACTCAGTGGTTGCATACCATCTTATGAAAAGTATGGTGAGGACATGCAGTGCCACGCTTCAACATCCAAAGCCACTCTTTAGTTAAGTTTAACACCATATGTAACTCTTTTGTTTTGTAACAACCAATAAACTCGCAATTTTGAATAACTATGAGTTTTTTCATTGATATTGTAGAGAAGAACCTAACTAAACCTAACCCAAACCTTGACTAAAATAATGAACCTATATTGTGCAGAAAGCTAATATCTATATATGCTACGGTACGCCCTACCTAGGTAGGTAGGGTGTATCGTGTATGTACGGCAACCCTGCATCACACACACTTGCAGTCTCTCAGAGTCGATCGTAAGTAGTCTAAAAATATTGAGGTAGATCGCCAGCAGTTCAAGTTTGAGCACCCCTGGTCTAATGCATTTCAAGGCCCATCTGCAGGTTTCGAAATATTTTAAGGTTTTCCAGGGACGGAGAGTTAGCCCGTCGCCCAACCTCCCCTCCGGCGGCACCCTTCACCCTCTTGCGTCCCCACAAAGGAGGTGTAAGTAGGATTTAGTAGCAGAGCTGTAGATGTATTTACAGTTAGTAGAATTTCTCGGCATTTAATGTCCCATTATTGGGGAACCAGTAAGCTCCATGTGTGACCACGTGAGTATTTGCTACCATTTAATTGGGTGATTTGGGATGAGGAATCATGGAAACTATAGGTTAGGGAAACAAGGGTTCCCTCCTCCGTTCTCAAACGGTTGTTGTGTTGATCCAATTTAGCCACGAGTCATGAGGCTCGGCCAATGTCTCGAGCATTCCTAACGCTTCATATATTGATTCTCGTAGGTATACTGCATCATGCGCAAAAGCTTGAGAAGTAAGTTTATGCGTGAGTATGCCATATACTTCGTGCTCGTCCACTTAGCTTGGCAATGACCAACCCACAAAGCTGACATGAATCGAAATAATACACATATAAAATCACTTGTCGAAAACCTTTTTTTTTTTTTGAGTGTGGACTCCCATGTTCGAAAGAAGGCGACTGGACTACCCGCTAAATACCTCCCCTGTTAACCTGAGAACCCAGCCTGGAACCATTTGACACATAACTTCGGGACAGGTCTCGTTTTGTTACGCCGTGAGGCGCCTTCGAACACCTTAAGCATTTTTGCTAGTCACCGATAGATGGCCACGTGAAAATTTCCCAAACAATCCACTGACCTAATTTGCTATTAATATTAATCGTTATTTTAGTTGACTAAGCAAAAAGGTAAATGCCCCCAATATGAAATGCAAATGAATGACAACAAAGGTAAACTTGAAGTAAGCATTATTTTTGTATAAATGTCCGTGGCCATCAACAAACCAATCAATCTTGATATTACGCTTATCCTACTCAAGGCTTTTGCCCGTGTAGAACCGTCTCAACTCATTTAGCCCGAGACTGACGAATTTCAAGAGGGTTCTAGCCCGGATCCAAGTAGCCGAACGGAAAGCAGCCCTATTCGCATCAGCCAGCTAGTTAGCCAGCCCGTACGTGATTTCGATTCAGCGATTTGATTGCCATCATCTAACCATTGGCGACCAACCCTCATCGCCAGCGAACTTACCGGCACCATGTAACATCAGCGATCGTGCGGACATCACAATTTGCGCCAAATCGCCACCGACAACCACCCGACCAGCTCGCATTGCCAGGAACTACCGCAACCGACATACGTTGGCGGCGACTGGTCAACCACTAACTAACCACCAGCAGCCTGTGATGACATCGCAACCCCGTCCGTTGCTCGAGGAAGCAATTGCTGCGACGCCCAGACCGGATCCGAGGCCAATCACGATCGAGGAGTACCGGATACGCTTGTTCAAGCCGCTTTATACGTCGGTGGTCGAGCAGGAAGAGAAGCGGCCAAGAGATGGGCGCATTGTCGAGTATCGCCGCAAGAGCAGTGACCTGTGCCGATTGGCACGTCTTGCGGGAGTCGTTCAGAACCCAAATCAAAACGTTGGAATTAAAGTTTAAGGCAGAGCAGCGCCGTAAACGGGAGGCACCCGCAACAAACAAACAGAATAGCAATTGTAGATTGAAGAATGAATAAATGTATGTGGATAAGAAAACGTGCGTTTCATTGGGGAAGCTATAGAGTGAAATTCAGTGGAGTTTTCAGGTATTTCAGACTAAGCGAGTGGATACGCGTACGCACCGAATATATACATGTGGGTATATTGGTGCTACGTCCAATGGAACTCGCTCCAGGTGGTTAGGCCTTCGAAACAGTCCGAACACCTTTATTATAGAGTACATTTTCTATTAAAACACATCAATGATCCCAAGCCAACAATTGAAGTATATAAAAACGCACTTTATCCTGCCTTTTGATCTCGAAACTTTCAAAGTACAACTTTACGCTTATAAACATGTTTCTTTTTTTTAGTTTATCCTCTCGGTTTGAAATGGTTTCAATACAAAAAGGATGCAAGTCAAATTTACTGCCCCTTGTTTCAAGAGCAACATTTAAAAAACTCTTGCGATATCACAACCTTTTTATTCCCAGCAGACGATAGTAAAATGGTTCTCTGTAAACTGTTGTACTCAAAAATAGACACGGCAATAGCTTTTTTAGTTCGCCTTTAAAAACGAGTGAATTGTGTTTGTGTTGAAATGCTAATGTCAGTAAACAAGCCAAAATAAATATACTTGTATATGTAGCAACAAGTGGTTTCTCTGTTTAAACTTCGGAAGTTTCCCGCAAAGGGCGAAAGTTTAATAGAGAGTTGAAGCAGAAACTTAAAAAACTTTGTTGAAATTAGTTTTAACATGGCGAACAAAAAGATATCACTGCCTGCAAGGAGAAAGTCCCAAGGAGCTTAAAGAATATTTAAACCTTTCTAGACAGGATCAAGTTTTGTTGAAAATATTCTCTTTTAAGTATTCAGGTACGAAGAAAGTATACCTCTCAAAGAGACATTATTTTAGAAATTCCTCTTAAAGTTTGGTTGCTGAAATTGAATTAAATTAAAGCAGCTTTGAAAGAGTCAAATGAAACAGCGAATAACAGACAGCAACAGTCCTTACATTAAAACAGAAATGATGAGGCAATAATGGGAGTGCTCTCAGACATTAAATCCATTCAACGCAACTGTCTCGAATAAAAACGTTCACCCACCATATACTTAATTCGTAAAAGGACATCATGAAGCTCGCAGGTTTGCCATGCAATACTCTACCTGACACTCATTCAATTCTTATCACCGTCACCTTGCAGCCATCGTGATCATTGTCGGGAAGCAGAAGCCATTAACAATATTCCCGCTCTGAATGTAAACAGGGCTCCAATCTTTTCACCTGAAATTACAGTGCAGCAAAGTGTTCTTCCCGTTGCTCACTTTCGTGTCCTTTTGACTTGATATTCAGACAAGTTTGCAGATCAGGATGTCACCTAGAAGTTTCATTGCAAAGCATTCAAGTGCACCCGCTCTTCGTATTACGTAACGTTAAAATGATATTAAATGAAGGCCATGAAGTTATGGCTCCGCGGCGTCTGCAAATGGAAAAGTCTATGCCGTTCAGAAAACGTTGATGGTGTGTCGCAGCTGAGTGCAATAACGATATGAGAATTGATGAAATTGTGGTGCGAATGAAAAATGATAGTTCTGTTGGAAATGAAGAGTGTTAGGGAGTGGTTCGTGTCAATGGAGCAATTTAAATTGAAAAGTTCAGAAAGTAGATTGGTTTATTAGTTTCGATGGTGGCAGTCAAAGCAATAGCAGTGACAGTCAATGGTGGTTGCATATTAGTCAAGAGTAAAGTCAATAAACCAGTTTGTTCTATAGTACTCGGGCATAGTTTATGCTTTTGTTTTTACTCAGAACTTTTGGCTACAGATGAACTCCTCCTGCTCGTGTTCTTGAGTCGAAGGTGAGCTGTGTTTGGTGGCTAGTTTTTTTCCCAGCGGGTTGGAGTGTATTGAAGGTGAGAGAACGTGTTTAGGGTTTATTTTTTCGTAAAGTATATATATTTTATTGCTAATTTATTACGCGTCAAAATGTGAAGAAATGATTTTTGATGCGTAACAAATTAACAATAAAATATGCACCTTTAATCAATGTTCCCTAATAAAGTGGACGATGTAGCTTAATATGGAGGAGGAATAAGGTACGCCGTAGAGGTTGAAGAGTGGTTTCGGGAGCTTGCTTGGTGCTTAGATCACCAGCAATCAATTAGCAGCAAAATATTCCACCTTGAATGCAACTATGTCTGTATTGGTTCTTGAGATACGGCTGTGACTGATATGGCTTAAGTCTTGAGCCACATTACCCACATTTTCGAGAGAAGGGGTGGAACATTCAGATTGAGTTCAACGTAGAAGTTCAAGATTAACTTCTCCTGTCTTTATTTGGGGTACAAAAATTCTTACAACTTTTGACTGCTTCCCGGGGGTCAAATATACGATAGAGGTTGATGGGGTGGATTTCCAGAATAGCAACGAAGTATGGACTTATAATGAATGTTACCTAATAAAGTGGATGATGCAGTTTAATAAACATACAAAAGCAACAGCGCTGTTATTTGTCGTACCCATTCGGAAGCTACAAATGAGCGCAAGTGATTCATAGGATAATTTATTCGTCGCTACATATACGAGAGCGGTCTGATAAGTACTTATACTACAAAAGAAAAATTAATATTTTAGAAAAAGGGTAATTTGTTTCTCAACATAGTCTTCTCTTAGCTCGAAACACTTGACCCAGCGATGCTCCAACTTCTTTAATACATCTGAAAAATACGTTTTCTTGAGGTCTGCAAAGTAAGCCTCCGTAGCGGCGAGGGCCTTCTCATTCGACTCAAATTTCTGCCTGATGAGTGACTTTTTCACATTTGAAATCAAAAACAAGCATTCGGCCAATTTGGTCGTGACGATGGTGGAGGCGTGAGCCTGTGCGTTTTCATAGTGGAAGAGTACTTTTTTCTTCGTCGAACGAGGCCTTTTTCCTGCAATTCGGCGTCAAATCAGCCAATAATGCAGCATAGCAAAACCCTGTGGCCGTTTTACTCTTCTCTAGGTAGTCAATGCAGATCATACCTTGTGAATCCCAGAAAACGGTGGCCATCATCTTCCTGAGATACAGTTATAGGGCAGTCTTTGCTTTCTTTGGGGTACATTCACCGGGTGAAGTCCAGTGTTTGGACTGGTCCTTAGTTTCAGGTGTGTACTAATGGAGCCATGTTTTGTCGACGGTCACGGAACGATGCAGAAACTCCTTCAAATTGCGCGTAAACAGCGTCAAGCACTGCTCTGAAGTTGTCTCACGGTTGCGTTAGTAGTCCGGATCGAGCAAGCGTGGCACCCATGGCACTAACAGCTTTCTCATGCTCAAAATTTCATACAGCATATGACCCATGTGGTCTTTTGAGTTGTGGATTGTCTCAGTTATCTCACGCGCATTCAATCTGTGATCTGCCAACACGAGGTCATGGATTTTTGTCTCGTTATCCTCCGTGGTGGCAGTTTTTGAGGCACCTGGGCGTGGCTCATCAAAAACCGACGTGCGCTCATTAAAGAATTTTTTACGGTCCCTATCATAGGAACAGAGTCACCGTACACAGCATCCAAACAATTTTTCATTTCACTGTATGATTTCGCATCATCTACCGATATTGCTCTTTCTTCATTTTTCTAAATCCGCGGATACGCCCGCGTCCGCACGCGGTCGAAACAAAACTACCAGTCCGATTTGGCTGAAAGTATGATAGTAGCCATCTACGAAAATTTACTAAACGATAGTGACTCTCTCTTGAGATAATGGCATCATCGGGCGGTGTGCCAAAGTATTTACCGGACCACCCGCGTAATACGATGAGATCCTTTTAAGCTTATTGTTGTGTGGAAATCACTCAGTCATTCCATTGCTCATCCCCAGTCACAAATCCAAAAAGCATTCAATTCACCACCTTGGTTTAGCAACCTAACCACAATTGGAAAATAATTGGGTGCTCGCCAAGCTGTTCGAGATGAGCTGACTGGAACCTGGGCTTGAGGCCAGCATAAACAAAAAGCATGTATTTAAGTTTTGCTGACGCCTATTAAATCGTGGGTGAAAACGAAAGAAAGTTTGGTTGCTGTCTCTTGACTGTTGATATTTTGGTCTGTGGTTGTTGAATTTAATTTTTCATTAAACATTTAAAATTGAAACACCGTGAGAGAGTTTGAAACCAGTTAAAGTCAACATTATTTACAAAATACTATAAATTAATAGGAACCGGTGCGGTTGCGTAGTAATCAAGTAGTCCGCCCAGGCAAATTGCTCAAGGAGAATCAAGCAAAGAAGGAAATTCTCATCAAAAAAGCTTACAAGACAACACAATGACTTCATGTAACAGCAAAGATATTAACGGAAGAAATAACTCTATTCAAACAATGTAAAAAAAACTCTCCAAAAGGTTTTCATAAACTGGAAAAGTATAAAGTTGCATAGTGGCAATGGATGGAAGAGTATTATAGAGAGGCAAGTAGGATTTAAATTATCAATGAAATTTAAGATAAAGAAAGTGTTACGGGGAATTTGAGAAGGTAGCCAACTTAACCTCCACTTAAACACCACCACCGGGGAACGTGGTACCAAGGATGCCTCCTCGAGCCAAACTGGGGTAGGAAACTTTACCATGTATTGTACATAGTTCTAGTGAAGTTAGAAATAAGAATAAATTCGAATGTTAATGGCTACAGTAGAGTAGATTTTAATTTCCTCAAGTTAGATTAATGCAGGTCAACTTTGATTAGTTAGGCTCGACGAACTTCACGATACCACTTCCGTCTGTGCACGATTGCTCCACAACAACATCATCGGTGATCAACAACCACGGAAGGAATGAGTCAAAAGGATGCGTGAGGAAGAAATCATCGTAGGAACCGACAGGATGAGGAAATTCATCGCAGGCAACAGGAGAACACTTTGATCATGCAAACAAACCTAGTAATCCCGGTGGCAACATGAATCGTAACTTCCAAGGCGGCGGGGGAGGCGGACCAAACGAACGTGTTAGTGGTGGAAGATGTCTTTTTGTTGCTGAGGGTGTCACAAACTTCGATAAATTGTGGAAGGAAGTCCAACCAGAAGAGCTAATGGATTCAAAACTCAAATACATATTCGAAACTCCAGTCTAAACTTCAACGGGTGAAATGTCAGGAATGTCACTAGAAGTGGTGATGATAAACCAGTCGAAGATAGCGATGATGATTGTGGAATAGAAGAAGTTAAAAAGCAGATTCAGCTTCAATGGACGCAAAGAGCAGGGGTAGTGTTAGGTTATTTGAGGAGTCGGAGATTAGTTGAAGACGTCCAATCCTTATGGATAACAACGCAGCAACAGCAGCAACTACAACAAAAATCGTTTGGAGGACAAAAATTTAGTGAGACACTATTTATGAAGGCCAGTGACATGGAGGTCATGCTGTTTGAATGCAAAAATAATGCTATTTACGTGCTAAATATGAATTACGCTTATGGAGAATTCGGTCGCTTTAACCTTTTTGGAGACCCACTATCAACAACACATATAGCGAGCCAAGGAACGGAGCCCTTGAGCCACCTACTTCACTATGAAGCGCACCGCCAAATTACATGAATACTAACTGCAACAATAACCTTTGCAGAAGCTCCTCTAGTGGATAGTAACCACATTGCTGAAGCGCCGCACATATCCGTTAGGGAAAGGATATCCTCGACGACCACGACGGCGTCAGTAGCCACTCGAATTATTCCTAAACTGTTTCACTATAGTCCCAACGAAAATAGTGACCATTTACTTCAAAATCATGTCCCCAATCCCCATCACCAACATTTTCATCACCTTTCACCCTACGAAACGCAGCAGGAGCAAATTCCATTCGCAAAATCTTCAAATGTGACGTCACTGGCTGCGGTGGTGATGGGGACGACCACGATAATATCGTCATCATCAAAGAAAGCGTCCAACTTAAAGTCGGCGATAATTGCTAAGAAGACAACGTTCTGGAAGTGTCTTGAGGAAAGAAGGGGGAAAAGTCGACAAGTGTAGGAAATCTGACTACAACGAACTGCAAAAGGAACAGCCGGATGAAGAACAATGGCTTGATGATCAACAACACTAATAACATCATCAGCCAGAGTAACAATAACAACAACAACGATAGTAATAACAATAACAAGAATGGAGGACGTAATATAAGCGTAGGTGATAGTAGCAATCAAAATTCAAGTAAGGAATTGTATAAAGAGGCTGATTAATTGTTAGGACTTTCATGTACACTTTGTGATAATTATCGTTGCTTAGATTGTTAGAGTCGCTTGTTTGAATGTGATGATTCTGAAAGCTACATGGAGCTATCGTTTTTAGGCGACTGTTACGATATCCAGCCCCAAAAGACGCAACACCCGCAAGACTACAATGGATCCAACAACATCGCTGAATGTCGAAGCTTACAATCAGATAGTTCTAGTATATTTAGTGCAAATTCAAATCACTCGGATTCACCATGAGATCTGGATACCTAGAAAAGAAGAAAAAAAAGCACACAGTATCTTGTCCAAGGGATAAAATATAAAGGTACTACTTATCTGATAATCCTCAGTCAAGTCCAGCCACTCAAAATCCTGGTAACCGCCAGCGCTCACATCGCACCAAACATAAGCAAACAACATGAAGACTATACTTGCAACACATCAAACGTCCGTCACAGTGACAACCGAAAAAAATATCGACGACTCCGAATTTCGGAAACACCAGTTGAAGTGTGGTGAAAATTTTGATGGAATTGCCCGATCGCACGAACTGGGTTACAATTTCTGCAAGAAAAGGAGAACTATAAGGTTCACTCCGGAATTAGCGGTGCTCCGTTGGGAACCAGTTAATAAAACTCGGAAGCATATGCTCCAACGGCTTAAGCGTATTTATCATCAAAGCTTTAACAGATTGAATGAAGAGTGTTTGGAACTTAAAGCGTAAATAACAAGTTGACTTATGACCGCGACACGGCGAGCACGCGAAAAACGGCCGGCAGAAAATCAATTGTCTTAAGTAAAACAAGTGTTTGGTATCTCGCTCCCACAAATAAAAGTTAATTTCAATGAGCGCGTAATGTTGTCGATAGTTATATCATGTGCTTGGTCGGAAAACTTTTCGGTTGAATGAAAAACCTGGGAAGGAAAGTAATAGGAAGAGAGTCAACTTCCTCGTCATTATTCGTCGTCTTGATAGTAAATAATTGAAAAGCAAGTATTTACTTTCGAGCGTGCAACAATCGTGCAAAAATTGTGTGAAAGTTTCCGAAGACTTCACCAAACCTTATGTGCGGGTTTGAGTTTCTCATTTCGCACGAATGATTGTCGTTGATTCAGCAGTCGCGGTCGTTTCTTGTTAATCAGTCCGTACTGCTTTCGCTATTTTCACCGTGAAGGAATGCGCTCTGTTGTGCGTGGACGCGAAAGTGGAAAACTGGAAAAAGTGATTTTTGCAAGCACGGAGATGTCCATCGATGCTAGTCACCAACATTATTAACACATTACTCGCATGCGAATTGTAAAGTAATGTATTATAAGACTTAACGTCGGAGTGGCCCATAAACATTTGAGTATGTAAAAGTTGAGGTTCCAATGGAGTGAGTGAATCGTACAGTTTCAAGACAGGGAAACGACAAACGTTTCACGAGGGTTTTCCATACAAGTGTGTGTAAAGGTTGACCGTGGTCACAACAAGATCCGTGGTTTTCGCGATTTGAAAGTTCCATCTTGCTCAAAAAGTCCCTGACGGTCCCCATACAACTCGCAGGAACCCCAATACTTCAGGCTGCAACTAAAGATTTTGCATAAACCTTCGGAGTTATCACGATATGATCGATTTTCACCGAAAAAAAAAGAAATCTTCGACGGCGACACACGGGCGTAATTCTCCACGCAAAACATAGTCGAGCGACATTGAGTGGAGTGAATCGTACGCTTTCACGACACAACCAACGACCAGCGTTTCTTAACCGCCTTTCATACGAGTGTGTGTAAATTTTGACTGTCGTGCCGTCATTATTTATTGGAATTGATGAATTGTTCTGTGAACACGGGCAGTGAATTAACCAAAACAAATCGAATTGATTTCTTGTTCATTCTGCTTACGGTAGTCTTCAATGTACATAGAGGACATTGAAATACGATTAGCATTTCACGAACGTGCACATGTCACTTTTCCTGTAGAAGTGTACAGCAGTGTTATTTTTCCCATTTCATGTACGGAGGGCTGTACGGTGGCTGCTGCGATTAAGACAGGAATGCCGAAATTGAAGTGTTCCAGTATACAGCACTGTGGGGCAAATTCATTAGAAACTATTGACAGAACCATATAAAGTTTCTTTACAAATAGCTCTTCGAATTCTGTGAGTCTAGACGTAAATGGAGACATGATGGAATGCATCGCAGTCACAGTCGTGCTTTCAACCAGAACTGTTGGGTGATCGCTTTTAATTCGATTTTGCTGTAGGATATCATTGGGAGAAGTCCTATTTAATCTACAAGTTTGTATACAGTATTAAAGAAATATTACGATAATACTATAATGTTAAGTCGTTTTGTTTGAAATATATTATATATATTCGGCTTGTTGGCGGATATATTCATGAGATACTAAAAGAGCAAAAGGAATTAAAAACTAATGTATTTATATGTGAACAAATAGTTGTTGTTATATATTGGCAAAGTCTGTAAAGTAAGAAAAACGTTTTTCTTATCCTTCATAATAGCGACTACATTTCACAACCACGTAACTTAACGCCAGGTCAGGTCAGGTCAAATACCGTAAAATTGTAGATCTTCTTGTGTTAATATTAATTGCGATAAAAAAAAGACATTAATAGAATGAACTACTGAATCTTTACCTCCGGTAACCTGACCGGGTATAGGACCCGCATCGATGGCGCTCTTTCCTTTTCTTTTGTTAACAGGGGCTCTTGCTGGTTAAAGTGGCCTTCCGCTCGCGTGCCCTTTTATGATATAGGGTTATGTGATTTCAATCGGTTACGTTTGTATTTCTCACTTGAGGGAAAGAGTCATACAAAGTACTTTTGTATGAGTTCTTCGCTCAATGGGAAATACATGGCCACGTCTACGCTTGGATCTTGATCCGGTTGGGAGGGAGCGAGGGGGCACCGCTACTATCTGGATGACCCACTCTTATTTGTGGGTCATAAGGATCGTCGATAATGAGAGGTCTCCACCAGTTTGTCCGTTTTTGCTCGGCCCAATTTTTTCTTCGAACAAACATTGCAACCCTTAGTAGGTTACCTCAGCCTCAACACCAGTCGATCGGCATTTTTCCATTTTAATTCGTGAATGCAAAATTCTTTTGTAGTGAGTCCTTGTGCTGGGGGAAAGAACGCGCCCCATGACACCGCAACGCTAGCCTGTCAGCGCATTCACTCGTCCCCAGACAAGGCCAATCTTGGCGGATCTCAACATCTTCTTCCGCTGAAGCAGCAGACCATGGCTGCAGTCCTAAACGGACATAATGTCAATCTTCTCCACAACAAACTTTTAAATTGTTTACTGAAATGTCGTGCAAAGAACGAAAATTTTGCTAACAACGCGCAGGTAAAGTGGCGTGGGAAAGGAATATCTAATAGGAATTTAGTTACCTATAACCACAGGGTAAGACAAATTACGAAAGTGTCGTTGAGAATGATCTAAATAAATTAAATAAATTTTGACTTGACTTAATCAAAATAAATTAAATAAATTTTGACATAATTTAACAGTCATTAAGCATACTCTGTAGTGTCAAGTTATAATAAGTCTTAATATAGTTTACTTACTTACTTACATACTATCGAAGTTAAATAACATCCGATATAAGTTCATTGAGTCAATTGCTTCGACGATATAAGTTTTTTACAAAACAAATTAACTTCGGACTTACGTTTAAAAAATTTTTGAAAGCTTTTGACAAGGGCGATTCAAAAACAAGTCTTTGTGCAACGAATGCTAGACGTAGAATCATCGGGATTCAAATGCTTATAGTGGGAAGTTTCTAGAGTGACTAAATGATGCCGTAACAATTTACAGAAAGTATAGCCGTTTGAATTTTCTCCGATTACTTATGACTAAGGGGGGGCAATGGGGCAATTTTATGGAGGATAATAAATATGAGCGCCTGGTACAGTCGAAAGCATGAAGCGTTACACTTTGGATTTTTTTTCCTCGATGACGATTGTAATAAGAACGGTCCTAATATCAATGTATAAAACTTCACAAGCCCTCGTCAGCACAATAACTGAATCAAACTTTTAAACACAGTTATAATTATTTATTTATATTTTACAAAAATAATATTTAATTAAAACATAACCTGCGGGGATTTTTTGCAAAACTTTCAACCACTTTATCATTAAAATTATTTAGGGTTTTATTTATTATAGCTCTGTGTACACTCATCATGGCCAGACCATTAAGGCGATCTTCTACCATGGTGCTTCTTAGCCATATTTTTAGTTTTCTGAGGCTGCTAAAGGATCGCTCTACTGTACAGGTCGTGCATGGTAAAGCGATCAAAATTTTCAATGCTTTTTTCCGTTTCGGGAAAGAAGGAATTTGTTTCTTTTAGGACATCAACAACTGTAAGATTTGTTAGATTAAGCCTATCGTGCCACAATTGCTGCCAAAGTTCGATTTCATTCTTTATGTTCGGTAAATCATAAAACTGAGCAATAGATTCAGAAGTTTGTTTCACATTTTCAATTGTCATCGTTTGGATCTGCGCTGGGTGTAGCTTAGATAATGCGAAAGATGGCGTGTTTTCTTCAGCAAAGCGTACTTCAAGGGAGGTGATAATTGAATCCATGTATGGTATTACTAAAGACCTCTTCCAGTATTCTGAAGAGCTTTCTGCTGGATGATTGCTTCTATGACATTGTTAATACGCGGCATTGATCTAATGTCTTTCTCCAGTCTGACCTTCTCCGCAACAGCAGTAGCTTCCTTTATAATTTCGTCTGTCACTTTTTCCGGATTTTCACGATGGTTTTTAATTAAAAGTAAAATCCTTTTAACCTGTTCCGAGGCTTTGATCACGTCCAAAGCTACAGATTGAAGAACGTTGACAACGGGTTCCATTAAAGCCGAGTATTGGCTAACAATATAGTCCCGAGAATGAAAGAAAATCTGGAAGTAGCCGTTGCACTATTTCCTTCCTGAGATAATGTTTGTATCTGAAAATCTTTTAGATAAGTTGACAATAAGGACTAAGTCGCTGGTTGATTTCCAGGCAACAAAAAATGCCTTAAATTCTGGCGATGTTCCGCATTTCACGTACACCCCGAAAACCGAAAAGAACCAAACCTTTTTATTGAAGAGTCTGGACTGTGGTGAGGACACAGTTGATCTCCTTCAGGTGCTCCAAGAAGCTGCACCAGAAATACAATTCATTACAGTCAAAAACTTTGCAACGAGAAGATCGATTGTGGAGCGCAAAAACTTGCCTCACTACTTAGTCCAGATTTCCAGCAAAAGTAGTTCGAGTGCCCTGCAGAAAATACGGTACTTGAACTTCCGCGTGGTGAGGTGGGAACGCCTTCAGAAAAGTCAGGTCAACCAGTGCTACAGGTGTCAAAGTTTCGGGCATTCGGCTGCCAATTGCGCCATGAAATATAGGTGTGTGAAATGCGAAGACATTCATGCTCCCGGCGAGTGCAAATTGGCTCAGGCGGAGCCAAAAGAAAAACTATATTGTGATGGCTGCGGTGCCTTTGGTCATCCAGCATCATATCGAGGATGCCCCTGGTATCAAGATGCAAAGATTAAAGTCACTCCGAAACAAAGTCAAGCACACCGCAGTGTGATACCTACCAACTTCGTCAAGCCCGGGGTGACATTTGCACTTGCTGCGAGAGGACCAGCAGAACATGTAAATAAAAACAATGATGTAAGTAGCAATAATGAGCTGCTCCTTAAAATTTATCAGCAATTAAATTCCTTATCGGAGCGAATCGATAAACAAGATTCGAAAATTAACATTGTTTTTCAGCGTTTAGGGCTTTCAAATGCCTCAAAATAAGTTGTCATCCAGCCACATTCCCACGGATAGGATTCGTCTCATCTTGATCAACGTCAACTCCATTGTGACTTTACATCGGCGTGATTATCTCCTTGAATTCATTGCCAGACAAAAGCCTGACATCGTGCTTCTCACCGAAACCCACCTCAGTTCATGGCACTCCATGACATTCAAGGATTTTGAGTTCGTAAGAAACTATAGGGTAACAGGTGATGGGGGAGGTGACACCGGGATATTGGTTCGAAGACCCTATCGTTTCCTAAATATTGAAAAAGTCGAATTCAAAAACTTTGAATCTCTTGAAGTGTCCGTTATCAAAATCTCACTGCCAGGTGGGGATAACCTCTTCGTTATCTCTGCCTATGCAACTGGTGGAACTGTTCTCAAGCTCAAGGAGGAGCTCAATTCCTTGTTCGAAATACTCGAATTGAACAGGCTGCATAACTATTATATTCTTGCTGGTGGCCTGAACGCCAAGCATACATCATGGCTGAACGTCACCAATAATCCAAGATGTGTATTCCTGAAATCGTGGATAACAGAGAACCAAATTGGATACAGGTGCAACCTATATGAGTCGGAGCTCCCAACATACCCTAGGACAAATTCATATTTGGACCTTTGCATTGCTGACGCAAGACTTGAATTCAGCTTTAATAGTCCTCAACGGAAACTGCAGCTGCTTCCTTATGATAGCGACCATAACGCAATCGTAATGGAAATCAATCATCACAGGGATGATTTCTTCCTCATTCCAGTTCAACATGAAAATCATCGATTGAATTTCAAAAAAACAGACTGGGGAAAGTTTCAGAAGAAGTTTAATCGGGAGTACCAGAAGCAATGTCCCCCTTCTGATGGTGGCAACTCTTGCTCAATGGTTCCTAATGACAGGAATCTAACTAACGATGAAATAGATGTCTATTGGTCGAAGTTAGAGAAGCTGACGTTGGAAACGATTGAGAAAGTAGTTCCCAAGATTAAACTTCGAAACAATATAGAAGGATATGAAACACCAACCATCGCCAGGTTGAAAAGATTGAAAAGCCTTCTTCTCACACGCGTCAACAATATTTATCGACGATTTTTGGACTACAACCATCCCTCGTTGTCTTTGTTGAAATTACACCTGAAGAATGTCCGGAATTTAATCCGGTTTTACTTCAGGAGTGAGGTCAGCAATCAATGGGCGGAAAAATTGAGGGGTATTAGCCCACAGGACCCAGACGGCGTGTTCGCGAAAGTGAATAGCATATTCCGCAAGAGGTCTCGAGTGAAGGTATCGAATCTTGAATGGGATAAATCTTCTCGATAGGGCTGGTATCGAAATTGATAGTACGACTCTGGATAGAAATGGAAACAGGATTATTTGTGATGGATTGCAGAAACTTGCCCTGATTGGAACACATTTTGAATTGGTTCATCTACCAAACCCTGAGAGAGGGAACGAAATATTTTTAGAGATCGTTGAAGCAAAAGTTTCCGACTTCAAATCAAGCCTGAACGGCCAATCAATTCTTCATTTCAATGAAACATTAACATCTGACCTCATACCGAGCTTGAATCTTGTTGATTTTTTTGTCAGCTATGAAGACTTGTGTTTCATATTTCGCAGGATAAACAACAAGAAATCATGTGGTACTGATGATATTCCAAATGTAGTTCTCCGACATTTGCCTGAGGTTGCTATTAGGAACTATTGCATATTGTTCAACAACATGTTGAGCAATTCATATTTCCCAAATGAGTGGAAAAGGGCTAAGGTATTTCCGATCTTGAAGAAAGGAAAAGAATCTTCATGCCCTAAAAGCTATCGCCGAATCAGCTTGCTGCATAACATCAGCAAGGTGTTTGAAGTGATACTCAACAGAGCATTAAACGCCCACATTGAGGAAAATGAGTTGATGCCGAATTGCCAACTTGGTTTTCGTGCCAGGCATTCGACCACACATGCAATAACGAAAGTAACCTCAGACATCTGTTGGAAACTAAATGATAGACAATGTGTTGGAGCATGTCTCATTGATATGGAGAAAGCCTTTGATACGGTATGGTTAGATGGACTAATTTTTAAACTCCTTCAGGACAAGTTCCCCAGACACCTTGTCGCCATGATGTGTAATATGTTATACATTTGTTGTAACTGATAGAAATCTGACAACAATGCGCGAGTTCAAGGTCTTGAATGGTCTACAGCAGGAAACAGTTACTGCGCCTCTGCTCTTCTCAATCTTCATTCGCAAGCTATTGAACGGCTTTGATTTTAACGTCTCGCCAACGCGATCATTGGTAGCGTTTGCTGATGATCTGATCATCTACACGGCAGACCGAAAAGCTACAATAGTTCAGAGCAATCTCCAAAAAATGTTCAATGATGTACAGCTGTACACTGACAATTGGCGAATGAAAATCAATGCGCAGAAGTGTGAAACGATCTTGTTTCGGACAACGCTGCAGGGGGTCAGTCAAGACCTGAAACGTAATTGGAAAGATTTCCACATCATGGCTGGTGAGAGTAGTCTAGAACGAGTTCCACATAAATCCTGTGTTCGATACCTCGGTGTTTATCTCGATCAGTATCTGTACTATACTGAACATGTGAAAATCATGCTCAGTAAAGCACTTAAAGTAGTCATGGCCCTTCGAAGACTCTTTCATTCCAGATACATTGATCAAAAGGTCAAAATTATCTGTTACAAGACACTGGTTAGACCAGTTTTGACATATGGATGTCAGATCTGGTACAACCAGAGCGCTAGTACTATGGAAAAATTAAGAGTTTTCGAAAGGAAATGTCTTCGTGCATGTACTGGTTTGTACAGAAAGCCTGAGACGGATTGGAAACATTATACATCGAATAGAAGAATTTATCAAACTGCTGAAGTGACGAGGGTCGATATCTTCATATTGAAACTTCTTCGGAATCATATCGCAAGATCTGTGACTGTGAGTGAAAACCCTTGGATTTCACAGCCGTTCCACCCTACAGACGGGTATATAGCGACTTGCCTCGCTACTGGCTTCATTCCTCCAGAAGCATTCGTGTATTTGGACATGAATGGATATGTTTTTGATTCTGACGGCGTCCCAGTCATATATCACATATATCGACGGGCCACCGATAAGAAGATAAAATATCCTCCGAATTTGAGTTCACGAGACCAACGATTTCAATGGAGATACTCATTTGCTAGATTCGTTGAAGCTGATCGAGTTGAGACGGCGCAATCCAGGTATTGGTGGCTGAATGACAATGTCTAAATTATTCGTGTTTACTTTCAGTTTTTGTATTTTTCGTTATTTAGTTTTTTGAGTTTCAGCTCATTATTGCTACATTTAGTGTTATTGTTTATTTTTGTTAAAAATTAGGTATAGGTTAGGTATATGCAATGTTTACTATATTCCGTTAGAGATAAGATTAAACACTTAGGCTAGGAACATTGTTACAGAATTTTTATAGTAGAAGATAACGTTTTTGATTGTGTTTTATTAGAAATAAGTTACAACATATTAGGTGTAGGATCAAAGTTTCACTGTTGTGTCTTAATTATAAATAATTTTAGGATAGTGTTGGTTGGTTTTTTCTCCTTTTTCCAATTGAATTTTAAAAATATGTAATAATCGTAATTAATTGAATTTTCTTTAGTTTTTGTTGATGTAATGAGTTAGTGATAACGTACAAATTTAGAGAGCCATTTGGGCCATTAAGTTTTTTGATTGTTATTGTTTGGAATTTGCTTTATATTCTTTTAAAATTTATAACGATTAGTATTAAATAAAGCGCTTTTGACTTTGACTTTGAGATAATGTTTGTAAGACTTCCAGAATTACTGGAAGATTTTCTTTAAAAACTCTGATGGTTTTGTGTTTCTCACTTCATCTTGTCTCGCAAAGTCTGGAAATATTAAGTATCAACTTCCGCCTAAAAACTGATTCCCGAAACAAGTTTATAGTATCTTTGGTGGTTCGCATGGCATTTCCCATTTCACGAAGTGAATCTAGATCATTGATAACTAAATTCAGTTTGCGGGATGAGCAATTAAAGTAGAGGGCTATGGTGTACTTTTGGCGTAAGATCGCTTGTACCCCTCCGTCTTTTCCTGTCATCGTTGAACAACCATCAAAACCAAAACTAACGCATTTATTTATATTCAGATTTTCTTTTGTCAAAAACTAATTTATGCTATGTGCAAACTTTTAGCTCAATGAATCCGACAAACATTTCTTAGACTTCCTGTGTTTCTTCATCAAAATATCGCATCCCAATCAATAGTTGTTCAGTTCCAGAAATATCAGCTGTTTAATCTGCTAGCATACTTTATGCTGCTGCTTCTTTCACTTTTTTCATAATATCAGCCTGAATAACGCTTTCACAAATACCAATAATTTCTTTTCGAATATCCACTGAACGGTAGCTTGCATTCTTTTTCCCTTGCTCAATGTGTTTCTTTAAAATCATATCTCCCGCGTCAATTCGCAGCCTGTATAAATCCTCGAGAAAAAGTCCAACATAATGTTTACCTATCAGTGCTAAGTCGTGTGACTTGCAAAACGTAATGCAAGAAATAATAATTTCATAATTTTGCGATTTTCTTCAATAATTCCCTAGGAATATTTGTTCAGTTGCACATCGACAGGCACATCTTCGAGAGAAGATTTAGCAGCTTTCAATGCCTCCTTATGGAAGTGGGTTTCTATGTGCTTTTTGCACTGCTCGTGAATATCTTTGAACTTACAAAAGGGCCTTATAGTAAATGATCCCAATATGCCTCTAAATGAATTTGGATTTGGTGGGAACAACGTGCAATATTTACAAAATGCTCGTTTTTAGCGCCTGGAATATACCAACCATGGAGAGTATGTTTCCAAGCAAGAATAATCAAATTTTCTCTTTAAATGTTTTGCATCTTTTCCCAAGTTATAGGTCGCGGAAGGGGACCAACAGTTTTCAATCAATTCCTTCTTCTTTTCGGTTGATAACATGTGTACCTGTCCAACATATCGCCCAATATCATTTTCATTGCAGTCATCCTCATCCATCAATGAATCAGGATTCGGCGCCAGAGTGAGATATCTAGAGGAACTTGGTCTAGGTAGTTCCTGCGGCTGAATATAACCTAGGTAGTTCCTGCGGCTGAATATAACCTGTTGTGGTTGTGGTGACCGATGAAGACACATGCGATATTATCGTTACTTTGTCCTGTTCATCGCTGTCGCTACTTGATCCATCAGTTTTTTTGCGTTTCAAACTTTCTGCAAAACAAAACGCTTTGATAAAACTTTATGCCATTCATTGAATTTTTACGGGAGAGCAGTTTTGTTCAATTTCTTATAAACATTATTTCAGGAAGCTTTTTTAGCCTTAATTATATCAAGCATCTGTTTTAATTTGTATTTAATTGAAACACAAATATAATTAATGTTTTGTTTTCATAATTAATTACTGAAAACAAAACCACTGTTTATTTCACGTTAAATTCATAGAGATTGAATCAATAAACTCGTTTTTAATAAAATAATAGTTTTTCTTAACATTTCCGTTCCACATAATCGATCCTTTCTTTCCACATCAAAAATATGACAGATAAAATTAAAAATGATATTCTTAACGATTATTATACGTCTTTCTAGCTAGTATAACCGTTACCAAAGCTATTAGCTAAGAGAAATAAAATAAAAATACTAGCCCTTAGTCCAAGATAAAAACAGTACATAACTTACCAAAAAATTTTCTGATGTCCATTTTGATAAGATGATAAATGGAGACACACTCAGAAACTTCACAACTCAACACTGAGATGATGAGATCTTATTATTTAATAAATACAAATCAATATTGACTAACACAGGCAAGCCGGTAGTCTTATAATCGCTTTCCGATTCGCTTGTTTCGTTGATCGCTTCCAATTAAAAAGTGACTCGCTCACAGCGGCTCACGTCTTTATATACCCAAACGAACATCATACTAGAATGCGCGGTAACATTCTACCTGGTCTAGTAACCGCTACCGAATTCCAGAAAGTTCTGTTGTGTTATTCCCTACAGGGAAAGTAAACGGATGTTTTCACTAAAATCACGGTTTAGAATTAAAACACAGAATTACGATTATTCGCCATTTATTGAGTGAGCTGTTTACTGAACGACGCTCTTAGCAAGAGTGACAAACTTATGAAAAATTAGTACATAATAATTAATGGTACGTAGTTATGACGTACAGATGTCGCTTGGTTCTTCGCAGATTCGCTACATATACGTTCCCCCTAAGAATTGTCAATCAGATAATTGAAATGTCACTTGTTTGTTGTTTGGTGATTTGCGTGGACCAGAATACGTTTTAAGTAGTGGCTGTCTTCTCTCCTCGTTATTGACGAAAGGTGATGGCGTTGTTTCCTCGATGTCTGGAGAAATCATTAATGCCGGTTTCAGTCGATCAATTGAAATTATCGATTCCTTTCCGTCCATTAGTATTTTGAAGGCTTTTTCGTAACGTTCTATGACACGATAAGGTCCAGTGTAAGGTTGTTGCAACGATTTTTTTGAAGTACCAACACGAACGAATATGTGGCTGCATGTCTTCAAATCCTTGTTGATAAAAATGCGTCCAATACGACGATGGTTCACTGGAGTCGGTCGAAGATTCTTCATGTCTTTTCGGAATTTTTCTACGAGTGCAGGTTCACTTCCTTGATTAGTCTGCTCATCGGTGACAAATTCTCCCGGTATTCGCAGAGTCGTTCCATTTACCATTTCCGCAGCAGAGCATTTTATATCCTCCTTGTAGACTGAGCGCAGACCCAGTAAGACAGTTGGTAATGCCTGTAACCATGTGGTATCTTCGTGGCACATTAACGCTGCTTTTAAGGATCGATGGAACCGCTCGATCATGCCGTTTGATGAAGGATGATACGCAGTTGTACGAATGTGCTTACACCCTAGTAGCTTTGTCAGCGCGTTAAATAACATGGATTCGAACTGACTCCCACGATCGGTAGTTAATATTCTTGGCGTTCCGAATCGCGCTACCCAGTGCGTATAAGCTACTCTTCTGCCGTTGTATCGATGATTGGAACCGCTTCCGTCCATCTCGAGAACCTGTCAATCATTGTTAGAACGTATTTATAGTTGTTAACAATAGGTAACGGTCCAACTAAGTCTATATGGACATGGTCGAAACGTTTATCCGGCGCTGCGAATTGCAGTGGAAAGGTTGTAACGTGTCGGCTAATCTTCGATCTCTGACATTGAATGCATGCCTTTGCCCAGCTGGCTATGTCCTTTTTCATATTTGGCCAGACAAATTTTGTTCGCAGCAAACGGCTAGTTGTTTTTCCACTTGGGTGCGATAGTCGATGTACCGAATCAAATGCTTGATTTCGAAAGACCTTCGGTATATACGGTCGTGGTGTTCCTGTTGATATATCGCAGTACAGGTAACTTCCTTGCGTCCTTAGTTTTTTCAGGTCCAGTGCAGTTTCAGAACTCAATAACGTTTTAAGTTCTTCGTCCTTTTCCTGCTCTTTAGCTATCTCTGTTAAATCGATTGAGGTATTCCTTGCAATTGCGTCGACTCGCGAAAGTGCATCAGCAACTGTGTTGGAGTCCCCTTTGACGTGAATTATATCGGTGGTGAATTGCGATATATATTCCAATTGACGCGCTTGTCGGGGCGATGCTTTTGACGACATTTGATTAATGGCTTGTGATCTGTTCTAATAAAAAATCGATGTCCTTCCACTCGATCACGAAAATATTTGATTGCAGAGTAGATGGCAAGTAGTTCCTTGTCGTAAACGCTATAGTTCAATTGCGCCTTATTAAATTTCTTGCTAAAGAATCCGAGTGGCTGCCATTGATTGTCCACTAATTGCTCCCACACGGCGACGCATCCGTTGTGATGGCTAAAGGTGCGTTTTTTACCGGATGCACTAGCATTGTTGCGTCCGCCAACAAGTGTTTGCTCTTCTCGAAAGCCTCAACCGCACTAGGAGTCCATACTACTGGCCTTTTATCGTTTTTTCGCGACTCATGTAAGAATTCATTTAGTGGCGCTAGGATCTCCGCCGCATTTTCCAAAAGCTTCCGATAGAAATTCAGCATTCCCAGATATCTTCTTAGACTGTGGATCGTATGCGGCTTTTCGTATTTAAGGATTTTTATTTATTTATTTATTTATTTATTTATTTAGATCCATTTAACAGACTAAGAAGTCCAATTACAAAATAGATTAAAAGATAAGCAGACTTAAATCTAAAGCGTATGTACTAAGTTAAAAATAAGTATAATTAAAAAAAATTAAACGGAATTCATAATAATTAAAGCCTTAAGTCTATTCTTAAAAACAAAGTAAGATAAGGAGAAAGAACCAAGCTCAAGATCATTATGTTTTCTAATGATACGCGGCATTATTGAATGAAAGTATAACTCAGTCCGGGCATATGGAACCTCAAGAAGACTACTAGATCGCGTAGGACGTGCAATCTGTCTGAAGTACAGGTCTTCTCTAAGAGTGGATAAAATATGATGGTGGTATAGTTTATATAGAAAACATTGATCTAACAATGTTCTACGAGAAGACAAGGAAGGAATGGAAAGAACAGATGATCGACGCTCATAGGATTCGTAGGGCAAATTAAATTTGTAGAACAAAAACCGTGTAAATTTTCGCTGGACATTTTCTAGTGAAGTTACTAAATACTGATGTCGAGGAGACCACACAACTGAACAGTATTCAAGAAGCGGGCGAACAAGGCAGGTAAATAAGCGGACAGCAGTAGCAATATTTTCAAATTTCTGGAGATGTCACAGAACGAACCCAGCAGCCTTCGATGCTCTAGTAATTATACATAGGATATGGACATCGAATTTGAGCTTGGGGTCAAAAATTACACCAAGGTCCTTGCATGAGTCCGCCGAAGAGAGAACAACATTACACAAAGTATAGTTGCACATTAAAGTAACCGCTTTAAGAGTAAAACTCATCTTAAAGCATTTGGATACGTTTAAAGAAAGAGCATTTGTCGTGCACCAACTACTGAGATTAAGTAGGTCATTTTGAAGAAGCTGACAGTCGTCAGGAGTCCTAATTACTCGAAACACTTTGAAATCGTCAGCATAAAAGAGGCAAGGAGAGGATATTACAGAGGGAAGATCATTAATGAATAGTAGGCAAAGAAGAGACCCTTGAGGGACACCAGAAGACGGGCAAAAAGGAGATGACAGTGTTCCATAAAGACTAACACAACACGAGCGATTGAAAAGATAGGACGTGATCCAGGAAAGTAGAGAACCAGATATACCAAGCATGGATAGCTTTTGGCCAAGAATATAATGATTCACAGAATCAAAGGCTTTGGAGAAATCAGTAAAGATGGCATCTACTTGACATTGTTTATCCAGAGCTTTTGCAATGTAGTCTGTAAATTCAGCTAAGTTTGATGAAGTGGAACGGCCCTTCAGGAAACCATGCTGTTGCGGTTTCATAACTGAACTCATTGATTCAGAAAGTCTGTTGTGAACAATGCGTTCAAGCAGCTTAGGGAAACAGGAGAGCAAAGATATTGGACGATAATTAGAAACAATTGAGGGATCACCATTTTTAAAGATGGGGACAACATTGGCATCCTTCCAATAAGTGGGAAAGATACCAGAACAAAGGCTAAGGTTGAAAATGAGAGATAAAGGAAAACACAGTGAGGAACTGAGTGACTTGACAAATATATTCGGTAATCCATCTGGACCGGGACTGACGTTAGGATCTAGCGAATTGATTAGAGCTTCAACCTCAGAAGGGTTGGTGGAATAGGATGTAATTAAGACTGGACTTGCTTCGAATGTATCGGTGGATGAATACCATTATGTTATGAGGTGAAAAAGTAGAGGAGAAGAACTGGGCAAATAGGTCTGAAACATCCTGTAGAGTAGACGCTACAGTGTTGTTCCATGTAACATTACAGGGAATAGTAGAGGACGATTTCAAGGAACGAATGTAGGACCAAAACGGTTTGACATTGTTTGTTATGAGGGAGCTCTCGAGACTGCTGAAGTAATTTGTCATGGCTATCCTTATTTCGCCTTTAGCAATACATCGCAGCCTACAGAAATCTGATCTGGCTTGTTCAGATCCAGTTCGTTTGAAGAGCCGGTGCGCTCTATCTTTGGATTTTAAGGCACAGAGTACTCTGTGGGTGATCCATGGCTTCACATTTGCCTTACGAGGTGCCCGCTGTGGAGTAAATTTAGCAATCAAATTATTCAAGTAGCCATAGAATTTGCTCAAGGCACTATCGCAGTCAAGGCCGCAGAAAAGGGCATACCAGTCAACAGAGTCCATATCAACTTTAATTTCCTGATAGTTTGCTCTAAAAAAGTTGAACCGAAAAGCAGTAGCATTTATCGGAGGATGGAAGGGTTCGATAGCTAGTTCGAGAGACAATGGAGGATGATGAAGGTCAGGATATAAGGATACAAAACCTGAGAGACAGATATAAGATGAGCTGGGATATTTGAAAGGACAAGGTCAAGCAGACGTCCATTGGGGTTACGGATATGGTTAAATTGAACACAAGAGCAAATGGAAAGAAAAGAAGACAGCAGCATAGATAAATGATTTGCAGACGAAATAGAAGGAATTGTATGAGTGTCCCATTCCACGGATGGTAGGTTGAAATCCCGACACACAACGATTTTAGAATGAGGGTGACGACCAAGAAGGTAGGAGGATAGTTCATCGAAAAAAGATTCATACACAACAAAGGGAGAATTGGAGGGAATGTAAACAGTGCAAATTAATAACGAGGTATTTTTTGGAAGGGTAATTTTCACGATAACACATTCAACGGAACGAGCAAAACAGAAGTCAGTACATAGCGAGCTAGAAAGGGATTTGCAAACAGCAACTAAAACTCCACCACCATCGAGTTTTTTTGTTGCAACAGGATCACGATCACATCGGTAGACTGTATGATCAGGTAGAAATTCGGTACTTGCGATGCTTTCATTCAGCCAAGTTTCAGTTAAACAAATGACGGAGTCATTTGCTAATTGGCAGGAGAGAGATAAGTCATTGAGCTTGGTTCTTAAGCCTCTGACATTTTGATAATACATAGAAACAGAATTCATGCAGAGTTCCTATCATTATTAGTTTTTGGTGAGTCGTTGAGCAGCTGCACGAAAATTCTTTCTAGGTGGAGGTGTGTAATGCTTCACCAGAGTCCCAAGTGGCCAAAAATCGCTCTCCGCAACAACCGCACAGTCTTCAGGCACAGTAATTTTGAAGGAGGCAACAATCCGTTTCGGTATGTTGTCCTTAGTCAGCTTAACACAGCTAATAACACCATGTTTGTTAAGTTTAAAGTCTACAAACGCTTTCAGTTCCTCCTCCGAGGTATCATACGCTAGACGAGAAACAAAAATTTGAAGCGGCGGCTTCACTATGCGTATATTAGGCTCCTGCAGATTATGGGGCCTTTGAGAGTGCAATAATGTTTCAGGTACAATTCCATCACTTATGGGAATTGATGTTTGTTCAACAGGTTGTAAAAGTGGCACTATATCCACAACTCCAGAAGTAGTCGAATACAGTGAAGCAGAAGGCGTTAAGCAAGTCTGATTACCGTGCAGCTCCATCTGCGAGGCCATGCTTCGCGTTGTTATTTTAAACATGGGATTATGTCCACCTTCTCAGTTAGCGGTTTAATTCCATCCTTGTTAACTATAAATCCTAGATACTGCACTTCAGATTCCCCGATTAATTTTGATGCCGTATTCCTTAAATCGTTGGAATATCTCTCTAATGTGTTTTTTATGTTCCTCTTTCGACTTCGATGCGACTATTATATCATCCAGATAGCCAAAGCAGTAATTTAAACCAGATAGTACAGTGTCGATGAATCTTTGGAAGGTCTGTGCTGCGTTTCTGAGTCCAAAAGGCATTTTTAGGAACTCAAAAAGACCAAAAGGTGTAATTACAGCTGTTGTTTCAATATCCTCCTTCGCAACTGGAACTTGATGATAAGCGCGTATAAGGTCGATTGTCGAGAATATCGTTTTTCCATTCAAATTATGGGTAAAATCCTCAACGCCGGCAATCGGATATCGATCCGGGATGGTTACAGCGTTCAACCTTCTATAATCGCCGCACGGTCTCCATTCTCCTGACTGCTTCGGAATCAAATGAAGAGGGCTGGCCCATGGGCTTCTCGAAGGGCGACATATGCCTTTATCCACCATGAACTCGAATTCCATTTTCGCGCATTGAAATTTATCTTGCGGTAAACGACGGGCTTTTTCAGCGATAGGAGGTCCTTTGGTGATAATATGATGTTTGAGCACCGTATCGCGAGTGGTTGTACTGACTGCTGGATTTATGATATCCGGAAAATTCAGATAGGATTCGGTAAAATGGCGTTCCTGTTTTTATCATCCTTATAGAACTCGTGGAATTATTTGGAATTATTCCCTTCATTTGTAAACTAGTATTTCCGTCTACTAATCGCTTACGCTTTACGTCCACCAGCAAATTGAAATGCCGTAGAAAATCGGCTCTCAGGATTGGTTGTTCAACAGCAGCAATACAAAATGACCACTTGAAACTTCGTCGGAGCCCTAAGTCGAGCGATAGTATTTTATTGCCGAAAGTTGCAATCGTTGTCCCGTTTGCTGCGTACAAATTCCGTTCCGTTTTTTTCAGTTTTCCATGACAAGGGATTACCGAGACTTCCGCGCCTGTGTCCACTAAGAATACCTTTCCCGTATTTTTCTCTGTGATAGATAAACGGTTCTTTTCGTGGACGTCACCGCTGACCACTTCTGACGATGACGCAGTTAGTTTCCCTGTCGCTGATATTGGCAGGGTTTTCGACAGTGAATGGCCTTTTCTCCATATATGCGATGATAGTAGCAGATGCGTGATGCTTCTGCTTCCTGCGTATCTGCGTTCGATGGATTATTTGCCGTTCGATTGCCATTTCGTGAGCGCGATTGATTGCGTCTACTGAAATTTTGATTCCTTGAACGATTATTTTTCGAATTCATTTCGAGATTGTCGAGACGCTTTAAAATTTTCAATAAGATCGGATCAGATTCAGATTCCGAACGAACTGGAGTCTGCGAAGTAGCTGCTATCACAGTTGGCGCTGCATTAAATTCTTCCACGATTTTGTCAGCCATTTCTAATATGGCGTCACTTCTTTCTCGGTAGAGACCGACATTATGGCGCGCACGTGGACTGGAAGCCGCCTTAAACATAGGTAGTTGTGTGCTCGCCAATGCCTGCATTTGCCTATATAGATGCGAAGGTTTTTGGTTATTTAATTCTAGCTCCGTCAATACTTGCGTCAGCTGTTGTTGTGCCAGTAACTGTTTTTTCAGCTCCTCAAATTTATTTGTCGGCGGGGGCCTTTTTACTACATCTGCCACTTGTGCCAATATTGTTATGTCCAGCGTTGTTACGACTGCATTAAATTTTGCAATGTCCGAGTACACTTTGAAATGGCTAAATGTGGATTCAATTTGAGAAAACCATAATTCAACTTGCGTTTCCCAAAATGGTGGTAATTCCACGTCACGATTGGAATCAAGCCGAGAGGGTTCACTGCCAGGCCACAATTCGCGAGCAATATTGAGCAGAGTTTTCGTGGTATCGGAATTAGCGTCCTCAGGGTTATGTTGTTGGCCCGTCGCCATTTTAAGTCTTTAGAAAATTCTATAACGCACTTCCTTTACACAATGTGTTCGTTTGTTAGGGTCACCAATTGTAGTGTTATTGCCTACAGGGAAAATATACGGATGTTTTCACTACAATCACGGTTTAGAATTAAAACACAGAATTACGATTATTCGCCATTTATTGAGTGAGCTGTTTACTGAACGAAGCTCTTAGCAAGAAGGACGAACTAATGGAAAATTAGTACATAATAATTAATGGTACGTAGTTATGACGTACAGATGTCACTTGGTTCTTCGCAGATTCGCTACAGTTCATTGAACAAGCACCATCTAGTGTCGAGTAGCAATACTAGGTTTTATAAGAATTGTAGTCGATTTATTCAACAGTAGGAACTGCCTCCCCCCCCCCCTTGGCGACGCCCTTGATTACAACAATCGTACATGGTTTTGCGACTGCATGGACTTTCCAGTGCACGAGACGCTACACTTTTTATTGGATCTTCTACAAATTCTCAGATATGACGAGTAACAAGAATACATGTAGGATTTCACCTAGTCAATGATACTCGTATTATCAATATTGCAACAAAATGCAGGCTGGTTTAAATGGAGTAGCACTGGTTTTTCTTTTAAAGCAAGAATATATTTGTTGTGTGGGTGTCACTAAAGGTTTTCTTGAATCATTCTCTGTATTTGTATATCGTAGGTTAAGTACGAAACCCTTCTGACATGAGTGTATTTCTGTCTTTCCAGCTTGTTATGTTTATTCTTCGGTTCGTAGCATAAAGGGAAGGATTAAGTTTTATTCGATTGATTTTCTTTGTTATTGCTCGAAAATGCAAAATTTGCGCAGTTCTTTACACAACCACAACAATACTCGCATTCAAGTCATAAAAAGATTTCCCAGCATGCAATAAAACCCATCTGCCACATCGCATAAATTCTGCATAAAGGACGCAGTGGGATGAAATTCAGCAAGCCAACGGGCAATATTCCTACGCTCCATCTTAAATTCTTGCATGTACCAACTGCAGGAGCATTACAGCCGCATCACGTACCACCAGTATTCAGCTATCATCTACGAACGGTTGCCAGTTTCATGTTAAATAACTGGCGAACATGATGCCTTCTGACCTCATCTGAAACTATAATCCATGTTGCACGTATCTTTTTTACATGTCCTTAGAACACGCTGCAAACTCCAAGGATAATCAATTTCCTCGACCTCCGCACGCCAAACTCGCTCGCACACAATGTGAAGTTGCTGCAGGCAAAATACAATAATGGGAAACGAGGTCTACTCTTTGGTCACTATTCATCTGGAAAATTTGATAAAATGCCAGGTAGAGTAGTGAAGTGAAATAATTTCGTTTGTGTTCAGGCTGAGCATGAACAAGTAGAACATCATCCTTTCAAGTTTCGCTGGAGAATTTGCAGCTGGGACGAGGATTCAACACTTTTGGGAGGCTCTACAACACTCGGAGCACGGATACGAGTACATAATTGCTGGTATGAAAGGCTGATGAGCATTCAAGGATTAAAAGTTTATCCATGTGGAGATTTTTTCTACTTTTGGATCTCCCTCTTAAATTCAAAATATCCTTAAAGCAGATTATCCTTTTCATATGTACTTACTGAGACTTCCATAAAACTTTCCATAGGACAACTTGGCAGTTGAAACATGGTTTACTCTATAAATTGTTAATTAGAATTATTTTTAGTTTGGCAAGGTTTTACCTTTTATTCCATTTTCCACACACCAAGGACCCTCCTAAACAAACTCGAATTTTCCAACTTTCTAACAAAGTTTGCATATTACACAGTGTAGGTGGCGAGTATCCTTTAAAGTGAATCCCCATCTAGGCCGGGGTGAACCCTTTCATCATGTACCTGTAAAATGCAAGGTTTCAATGTAATGAAAATTATTCTCGGGTGAACAGAGTCCCGTTATAGAATTACATACATTCACTTTGCACATAACCTTTGAAACAGTTTCACATGAAAAGCGCTAGCAACGAGGATGCTTGAAGGATGTTATAAATTTCTGCTCAACCGAGTGGCGGAAAATCCGTTTACTTTGATTTTCACATTGTTGGTTGGGAAACCGTTCGATAGAGTATTTAATGTCATGAAAATTAATATGATTTAAGTGCTAACGAGGGTAGGCATATTTTTTCCGTAGTTAATCAAGCGATTAGTTATCTACGGACAAAGTATTGTTTTTTTTTTTTTGACTTCAATTAATATCTTTAGAGATTCCTTGTATCAAAGTAGTTTAAAGGCTACCGTATTTATTATCAGAGTTCTAATCGAAAGCCACCCACACCAAATGTGTTATTTCGACTTAGACTGATATCAAATTCCAGGGTCTAATACATTCGAGATCAGATGAAACTTTAAAGTTTATGAACCATAATGAAGGAAGGAGTTGGAGAATGCTGGTGGAAATCCAAAGTCGAAAAAAACCAACAACCTAAAACATGAGAAGACCACAAAGGATCATCACTTGATATTTTAAATGGTTAACTCATTTGATGACTGATCCGGTGTTGGCAATGGATATTACACAGCCCAGTGTTATCTTTGAAAATACTTTGGAAATCATCGCCGTCGAAATTTGGATTATCATAATTTTTTGGAAATTTAGCTTCCTTTACGGAGTTTCTGCGAGAGGAGTGAGCCCAGAAAAAGCGTATCGAACGGAAATAGCGTACCGAACGAAAAAGCAAACAGAAATGCTACTAGTGACATCTATACTCTAGCTCTCTAATCTGGTTGGTGTCTATACTCAGCTTACGGTAGACTATAAAAAATTGATATTCATTCATTGAGAAGCTTTTAATGTCATTTGCATATTGAGTATAAAATAATGCTATATGCTTATTTAAATTTAGACCAATAACTCTACTATTACTAAGGAAATAACTTAGAAGATACAGTCGAATCCCGTTTTCATATGTTAATTTATTAGAGGAGTTTATTTAGAAAATGTGCGTGGACGTCAAAACGATGGTGTATCTTTGGAAATGACCCAGATTTCGTTCTTGGGTTTGTTGAATATTTTGTTAACACATCCAACTGCATAATTGAATATCAAGAAGGGGTTCAAATGGACCCATAATAATCAGGAAATCTAAAAAGAAAACGAATTTTACAAAAATTTAGTAATTTTGCGGCCAGCAGTAGTCAAAATGAAAAATTGTGAAAACTGTGGCGACTCAGAACGTCCCAACTACAGCGCACGCTTCACGGCACAAACAGACCCTCGTCTCTCGAAAAATCTTTGCCTGCCAGCTGATTCCACATATCAGCGACGCAAGCAATTCCCTCGAGAAAAGGGGAAATTTGATTGAGAGCTCTTCTAGCTTCTCATGAATAAATAGGCAAACTTACTACTATTGGTTCGTAGTCAACATTATCATCAAAATCAGCAGCAACAACATCATCAGCATCATCATCGACATCATCACCAACGACATCATCCTCATCATCAACAACAACGACATCATCATTCATCATCTTCATCGTCGAAGCCGCCTACCTCGTCGTAAACAAAGGGAGCAATAAATTCTGTCGTTTCCAAAGAGTAAAGTATAAATATAGTCAAAGCTAAAGGCGAGAAGTTTTACTTTCAAAGTGGTGACCCCGACTTGCAACAATAATGGTAGCCGGACGAAGCGACTAAGATGGCGTGCACCGTCTCCTTCAGGAGGCGCTACCAACCGGGAGTTTACCACCAGCTCAGGAAGTAAACGTCATCAGCCAGTGCAGGCTGCCATCTTTCTGTTGGACTAGTCCTGAATTGTGGTTCTTTTTGGTGGAACCACAATTCGAGGTGCACAAGGTGATAAGGAACGCAGCCAAGTACTATCTCTGAAACCATCACGGATGTAGCGGACATCATCCGAAAGCCACCGGAGCACAACTGGTACGGAGCGCTCAAAGCAGCTATTGTCGCCCGCCTTACAGACTCACCTGATTCGCAGCTACATAAGTTGCTCACAGGCGTCGAGCCCGGAGACAGGATATCTTCGCAGCTCTTACGGCATCTGTGGCCCCTCGCTGGCACACGGGTTAGCGACGATGTCCTCTGTGTCAGATGGCCTAACCACCTGTGTCAGCAAACGCGCCGAATGCTTCTGCTCATAAAAAACCAGACGCTAGAGGAGCTTTCCGCCGTCGCAGACGAGGTACAAGACATGGGTCCAGGAGTGATAGCCGCGTCAGTGCAACCACCCACGCACCCAATAACATCCTCATCTGGTCTCTCCTCACCACGTTCTTCGGACAAAGTTGTTGTCAAGTTAGCTGCCTTGCGTCTGGCGATTACGCAGCTAACAAACTTGACACGAGAGGCACTTCAGCAACCACACGCCTGCACAGATATATTGCTTGTCAAGAAACGCAAGCCAACGACGAGGCCGCTCCGCCACTCTTGGACCAGACAGTTGCACAGGACACTGCTGGTATCAAGCCAAGCACGGGGCCCTCGCGATGCGATGCTAGCAACCTTGTTCCTTCCCGGCTTGAGCCCACACTATTAGGAGCTCGGAAAACTAGGTTTCCCGGGGCTGTACTCAGTGGGCACCACCGGCAACCCCTTGGAGGGACGCCGTTGTGTCTCTGACCGCACCACAAAAGCTAGGTTCTTTGTAGACTTCAACTCCACCCTCTCCATCATTTCGAGGCATTTCATCGCGAGACCTTTTTGTAAGCAGAGCCTCGTACTACTGGTAGCCAATGGCATGCCCATCACTACCTTTGGATCTCAGCAGCTCACCCTACATTTCGGGCTAGCCGGCCAATCCACTGGTCGTTCGTGAAAGCAGATATCTGGACAGCCGTTCTAGGAGCCGACACACTAAAGCATCATGATCTACTCATCAATCTACGCAATCAGCGCCTCTTGGACAATCTCACCAACCTCTCCACAACCTGCGTCGTCGGTGTAGCTCCAGCTATACCCATTATTAGTGCTGTCACTTAAGTGAAGAATCCCATTGGAGACTGGTACAAAGGAATAATCGCTAAATATGCAGATGAACCCGCACAACCTGGGAAATTAGCCTCGGTCGCTAACCTACCCGTCCACCACCGGAAAGTCACGAATGGCCCACCGGTTTTCACGACACCACGTCGATCTCACGCGAGAACGCCTCACCGCAGCCAAAGCCGAGTTCACTTTCTTGCTGGAACGAGGCATAATTTGACCCTCATCGAGCCAGTGGACCAGTCCTCTGCACATGATGCCCAAGGTCGGTGGTCATTGGCGAGCTACTGGGGATTGCCGTCAAATTAACACTCAACCTCAACCGGACCACTACCCATTGTCCATCATCGAGAATTTAAGTCAGGGGGCCAGCGCCACTCCAGCGTCCCTTCTACCGAGTTCCGGTTGCTCCTGAAGACGTATGTAAGACGGCAGCTGTAGCGTATTCTACATTACTTATAAATTAAATTCCACATTTTCATAAAACCCAAACGAAAAGAAATAGTAGGCGTAGATGAATTGTCAAGTAAGAAAAAATAAAATATTTTTTAGTTCATAAGACTATGTCAAAAGCGTTCATGATTACTGATAAAATTTTACTAATTTCAATAAGTATACTTTATTTAATTAAACTGAAAAGCTTAATGATTTTCATCGTATATTCGAGTTAATAGAAAGGTGTAAAACAGTAAAGTCGTGTATTGAGTTTTATTTTCCGATATAGAAATTTTATCTGTGCAGTGGAATACGAATTTCCATCTACAGCAGCCACTATGCCCATCGGACTGTATGAATTCCTGGGGATGTCTTTGGGTCCAACCAACGCAGATCAAAAGATGCAACGAAATCTTAACCATCTACTGAGGAAGTTGGACTTCGTGCGGGTCTATCAGGACGATATCCTAGTTTTCTCGGCCAGCCACGACCATCACCACCGCCACCTCGAACAACTCCTCTCCATGCTGCAGGCGGCGAATCTCCACGCTAACTGGGTTAAATGCCACGTTGGTCAGCCTGAGGTCGTCTTTACTTGATACCACGTCTGCGAAACTGGATTTCAACCACCAGCCCCCAAAACAGAAGCCATCGCATCTTTTCTCAAACCGGCCGACTCATCTTAGCTAAGGCGTTTTCTGGGGATGCTGAATTTTCATCGCCGCTGCATGCCACACGCTGCTGAGTCCTAAGCGCCACTATCGGAACTGCTAAAAGGTTGTACGAAAAAGAAAGTACTACTCACCTGGACAACCAATGCTGAAGCGGCTTTTGAACGCTGCAAGCAAGGCATCGCCAAGACAGCCACGTCAGCTTTTCTTTCACATTCAGGCCCACTGGCACTCCGCACTGACGCGTCCAGCACTGCCATTGGCGCGGCCTTAGACCAACAATGGGACGACGGCACTTGGGTACCGGGGGGTTTATTCTCGAGGAAGCTCTCTGAAATGGAATAACGCTACTCAACCTACGACCGCGAGCTCCTGGCGAACTTTGCTGCCATCAAATTCTTTCAGCGCGTCTTGCAAGGCACTTTATCATCTATACCAACCACCGGCCACTTATATTTGCTCTAGCGCTATGCTCAGACAAAGCCTCACCCCGCCAAAGCAGGCAACTGGACTTCATTGCCCAATTCGACTCGCGAGTGGAATATATACCAGGGGATGACAATATTGTCGCTGATGCACTTTCACGTGTAGAAACGGCCACAATCACAGCTCAAGTCATAAGTGAGGCACAGAACACAGACGACCAGTTGCCCCACCTCCTGGCAAGTCCCCACCTCAAACTGCATCAGCTGGTCTTGAATGGCTACTCCGCGTACTATGTGGAGTTTAATGGCACCATTAAGCCTTACCTGCCGTCAGGCTTTCGACATTGTCCATCAACTATCGCATCTGAGTGGACGTGCCACCTGGAAGTGCGTAGCGCTTAAATACATCTGGCCGAGTCTGCGGAAAGATGTATCCCGGTGGGTCAAGCAATGCGTACTGTCTCAACTGTCGAAGATCCACCGCCACAACCGCGCCAAGTTAGGGAATTTCAAGACGTCGGATGAGCGCTTCGACCACATCCATGTAGACTTGATCAAGCTGCCACTGTGTGAAGAGTAAGAGAACTGCCTCACCACTATCGACCGCTATACATGGTGGCCTCAAGTAGTGCCAGTGTGTAATCACTGGATATCAATATTTGGCTCGCCACTGGAGATCAGATCAGACCAAGGACGCCAGATTGAAGCTGGCCTCCTGAATCAGTTTGGCGGCTTCTTGGGAACCAACCACGTCCATCTAATTCCATACCACCCACAAGTTAATGGCATGGCTGAACGAATTCACCACACCCTCAAAGCAGCATTAAAATGTGTTCCGGAAACACCATGGTTGCAGGCACTTCCACCGATTTTGCTGGATCTACGAACCACATTCAAAGAGGACCTACAAGCCCCTCTTGCAGAAATGGTTTTCGGCACATCGCTTCGGATTCCGGGCGAGTTCATCACGTCCCAAAATACAACAGCTGGTGGCCCACAAGATTTTGTCAGCGACTTACGCCAACTCTTCTAATCGATTCGTCCTGTCCCGTCAGCCAAACACTCGGTTCACCAACCATTTATTTTCAAAGACCTGGCCAGCTATGAGTACGTATTTCGCTGGATCAATGGTGTAAGCAAGCCGCACGATCAGCCATACTCCGGACCTCATCGAGTCATCAGAAGGATCAACGCCAACACCTACGTCATAGACGTAAACGGCGTCACCAAAACCCTCTCCGCCGAACGACTCAAACCAGCCTCCCTGGAGTAGTCTGATGCCCATTCAGCAACACAGCAGCCATTCTCAACACCTCCACTGGCGCTTACAATACCACCTCTGCTGCCATCGGAAACGGCTCAACCAGCACAGATTTAGCTGGAACCACCACTCCAGCCATCCAAGAAGACAGTCACGTTTTCACTCCCTTGGACGCATCCGAAAGTCATTGAGGAGGGAGTGACTGTGGCGACTCAGAACGTCTCAACGTCAGCGCACGCTTCACGGCACAAACAGACCCTCGTCTCACGAGCAATCTTTGCCTGCCAGCCGATTCCACATATCAGCGACGCAAGCAATTCCCTCGAGAAAAAGGGAAATTCGCTGGAGCTGGTCTTCTAGCTTCTCATGAACAACAACATCATCAGCATCATCATCGACATCATCACCAACGACATCACCACCAACGACATCATCATCATCAACAACAACATCATCATTCATCATCAACAATAACGACATCAGCATTCATCATCTTCATCGTCGTAGCCGCCTACCTCGTCGTAAACAAAAGGGAGTAATAATATAGAGTAAATTTAAAGACAAGGATTCTTACTTCTAAAAAACTATTAAAACGGTTAAACGATTCAAAAGTGATTGAAACTACTGTAAGTCTTCGTGAAACAAAATCCAGGTTAATGTTAATGACTACTATTTATGAGTAAATTTGCACATCTTTTAGAAGTTTAGCTTAATAAAAGCAATGAAAATATTTCATATTTTGTCATATTATATGCATGCTAGATTTTTGTCATATTAATTCCTGAATTTTTCCTGTATTTAAATACATACAACTTTTTAACCTTTACATAATCATTTGCAAAACGAAGCTAAACTTCTCACCGTACACTCCCAGAGTGCCTCACAGCTGTTTTTTTTCATTATTGTTCTGAAGACTTGGCGAGGCTTTTGCTCTTCGGTCGCACGTGTCCTTAGGTGGTGGATAGAGTTTGCTCTGACCAGCTAGCCCGCAGGTATGTGGGAAATAATATACCGCTCATGGATCAAAAACCGACTAAGTTGAAGTGCTGACAACGCTCTACTGAGTGTTTGCTTGTCATGGAATCAAGACAACTGGCTCAAATCGTATTGGATGAACGGCAACGACTATCGCAACGTACTACTGTGGGCAAAAAATAGTAAGACTTTGTTCATAATTTTAAAATTCTTTATTTACTCTGCCAAATCTATTTTGTCCCCCTCAAAGTAATCCCCCCCTGGCTGCAATACACTTGTGCCAACGTTTTTTCCATTCCTCGAAACAGTTGTTAAAGTCAATTTCCGGAATAGCCTTCAATGCGCGTAACGATTCAGGTTCAATGTCTTCAATTGACTCAAAACGGTTTCCCCGGAGCGGTCGTTTCAGTTTGCTGAACAGCCAGAAGTCACACGGAGCTAAATCAGGTGAATACGATGGTTGTGGAACGATATTGGTTGAATTTTTGGCGAAAAACACAAGAAGAATCAATGCAGTATGCGACGGTGCATTATCGTGATGAGTGATGAAGGAACCAAGAGTTGTCAGCCCATAATTCTGGCCTCTTTTTACGTATAGCTTCGCGCAAATGACAGTTGACACTTTGGCCGATCGGAAGGAATTCGGAGTGCACTACACTTCGATGCCGTTGTTTTTTCGGTCCCGGCTCGCCTTTAGCACGGTATTCGGCCGATTGATTGTCTGTTTCCGGGTCGTAAGCATAGATCCAAGACTCGTTGCCAGTTATAATAAGTTTCATGACATCCTGGTAGTCGGAAAGCAGTGTTCCACAGACATCAACGCGACGCTGTTTTTTAAGAAAATTGAGTGATTTTGGAACCGATCGTGATTTCACTCTTCTTAGGCCCAAATGATCTTTCTAAATGGTTTTCACTGATCCTTCCGATATTTCAACGATACCAGTAAGGTCTCTGACTGTTAAGCGTCGATTCTCGAGCACCAATTCCTTGATTTAATTGACGTGTTCAGCATCAGTTGATGTTGATGGCCGTCCTGGACGTGGTTTGTCGTCAACGTGTTCTCGACCCTCTTTGAACAATTTGTACCAATCAAAGACACTTGCTCGCGACATGCAATTATCACCGAAGGCCTTTTGCAACATTCTGAACGTTTCGGCACCAGAAATTTCATCCCGCACACACAATTTAATGGAACTTCTTTGTTGAATAATTTCACTCATTGTAAAAATCGCCGAACGCACTTTTTGTACTTCAGAAAGACGACAAGCGTATACTAAACACTAATGATTATTTTGAAGTGATATTTGGTACAGATGTCACTGACAGTCATACCAACGTAGAAAAAAATATTTCGATGAATGGATTTCCGCGCGAAATTTAAACTAAAAAGTCTTACTATTTTTTACCCACAGTAGTATAAAGGATTATTCTTTTAGAACTTGGAATGCTAGATCATTGAATGGACCAGGCACATTGCGACAACTTCTCGATGAAATAAGGGAATACGGAATCAACATTGCAACAGTGCAAGAAACTCAATGGCACGGTGAGGCCATTTTTGTCAAGGGGAAATTGTTCATTTGTAATTATAACCCCTCCCTTCCTTTTCCTATATGCGTTAGAAATTTTATGGAAGATGGCCCAGCATGGTTGAGGGCACCCTAGAAGACTCACGACACGATTGAGCGCTAGCCGGTGTCAATATGCCACCCCAAGTCAAGCATCCCTCCGGAAAATTCAATATCTGCAACTGCAGTCGCTACCGTGGCTGCAACATCATTCAACTACTTCACACTTCGTAATTTCTATGTAATATATTTTGTAATATAAACATAGCTAGTAACTATGAACCTGAGATCATAGTAAATAGCAAAAATTAACCAGATAAGTAAACATTGCTTAAAGTTCTCAAATCTTATTTAGCGTTCTAACTACGCATTAATCTAAAAATATTTCTAACCACACGATATCACTTCAATTTCAAGTTTCACCACTCAAGAGGATATTCCTTTCATCCTTGGCAATCCAAAACCGAAACTACTCGGCATTCAAATGCGAGCTTTAGCTGGCACTCGTGCCAAGAATTCTGGAACACCGCATTCAAGACATTTTCCGTTTATCCTAAGGAATCTAATTCAAAGAAGGAGCGCAATGTTCATAATGCACGTATGCTTCTTCCTTTTCGTTGAATTTCTAAAGGTGTGCTTGTACAAGGAATAATCTCAAGAATTCCTCCTTGTGGAATTTCCACGCTCACATGGTGGAAATGTCGAAAAAAAATGCCGAAAGCATCTATAAAGGATGCATAAGAACCCCAACGGCAATCGAATAGAGAACGTAAAATATTATGAATCCTATACGAGTATGTTTATAATGTGATGACAAATATAATGATGTAGTGGATATACGAGTACATGTATAAGAAACAGATTTTGCCATTCATGAAACAAGGATTTATTTGAGGACTCCATTGTGTATTCGAAGTCTTTGGTAACCATGACTCTGCTAAATCTGTTGAGTACAAAAAAATTTTTTCCTGGAAAACAAGTTTGATGTTTGGAACACAAGAAACATTACATTCTCTTGAAAATAAAAATTCTGGCTTTTGATACAATTTAGGTTAAGTTTGTTGGCTGATTACTTACAAACTGTAAGTAAAAGATTCTGAATCAATCCTTTGGTACGAGTACTATTTGCAGGTGTGATGAATTAACACGTTTAGAAGTTCCGCAGCATACCTGAAAGAAACCAAGAAATACATTAATTTTTTGAAATACGGCGGAAAATATGAAAAGATGGAAAATATTAATAATATAAAATCGTATTACTCTCCAATCTGAACTAAAGAGAAAAGTTCAAAGGCTACACATACTCATAGGGGATTATGAGTATCCTCATGTCTTTTTATGACGATTAACAGTTTCATTAATTGGTAAGTTCTTATAAAATGATGACCAAATTGATGACTCTGCTAATGAAATGAAGTCTTTATTAATATGATATTATAAAATTGTTTAAATAGTGTCACAAATCCAAAGGACACCAACCACTTACATGATTTCTTGCTCAAACATTAAAAGACATGAATAATATACGAACTATGCATTGTAAATGTTTACGAGTGTCCTAATCCTACGATATATCATTTAACGTCCTTTTCTTGTTTCATTGCTTTTTCATACTTCAACGCATTAAAAGGTGGTGATAGGACATATGTGTTCTCATGCAACTTTTCTGCCGATCTTTCTATTCACACAAAGCCCCCTTCAACCTAGCATCGATAAAATGGAGCAAAAATTAACGCTTCATTATGTCATATCGTCCTTTTTACAACACACTTCCCCACCACAACATCCACTTCAACAGGCAAATATTATCGAGATAGCAAACGCATAAAATTCAGCGAAACGTAAAATATATCTCACTCTTCGCGAGCAAGGATAATATGACTTAATTGAGATACTTGGAACGTTTATTTTTATCTACATGCGAACTACAATTCGCATTTACCATCCATCGGCACAGCACACTCTTTGGTGTTTGTGTTTGTATAGGGAAAATTTGTTGAAAAGCTTCTTCGCTTAATGAAGGGAGGCGCGCTCTTTTTTTCGGGCAATAAACCGGGTCGTGCCTAATATTGATACTAATAAAAACGAGAATAAACTTTGAGAGGAAGTTATACGTTATAGGAAAAAGTTGCAAAGGATCATTGCCGATATTGGTTGGATAGCAGATGGAACTGGGTCATGAAATTAGTATCAAGGATTATACTTGTATAGAATGACTATTACTCGCCTATGATATTTCGATTCAGGACTAAATGGGGATGATGTCCAATTTGAAAGGAATAAATGCTTGCGTTTGAGCTAAATTTATTTATGAGTTCATGAGATTGTTATATACGATGATTTATGATACCACTGAAGTAATACTGTGAGCGAAGTATTGCTGAGGTTGATTTTTGGTGCTACGATCAGCCTGGACACGATTGCTACAATTTAAAATATTATGGAAGCATCATACCTCAAAAATATTTGCAACACTATTATTTTCTGTTACTGGTTTTTTTTACAGAATAAGGTACCAGTTGATAAAATCGAGCTTATCTCGAAAAAAGCTGTATTCAGCAACCTCAAAAATGACTCTTACTAATGCAATAAATGCATCGAAACCACACAATTCCGTATTCAAGAACTTTTTATTTAAAATTGCTTCTTGAGCACCGTAATGATGAATCTACTTGCGTTCTTCTTCTCCTTCTTCGTAGCACTACAGCCCTCTTGGGCCTTCACTTCCTGCAAATAGCGCATCCAACTGTCTCGGTCCACTGACCGCGTCCTCCAACTTTCAAATCCGAGCAGCGATGAAATGTCTTCGTCGACCGAGTCAGAGCAGCGTTTCCTCGGTTTTCCCAATGGTCTCCGCCCTAAAGTTCTCCCAACGAATACGTTTTTGGTTATCCGTTATTCGTCCATACGATTCACGTGGCCAGCCTATTGCAGCTTCCGCGGTCTTACATTCGTTGAAACCTGAAGCTCGTCAAACATTTCATAAAGCCCATAGTCGTATCGAATTCACCATTGGTCTCCGTCTAGCTTCGCTGCAATTAACATATTCGCCTCAAGATCTGTCCTCATCGTTCTTTGGAATTAGGCATTCCACAAACGTCATTACACCATATTATGCATAAAGATTAAGCCTTATAAAGTTCAGTTAACACAAGAACTCAAGCCGGTCGATCACCAACAACGTCGTGTCTTTGCTGATTGGGTCCTTGAAATGCATGAAAATGATCCGGCATTCCATTGAAAAATCATCTTGAGTGATGAGGCCCATTTCAACCTCGGTGGCTTCGTCAACAAGCGACATTGTCGCATATGGAGCTCGGAAAACCCAAGAGTTATTGTTGAAAAGCCTCTCTATCCTCAATGTGTGACTGTTTGGTATGGTTTATGGTCCGGCGAAGTTATTGGACCTTACTTTTTCGAAAATGAGGCTGGAGCAACAGTTACGGTAAATGGATTGCGCTATCGAGAGAGGTTTTTTATGGCCGGTGGATGGTATTGATCTGGACAACGTTTACTTTCAACAAAACGGTGCTACGTGCCACACAAGCAACAAACCATTGATCTTTTTTGGGAAAAGTTTCCGGACCGTGTTATTTCTCGAAGAAGTGATCACAATTGGCCACCGAGATCTTGTGATTTAACACCTTGCGACTTCTTCCTTTGGGGCCACGTGAAAGAGAAGGTCTACGCCAACAGCACAGCGTCGATTCAAGACCTCAAATATGGAATTCGTGAGGCTATCCAAGACATAGGGCAGCCACTTTGCGATTTGGTTTTGGAAAATTTTCATGAAAAGGATATGATCCTGTAAGCGTGGTCGTGGTGGTCATTTGCCTGATGTTATTTTTCACTATTAACGGCATACCTACCTCTTTATAATGAAATAAGCATCCGATCATTTACATTAAAAGATGGCATTTGCAGGGTAGTTGCTACATGACACTCGTGTGTGCACGGCTCTAAGTCAACTATCATGCCGTCTCCGTCCCGGTGAAACCTTGGCAGGCCTCGGGGTACTTTCAAAGTTCGCATCATTGGGTTGGTGGTGTAGGTTTGGTTGAGACGGACTCCCGATTAGCGCTGGTCTGGCTCCGAGCACTTGTCGCCATAAAGACTGGTGTCAACTCTCGCATGGCCTCCCTGCTCTGCAAAGATAACCATGGGACCTAAAAGGCGACTGCACATACGAACGTAGATAGCGGCTCTAAGGGCGGACCCAATAAAACTGGAGCAACCAAAAACCCTTAAAAAAGATCAAAAAACCCAAAAAAAGAATGCAAAAATAACAATGACGACGACGCAACCAGTGGCTGCAGCCACGAAGTTATCAGCACATTGGGAGCGGTACTAACGACGACAAAAACGACGGATAAAACAATGACAGTGAAGACGGACAAAGAACGGAGATTAAAAGATAGCCTGGTCCAGACTGAGATTCCTGCGGCGTTCGGGCACAGCAAATAAAAATGATGCAAACGCCAGAGCGTCCTATTAAGAAAAAGCGGAAAGCTCTGCAGGACACTTCAGGTGTTCGAGCGGTGGAGGAAAATATAAAGAAATTCGAAAATTCGATGGTCACTGCTGCGATCGTTGCCGATGCCATCCTGAACTCAACCAAGAGATGACGGTAGAAAAAGAAACGAGTGACCAGGCAAATAAAGCGACAATGTGTGATTTCATCGCCAACGTGGAAAAGGTGGCGGAAGTGCTGTACTCAGTAACGAAAAGCGATCACCTCTCCCAAGGGCAATGGTCGCAAAGTACAATTGCCGTCCAGCGACATGAAGAAGAAAGGCCATTCCGAAAAGCGAGAGTTGTTCTAAGAATACATTCTGCCTGAAACTCGACAAAAATCACCAAAGGAGTAAAGATTGGGCTCCTTGAACTATAGGAGCTCCTAGACCGCATAGGGCATTATCGGAGGAGCTGGTTGAAGGCCGAAGAGGACCAGAAGGTCGACGAAGAGCAAAAGACTAAAGAAGCGCTGGCGGCAAAATCTAAAGGGCACGTGCAGATAGCTCCGCTATCAGAAATCAATAAAAGAATGGCATCAAGCCAAATCGAAGGAGATCGGGATAAAAGAAGGAAGGAAGAGGCACTTGATAGGCGCGGAACACCAAATCAGGGTTCCAGACAGTGCTTACAAAAGAAGTGAAGAAAACCGCAAAGAAACTTTAAAAAGTGCCAAAAAGTAAAGTTCGCACGGACGCCTAACATGAAAAAACACCTTATGCAAAACAGGAGAGGCAGAAGCCCGGACGAAGACCCCCGCACCAGGCACAGCTCGCCAAACCCCAAGGTCATTGATCCTACGCGGGAGTGTCGCGAGACATCGGGTGAAACGTAGGGTCCGAAGACATTAACACTGCCATTAAAGCAGTACGACCATCGTTGTCGGGCCACATACCGGTCGAATTTGGAGCAGAGGCAGAGGCATTTGCGACGCAGTAAACAAGGTAATTGGTAATAGTGCAGGCATCGCTCGAGCCGATGGCAACAATCGAAATAAGAGACATTGACTGCGTCACGGATCTGGCCGAGGTAGAAGAGGCCATCAAAAGGAAGTTCCCTAGCGTGGGCAGGATCAAAGCGAAGCTGACACCGGAAAATCAAACGGGACAACGCATGGCCGTAATTGACTTGACTGAAAAGGACGCCGAACAATTCCTGAACAAGAGCAAAGTATGAATAGGATGGGTTGTCTGTAGGATATGGCGAAAAGCAACGCCCCTTCAATGTTTCAAATGCCTTAGCTATGGTCACACCGCACAAATCTACAAAGGACCCGATAGGAGTTCTCTATGTTACATATGCGGTGAAATGGGACCTTTAAGAAAAGCGTGACCGAACGAGGCACACTGTATTCTTTGCAAGGATGCTGATCCAAGATATGATTTTGGGCACGTCGAGGGATCAGGGTAATGTCAGGTTTTCCAGGAAGCCCTAGACAACCCAAAATCAGAACTTCAATGACCCGCATCTTTCAGCTAAACCTACACCGCAGTTCAACCGCCCAAAATCTGCTTGGGCATTCCGCGAGGGAAATGAAAGCTGACTCTTTGCTGCTGAGTGAGCAACACCATGATAAAAGTTCAGCATCATGGTATCCTGATGAAACTGGTACTGCCACCATCTGGGTTCAAAACAGTGATTTCCAGGCGAAGAGTTGTCGACGGGGGGATGATTTTGTGTGGGTTCAGTGCTCAGGGACCAACTTCTTTAGTGTGTACCTAACGCTGAACGAATCGATATCATCTTTCCAAGCCAAGCATAATGCTCTGGACGGCACTGTCTTGAACGCTGATGGGAACGTGCTCGTTGGGGGTGACTTCAACGCGAAAGCAATCAAATGGGGTATGCCACAAACAGAACCGCGGGGAAAACGAATCCTAGAAATGGTAGCCAGGACGGAGCTCGTCGTACTAAGCACCGGCAGTACGCCGACTCTCCACTGTTTTGGCTGTGAAGGAACCATACCGGACGTGACATTAACCTCGGAGTCCTTAGTATGGAGGATACACAATTGAAGAGTATTAGAGAACTACTCAGCAAGTGATCTTCAGCGCATTCTGCTTGAGATCAGTGATGTTGTCTCCCAACGTCCGTGCTCTCGGCTTTCTACAACTGGATTGAACATCGGAAGGATGGACGTCGAGAGATTTGTCGAGGTACTCACAGCATGTGCACCGCTGCAGGGAGATACGGAGGGGATGGAAGAACTGGCAGCTTAAGACGTGGTGACCTCAACTATGGGCATCATAACGACTGCTTGCAAAGCCCCGGCATGGGAAGCCCTCAGGTGCAGGTGGTCAACTGAAATCGTTGAAAAGCGAAGGGAGTGCTACAAGCCTCGGCGTGAGGCTTAACGGGCATGGACCTGTGATGAGGCAAGCAACCGGGTGGCAGTATATAAGTCGGTTAGGAAATGTCTTCGCAAATTGATCAACAACAGCAAGGCTCGCTGCTAGCAAGATCTAGTGGACAATGTGAACAAGGATCCGTGCGGCCTTGGCTACAAGCTAGTTATGTGGAAGCTTGGTACACCACGGAAAACTTGCACGCATGATGTGGAAAAGATGGACGAGATAGTGCGGGCGCTCTTCCTCTCCCATCCTGTTCGTGTTGACGCTGTCCATGGTGCAGCAGCAGTCGAGTGTCCACTCTTCACACTGGAAGAGCCAGTCCTTTTGCTGAAAGCAAGGAAGGCTCCAGGTCCAGATAGTGTTCCAGCTGAGGTGTTGCAGCTTGTCTATCACCATTTTTCTTACTTGCTGCTCAGCACATTCAACGCTGACGTACGGGACGCGGTTTTCCCGGTACGGTGGAAGGTGGCGAGGCTCGTGCTGATCAGCAAGGGGAAGGGAAATCCTGAATCGCCACCTGCATACCGTCCTTATGCATGCTAGACATGGCCGGGAAAGTGCTAGAGATACTCATCAAGGGAAGACTCACTGACGTGACTCTCGCGGGTTGAGTGGCCTCGAGCAAGGTGTCTTTTTATGGCATAGAGTAACGTGATTCGCTCACATAACTCTATGATATAAATTGGCCACCGGTATATTTCTTTTCTGATGGGAAGGCTCATACAAGTTATGTTGAATGAGTTTTCCACCCAGAAGGGAAATATATGGCCACTGCAATGTTTATGGATCTTGATCCGGTTGGGCAGGTGCGAGGGGGCACCACCACCATCCGGTTGTCCCACTCTTATTTGTGGGCCATGAGAATCGTCGGGTAACGACAAGGTTTCCCTAAGTCCGTCTGTCTTCACTCGTTCAACTTGTTCTCTGAACAAGTCATTTTCCCTTTTGGTAGTTACGTACAATTTTTCGACTTCGGTCACCCGTTCTTTGAGAACCGAGAATTCGTGAATGCGAAATTCTTTTTGCAGTGGGTCCTTGTGCTGGGGGAATGAACCCACCCCACGACACCGCAATGCTAGCCCGACGCCCAATGTGGGGCGCCATTTTGTAGTGAATAGGTAAATCTCAAAATGCCCGTAAAGGACTGCAGCGATGGTCTGCTGCCTCGGCGAAGGAAGATGTTGATATCTGCCAGCACATTCACGCGTCCCCAGACAAGGGCATTCTCGGCGGATATCAACATCTTCCCTCGCCGAGGCAGCAGACCATCGCTGCAGTCCTTTACGGACATTTGGAGATTTACCTGTTCACTGCACATCCACTAATTACCCATCCGTTTAACCCAACCCACGACTACATAAAGTCATTCCCTTCAGCATATCCTTTAGACACTGAAGATGACTCTAAGTAGTCGAAACGCGTCTGCTCATACAACAAAGCATAGCCCGACGGCTTTTAAAGCAAAAAAAAACACAGCAGAAAATTTTCAAGGAAATTTATTCTGAATTTTCGGGAATCGAGTTTCTTCACCCATATGCAGCAGCAACCTTTCTAAACCCTTGCTATAAAAAATTCGTATTCGAGGATCCACACGCTGCTAGTTCAATAATTTCTTACCTTAGTAAGTATTTTGACGTTCGATTAGTAATTTTCGTTGTTGGAAAGAATTCACAGGGAGTTCTTCGTATTAGATATTACCATATGCCCGTCTTGTCCAGCAGTCCAGTTGAAGCCGGCCAAAGTGGACAGGTGCATTTGATGACATCTTGATAAAGCTGCATCTATCATGTCCGACCCGGGCTTTCTGATCAAAGGGAGGATGAGCAGGATGGGCGTGTGCACTGTTAAGACATTGTTGCACGGATGTAACCACGTTTGTTTTTAGGTGGCCGTATATCGCAAATGATAAGTGAATCCAGCTGTACTGTGCCCCTTGATATCACGCCTGACGATCAGGGCGAGAGCACCTCCTCGGGGATTTCGTCCGCGGTAGACCATCTCCTTCGCCGAAGTTCTTCGGTAGCACTCGACTAAGAGGCTACATTGGCTATTCCATAGCAGCTACAAATGTACCTCGGAAGCGCCGTTGTGGACAGACACACAAACTCGATGATAATTGGCTACGAACAAATGTATGATCTAGCCATGCTCTATCTGCCCGTTATAGCAACTTCAACTGCGGCAGAGTCCCTTCTCTCCCACGCAGGTAGTGTTAAGTACACGAAGAGGAATAGGCTACCGCCTAAGAACCTCAACATGCTAGTCTTCCTGCGTTCGGTTAACCAGGAAGATTGGTTTGAATCTTAATCTTAGGGATGCGTTTCATTATTGATTTATGTAGCAAATTTTTTTCCTAAGAGACTGATATGATTGATTATGCATTTTTGAATTTTAGATTGTTTGTTTTTGAAGTCAAACTTCTTTACTGATACGATGCCGCTGATATGCAATGTTTTGAAGTGGTGGCGACGGATTGCTATTGGTGGTTATTTGAGGACCGTGCACGAATGAATGATGGTAGGACCGTACCCGTGCTCAGTGCTAGCATCGATATGCAGTATATTGATGTTCCAGCGACGGCTACTCATTGTTGGGTAATTGAGGACTATGAACTAATGCATGGTGGTTCGTCGGTATCCGAGTTTGGTCCTTGCATCGATGTCAACGATGTGCAATGTATTGAAGTGGTAACGATGAACGGTTTTTGGTGTGTAGTTGGGAATCATGGGCGAATGCGGTAGCCGTGCATTGTCCAACCACCAATATTTCGGATGTGCAATATCTTGAAATCGCGACGAAGGATGGTCGTTAGTGGGTGTTTGGGCATCTTGAGGGAATGCATGGTGGCTCCTAGCACTGATGCCTCCAGAGTGCAGTGCATTAAATTGGCGGCGACGATGATAGTTGATGGGTAATCATCTGTGAATATATGATTGTGCGGTGGTAGCTGTCCTTGGTCCTAGTACCAATACTGTCGATGTACAACGTATAGAAATGGCGACGACGGATGATAGTTTTTGAGGCATTGGGGATGAATGGCGGATGCATGGTGGTTCGGTGGCTGCCGTGCCTGCTTTTTGCACCAATGCCGCCAATGTAGAACGTATAAAAGTGACGACGATGGATAATGGATAATTTGTCGTAGATGATCATGGGCAAGTTCTTTGTGGTTATGGGTCTTGTGGACTAAAATAGATGCCGCTGATGTACAATGGATTGAAGTGGCGATGGCGTATGAGTGTTTGAGGCAGTTTGGTATGGTATTCCGATTGTAGCCGTCGTTGTTGTTCATACTGATTCCAAAGATATGCAATCAATTGAATTGGTGACGGCAAATGATGTTTCGTGGGTGGTTTATGATCAGAGGTGAACGTTATTGTATTTGCTTACGAGATGAAAATGTTTAAGCGTAACGGAACCGTTGCCCGTTTTGGAAGACTAGTTAGGTGTTGTTGCAAATTCCGGCATACTGGCATACTCCCATTCACAACTTCAAATTGCCACTGTAGCATCTCCACCTTCCTTTGGGAACTTATACCTTTTCCTTTGTATATTTATTTATTTTTATTACCCTTTTTACCAATTTCCCCATAATTTTTAATTCCCCATCATCTCAATCCTACCTTCTTATCCTTTTTTTAATTACAAAAAATAGTAATATAATTATAATTTTAATTTCCCCACTAACATTCATTACTCCCCATCAACAAAATTTCATTCGATACATTTTCCCTAACAAAACCTAATTTCTTCGTTCTTACTAACTAATTTTATTCATTAGCTCCCACTAAATTTTTTTTTTTCATACTAACAAAATTCATTCATGTTTCCCTACTAAAAAATTTCATCTCAATGTCCATTAAGAAACGTGCATAGTTGAAGTTGCTAATTCAATCAATGGAAAAGAAGGTGGCTCCGTTGGTAGCGTCGTGTATTCTCGAGCGAGCTGGGTTCAAGTTCCCCCAGCGCAGGAAAACACTCTTTTTGGAATATCGGCAAAAGTAATTGTTTCCGTATATATATGACGATTTGCATCTAACTGAACGCTATCATGGTTATATAAATAAAAATTAACGTTAAAGAAAATTGAATTTTAGACGAATGAAATGGAGAGGGAATAATGTGAGACGATTTTAGACGTATAGAGTGAAAAAAAGAATAGTGTTATGTGATGAACTAGTGATTCTAAAGTCATTTATTTTGTGACCAGACAAGCCGTTTCTTTTTCTCTGGTGAATTGTTTTTTTACTATTTCAAAACCATAATCTACGAAAACAAAAAATACGGGCGAAGTTAACAGTAATTGATTTAAAAACTATTTTCATTGAATTATTCGACGATTTCAAGGAGCTAACATGCGCATTGGTGGCCGTTTGTTTATTAATTGTTTCATTATTTTTGTTGCAGTAAATTTAATTTGGTTTTTTTTTAACGTTTTATCAGTCCCTCTTCCAGTTGCAGAGCACTCTGCAGATTCAAAAGAAAGGGTGAGTAATTATTTTTTTTCTAATTTCTCTGCGTAAAATTGATTTGTTTTTTTCTCTTTGGGCGATTTTTATAATTTTTTTTTGTAAATAAATTGTTTTGAAGAAATTTCACCAAAAAGGGGGTCTAAATTTATTTACAGAATTTAATGTGTGTTCGTTGCTAATTATTATTCTTTTGTTCGATACTTGATTGAAGTGATATTTTAAAAGCATAATGAAAATATTTAAATAAAAAACACGGCCATGAAACACTAATAATATTAGATTTTCATTTCTTAAAATGATCCCCCCCTTTCCCGTCCTGTTCGCTTCGTGTTAGTTATTATATGTAAGGTGGCTCAGCACAAGCAGAGGGTGTCCCGAAAGACCCACGACACGACTAAGCGCTAGCCGGCCTCAGTATGCCACCCCGGGTTACGCACCCCTCTGCTGAAACTTAACGTCTGCAACTGCGGTGACTTCCGCGATCGTAACAGTATGTTGTGGGGAAAGCGGTAAAGATGGAGAGTACCTTGCATAGAATGTCGTATAAGATAATATAAATGGAATTGATGCGATGATAATAACTTCATAATATAGATCGAATTGATTATATTAGCATATTATATCAATTTTTAATAAATTGATAATAACACAGTGATTTGGATAGGACTAACAGTATCACATTAAATCATATTTGAGCAAACATAAGCTAATTATCACTGTGATAGAGCCTCATGAGTACTCTGAGCATTACACCTAGTAAAAACTGAGAATACAAACTACTGTACATGGTTCTTTTCGTTAAAATCCTTACATTCTTGATAGTCTCAATGTATTTCTATGCAAATACATACAAACAGATAGTTTTATGAGGAGATGGTATATATATATATATATATATATATATATATATATATATATATATATATATATATATATATATATATATATATATATATATATATATATATATATATATATATATATATATATATATATATATATATGGCTCAAAATCACCAAGGTGGCAAATAGTTTGGTCATAATCATCTTTAACTACTAGATTTAGTTAATTTTATCTAAACCCTTCATTTTTATTTGCAAAAAGATGTTAAGATTCTTTTTTCTCTCATGAAACTGGGGAAAAAGTCATTTTGGGAACGCGTCCCAATACGCATTTTCGTATATGAAAAATTAAATTTTCCAGCACGTTTGATACATTTAGTAGAATATCATAATCACAATAATTTATAAAGATAATGTGACCAACTTCAGATTTTATCTTACACGCAACTTTGTCCGGTAGTCTGTAGGTCACTTCGTGCACGCACTCTATTCTGTCAAAAAAGGAGTGTCCAATTATGGCATACCTAGCGCGGCTGTGCGGTCGCGAGCTGAAATATATCAAGTGAGATAGCGTTCGATTGTTTTGTGATGATTTTCAAATAATTTTCAAGGTAGGATTATTTCAGTTGTTTATTTTGGTATCGTACATCAATAGTGCATCATAACGGGAACGCTACTAAGTCATTAACATACCAATAAATGAAGATAATTAGTCGTAATACCATTGAATAATACTGATCGTTTTCCGCCGGTGTGATAAAGTGACATACAAGATGGCCGATGACTATTTAAAAACATTACGAAGCGTTGAAAAATCATTTCGGCAACGATCATTTCGAGAACGTTGTCGAACATGACATGTGTTCCCGTAATGACAACTATGTTCCCATAATTATATTTTTATTAAGATTTAACCTGTAATTGCTTTTTTTGTGAATTTGTGTTATTAAATGATCATATTCATTTTATGAATTATAGTAGTGATTGAAGTGACTTTAAATTTACTGCTTTGGTTGTAGAAACGTAATCTAAGCCGAATTTCAAAATTTTCGTTTTTTCTGGTTTTTCGTCTGGAACAAAAGTCAATAGTAGTTGTTTTGTTTAGTACGACCTTCAAAGAGCAGCTGTAAGTTTTATTTAAAATAAAGAGTTTGACTTGCTGTTACAGTTAATTTTACATTTGTTTTAGATTTGGCCTAGGAACATGGAGACCGAAGAACTCAGAAAGAAAAAGATTTCCAAAAAAAATATCAATAAAAATAGCGCCGCTTACATAAAACAACGCCAAAAAGCGAATGCAAGAAAACGTAAATTTTTAAATAATTTAACTGCAGAACAGAGAGAGTTGAAAAAAGCGAAGAATATAGAATATTATCAAAAAAAGAAGGCTGCAAATAAAGCAAAATCTATAAATGCAATGACAGAGAGAGAGAAGCGTAAGCAAAGACCTCTGTGGAAAAGAAACTCTAGAAAATATAGGCAGAAGAAAAAGGACTTAGCCAACATAGTAGATAATACTCCACCACTTTCAGAAGAAGAAAACATAAACAATGAAACTCCACGTTCAACAAAACATAAACACCAAGGCAGGAAAGTGGTCAGAAAAGAAAGAGCCAAAGCTTATCGCACTATAGCTAAGCAAAATTCTAAAATAAAGAAGATGCAAAATAAAATCGATTCGTTGAAGAAAAAAATTCAACGCCAGAAAAGACGAGAAGCAATGTTGAAAACAGCTTCCCAAAATGAGACATCACCAAACACCAAAGTTGACCATTTAATCAGAGACTGTAATGTGACTGCTGACGTACGAAAAAAGCTTTTATTTGCAGAGGTTATGACCTCACAATTACAGGTAACTGCTGATAGTTTATCTAAGAATTCTAAAGAACGAGAAGCATTCCAAAAAAGTGTGAGTGGTACAATCGTTAAAAAATACCGTATGTCGAATATGACCAAAAAATATTTACCTAAGAATAGAGATAATAAAAATATTCTTAAGGCTGATGCAAAACGAAGAGTGTGTGTTGTAACAGCAGAAATCTGATCTGAAATAGTCAACTTTTTTGAAAAAGATGAAATAAGCAGAATGTGTCCTGGAAAAAGAGATTTCATTAGGAGAGGTGCAACTAAAAAGCAGAAACGTATTCTCTTAAATACAATTAAAGATTTGCATCCAAAGTTTATGAAAGCCACAGGAATTAAATTATCTTATAATACATTTCTGAGGGAAAAACCATTTTGGGTTGTTAACCCAACGGCAAAAGATCGGAATACCTGTTTGTGCGTGCGACATGAAACTTTCGAATTCATGATCAAAAAATTATACAGAGTAAATGAATAAACTATGGAAAAGTTTCAAAACTAATCAAGGACGTCAGTTGTGATGAGACATCTTATGACTGCATGTTTTCCCGATGTGATAAATGTAAAGAAATACCAATGAACGCTAGTGAGAGTGATGAAGATTCAATTGATTATTTTCAATGGAAATCTACGAAAGAGGAAAGATTAATAAGAGGTGAAAAGAAGATCGTGAAAATTGTGAAGAAAGTTCTTGCTACCAGCACCATTAAAGAATTAAAATTCAAACTAGCAGAGGAGATTCCAGTTATGAAAAAACATATTTATGGTATTTATTATCACAACAAAGTTAAAGAAGGAGTGAGAAAGAGTTTAAAGAACAATGAACTTATGTTGCAAATAGATTTCTCAGAAAATTATGTCACAAAATATGACAGAGAAATTCAATCAATACATTTTGGTGCGCCTAAAATGCAGATAACAATTCATACTGGCGTCTATTATCATAAAGATGATAAGAACAATTTGCAGACATCCTCATTTGCCACTGTTAGCGACTGTCAAGACCATCAAGCCCATGCAGTATGGGGTCACTTGAAACCAATATTAAGAAAAATTCTTGTGGATAAACAACACATTGATACGCTTTTCTTTTTCTCAGATGGGCCTACGTCGCAATATTGAAATCGCACCAACGTTTATTTGTGGCTGAGGACCTTAGTAGAGTGCTGTGAACAAATAACCAAAGCTGCTTGGTTTTATAGCGAGCCAGGACATGGAAAAGGTCCAATGGACGGAATAGGAGGATAATTGAAGAGGACTGCAGACAAGCATGTACTAATGGGGAAAGATGTCAAAAATGCAGATGATTTCATTGAAATTTTCAAAGATTCAGCTGTCATGTTGCTTAAAATAAAGAATGAGGAAATCATTAGCATCAAAAATACAGTTCCCGAAAAAATTGATCCAGTTCCTGGAATTTTGAATATCACAAAAATTACATGGGAAAAAGCATTAGGGAATGTGATTAAACTAGACCAGCACGGTCAAAACCAAAGAGCAGTTAAATTAAATAGATTATCAAATACTCATTTAGAAAACATACATCAAATGGAAAAACAACCCATTAGAAATACATCCACCACACTGAGAAAACAACATTTTGATACAGAGACGGAAGCTTCTAAATATATGACACCCCTAGACTTCAAGCTAATAGATAATTTGAAACCTAGAAAAAGCATATATGATGAGGTGTACAGTTCATCCGCTTCTGAGGATGAAGATCTTATGACAGTGCGTCGTAAAAAAGAACAAGAACGAGACATGGGTGCTAATACGTCTTACGCAGATGAACATATCCATCCTAACAAAATAATACCCGGAACATTTTTATTGATTAATGTTCCAACGAAAAGTAGGAATCTGTTTTACAAATATGTTACGATATCTGGAACTAGTGTAGACGATGAGGGAGAAATCAAGGTCACATTCCTAAAGTCAGTTCGTCGTTAAAGCAAAAGTTTCCGACTTCTTCATTTCAATGAAACATTAGCATCTGACCTCATACCGAGCTTGAATCTTATTGATTATTTTGTCACCTACGAAGACTTGTGTTTCATATTTGGCAAGCTAAACAACAAGAAATCATGTGATACTGACCGTATTCCAAATGTATTTCTCCGACATTTGCCTGAGGCTGTTATTAGGAATTATTACATATTGTCCAACAACATGTTGACCAATTCACATTTCCCAGTTGAGTGCGAAAAGGCTAAGGTATTTCCGATCTTGAAGGAAGGAAAAGAATCTTCGAGCCCTAAACGCTATCGCCTACTCAGCTTGTTGTTGAACATCAGCAAGGTGTTTGAAGTGATACTCAACAAAGCATTAAACGCCTACATTGACAAATATGGGTTGATGCCGAATTGCCAATTGGGTTTTCGTGCCAAGCATTTGACCATGCATGCGATAGCGAAAGTAACCTCAGGCATCTGTTCGAAACTAAATAAAAGAGAATGTGTTGAAGCGTCTCTCATTGATATGGAGAAAGCCTTCGATACGGCGTGATTGGATAAACTGATTTTTAAACTCTTTCAGGACAAGTTCTCAAGAGACCTTGTCGCCATGAAGTGCAATATTTTGTATGGGAAATAATAAATCTGACGACAATGCGCGGCTTCAAGGTTTTGAATGTTCTACAGCAGGAAACAGTTACCGCGCCTCTGCTCTTCTCAATATTCATTCGCAAGCTATTGAACGGCTTTGATTTTAACATTTCGTCAACGCGATCATTGGTAATGCTTGCTGATGATCTGATCATCTATACGGCAGACCAAAAAGCTACAATAGTATAGAGCACTATTCAAAAAATGCTTAATGATGTGCAGCTGTACACTGACAATTGGCGAATGAAAATCTATGCGCAGAAATCCGAAACAATCTTTTTTCAGTCAATACCTGAAACGTAATTGGCAGGGTTTCCACATCATGGCTGGTGAGGGTAGACAGAACGGGTTCCTCATAAATCCTGTGTTCGATACCTCGGTGTTGATCTCGATCAGTATCTGTACTATACTGAACATATCAAAATCATGCTCAGTAAAGCACAAAAAGTAGTCATGGCCCTACGAATACTTTTTACTCCAGATACATCATCAAAAGGTCAAAATTATCTGTTACAAGACCCTGGTTAGACCAGTTTTGACATATCGCTCACTCCTTTCAACAACGTCATATCTCAAAAAATGTGATTTTCCAGGAGAATGATTTTAATGTTTGAAAGTGGCATAAAATCTTTTAAAATAAAAATATTAAGCTGCCGCTTGAATTTTTCACTATGCAGCAGACTGTTTTAGATAATGACTGAGATTTTCTCAGTTTGAAAAGGATAAACAGAAAAAAATTTAAATTTTAAATATTTTTATTTGATTAATGACGTTCTTGTTCAAAATTTCATGGATTGTGCTTGCAGCATTTCAAAATATGACGTCATTTTCCTTAAAATAATTCAATATGGAATTCCAGGATTAAATTATCTTGAACTATGACATTCTTCGAAGAATAATTACATTCAAAATAGACTTCTTATTTTTTAGATTATTACTTAATGGTTGAGGAATTTGTTGAAGATAAAACACAGTTTGAAGTAAAATCATTTTATTTTTAAAACGAATTCAAAATTTCTTTTTTTTTTGATAATTTAAACAAATTAAAATATAATTCAATAGTACAATAGTAGAAAAGTAAAGAATATAAATGGATATTTCATACTGAAGTGGTTGCATAAGAGTTAAACTTTAAAACAACTGATATTGTTTCTGATGAATACTATAGGTTTTCGTAGAAAGTTTTGTAAACTTTTGGTATTAAGTTTTTTTCAATAATTCGCATAAGGTCTCTCTTTTAAGTCTCAGAAATCTTAGGCTTTTCTTCGAAGGCAGGTTTTGAACAGACATCACCCTTGGCTTTCTTTATAATTGTGGCTTCCATGAAATCTGAATCCTCATAAGAGCTCTTGTAAAAAAATGAATTTGGGTAATCTTGTTGAACTTCCAATACTTTGATTTCTTTAAATTTAATCGGTTGATTTTGTGTATTTTTTACAAAACGCAGAGGACCGATATCAGTTGCTAAACGTTTCAAATCGAAGAAATCTTCATACGAAAGCCCATTTACAGAAAATGGTTCACCCGTTTTTTTTGCTGTTTTGATCAAAGAAATGAGACCTTCGTGCGTATAAATTGGGCCGCTTTGAACTGCTTGTTTCATTTTTCTTTCAATCAAAGAGTGAACAGAATCTGCTTCATTTTGGGTGTGGCCTTTAATTAAAAATTTGTCAGTGATAGAATTAAGGTTGTATTTACGAAGAGCAAAGATATATGCGGCTACCATAAATTGATTTTTTTGCTGACCACTGCAGTTATCGGAATAGAAAGTGACGTCCTTGTATGTTCCAATATTTTTCTCTATATATTTTAAAACACACGAACCGAGTTCATTTAACCCACGGTGGCCGTTTGATTCATCCCAAACAAAACAATCAGTGGTTTTATTAAGAAGATCAGTTATCGTAAAGTTAACTACATTTAATTTGCATGAATAGTAAAACGCTGAGCAATCGCCTTTTGGCAACGGCATTACAGCTTGTAAATCGTAAACTGATAACAAAGCTTTGTTCGCTAGTTCCTGTTTATCTTTCTCCTTCTCTTTTCTTGATAACTCTTTCTCAACCAAATGCTGATCGTAGCTTGCTTTTATGCTCACTTTATCTATTTCTGACATATTCTCATAAGCAACACAAGTTTCTCACTGATCTTTCTTTGGTTTGAAAAAACTTAAATTGAAGTCATTGGTGAAAATGTTGTAGAAGTAATTGAAATTACAGAAAGTAACATCATCTCTTCTGCAGTTGCTCACATAATCGTTATACTCGTATATATCTGTTATGGTTCTACCTCCTTCAATGTAGTGTTTAGTGGTATTTTTGCGGGTATAATGACTTTCAATTTTAGGGATTTTGTTGATGTGTTCTGTTACTCTCTTCCTAATAGTTTCGTCCATCTCGGGTTGCTTTCCATGTTTTCCTCTTTTATCCTCTGCCATCACTGCACCTGCTAGCTTGTCTTTTTTCTCGAAGGCAGTACGAATAGGGCAGTCATTTATATCTAAAGTATTTTTAAAAAATAACTTACATACACGAATGCGTCTGTCACGGAGATTAAAAAAGAACGCAGAATTATTATTTCGTCGAGGCCTTTGTCCACCCTCATGCACGTAGCGGTATTTTGGCTTAATTTCCGATGTGCAGTTAAGAAGAAACTCCCTCTGTTTGGCAACGTCTCCTAGGTTCCAATAGGCATCAAAAATACTCTTCCTTTCATCTTCACTGAGTTTTTCAGAGCACTGTAATCGGCATTTATTTGTACATGAAGTTTTCATTTTCCTCGCTTCTCTCACACGATTTTTCTTTGAATAAGTTTCATATTCTTTTCCACTATTTCCAGCTGCTTTCAAGATGTTCCGTTTCCAGCTGGATTCATTTCTTTTCCTTTTTCCTATTTTACCGGCGTCAGATCATCAACGATAGTAGCAATGGTGGTTTCTGCATCACTTGTCGAAGTAGGAGCTCTACTTATAGGTAGGTCGGGAATATGGCTAACAGTGCTATCTAGTAGCACTGAATGCATTAAAACTGGAGCGCTGTTTGTTGCATTTATCTTACTAGCTTTATGAGCATCACTACTTGAAGTTTTTTTGGTCATAATAGCAACACGGTTAACGTGCTTCTGGTTTTCATCTTCACTGCTATCATAATGAGATGAAAGATCCCAATTTTTGTCCGCATCAGTATCATCGAAAACCTCAGATTCACTTCCATCACTTGAATCTCTGGAACTGCTAGACTCCGATGAAGAATGACGGGTTCCTGCAGGAGACAGAAATGCAAATGAAATAGTTACCATAATTCTAAGTCGGGAAGTTAGCAGGTAGCTTGCTAACTTCCTGACTTACAAATCGAGTCAAATCATGATACTGATACAGTTTGTCCTCAAAATCTATTCATGTTGCTGCTTTTTTAGTTCAATTAGATTTAGACAACAAAAATGTACGAAATAAATGTACTAATTGAGTTGAGGAAATAGTCATCAAAACAATTGAGTACCGTTTCATGCATATTTAATGTTAAGCGTCATCAATTTTTGTTTACCTCCACTGTCGGGTGAATTTCTACAAGCAGTTTCTTCCTGAGTTTTCTGTTTAGTAATACTTAATGCTAGTTTTAACATTTTTTCTCCTCGAGAAGACATAATGATCCACCTGAAAGAGCAAGAGGTTCATTACCTATTGAAGAAAAGACTGGCAGGAACATGCTGCAACTTGTGACTATTTGCAAACAGCTAATCTTATACCGACAATAATGACAAATTCCGAAATGAGACTGCAAATATCCCTGATAAGGGGTCGAATTTTTAGTGGAAGATTGTCATAAAACAAATTGATCCAAAACTACTCTGTACTAGGAAGAATTTTTTACTAACAATAGTGTCCTAATTCAAAATAGTACAATTGATCTCTCCCAATTACTGTGCAAGAACGTTATAAATAAAAATAATACACAAGAGTAAGCTATATATTTTCCTTACAATACTGACATAAAACCAAATAGTGCATTCTTTATACAAAACTTCGTATAAAAACTACACATACCTTGAGTTGAATAACGCGTTATAAAAAAATAATACTCTCTTGCACGAATAGACCTATGCACTTCCTGCTGAATAGTTCGAGAGCAACTGAATTGTGACACTCTTGAAAAGATCACTCTAAAACTTTTTTAAATGGAGAAACAACACTAGTGGGCTCAAGCGGCTAAATGTTGAGTTACAGATATGACGATTTTGCAGGTATGTACTACTCTTTACGGGCATTTCGACAATAGTCATAACTCAAAATTGCCCACTTTTGAGAAATGTCGTTATTGAAAGGAGTGAGCGATATGGATGTCAGATCTGGTACAACTAGAGTGCTAGTACTATGCAAAGATTAAAAGTTTTCGAAAGCAAATGTCTCCGTGCATGTATTAGTTTGTACAGAACGCCAGAGACGAATTGGAAGCACTATATATCGAATAGAAGAATTTATCAAACTAGTTGAGTGACGGGAGTCGATATTATCATACTGGAGCTGCTTCGGAATCATATCGCAAGATCTGTGACTGTGAGTGAAAATCCCTGGGTTTCACAGGCATTCCACCCTACTGACGAGTTTATTGCGACTTGCCTCGCTACTGGCTTCATTTCTCCAGAACTATTCGGGTATTTGGACATACTCGTAAATCGATATGTTTTTGATTCTGACGGTGTCCCAATCATATATCACATATATTGACGGGCCACCCATAAGAAGATAAAATATCATCGAAAGTTGAGTTCACGAGACCAACAATTCCAATGGAGCTGGTCGAGCTGAGACGGAGCAATCTAGGTTTTGGTGGCTGAATGACAATATCTAAATAATTCGTGTTTATTTTCTGTTTTTCGTTACTTTGTTTTTCGTTTCATCTCATTATTGCTACATTTAGTGTTGTTGTTTATTTGTGTTGGAAATTAGGGATAGATTTCAGTATAAGATAACGTTTTTTTTATTGAATTTTATTAGAATTAGGTTGTAAGTTAATAAAATTACCCGGAGTTAGCTTAAAAAAATATATTTAATTCAGGGCTGAGCCCGATCTTTACAAATTGAATCGTTACAAAAGACTGATTACAAAAATGACAATTATTTCTTAACAACTAGTAATGTGCAAAACTGATTCGCTAGCATATTCATATTTCCACATAATTGTGGAATCGCATTGCATTGTGGTCACGTTGGATGCAGCCATGGTGTCAGCATAAATTGTGGAATGGTAGCGTGGGAATCCGCTAACTCGCCCACCTTTAGATGCGATTGTCCATGATCGCTAGAAGAATCGAATGTCGTTAAACCTAACATTCTTGGATGTCCTCGGTGGATCGATATTCGGTGATGATGGTGGTGTAGGGAGATGCGCTGGAGCAACTGATGGTGGTTCTGGTGCTTGTTTTAATTCAATCTGCGTAACAACAGCCTTGTTTCGGAATTTGGGAACGGATTTGCATACGATGAGTATTATTAAGTAGGATCCCATGATGGTAATTATTCCATAGGTAACCATTTGATGAACAGTAGTTTCTGTTTGAAGCAATTGCATTTCTCTGGTGTTATTGATGTGCAGATTCTTCATCAATTCCAATGAAAGGACTTCCTGATATGCGCTGCTCTCCGGAGATGGTTGCAATATAGCAGGCATTGCTTTAATCATTGTTGCTTCTCGGCTGACAAACGTTTGTCCATTTATTGCTACGCTGGTATTGTGAATTTTCAGGAGGTAGGTCCCATTAAGTTCGTGCGTGACATTCTCCGCTTCGATTGATCCGGTGTATTGGTTTAATAATATGGTGTCTGATGCGATCTCTTCGATTGTAGGGACGTGAGCGTTGCTGGTTTTGTTGCAGCTGGCTGTAAGGCTCCTCAATAGGTTGGGTATACAGGATGTTTGCGAGATATCCAAAATTTCGTTTGATTTACAGATTGTTACAAAGTTTATATTCTTACAATTTTTAATTACGCCAAATATCTTTTCATTTGCCTTAAGAATTTTGTTGTATTTAATATCATTTATTGTTTGCTTCTTTTTTACTGCTTTAATTAGTAATGTATCAAAAATGAGGCTGGTAGTTAATGGAATATTGATTATATAAAGTAGAGATGACAAATTTGTTATTATTTTTACTTCTGCAAAGTCTAAAGCCTCTTCGATAGTAGAATACGGAAGCAGTTCCTTATCTATGATTTCTGTTGCCAGTTTTATTTCGGTTTTAGATAGAATTATTGAATTAATGATTCCTAATTTTGCCCAATGGATGGCTAAGTTAGTATTCCTTAATTCTTCCTTTATTATCGACAATTTAAATTGAACATCTAATACGATCTCGTTGTTGGTTTGGCTATTTTCTTTAAATAATTTCAGGATTTGATTTGCAATTTTTGTTACATTATTTATTCTTTCTTTATACATTTGGTTGATTACGACTTGTTTGTTACTATTTTCCAATACGTTATTGATTTTAACCTTTATGGTAATAAAATCTTCATGATCTGGATTGCCTGCAATCCATTTCCACGTGGTACCGATAAAATCGAGTGATCTTTTCAATTTCCGCGGTTTAAGATTTTCAATCAAGTTTCGGATCTGCTGGAGCTCGTAGGAAAGATGAGACGAAGAGGGGGAGTGTCTAACTTCTGCAAGGTTAAGAATTGGTTCGATTTTCTCGATGAAGTTCTCATCCTGGTCAATATCGATAGCATGGATCAATTTAAAATTCCCGTCCTGAATTTTTGCTTTGCCTGTATGGAGGGTCACAATTTGGGAGCTTGAATAGTCTAGTATTTCAATTTTGGCGTTGACGATGAAAGGTAAGAGCCTGAAAAGGAACATCAATTACGAATGTGACTTTTATGGATAATTTTTCCAGATTCGGTCAAAACGGTTGAATTGTTGTTTTCTTTCACAATCTCTTGTTTGTACCGTGCTGTTAATTTAGAACCTTTCCTTTTGTTTTGCCTGACATAAATGGTTTCTCCTATTTCGTACTGTTTTGTGGGTTGTTTAGTCTTATTGTGGTTTGCCATGTCCTTTTGTTCAATTTCGTTGGGAATATCTTCAACAATTTTTTGTGTAAATCGTATTTGATAACTCCTGAAATGATTCGGATAGATTCTTTGTATGCGACCCATAGTTTCTTCGCAAGTTAGAACTCCATTTATGGTGTGTGGACTAAGATAGCGTTTGAAGATATTTAAGATGTCGTTGTCGTTGTAATGAGGCTTAATAACGGTATGTCTAAAATAGTTTGGGAAAGGATTCTGTATCTGGTAGCTATCCTCATCACCAAGTTTAAGAATGATTTGGTTCCGAAATGCGTTAATGGGTGACTCTACAGTGGGAATGAGATTGTGCGACGAGCTGTCATCACTATGCTCCGTCGGCGTGAGAGAGTTAACTAAAGTTGTTTTGGGGGGTCGTGATAAGGAGTCTGCGACAACGTTTTCTTTTCCTGGCTTATATTCCAATTCATGGTTATATTCTTCCAAGATGGATTCCCATCTCTTCATCTTGCTTATTGTATTCTTAGGACTGAGAGCATAAGTAAGAGGCTGATGGTCGGTATAGATTTTAACTTTTCGAGAACCATAGAGATAGCACCTCAACGAGTTAAGAGCCCATATGATGGCGAGCATCTCTTTTTCGTTGGTGGCGTAATTTTCCTCTGTTTTGGTTAGGGTTCTCGAGAGAAAAACAATTGATTTACTATCCTGAGAAAGAACTGCACCAATGGCGTAGTCAGAAGCGTCTGTTGTTAATTGGAATTCCCTATCAAAGTTTGGGTGCGTCAATACCACTTCCTTAGATATAAGGCAGTTTTTCAATGTGTTGAACGCGTGTAAGGCCTTAGGGTCGAGGTGTACGATTTTATTTTTGGACTGAGTTTTGGACACCCGTCCGTCTTCCCCTCTTAAAAGAGAGGTCAGGGGCTTTGCTATTTTTGCATAACCCTGAATGAAACGACGATAATAACCAGACATTCCCAAGAATGATCTAAGGTCTTTCAACGTTTTGGGTACTGGCATGTTCGCAATCGCCTGAACCTTCTGGGGGTTTGTTTTAATGCCGTCTCTACCTACAATGAATCCCAAAAACTCGATCTCGTTCTTGAGAAACTCGCATTTGTCCAACTGGATCTTTATGTTGGACTTTTCCAAAGTTTTCATCACTTTATCCAGATTACCGAAGTGTTCAGTTTCGTCTGTACCAAAGATGATGATATCGTCGATGTACACATAGCAGCGTACTCCTATGTGTTCTCGAAGTATGTATCGAGCGTTCTTTGGAAAATCGATGGGGCGTTCTTCAACCCAAACGGAAGACGAGTAAACTCAAATTTTCCATTGTTAACCGAAAAAGCAGTTTTCGGTATCTCGCGTTCTTTGAGTGGGATCTGATGGAAACCACTTTTGAGATCGACCACCGAAAATATTTATTCTTCCCCAAGTTGGCTAAGATCTCGCCTATTTCCGGTATAGGATATTTATCCGCAATAGCGACCGAATTGAGTTTACGATAATCGATCACCATCCGGTACTTTTTCTCCCCTGAAGCGTCCTGCTTCTTGGGAACAATCCAAACCGGGGAATCGTTAGGAGATTTAGATGGTCTAATTATTCCGTCTCTTAAAAGCTTGTTTATCTCCTTTTCGACTTCCTCCTTCAGGGCCATGGGATAAGAGTATGACCTGGAATACACGGGATCGTCGGTTTTTGTCCGTATCTCCCCCTTGACTGCACTGGTGAATGTCAATCTCTCATCAGGTTCCATGAATAGCTTGGAATGATTTCTAAGGATGTCCTTGAGTTTAGCTGCTTGTTCTGGATTTAGATGTGTTGTCCTGATGTCTATGCTATTTACAGTTTCTGAAACGTGTTGCTTTAAAGGAATATGTAAATTTGGGTATAGGGTCATATAATTTTCGTTGGTATGGATCACGGCTTTCAATTGTTTAAGGGTGTCATTACCAATGATGCCGTCGAAGGCGATTAGACTTGGAAGGATAAAGAATTGGATTTTATCGAAATGTGGACCAAATAAGTTAACAAACGCGTGATGCGTTATCTTAATATTGCCTCCCACCGAATTTGCATAGAAGTCTTTATTGTTTCGTAATGGATTTTTGATGTGTCTTGGTTGTACGTAATTTTTGTTGGACCCTGTATCCACTAAGAATCTTAATAGCTCTCCACTTCTCGTAGTATGCTCGAAGTAAGGAAGTGAAGAGCGCCTCAACCTAAAAAATATATGTCGTCTAATTGTTCTACTTGTTCGGCGGTTGATTCGTCGTTTTCGTCTATGTACTCAGTTAGAGTCTGGTCATGATTTTCGTCCTCTTTGTTTACGTTCGTTTCGTATTCCTGTTCGGTCACGTCATTTGTTTCGTCAGGTTCCGTGTAGTAGAGTTTTTGAAATTTCTGAGGTTGGTGTCGCCTTTGCGAAGGTTGTTGAGAACGCTTTTGAGCGAGACGTTGGTTTTGAGGGCTGTTGGCGTAGTTAACATCATGGCTCCTTAGGGACTGATCAACGTCCATTGGCACTGGTCCTCGCGGTGGTCGAGGAGGGGGTTTTTCGAAGGTTTGCCGATAATAGGGTTGCTGGTACTGGGGTTGCTGATACTGGGGTTGCTGATACTGGGTGTAAAATCTTGGTTTCTGTGGAGCTTGTGGATTATGCAGTAGCTCGGGATGTATCTCCCGTCTAGGCGCTGGAACAGGTGCGGGCCTGGGATGGTTATGCACAATTCTGCGAGGTGGAATTTTAGGTGGAATGTGTTGTGGTGGCCTTCGCGCACTGTGATTTGAATTGTTCGCGTATTGAGCACGGTAGTCCATGTTCTGAAGTTTGAAACATAGATGTAATGCCTGCGGTAAGTCCACTGGCTCACGAATACTAAGCAATCTTGGTAGATCGCCTCTTAGACCTCTAACAAATGTGTCTAGAGCTTTATCGCGATATGACTGGGTCATAATATTCATAGCGTCTTGTCCCATTTCGATCGATCCTAATTTATTCAGGATGAGCGACAAATGGTTATATACTTCCTGATAAAATTGCGAAACTGTATTTTCGCCTTGAACCAAGGTGGTCATCTGATATTTCAAGGTGCCTAAGTCTCTCTTATCAGCATAATGGAGAGTCAAGCACTTGGAAATTTTCGTCCAATTCAAATGCGTATTATAAGATTCTAACGCAATGTCTGCATGACCGATAACTTTATTGCGTATGACCGATAGAATCCCATAATATTTTGGGGTACCCTTCAAATGCTCGTAAATTTGTAAAATCCTGTCAACGCTTGTTCGCCAAGAGCTGAATTCACCTGGTTCCCCAGAGAATGTCTTCAGACTCTTGACTACATCTGAAATTTTGTCCATATCTGACAAATTCTCAATAGCACCGATATTGATTGGCACGTCGACATCATCACTGATGTCACATGATGGATTTATTAACGAACTTATAATTTGTCTCCCTTGAACTCGGAGAGCATCTGCGACCATCTGTGAAATGATTTGCATCATTTCGTTGTTTGGTGCATTATTGGGCACATTATTAGCCGGAATATTAGCTGATGCATTATTTTCGATCGGAACATCGAGATTCGGTAATGCGTCTGCAAGAGCGTCAACGTTTAACCGAGGGGGACGAATCAAATTATTGGGATTCGACATATTCACGAAATTCACTTACTGAATATAGATTGAACGGAGCTCCAATGAGTACCTCGATTTGAAATATTAATGGTCACTTTTCCCGTATCTTAATAAATTTCCTCAAAATTACCCACCGTCGAAATTTTGCAGATCCCTTGAATTCGAAACAGATCCAAAATCTAACAAAAATCCAATAAAATGGTTAACGATGATTTTATCACTACCACGTTTTAGGGGACTCGGAATTTAATACACGGCTTCGCCTTAAATTTTATTCGATCACTTCACTATTTTATTTTGACTCGTTCACGAATTTCCGATAGACAACAATAACGTTGGAATAATATGCAATAAAATATAATAAAACATGTAGATTCAAATAAAATAAATTCAAGTTGTTAAAATAGTAAATTCTTTTACGAAAATTGGTTATATTCAATATATTGTATTTTTTTTTCTCTTCCTTTTTTTTTTAGCACACTTCGCTTACTTTAATCGATTCTGCTTCGTAACCTTCCTCACATGGTATGTTTGAATAACTTTTCTCAAATCCTTAATAATTTTTCTCATTTATTTAATAACTTGCACTTTGCTTCAATATTCACATTTCAACTTTGCGGTATAATTTGTACATTTCATTAAATAAAATTTTCTGTTTTCAACCGAATCTGGCACTTTAATAGTAATAAGCTAGCACTTATTTGGCGTAATTTTACAAATCAAATCTTACTTACATAAGAAAAAATAATTTGAAACTCGCTTCCATCCTGGTTTATCAACGATTTGATCCTTGAGTCCTTGGATCGTATTTGGTTGGACCGCTTGCTTCCTGCTGGGTGGCTGTCGTTACAAAAAGTCCTTTTTCTGACGACGTCCCTTTTACTTCCTTTGGCTATGGTTGTTACTTGGGGGCCAATCCAGTGAAACACACGTATATTCGAAATTTTGTTTAAAATTCGTTATTCGCTTTGGCTACACGCACGTTTAACTTTTGGTTATTCGATAAACTGTTTTACGCGTAGTCGCGACGAAATACAAACAGGACCGTCGGCCAGCCTCAGCGCGACGTTAAGGCATTAGAGCTTAATAGAATAATTTTAAATTAAACGGTGAAGCGGTCCCTGCTCGGGCGCCAGTTAATAAAATTACCCGGATGTTAGCTTAAAAAAATATATTCAATTCAGGGCTGAGCCCGATCTTTACAAATTGAATCGTTACAAAAGACTGATTACAAAATTGACAATTATTTCTTATATCGTGTTAGTCCTTAAAGGATTTAATTTAAATTAATTTGTAATTACCTATATTGTCGTCTAGCCCGTTTTTACACTGGCCAAATTGTGACGTGCACCAAAGCTAATGCTTTTATGCAGCAAACAGAATCTAAGTTTGGCCGAAATATCCAGCCAAAGTATTATTATGATCAATAAAAATCTTTCCCTTTAGTCTTTAATAAAACCAGCCTAAGATCACTTTGGCCGAACTCTTTATTACAAGACGGATCAGAATTTACTGATCCCGAATCAATACATTCTTTTCTATTTATACTAATTCTACTCGTTGTTTGTAAATCTATTTCTCACGCCCTCATTACTTAACATTCAACTTGTGTGGTCATCAACACCTCGTATTCCCATTTACCACACTCATCATCGCAATGCAATTTATGACCTATTTTCTAGGTCATAAATTTCTTTTCAAGTGCATTACTAGGTCGCTAGCATACACATGGCAAATCGAATGCGGAAGAAAAGTGAAAGTAAAAGAATTCGAACGTTGAGTAATGAGGTAGGTTTCATGTTACATATGTTCGTCGTCACATTAGTCTCTGCGACATGTTTTGGTTTCATATTCCAATGCAATGGCTCGTGGTAGTTATTTATGACCTTACCATGGGATTGGAATATGAGACGAAATGCAATTTGAGTATCTATATTATGAATGAATGATTTAATTGAGTTTATGCAACCTATTTAGTGAATGAATGATTTAATTGAGTTTATGCAACCTATTTAGTGGGAATAGTGGGAATCATTACACCCTCCGCGTTTTTGTTGTTGAGCGTATATTCATATTAAGCGAAACAATAAAGTTGCATAATCTTATTACAAACATTTATATAATCTTAGCTGATTGTTATGTAATTCTTTTAATACTCCATTGACACCGATTATGGAGTTTACACCTTTCTTATCTTTTACTATAAAAGGACCTATATATGGTTTTTGATTTTTCTTACAATTATTATTCTTAATTAATACTTTATCACCTATTTCAACGTTTAATGCATTAATATCTATTTGCTTTTCTAATCTTTTCTTTTTAACTTTCTCTATTATTTCTTTTGTTTTATCTATCGTTGTTTTCAATCTTAGTTTTAATTCATTGGCAAAGTTGTCAAGATTGTATGTTTTTGTGGACAATTTTTTATCATTTGGTAAATAAGCCAATTTTCCGAAAACCAATTCGTATGGTGTATAACCAGTATCTACATTAGGAGATGTATTATAAGCGAAAGTATAATACGGAAGCCAAGTATCCCATTCCGAATCTTCAGTGAATGAGAGTAAGAATTCATTGAGAACCCTGTGGTTCCTTTCAACTACGCCTAAAGTCTCATGGTGATACGGTGTTGAAAATATCTGTTCTATTTGTAATAAGTTACAAACCTCCTTCATTAGCTCATTTAAAAATTCAGTACCTCTATCTGATTTTAAAGTTTTAAATTGACCATATTTTAGAATAAAATCTTTCACTAAGGTTGCCGCTATAGTCTTCGCATCCTTTGATTCAATTGGGATGGCAACAACAAATTTCGATAATTCACATTGCATTGTGAGAATATAACGAAAGTGATTAGATAGTCTCAATGGACCAACTGTGTCAATTTGAATTGTCTCGAAAGTTGTTGATGGTGTACTTGTATGTACAAATTTTTCTTTAGTGTGCCTATATAACTTGCTAGTAGCACAAATCTCACAATTATTAATAAATTTCTTGACCATAACGCTCATATTCTTCCAACAATATCTTTGTTTTAATTTTAGTAAAGTCTTTCTAACTCCTAGATGACCTCCATGTGGTGAGCTGTGGTATTCTTTTATTAGTTTGTTTTGGGTATCTTTATTCAAAATTTTCTTAGCTGGGGTGTATATTAAGATATTAGTTCTCAAACGCGTTTTATTATTATTTAGTTGCAACTCATTATATATCTTCTTGAAATCCTCAATGTGGACACTATCAAATAAGTTATCACTGCTTGATAACGCGAGCTCGTTTATTTTTATTTTGCGCAAAGCATCAATGAGTTTCTCCATAATGAAATCTAGATTTCTTTTAGGATTATTGCTCTTTGATTTATAGATAGATGATAATAACTTCTTTTCATCAGGAACTGATTCTCTGGAAAATTTATCGTTACCAACATATACTATTATTTCATCGGTCGTACGTACGATTTCTAGTGTAGGATTTCTTAATTCATTTATCCGCGGTATTTTAAATCTAAGCTTTGTAACATTTTTGACGTCATTTAACGATGTGCAATTCCAAATGTGAAGTTGATCAGGCTTCGATTGGATATTGGCATCGGTTACTTTGCTTTCTTGTGCACATGTATCTTGTTGCTTCTTATTCATACCCCTTGTAATAGCTAAAGTTTTCTTTACTGATTCGTCTATTTCTGGAGGAATCATGCTTCGTAAAATATCAGTGTTTAATTCAATCGAGATAAAGCATCAGCATTCGTATTGATTTTGCCTTTTTTGTAAATAATCTCAAAATCATAGTCGGATAAATCTAATCTGATTCGTGTGAGCCTTGAGGATGGGTTTTTGTGTGTAAACAGTGAAACTAGTGGGCGGTGGTCTGTTACCACAATAAATTTTCTGCCATATAAGTATGGTCTGAAAAAATTTATACCCCAGTGTATTGCAAGTAACTCCTTCTCAATTATCGGTTTATTGAGTTCACATTTATTCAATGATTTACTTGCATAGGAAATGGGTAGGTCAGAACCGATTTCTCCTTGAGACAAGACTGCTCCTAATGCATAATTAGATGCATCTGTCGTCAAGATACATGGTTTATCGAAGTCCGGATACTGCAATATTGGTGGTTTCATTAATTTTGATTTTAATGACTTGAATGCATTCTGGCATGTTTCATTCCATATAAAATCTGCATTCTTCTTAAGAAGAGAATTGAGTGGTTTTGCGATGCTCGCAAAGCTCGGAATAAAACGCCTATAATAATTGCAGAATGCTACAAATCTACGAACTTTATCCGCATTTTTCGGGATTGGGTAATCTTTGATTACTTGGTACTTGGAAGGATCAGTTTTTACGCCATCTTTGGTAATGAGATGACCTAAGTAGACGACTTCTGTCTTTAAAAACTGACATTTATCAGGATTAAGTTTAAGATTAAACTTCTTCAATCTTTTGAAGACTTTTCTCAGATTTTCGTTGTGGTGATTAATACTACATCCGAAAACAATTATATCATCAACATAAAGGAAAGCTTCGAAATCAAGTCCGCAAAGTGCGATTGTGAGCATCCTTTGGAAACTGTTTGAAGAGATTTTCAAACCAAAAGGTAATCTCTTAAACTGATAGTGACCATTATTATCTGAAAATGCTGTAAGTGGTCTTGACTCTTTCTCTAGTTCTATTTGATGGAATGAACTAGTCATGTCCAGAGTCGAAAAATATTTGGCTCTGCCCAGTTTATCTAAGACATCATCTAGTCTAGATAATGGAAATTTATCATTGACTATTTTAGTATTAAGTCTTCGAAAATCTACAACTAAACGCCATTTCTTTTCAGTACCATCACTCTTTTTTGGTACCAAAAGTAACGGTGAGTTATAAGGGCTTACGGATGGCTCAATTATCTTATTTGTTAAAAAATCTTGGACTTGTTTTTTGATCTCATCGCACTGAGAATTAGGAAGTCGATAATTTTTTGTGTAAACAGGTATATTATCGGTTACATTCAAACTTTGAGTGTAAAAATTGTTAACACTCAGTTTCTCATCATCCAAATGAAAAACATCCTGATATTCTTTTATAATTTCCAGAAGACTATCTCTAGCCTTGGGATCATATGAAGATATATTGATAGAATTCAGAAGTGTTTTGAGTCGTGTAGTGTGAGTACTTTTGCGTTTATTCAATGCTCTCACATCATAATTGCGTAAAGGTACAGTATCAATAAGATCCTCAATACTATCAATTGTGACTTCGGAATCTCTTGAATTCAAAATTTTTATATGTTTGATCCCTTTGGATGGTATAATGATGCTTCCTACAAATATACCTTCCATTATCTCCTTATTTAGGATTACTATGTCTTCCTTAGTCTCCAAGTTAATCGGAAAAATAGTTTCGGTTCTGGCGGGTAATGTAATCTGCGCAATTTTGCTTTGTTTGTAATGCATAGGTAGTACTACTTCTTTGTCATTTACTAGAAAAGATATTGTGTAGGTCTCATAATCTATCTTGCACAAGAACTTCTCCAACAAATCTCTACCTATAATTCCATCAGTATTGATAGGAAATTTTTTACCCACTATGTAAAATTTTCCTTGAATGATGTCTTCATCATTCAATTTCATCTCAAGATCTATTGATCCATAAGACGTAATTGTTTCACTTGTAATCCCCGTTAATTTGCATTTATCATCCGACCAAAATAGCTCATTTTTGTTAATTTTCTCGCATTTACACAAGGAAACATCTGCTCCTGTGTCTATTAAAAATCTCAAGTTCTGTGAGGCATTTTTGCAAAATACACTAATGTAGTTCGCACAATTATCCGAAATTTTGTATATCTTCTGTCCGGAAGGAATCTTTACTCCGTTCCGGAGTCCTGGTAGTTTTCCTGTTCCTGTACTACATTTATATTATTCCTGTTTCTATCATTATTGCGTCTATTACCTCTAGTATTACTATTACTATCCCTACTGTATGTATTGTTTTGATTATTCCTATCGTTACCTCTTCTTCTATAATTGTTCCTATTATACTCATTATTGCTACTATTATCGTTATTATTATAATTACGCCCCCTGCTATTGTCTGTATTACCATTCCTATTATCATTATTTCTATTCCTATTATTTCTCCTATTATCATTATTTCTATTCCTATAATTCCTACTATCTCTCCTATCACCCTGATTCTGATTATTTCTATTTTTCTTATAATAAAATACACTATTAACCTGACTTGCTTCAGTCTTCTCAACCTCCAGAGCTAAATCTGTAGCATCTGAAAAACTCTTTGGTCTCGCCGCAAAGATTGTGCTCCTTAATTGATCATTAAGGCCATTCTTAAATACCGTTAGGGCATAGGAATCGTTCATTTTCACGATCATGTTCTTTTGATCTTGAGTGGCACTTGCACCAAGGTTAGATATTTGCAGGCTATTTAATTCATCTACTAGCTCTGATATTTTATCCTTATAAGCAGATACACTAAATTTTCGCTGGGTCAACCCACTCAAAGTGGTGTGTATATGAGGGATGGTGTTTGGGCTCTTGTATTTGGCTTGTAATTTTGCCGCTAATTCCTCAAATGTCTTTGGAATTCCTGAACTTACTATGGAGGTCTGTACACTAGTTGATAGTTTTATATTGTACACAAAATCAATTAGGGCTTCTTTTCCTTCTGTAGATAATGTCTTGTAAAATATTTCTACTAGCTTCAAAAATTGCTGTAGTGATTTGAAACATCCTTCAAAGACAGGAATTGTTTTTAAACAAATCTCTAAATTAAACTCTGCCATTTTTACTCCATTCTGCTCTCTCATACTATCTAGATTTTCCGATAACAAAGATATTAATCTTACGAATTTCTCTTTTAATTCCAATGTTTCTTCTTCTATTTCACTGCTAAATAATTGTCTTGCTTCTTTCCTTAAATCTTCAATTATTGTCGATTTCAAATTTATTGTCTCTTCTGTATAGGGACGATTTCTACATTTTTTTATATTTGCCAAAAGTTGTTCTAATTCTTGCACTATTTGTTCTAAACGCTGCATTAGGAAGACGATTGCTTTCAGATATCAAACATTTATGTTTCTATTTATTCTACTTCTAACATAATTTCTATTCTTTACATGGTATGCATACAGTACTGTTAAAATTATACAAAAAATAATTGACGTTATTATACTTTGCTTATACTCTACTACAAACGAATCTGTGATATTAGTTGTCGAACAGCTATTACCCATTTTACAATTTCTTTTTTCCACTTAACGAATTTAACATCCTAAATAAACTCTTCTGTACTTCTCCTTCCGAGATTGATATCAAACGATGAAGCTCTTTCCGTTCTCCCCTTAATTTTGCCTTGCTTCCTGCACGATGTTTCTTCTTACGCTGCTGTACCGCGCTGACTATCGGTGTTGATCGCTTTTGTCGCTGCAAATATTCCTCTATTGTTAACTTCCTTGGTCCTAGTTCGCTGATTGGGGCTGGAGTGTATGCAGGTGCTTCAACCGTACTTGTAGACTCAGGTTGATATTCTACACGCTTCCTTCGTAAATCATCCTCCACCTGCGCCAGCAATTCACTGAACCTCTTGTTTAATGCCTCCAATTCAGTTGCGTCGAACAACGCTTCCATTTTTGCCTAAAGTTTGCAGGATCGCCATATCGTGTTAGTCCTTAAAGGATTTAATTTAAATTAATTTGTAATTACCTATATTCTCGTCTAGCCCGTTTTTACACTGGCCAAATTGTGACGTGCACCAAAGCTAATGCTTTTATGCAGCAAACAGAATCTAAGTTTGGCCGAAATATCCAGCCAAAGTATTATTATGATCAATAAAAATCTTTCCCTTTAGTCTTTAATAAAACCAGCCTAAGATCACTTTGGCCGAACTCTTTATTACAAGACGGGCCGGATTTTTCTGATCCCGAATCAATACATTCTTTTCTATTTATACTAATTCTACTCGTTGTTTGTAAATCTATTTCTCACGCCCTCATTACTTAACATTCAACTTGTGTGGTCATCAACACCTCGTATTCCCATTTACCACACTCATCATCGCAATGCAATTTATGACCTATTTTCTAGGTCATAAATTTCTTTTCAAGTGCATTACTAGGTCGCTAGCATACACATGGCAAATCGAATGCGGAAGAAAAGTGAAAGTAAAAGAATTCGAACGTTGAGTAATGAGGTAGGTTTCATGTTACATATGTTCGTCGTCACATTAGTCTCTGCGACATGTTTTGGTTTCATATTCCAATGCAATGGCTCGTGGTAGTTATTTATGACCTTACCATGGGATTGGAATATGAGACGAAATGCAATTTGAGTATCTATATTATGAATGAATGATTTAATTGAGTTTATGCAACCTATTTAGTGAATGAATGATTTAATTGAGTTTATGCAACCTATTTAGTGGGAATAGTGGGAATCATTACACTTAACAACTAGTAATGTGCAAAACTGATTCGCTAGCATATTCATATTTCCACATAATTGTGGAATCGCATTGCATTGTGGTCACGTTGGATGCAGCCATGGTGTCAGCATAAATTGTGGAATGGTAGCGTGGGAATCCGCTAACTTGTAACATATTAGGTGTAGGATAAAAGTTCAGTGTTGTATTATAATTATAAATAATTTTTGAATAATGTTGGCTGATTTTTTCTCCTTTTTCCAATGGAAGCAAAACTGTAATAATTTTAATTAATTTGAATTTGCTATTGTTTTTTTTTCTTATGAAAAGTGTTTCATTGATAACGTCTAAATTTAGAGAGCCATTTGGACCATTAAGTTTTCTAGTAAGAGTATAACCTTGCCTACTTAACATGTTAAGAGCTCTAGGGTACCTATATATAATCTTAATTTATTGTAATTCACGTAACAATGCAACACACATGAGCATTGAATTTAAACAATTGGGTTATTTAATTGGAACTAATTTATCGAATTGTTTTTTCTTGTACTTTATTAAGAATGAAATAATTGACAACAAAATATGAAAATATATTTTATCGATAAACTGAATGTGCGACCTCGAATTATCTAAAAAATATTGAATTAAATGAGATCCCATTTACTTATTTGATGAATAGTTGAATCCTAAGAAGAAATAATGAAATGAAAGATGACGAACTGAAATAGAATCGGTCACGCCGAAATGAACCAATTGAAATTATTCTTCACATAAATTAATCTAGCATCAATAACAAGTTTAATTAACAACAGTAACATGGGTATGAAATCGTACAGCATTCAGTTATCGTTCGCGCTTATCTGTTAGTGGCTCCTCTCACATCATCTTCCAAGTTTAGAAGCGTGCGCGTAAGTCGGCTTGGAATAATTTTGAATAATAAAATAAATGACGATACAAAAGGTCAAGGATCATCGCAATAGAATTCACTGATATGTTTTTATCTGCAAGTCGACGCTGTAAAATATTTATGACATCGCATAATGCAGTACTCTGCGTATTATATACACACTCGTAGTCATTTTATATAAGCACTTACATTATCCGTATGGGGAGTACTCATAAATGTATCAATTGGGAATCGAGTAGACATTATCTTCAGGCGATAGAAGAACACTTTTTATTTCTCATAAAAAATTATTCTGACGGAGTGTTCAGTAAGTAAACCGAAAACAAGAAACCCTTCCTAGAAACAAGTAATTTCTTTTTTACTATGCGTATTATCGTCTCATTTATAGTCTACCAACCCCGTGATGGGTGACAAAGTCGAAAGCCATCACTCGTCCAGTCCATCACCAGGCACTTGCCCATCAATTCAAATTGTCAACCCGTGCCTGATCCCGAAATAGAAATGGAAACGTCTTATTCACGATGCTGGTATTTTGAGAAGCTCGTAAGGGACATCTTTTTATCTACAAGACGTTCCGTCTTGGTATACGAGTATTTGCCTGTTTTTTGTGTGTTTTTACAATATAACGTTCTAATCGATGGATTGATTCCTCGCTCCGTTGCCTCGCACTTCTCCGACAGTGTCGAGAACGACATTTTGCAAGAAGTACATTTGGCTTGAGGACTCTTCCTGCCGAAGACAAGAAACAATTTGTAACATATTCGAAAGATGATAAATTGTGTAAGGGTGGTTGGACTTGCTGTTGATGTTCAAGGTCGCACGGTCTGCTTGACGTCAAGTCCAAGGCGATAATCTTATTAAGTAAACAAGAAAAAACACATAACTAGGTTTTATTAGCTGTATTTTCTAAGAACTGTTTGCTCATTTGTTTGCATATTAATATGGTTTATCTAGTAATTAATTGGATGGAACAAAAGCTGGCGTTTGATTATCTCTGAGCAATTTGTCTTGTAAGAAAATTATTAATCGAAAAGACAAGTAAATGGTCGAGTTCTAAAAATAAATTTCTAAACAACTACGTATTTAACGAAGTAGAAGTCAGTCTCATTTTTTTTTTTGATTGAATTTGTTTAGATTTGGGTGTAACATAATATTCTTCTACGTCTAGCAGTCGTTGCGTGTAGACGTGTTTTTGATCGCTCCTGTCATTAATTTTAAAAATTAATTAATTTTTCACAAAAGTCAGTTGAAAACAATTTTTTTAATTGAAAACCATCACCGTCGAATTATTCGAGCATTTATCGAATACTTGAAATCCATTTCCTGAAGAAAAATCAAAAGTGGAAATACGTTCAAGGGAAGTGCCGGCCTGAGAACATTCCCTCTAGTCTCGCTGCAAATGCAACGAGATGGAGGAGCCCGATGGCTTCAGCCATCAACCAGAAGGTTCGTGCCCATCGCCAACGATGATGGACGAAAAAAACTCAAAAGAAGATACGACGATAAAGAAGAAAAATAGACAATCCTATTGGTAATCGAAATCGAGCAGCTGATCAAAGATAAAGAGAAAGCTGCCGAAATGGAAAAAAAATTGAAGAGCTCAAGCTTCGAGTCAAATCATTAGAAGCACTTGTTGGAACATTAACATTCAACAAAGCTAAAGAAACCAAAAAAGAACAACAAACAAATTCAAAAACCGAAGATAAGAAAACTAAAAAGCCAAAGGAAGAAGCTGATCAAGAGGATGTCCTCAGCGCAGGCGGCGCAAACGACAGCAGAAATTACTATGCAGCGCTAGCTGGACTTGAAGATACGATGAGCATTGAAGAGGATCCAGGTAAAACTTCTAAGTTAGATAATGAGTTCATAGAATACCATAAAAATTAAAAATAGGGAGAATAAACCAAAAGTTTTGTCTGCTTAAGATTAATGAAAAGAAATGTTGCACAATACCAGTATATCCTATGTGTACTGGCATGCGCTGGGAGCTGGATATGATGTGTATCCTATATACACATCAAGGCTCCCGGGGAGAGAAAGATATTCCAGTATGATACTTATCTGCTACTTTATACTCGCCAACTAGATCAGTAAAATAGTGTTTTCGTTATTTAATGAATTAAGTTTTTATTTTAATCTTTGTTTGGTTGTATAATAACACGTACAGTTGACTATATTAATATTAATAACATATTTCGCTATTGAATTCTTTTAATAATTAATTTATTACAGAGACGTTTAAAGTTCGAGCATTAATGGAGCTTGTAAAATTTTCGCGATATAAATTTCCTTTGGTTATTTTTGTTATTTGAAGGAAATGTACCATATTGCTTGATATCATATTTGAAAAACCAATCAATTAAAGCTTTAACTGTTGCTCGGGCTGACGCCTTGAGCACGCAGTTATATAAACGAATCGATTGATTATAATCCAACTGCTAGCCCCGGGCACAAAGCCTTGGGACGCTAATACTCGGGCTGATGCCTTGAGTACGCAGTCAGATTGATAAATCAATCAATTACTAGTTCAACTGCAGGCTCCGGGCATAACTGCCTTGGGGCGCTGATACTCGGGCTGATGCCTTGAGTACGCAGTTGAACGTATCCTAAATTCACTTATCCCGGGCTAAGTGCCTTGGGATAGAATAAGCTCGGGCGCACGCCTTGAGGCAGTGAATGGAGAAATACTTCTCGATTTCCTTGTGTCTTTAATTTTCTTTTATACTATAATTATGCTGACTTTATTGCTTACCAAATAAAATAATGAAGAATTTACCATTTAAAACAGATCAAAGTTCAACAGCAAACACAGTTTAATGTATTAAGTGCCATCTCTCTGTGACTGGTGCAACCACAAAGCTAAAGCTTTCGCTCGATTTGCAATGCATGTAACCAATTCGTTCCGCTGGGCGGTACGTTCGATTGCGAAGTCTTGTGTGTATATGTTTGATACTTAATACGAGTATGGATACACACCCACTTCTGCTAATCCATGATACGACACCGCGCCCACAGATGCATTGATTACAATTCGCAGCTTTTCGTATATGTATGTTGTCATTTACAGTACACAATAAGCTAAAAGATTATGAGATAGAGAGGGTCAATGCCAATAAATTGACAACTAGGACTAAGTCGCTGGTTGATTTCTAGGCAACAAAAAGTGCCTTAAATTCTGGAGATGTTCCGCATTTCACACACACCTCCAAAAGCGAAAGAAACTAAACCTTTTTCTTGACGGGTCTGGACTGTGGTGAGGACACAGTCGATCTCCTTCAGGTGCTCCAAGAAGTTGCACCAGAAATACAATTTATTTCCGTTAAAAACTATGCAACGAGGAGATTGATTGTGGAGCGAAAAAACTTGCCTCACTACTTAGTCCAGATTTCCAGCAAAAGTAGTTCGAGTGCCCTGCAAAAAAATACGGTACTTGAACTTCCGTGTGGTGAGGTGGGAACGCCTCCAGAAAAGTGAGGTCAACCAGTGCTACAGGTGTCAAAAATTCGGGCATTCGGCTTCCAATTGCGCCATGAAATATAGGTGTGTTAAATGCAAAGATATCTATGCTCCAGCGAGTGCAAATTGGCTCAGGCGGAGCCAAAAGAAAAATTAAATTCTGTGAACTGCGGTGCCTTTGGTCATCCAGCATCATATCGAGGATGCCCCCGGTATCAAGATGCAAAGGTAAAATTCACTCCGAAACAAAGCCAAGCACACCGCAGTGTGATTCCTACCAACTTCGTCAAGCCCGGGGTGTCATTTGCACTTGCTGCGAGAGGACCAGCAGAATATGTAAATAAAATAAATAACGTAAGTGGCAATAATGAGCTGCTCCTTAAAATTTATCAGCAATTAAATTCCTTATCGGAGAGAATCGATAAACAAGATTCGAAGATTAACTTTGTTTTTCAGCATTTAGGGCTTTCAAATGCCTCAAAATAAGTTGTCATCGAACCACATCCCCACGGATAGGATTCGTCTCATCTCGATCAACGTCAACTCCATTGTGAGTCTACATCGACGTGACTGTCTCCTGGAGTTCCTTGTCAAGCAAAAACCTGACATCATACTTCTTACCGAGACCCACCTCAATTCATGCCACTGCATGACATTCAAGGATTTTGCATTCGTAAGAAACGATAGGGTAATAGGTGATGTGGGAGGTGGCAACGGGATATTGGTTCGAGAACTCTATTATTTCCAAAATATTGAAAAAGTCGAATTCAAAAGCTTTGAAGTGTCCGTTATCAAAATCTCACTGCCAGGTGGGGCTAATCTCTTCGTTATCTTTGCCTATGCAACTGGTGCAACTGTTCTCAAGCTCAAGGAGAAGCTCAATTCCTTGTTTGAAATACTCAAATTGAACAGGCTTCATAATTATTATATTCTTGCTGGTGACCTGAACGCCAAGCATACATCATGGCTGAACGCCACCAATAATTCAAGAGGTGTATTCCTGAAATCGTGGATAACAGAGAACCAAATTGAATACAGGTGCAATCTATATGGGTCGGAGTTCCCAACATACCCTAGGACAAATTCATATTTGGACCTCTGCATTGCTGACGCAAGACTCGAATTCAACTTTAATAGTCCGCAACGGAAACTACAGGTGCTTCCTTATGATAGCGACCATAACGCAATCGTAGTGGAAATCAATCATCACAGGGATGATTTCTTCCTCATTCCAGTTTAACATGAAAATCATCCGTTGAATTTCAAAAAAACAGACTGGGGAAAGTTTCAAAAGAAGTTTAATCGAGAGTACCAGAAGCAATGTCCCCCTTCTGATGATGGCAACTCTTGCTCAATGGTTCCTAATGACAGGAATCTAACTAACGATGAAATAGATATCTATTTGTCGAAGTTAGAGAAGCTGACGTTGGAAACGATTGAGAAAGTAGTTACCAAGATTAAACATCGAAACAACATGGAAGGATATGAAACACCAACCATCGCAAGGTTGAAAAGATTGAAAAGCCTTCTTCTCACACGCGTCAACAATATTTATCGACGATTTTTGGACTACAACCATCCCTCGTTGGCTTTGTTGAAATTGCACCTGAAGAATGTCCGGGACTTAATCCGGTCATGCTTCAGGAGTGAGGTCAGCAATCAATGGGCGGAAAAATTGAGGGGTATTAGCCCACAGGACCCAGATGGCGTTTTTGCGAAAGTGAATAGCATATTCCGCAAGAAGTCTCGAGTGAAGGTATCTAAACTTGAAGCCACTAGTGATGAGATAAATCTTCTCGATAGGGCTGGTATCGAAATTGATACTACGACTCCGGTAAGAAAGGGAAAAAGGATTATTTGTGAAGGTTTGGATAAACTTGCCCTGATTGGAACACATTTTGAATTGGTTCATCGACCAAACCCTGAGAGAAGGAATGAAATATTTTCAGAGGTCGTTGAAGCAAAAGTTTCCGACTTCAAATCAAGCCTGAACGGCAAATCAATTCTTCATTTCAATGAAACATTAACATCTGACCTCATACCGAGCTTGAATCTTATTGATTATTTTGTCAGCTATGAAGACTTGTGTTTCATATTTCGCAGGATAAACAGCAAGAAATCATGTGGTACTGACGGTATTCCAAATGTAGTTCTCCGATATTTGCCGGAGGTTGCTATTAGGAATTATTGCATACTGTTCAACGACATGTTGAGCAATTCATATTTCCCAAATGAGTGGAAAAAGGCTAAGGTATTTCCGATCTTGAAGAAAGGAAAAGAATCTTCGCGCCCGAAAAGCTATCGCCCAATCAGCTTGCTGCCTAACATCAGCAAGGTGTTTGAAGTGATACACAACACATCATTAAACGCCCACATTGAGGAAAATGAGTAGATGCCGAAATGCCAATTTGTTTTTCGTGCCAGGCATTCGACCACACATGCAATAACGAAAGTAACCTCAGACATCTGTTGGAAACTCAATGATAGACAATGCATTGGAGCATGTCTCATTGATATGGAGAAAGCCTTCGGTGCGGTGTGGTTAGATGAACTAATTTTTAAACTCCTTCAGGACAAGTTTCCCAGACACCTTGTCGCCATGATGTGCAGTATGTTATATGGGAAATCGTTTGTTGTAACTGATGAAAATCTGACAACAATGCGCGAGTTCAAGGTCTTGAATGGTCTACAGCAGGGAACAGTTACTGCGCCTCTGCTTTTCTCAATCTTCATTCGCAAGCTATTGAACGGCTTTCGCCAACGCGATCATTGGCAGCGTTTGCTGATGATCTGATCATCTATACGGCAAACTGAAAAGCTACAATAGTTCAGAGCAATCTCCAAAAAATGTTCGATGATGTACAGCTGTACACTGACAATTGGCGAATGAAAATCAATGCGCAAAAGTGTGAAACAATCTTGTTTCGGACAACGCTGCAGGGGGTTAGTCAAGACCTGAAACGTAATTGGAAAGATTTCCACATCATGGCTGGTAAGGGTAGTCTTGAACGGGTTCCACATAAATCCTGTGTTCGATACCTCGGTGTTTATCTCGATCAGTATCTGTACTATACTGAACATGTGAAAATCATGCTCAGTAAGGCACTTAAAGTAGTCATGGCCCTTCGAAAGCTCTTTCAGTCCAGATACATTGATCAAAAGGTCAAAATCATCTGTTACAAGACCCTGATTAGACCAGTTTTGACATATGGATGTCAGATCTGGTACAACCAGAGTTCTAGTACTATGGAAAAACTAAGAGTTTTCGAAAGGAAATGTCTTCGTGCATGTACTGGTTTGTACAGAAAGCCTGAGACGGAATGAAAACATTATATATCGTATAGAAGAATTTATGAAACTGCTGAAGTGACGAGGGTCGATATCTTCATATTGAAACTTCTTCGGAATCATATCGTAAGATCTGTGAATGTGAGTGAAAACCCTTGGATTTCACAGCCGTTCCACCCTTCAGACGGGTATATTGCGACTTGCCTCGCTACTGGCTTCATTCCTCCAGAAGCATTCGTGTATTTGGACATGAATCGATACGTTTTTGATTCTGACGGGGTCCCAGTCATACATCACATATATCGACAGGCCACCGATAAGAAGATAAAATATCCTCCGAGTTTGAGTTCACGAGACCAACAATTTCAATGGAGATACTCATTTGCTAGATTCGTTGGAGCTGATCGAATTGAGACGGCGCAATCCAGGTATTGATGGCTGAATGACAATGTCTAAATTATTCGTGTTTATTACCAGTTTTTGTGTTGTGTTGTTTATTTGTATTAAAAATTAGGTATAGGTTAGGTATATGTTATGTTTACTATATTACGTTAGAGATAAGATTAAACGCTTAGGTTAGGAACATTGTTATATAATTTTTTAGTATAAGATAAAGTTTTTGATTGTATTTTACTAGAATTAAGTTAAAACATATTAGGTGTAGGATCAAAGTTTCACTATTGTGTTTAAATTATAAATAATTTTAGGATAGTGTTGGTTGGTTTTTTCTCCTTTTTCCAATTGAATAAAAAAATATGTAATAATTTTAATTAATTTAAATTTGCTTTTGTTTTTTTTTTTCACTAAATGGATTTCCTTGATAACGTATAAATTTAGAGAGCCATGTGGGCCATTAAGTTTTCGTTGTTTTATTGCTTGGAATTTGCTTTATGTTCTTTTTAAAATTGATAACGATTGATATTGAGTAAAGCGCTTTCGACTTTGACTAAAAACTAAGTAGCAAAAAAACAGAAAATAAACACCAATAATTTAGACATTCTCATTCAGTCACCAATACCTAGATTGCTCCGTCTCAGCTCGATCAGCTTGAACGAATCTAGCAAATGAGTATCTCCATTGGAATTGTTGGTCTCGTGAACTCAAATTCGGAGGATATTTTATCTTCTTATCGGTGGCTCGTCTATATATGTGATATATGATTGGGACGCCGCCGTCGGCATCAAAAACATATGATTCATTGCGGTTTCGTTGTGGATGACGAACACTCCTCAGGAGCTGCCACACGCCAGCATCTACAGGGCAGCTCGACCGCGTGGTCCCAAGGTGAATATTGGGCTGGCACCAGTCCTATGCTGGAAACACTGATCTCCATCGGGCCAAGAAAATTTGCTATCATGTTGATAGCCAATGATGGCCCGGGTGAAGAATAAGTGGTTCTTTGACTTAAGAGACAGGCACCATTATACTTAAACACGTTTGATATGATTCATGTTCAATACACGAATGTTCTGGAATAGACTTGTTCGTTCCTGGCAGTTGGTTTGTTATTGTTTATAAGCATAAACTTTTCTTTCTACAATAAGAAAGATTATGTATTGAATAATATTTTATATAAATTCCAACACTACAATATATAGAACGAACTAAACAAATTAAATTATATTTATTAAATAACTTTCTCAATACAATATTTGAGAAAGAACTGAATTCGTTGAATGAACTGAACTTACTGATTTTACTTCATTAATTTACAATCTATATATACAATTCCAAAAACAATATAGGTAACTAGATTTACATGATTTGTTTAATGTGTCGAAAGCAAAGTATTTTTATGTACAGTATATTTTATGAATGGAATGAATATTTTTGAGTTATTTTGAATATAATATAACCGCCACAGACTCAATGAAACAACAATTAGTTTGATCAACAAGTGATGATTTATTTTATCAGTCTCGATATTTTATACATAAATTTTCCTTAAACTAGCAATGATTTCAATTTTAACAAATTTCTTTACTAGCAATAATTATCAATCGTTCATTGCTTATTTAGCATAGGTCGTGCACAAATTTTTAATGCTTTTAGCTGAGTTTGTCGAAAAATCATTTTTGCTAAAGGTGAATAACTGAATTTTGTTTACAATTTGTACTAGAGGTGAATGACAGGGTTTTGCTGATTACTATGATTGCGAAGTTGAATGTTTTCGAATGTTTACGATGAAATGGTAATTTAAGGTCATTGATTTTAGACTATTTGCAATATGAACGATAAAATGATAAGTTTATGTTAGAGAATTTTCATTTCTTTATCATTAAGAATATTGGAATATGAACAATACAATGGATAATTTTATTTTAGAAAATATTTATTTCTATAACATTACCGCCCGCCATGAACCATCCGAGGTGCTTAGTTAGTGTCGTACCAGGTCGATTTGTGTGAAGTTGTTATGTTTGAAAAGCAACGTCGAATTAATATCAAGATTCCAGTTACAATCGTCAAACAGATGATTCCGGATAAGGTTACGCTGACTCCATGTTGTCGAACTGTGGACCAGGAAGTCGATTCGTAATCGTCAATGATCGCTTCTTCTTTCCGAATGTAGGCTCCTATGGATTCTTCTGATTTTATTAGGTCTAAAGCTTCGAGGTTGGGGATATCTTGTGTGATGGTGTTTTGATTGATGACGGGTGGCTGCGGAAGAATGTAGGCCGACAAATTCTTTGTAAAAGCTGACCATGTGTTAGCGAAGAGCGAGTTGTCAACTTTAAGGCTACATTCTTGTGAGAGTTTAATTGGACCAGTGCCATTTATTACCACGTTTTTCCGGTCAGCTTGGCAACCGTTTGCCCAGGAGGTCCTATTGGGGCTGTGACCATCCATGTATTTGCGTCATGAAGCTACTTCCATACAATATTGTTCAGTTTGAACATGTGTGCTGTACATGGTTGTCTCCCATATACTTTGTGTATTTTATTGATGATGCAGTTCGGCCTGGAGTGTACGTCATAGAGAACGCTTTTATCTACCAGATATTCGTCGGTAAAGACTTTAAGCAGGTCGTTACAGGAGGTTTCGAAGTATTGTTGCAGGTTATCGTTAACTCCTAGAATCCTTGGCGGTACATCAAGTGCTTGAAATGTGATTGGTGCCGGTTTTATGACATCGTACGAGCGTGTATCAATAATCGGAAGGAAAGCCAAAAAATGAAAGCTGTTTTCGTTAGATATGACCTGAATGGGCTTTTCTACTGGAAATATGACTTGTACGTGGTCTGGCAGCAACGATGGTGTTTTGTTGATGTCATGGATGACATTACTGGTTTTAATGCAATCCCTAATGTCTGTTCTTTATGAAAGACTTGATAGTATGTTGGAATATTTGTGATAATATCCTCTCAAATAGTTCTCTGCTCTCTGTAAAATAGCAAGGATGTGGATGTTTATTTGGATGTGGTCTGAGATTTTGTAACAATGACTGAGTTCGTTGAAACGATCCAAACCTCGCTAGAGTTGAGCTTGAAATCACTTCAACTCTGTGTTTATTCTCCCTGATGTGCTGTTTAAGGTCTTTACTGCCTTGAGCATGAGTTTGTTTTGGTTTTCCACGGAACGAATTATTTTCTTCTGGTTGTCGGACAGACTGTTCATATCGTTGTACACTTCATCGTTTACGCCAAACACAGCGGCGAACAAAGATCCTAATGCCCCGCGACGTTGTCTCCGATGGAAAAAACTTAACGTATTCATTTTACGTCCAATTTCATCCTTGACTTCATCCAAATCTTATGCTAGTTCATGGCAACCAATTGGTGCAGAGATGTCATTACTAGATTGACAAAGTCCTCGAATTTTCGTCACGACATTTTGTACGTTGGTTTCTTTATAATTCAAATTGCTCCAAGGAACCTGGATTTGCATTTACAACGCTCCCCTGTATATTTACGCTATTCCGAGATATTCGAAATATAAATCTGTTGTCAGCTGAGTAATACTGACATCGCCGTATTTGTGTGGAAGGACGCAGCAGATTACCAACAGAGAGTAAAGGAGTTTGGTAGCTAACCCAGGAGCGGCCGATGTCTTTGGTGGAGATTTCGAGAACTCAACCCGTTATTTTTTCGGACGATCTGATAAGTATTCTGTCCAAGTATCGCCAATGGGTCTAATTTTGCCTCCCTTATATTTGCGTGTTGTTGATGCGAATGTTAGTGATGGAATTTCCGTTGGGGAATCTTGGATAGGTGATTCCTTCGGGGCATCTGGGGTGTTGTTCTCGAACGGTAGGTGCCAAATCTTGGTCACGGAGCGCCTGGTAGCTCTGCCATGTACTTTGATGGATATGACTCAAACTATACCATCAGCACCTGGGTGTACTTCCACAATTCTTGCGAGCACCCATCGAGTTGTTGGGAAGTTTTCCGTTTTTAGAAGTACAAGGTCACCGACCTGTAGATTGGGTCTGATGCACATCCATTTTGGTCGTTGTTGTAGTCTGTTGAGATATTCGAGTCTCCATCAATTCCAACAATGTTTCCTTATCTGTTGGACCGTTATCAATTTTTTGCTGATATGTTTGTCAGGTGCAATTGTTGGTATTTCGGAAAAGTAACTCCCTGTTGAGAAGTGTCCAGGAATGGTGGCCGAATGAACCCTCGGGTCGCTGTTCACTTTGCATAGAGGTCTTAAGTTCAGTCATCAGTCGATGGTCTTAACTATCGACTCTTAAGTCGCTCTCCAATCGACTTGACTAATTGTTGTTTCATTGAGTCTATTCGAGAACAAGTAGTGAGATAAGTCGCAATATACCCGTCTGTAGGGTGTAACGGCTGTGAAATCCATGGGTTTTCATTCACAGTTACAGATCTTGCGATATGATTCTGAAGCAGTCTCAACATGAAGATATCGCCTCTTGTCAATTTAGCAGTTTGATAAATTCTTCTTTTAGATATATAGCGCTTCGAATCCGTCTCAGGCTCTCTGTACATACCAGTACATGCACGAAGACATTTCTTTTCGAAAACTCTTAATCTTCACATAGTACTTACACTCTGGTTGTACCAGATCTGACATCCATATGTCAAAACTGGTCTAATCAAGGTCTTGTAACACAAAACTTTGACCTTTTGATCAATGTATCTGGAATAAAAGAGTCGTCGAAGCGCCATGACTTCTTTTTGTGCTTTGAACACCGAGATATCGAACACAGGATGTATGTGACATCTGTTCTGAACTACCCTCACCAGCCATAATGTAGAAAAACTTCCAATTACGTTAGAGCTCTTGACTGGACCCCTCCAGCGTTGTCTGAAACGTTTCGCACTGATTTTCATTCGCCAGTTGTCGGTGTGGAACTGCACATCGTTAAAAATTTTTAGGGTTTGGTAATAAAATAAAAAACCCTACTGCAATCCGTCTGTCCGTCCGTCCGTCCGTCCGTCTGTATGTCACAGCACTTTTTCTCCGAAACTATAGAGGCTACAGCAATGAAACTTTGTGGAAAGGTCAGAGGTGGTGACTCCTTAAAAGTCTAAGGGTGGAAAAATTTTTCAAAGGGGTTTAAGGAGGGTGTCAACACATAGGGAGGTGACCCCTCAAAAAAAAATTTCACTATTGGTAGTCGAGTAGGGTGTCATTGGAAAGGTCTCAATGAGACCTTTTCAAAACAAGTCTTAGAATTGTATTATGAGTATCGAGGGGAGCCGTTGAAGGGGAAATGTATGAACTTTTCGCGTACGCACTCCCCCCCTCGCGATTGGACATCTTCCATCCGAAAAATCTGAAAAAAATCATGGATGTAGGCCTTAATGAGTACAATATCAAAAAATAGTCGAGAAGTCGAAATTCACTCATCTTTGTTAGTAATAGTATGATTTATCGATTTTATGTTTTCTTGAATAAAATCTAAACAGTACCCTTAAATTCAATAAAAGCAAACAGATGGCTATTTATAAGATTGATCTTTTCTGAAAGTTTCATAAAGATCGAATAGTATTTAACGAAGTTATAGTGATTCGAATTTTCCTGCATTACTATGGAACAATATGCCCTGTAGTACTATAGAAACATATGGCTATGGAGCCATAGGCGCTTTTTACCGACTTAGACACTACAGCTTTGCTAGAATTTGCATGAAAATTTCAAGAATGATAAGTGTCATGAAGATGAGTACATACAATTGAAACAAGTCGTAGAGGCAGGAGAGAGCTGCTATTAAAAGGGCTTTGTAACCATTCTAAGATTCGAAAAAATAGGCCATGAATCGATGATTACAGTACAGAGGAGTGGCCCCTGAAAAAAAATTTCATGGAAATTAGCCGATATGAGTACCAACTGAAAGTTCTCTATGAGAGCTTTTCAAAACAGTTCTTAAACTGACAGTTTTTGCTTCAGTGGGGGTACAAGGGGGAAATACATGAAAAACGTGTTTCCTCCCTCGCGAATGGACACCCGTGATCTAAAAAATCTGAAAAAATTATCAAGGGAGATATTTATGGGTGTAACTATAACAAATACCTCAGAAGTCAAAATTCTTTCAACTTTGCTAATAACAGTATGATCCTCAAACCTGACATGTTTCTTGATTTTATTCGTTGCTGGTTACTGCATTTTGTAAGTTGAGTACAAAACCCTTCTGACAGAGCATAGGTCTGTCTACCCAACTTGTTTGAAGATTGCTTTGAACTTTTGTACTTTTTTGGTCTGATTATCAGCAAACGCTTCCAATGATCACATTGCCGAGACTTTTAAATCGAAGCCGTTTAATAGCTTGCGAATGAATATTGAGAAGAGAAGAGGCGCAGTAACTGTTCCCTGCTGTAGACCATTCACGACTTTGACGTCGCGCTTTGCCGTCAGATTCCCATCAGTTACAACAAACGATTTCTCGTATAACATATTGTACAATATGGCGACAAGGTGTCTGGGAAACCTGTCCTGAAGGAGTTTAAAAATTAGTCCATCTAACCACACCGTATCGAAAGCTTTCTCCATACAAATGAGACATGCTCCAACACATTTTTTGTTGTTTAGTTTCCAACAGATGTCTGAGGTTACTTTCGTTATCGCATGTATGGTGGAATCCCCGGCACGAAAACCAAATTGGCGATTCGGCATCAACCCATATTTCTCAATGTGGGCATTTAATGCACTTCAAGCACCTTGCTGATGTTAGGCAGCAAGCTGATTGGGCGATAGCTCGAAGATTTTTTTTCTTTCTTCAAGATTGGAAACACCTGAGCCTTTTTCCACTCATTTGGGAAATATGAATTGTTCAGCATGTTGTTGAACAATATGCAATAATTCCTAATAGCAACCTCCGGCAAATGTCGCAGAACTATATTTGGAATGGCATCAGTACCACATAATTTCTTGTTGTTCATCCTGCCAAACATGAAACACAAGTCTTCATAGCTGACAAAATAATCAATAAAATCCATGCTTGGTATGAGGTCAGATGTCAATCTTTCATTGAAATGAAGAATTGATTCGCCGTTCAGACTTGGTTTAAAGCCGGAAACTTTTGCTTCAACGACCTCCAAAAATATTGTATTCCCTCTCTCAGGGTTTGGTAGATTAACCAATTCAAAATGTGTTCCAATCAGGGCAAGTTTATGCAATCTGTCACATATAATCCTGTTTCCATTTCTAGCCGGAGTCGCACTATCAATTTTGACGCCAGCTCCATCGACAAGATATATCTCATCACTAGCGACTCCGAGATTCGATACCTTCACTCGAGACTTCTTATGGAATAAGCTATTCATTTTCGTGAAAACGCCATCTGGATCCTGGGGGCTAATATCCCTCAGTTTTTTCCGCTCATTGATTGCCGACCTCACTCCTGAAGTATGAACGGATTAAGTTCCGGACATTCTTCAGGTGTAATTTCAGCAAAATCAACGACGGATGGTTGTAGTTCAAAAATCACGTATAAATATTGTTGACGCGTGTGAAAAGAAGGCTCTTCAATGTTTTCAACATTGCAATGGTTGGTGTTTCATATCCTTCCATATTGTTTCGACTGTTAAACTTTGCAACGACTTTCTCAGTCGTTTCCAACGTCAGCTTTTCCACCTTCGACAATTAGAAATCTATTTCATCGTTAGTTAGATTGAGTAAGCGTTGCCATCATCAGAAGGTGGACATTGCTTCTGGTACTCTCGATGAACTTCTTTTAAAACTTTCCCCAGTATGTTTTTTTGAAATTCAACCGATGATTTTCATGTTGAACTGGAATGAAGAAGACATCATCCCTTTGATGATTGATTTCCGTTACGATTGCGTTATGGCCGCTATCGTAGAGAAGCACCTGCAGTTAACGTTGAGGACTATTAAAGCTAAATTCAAGTCTTGCGTCAGCAATGCAGAGGTCCAAATATGAATTTGTACTAGGGTATGTTGGGAACTCAGACCAATATAGATTACACCTGTATTCAATTTGGTTCTCTGTTATCCATTCTTTCAGGAATACACCTCTTGGATTATTGTTGGCGTTTAGCCGTGATGTATGCTTGGCATTCAGGTCACCGGCAAAAATATAATAAATATGCAACCTGTTCAATTCGAGTATTTCAAACAAGGATTTGAGCTCCTCCTTGAACTTGAGAACATTTAGACCAGTTGCATAGGCAGAGATGATGAGAGGTTATTCCCACCTGGCAGTGGAATTTTGATAACGGGCACCAAGAAATTCAAAGTATTTGAATTCGACTTTTTCAATATTTTGGAAACAATAGAGTCTTCGAACCAATATCCCGGTGCAACCTCCCCCATCATCGTTTACCCTATCGTTTCTTATGAATGCAAAATCTTTGAATGCTATGGAGTGCAATGAATTGAGGTGGATTTCAGTGAAAATTATGATGTCAGGCTGTTGCTTAACAATAAATTCAAGTAGATAATCACGTCGATGTATAGCAACGATAGAGTTGACGTTGATCGATATGAGGCGAAGCCTATCCATGGGAATGTGACTGGATGACAACTAATTTTAAGGCATTTGAAAGACATAAACCCTGAGTAACAAAGTTAATTTTTGAATCTTGTTTGTCGATTCTCTGCCATAAAGAATTTAGTTGCTGGTAAATTTTGAGAAGCAGCTCATTATTGCCACTTACATTATTTACATTATTTCCAGCATTTTCTGCTGGTCCTCTAGCGGCGAGTGCAAGTGATACTTCGGGCTTTACGAAGTTGGAAGGTATTACAATACGGTGTACTTGTGTTTGCTTTGTAGCAAATTAAACGTTTGCATCTTGATACCGGGAGCATCCTCGATATGATGCTGGGTGACCAAAAACACCGCAGTTAACGCAGTATCATTTTTCTTTAGACTCCGTCTGAGCCAATTTGCACTCACCGGGAGCACGAACATCTTTGCATTTAACGCAACGATAGTGCATGGCACAATTGGCAGCCGAATGTCCAAATCTTTGACACCGGAAACACTGGTTGACTTTTCTCTCTCGGGGTCGCACCTCACCACTCTAAAATTCAAGTATGTACATTATTTGTTGAAGGGCACTTGGACTGCTCTTTTTTGTAATTTGTACCAGGTCGCAAAGGCTTTGACTAAAACAAATTCAATTTCTGGTGTAGCTTCTTTGAGCACCTTAAGAAGATCTACCGTATCCTCTCCGCAGTCCAAACCCTTAACAAAAAGGTCTGGTTGTGCTCACTGTTTGGGGTATAGGTGAAGTGTGGAACCTCCCCAGAACTCGGCGCATCTTTGGCTGACTTGAAATCAACCAGTGATTTCGTCCTGATAGTTAATTTTTCGGCATTAACTCGAAATTGGCTAATTTATTTTCGGCTGCCAATAGCCGAACCATATCTGGATTGGCGGAACTTTTTTGTCTTGTTGGAAGCTTTTTCAGAGGAACCAGCAGAACTGCGCTGGTTTCTTCCCTTTTTTTTAATATTTTAAATACTGAATAAAATTTAAATCATTACCTTGATTAGACTGACCTTCGATGTTTTCTTCAATTCCCATTTCTTCGGTTAATCCCTCCAGCGCTGCAAAATAATTTTGACTCTCGTTTTTGCCACCAGCACTTAGAACTTTTTCTGAATGTGCTTGTTTTGCACTTTTCTTCACTTTTGTTACCTGTTGCATTTTATTTTGCGGCTGCGTCTTTTGAGGCTTCATACCTTTCTTGAATAGATCTTTGAGGGACTGTATCTCTAGTCTCAGTTCATCATTTTCTTTTTGCAATTTGGCCATTTGTTGATTGTCGGCTATTTTTTTTAGCTTGCATCCTCCATCTGTGGAGTTTTCTTCGTTATAATTTATCTGGGTGATTATCGCCTGTTTCGTATTCGTTGTTTCCCCGGGTTACCCAAACGGTGGGAAGCCGTTGGACTCCTCCATACCAGCGGTCCTGAAGTTTTCTTGGGTTCTTTGCTTTTCTTTACTAATCAAAGTAAAATAATATTCTATAGAAATTTTCTGAGTCGGTTGCTTCGACAATATAGCGTGACTTGACAAATGTCCAAAAAGATGAGCAGCGATATAATGCTGTCTCTGCGAGCTCTAACAACCGAGCTGATATGGAATGATCATGCCTAGAAACAAGTACGTGTTACGGCAGCTAACTGACTGAGGTATCTCAGGGCGGGTCCTGTTCTCTAGCGCAGGGTCCACTACAAAAGTAATTTCTTTTCACTTACGAATTGAACATAGTGCCAAAGGTCAAAGCCAGAACTAAACACGTTTACTAAGCCACACGAGTTAAAATTCCAAGTTTTAATTTCAAAGGAAACAATTCAAAACTTCAAAATAAATTCTTTTATTTAACGATGTTCGCCAGATCAACTTTAATCCACAAGGGTTTTAACAAAAGTCTCCTCCTCGAAACAAATCTTATCTACTGCTGCAAAGTCTTTCAGAGGAAAAATGCTGACAATGAAAAATGGTATCTGAACTTTACAATGTACGAACGAAATGACCTAGACAGACCTACACTAATGTCGGAAGGATTTTTTACTCAACTTACAAAATGTAATCACCAGCAACGAATAAAATCAAGAAACATGTCAAAGAGATTTGCTCGTTTAAAAAAAAAACCCATTGTTTCTTCATTTTCAACTGACAAAAATCACTCAATTCATGAAATCCCAGAAGCATTTATGTCGTCGATTATATCTGAAAATTTTAAGAAAATCAAATCAAAACTGCAGTGTCTGGTTCGATCGAAAGTCCATAAAATACCAAAATAGTGTGTTATTGTTTTTGTAATTGGAGAAATTTGAAATGGATATAACTTCCGTGAATATGATACGAATTTCATCAATTTTTTTGAAAAATTGTTCCAACCCAAAACTTTCGAGCCCACACTTCTGACCTTTTCACAAAGTTTCATGGTTGTAGCTTCTATAGTTTCGGAGAAAAAGTGCTGTGACATATAGACGGACGGACGGACACAGGTCGTAATTGCAATAGGGTTTTGTATTTTAGTTTCTTCGATCACTGAGGGACTTTTGTTACAGTCTTCACCCAAGCACGCAGAACAAGTGGAATTACAATACAACCCAACTTTCCTGAACCCGCATAGTACGCGGCACCCTTTTTTGCATTGGCAAAAAAATGATTTTTAAAAGTTCATCGCGTGCAGGGGGTTTTTTCATGTGCATGGGGTATAATGAACCTTCTTTTAAGTACCATCCCCAGTCTATTGGTCGGATGTTTTCATTTCCAAGCTACTGTTGAATTTGGTAGTAGCATCTTTTTGTGTGCTTGTCTGAGGCATCAACAGTGTACAGGGAGGAAGATAGTTTCACCGCATTGTTTTTTGTTGTGACTGATGAAATATTCATATTGGATCTACTCAAGATGTTTTTCGATTTGAATGGAAAAAGTTTTGAACATGTAACGGACTACTCCCAAATATATCGGTTCTTAGATTATTACGCTCCGACGAAGGCTATCCGAATTTTTTGTAAAAAAAAAATTGATTGGCTTTCAAACCATAGCTCCTTCATTTTTAGTGATAGAAGGATTTTCAAAAACGATTTTGTAGAATTTTTCAAGAGCTATAACGCTTTGTGAATTAAATTCCTTAAGATGCTTTGGTTTTTAAATGGGGTGAGTCTAAAGGGCTCGAATAAGCTGGTGTTCGCTCGTAAATAAAGGGGTTAAATGGCTACATATCGCCAAATATTTACTGTACAGAAAATCTACGTACATTGAAATTTTTGTAATATTTGGTACCCCAGTGTTTTTTCAGTATCTCCAGTATTTTCGGAGATATTTTGAAGGAAAGGGTGAAAAATATGAAATTGCGAAATATAATTTTTTCTTTCAATCCCAATTTTTATAAAATTCTCCTTCTTCTTCTTCTTCTTCTTAGCACTACAGCCCCTCTCCGACCTTTGCTTCCTGCAAACAGCACCTCCAACTGTCACGGCCCATTGACTGCGTCCTGCAATGTCGAAATCCGAGCAGCGATGAACTGTTTTCGTCGACCGAGTCAGACCAGCGTTTCCCTCGTTTCCCCACTGGTGTTCGGCCTTCAATTCTCCCAACGAATACCTTTTTGGGTATCCATTGTTTGTCCATACGATTCATGTGTCCAGCCCATTGCAGATTGCAGTCTGACGATCGTTGAGACCTCATGCTCATCAAAAATTTCATACAGCTCATGGTTGCATCGACTTCGCCAAGGGTCTCGCTTCGCTCAGATTATTCGCCTCTGGACCCGTCACTCAAAGGCGTTGAGTATATTTGCGGATGCTTGGGTTAGGGTCCATGTTTCACACCCATAGCATATCACAGGTCTTATCACAGATTTGAATACTTGGAGTTTTGTTTTCCGGTGTATGCAGCTGGTCTTCAAGATCGCCTATACTTGTTACACCCACTTTTAATTCCACGAGTGCCACTATGGCCCTCAGGGAAGTTGGGGTGCTCCGGCGGGGCTTATGGACCCGGTTTAGCTCGTCCGGAGACGGGCATGGGGCGCCATTCGCTTGTCCCTCAAGGCCCCAATAAGCCGCCAAGCGAGAATGCGGCTTGCCGGGATAATCACCGTCGCGATTCGGCTGAACCCTAACTATCGAGCACACACGGACTTTCACTCAAACCCTACACCTGCACAACCGTACCCCTATACTCCTTCCTATCACTAACCCTCGCCGGGACCACTACACCAACCCCGAACACTTTGATTCTAGATATCACTAATTTCACTCTGTTATGTTGCACTTTTACATCGACTGGTCACTCAAGCCGCAACCGTCACAACCTGCAATCTGAAAACAAGTTGGGTAAACAGACCTACGCTCATGTCAGAAGGGTTTTGTATTCAATTTACAAAATGCAGTCACCAGATCGAATCAAATCAAGAAAGATGTCAAAGACGATTTTATTGGAGGAAATAGGAAATACGAAGATCATACTATTTTTAACAAAGTTGAACGAATTTCGACTTCTGAGGTTTTTGTTTTTGTTATACTCATAAATATCTCCCTTGATAATTATTTCAGATGTCCATCCGCGAGGGAGGAAACACAATTTGTTCGAATCCTAGAATGGTTACAAAACCCTTTTGCTAGGAGCTCTCTCCCGCCTCCTTGACTTGTTTCACTTATGAGCATCAATTGTAGGTTCTCATTTTCAGTCATTCATTAAATTGAATCAAGTGTTCAAAGCATGCACCTTAAACGTTGAAATTGGGAAAAATAACTCAAAATTATTCAATCTTCGCATTTAAAACAGCCACTATTTGGTTTTACGATTACTGATACCAATAGCTGAACCGATTCTCAAAGACATACATGACACCTATCATTCCTGAAATTTTCATGCAAATCCTAGCAAAACTGTAGTGTCTATGTCGGTAAAAAGCGCATTTTGTTCCATAGCCATATGTTGCCATAGTAATACATGCAGCGCATATTGTTCCATAGTATTACAGGAAATTTCAAACCGCTATAACTTCGCTAATCTTTATGAAACTTTCAGGATAGATCAATCTTATAAATAGTCATCTGTATACTGAATTTCATAGAATTTAAGGGTACCGTTAAGATTTTATTCAAGAAAACATAAAATCGATAAATCATACTATTACTAACAAAGTTGAGTGAATTGCGACTTCTCATGTATTTGTTGTTGTTGTACTCACCAAGACCTACATTCCTGATTTTTTTCAGATTTTTCGGATCACAGGTGTCCAATCGCGAGGGGGGGGGACACAAATTTTTCGTGTATTTCCCCTCCCTGTGCGCCCCTCGAAGCAAACTTTGCCAAACTAAGACCTGTTTTGAAAAGTTCTCATCAAGACCTTTCATTTGATACCCATATTGGCTACCTCCAATGAAATTTTTTTTTCGGGGGGTCACTCCACTATATGGGGAGACCCCCCTTAAATACCTTACAAAAATTTTTTTGTAGTTGAACTTTGAAGAGATCACCACTTTACACCTGCATACAAAATTTGATGTTTCTAGCTTAAGTAGTTTCCGAGAAAAACTGCTGTGACACACGGACGGGCGGACGGACGGACGGACAGACAGACGGACAGACGGACAGACAGGACGCGATTTTAGAAGGGTTTTGTAAAATTATTTTACAAAACCCTAAAAAAGAGTAGGCGCGTCATTCTTCGCGCGCTTTTATAGCCTCCTCCTAACGGCCAATGTTCCGCTCTTCGGTCATCCACCTCTTCAGCGTGGTAATATCTTTCTGCCGCCACTTGGTTTCCGCTCCCCTCTGGTGGTCATCACTCCAAGTGCGGCTGAATTAGCTGAACGCAATTCACTGACAGTTTGACCTGTCAGTGGTATTTGTTTACTTTTGAGATTTGGATAAAATATTCAGCCTTCATTTGAATCATTTTTTGAATCATCAATGTTAGGATCTGTATTCGTCGGTTTGAATAGTGTTATATCTTGAACTTCGGCCTTAATATTTAATTGCATATCATTCATTCGGTGATACTGTGGCTTCAGCGATGTGCCTGGTCCCGAATAGTTTAAGTGATCGTACTCGCCTGGTTTTCTCAAACCTTCCTTTTGCTTTATTTCGTCGTATACGTGCTCTTCTTTGGTCATTTCTTCTATACTGTGATACACGTTTGGATTAGTTAAATTTGCATTATAATTCTTCATACTAGTTGCTGTGTTAAAGTTTATTGAATACATATCAGTACAATTCTTAGCGTTTGAATCATCATCATAGTTTGAAAGTGATATTTGTCCATTTAGATTGTTCATCTTTGGATGTAAATTATTTAGCAGTCATGTGTTGTCTGCTGGTGGTTGCATTCCGTAGCCAGGATTATCGAAATTATCCCGTTCTAGATATGATTGCGGATTAGCCATATAAGCAACATGAGCTATTTCGGTTTTTCAATTCGATACTCTACGCCGGTAGTAGAAAAGCACGGCAGCAAATATCTCAATCAGTGCCAAGGCCGTTACAATACCAAATACCAGACCAGCTTGATACGTTGAATTGTCAATAACAGCAACACGCTCTAGAATTAATGGAATGTCACAGTTATCTCCAGTTTTTCCTTGACGACATATGCATCCCAGGGCCGCATGACATACGAAATTTTGAGATGGACAAGCACAAGCTTCCATACAATGATTTCCAAAGAATCAATCTGGGCAAACTTGATCACATTTTTCACCCATCCATCCGGCTTTGCACGAACATGAACCATTTTCCGGGTGACACGCTCCATGGAGACATTGACATTTTTCTTTACAATCTTTTCCATAGTGTTTTTCATCGCGCGGTCGATCGCATTTTACATTCTTCCAACAAGGAGTACCGAAACATTGACCAGTTTCCAGCGAACATTTAGCTCCATTTTTACAATCACACTTTTGATTGCATTCGACTCCATACGTTCCTTCCGAACATGATTCCGTGCAGTATTTACCGCGGAACCCAGCAGCGCAATAACATTCACCGCTAACTGGTGAGCATATCGCATTATTTTTACATTCGCAAGCTAGATCACAATTCTTTCCATATTTCAGGAAAGTGCACGGTCGATTGCACTGCTCGCCACTCCAACCAGGTTACAATGACATACACCAGTCCAAGGATCGCAAAGTTCGGTGTTATGCATGTCACAATCACATATGTTGCTACAATTCAATCCGTATTTGTTGATATCACATTTTCTCTTTTCGCATAGTCGTCCTTCCCAGCCCGCTGAGCATAAACACTCGCCAGTAGAAGGATTGCATTTCGAATTATTTTTACCTTTACACTTTTGGGAACAGTTTTGGCCAAATGTATTTGGCGGGCAAGGAATCGAACACGTTTCTTCAGTGAAACCAGGGAAACATTCACATTCACCAGTTATATGATCACAGTTTCCATTTGAGCAGTCATAAGTTTGGTTGCAGCCCAAACCATACGTATTAGCAGGACAGCGATTGGCACATTCTGAGCCTATCCAACCCGGTTGGCAGTAACACTTTCCACTTACAGAATCACATGTACCATCATTCTGGCAGTTGCATACTTCTTTACATTCGGAACCATGCTTTCCACTTGGGCATTCATTTTCGCACCTTTTCAATGCCATTTAACAGGCGCTAATCAACCTTGAAATTACCTCACAGCACTAAACGATAACATTCCATTTTCAACCGTGCGTTGATTCTGCCCTTCGCCCGATGACAATTATGTTTGCTTAAAACTACAAAATAATCGTATTTACACTACTATTATGAATACAATTTGGAGTGGCAAACAAAACCTAGTCGAGTGCGGCTTAGCTTTCCGAATATACCAAGTCACGCAAATGCTACGATAGTGTTCGGGATGCGGTAATACTGATGCCCTTCTGTTGTATCCGAATGAAATATTTTATTTGCGAGCTGTATTCTTCACCATATTTCGTCTCTTTTCTTGCTCACATCTTCGATACTGTATTCGCCAAATGGGATGTGATATGTATTTGAGGTATTTTTCCTCGACTGCGTCATGAGCTTTGTTTTATTTTCATTGATTTGTAGCCCTACTAGTTTTGCTTCGCTGTCGAGTTTCAGGAAGAGTTCTTTGGCAGTTGTTAATGATCGTGACAAAATGTTGATGTCGTCCGGATAGTGTACTACTTGGTTTGACTTGGGTAGTAATGTACCTCACGTATCTATAGGCAGGTTCCTTATGATGTACTCCAGAGCCAAATTGAATAGCAATGGGGCCAGCCCATCTCCCTGCTTTAGTCCAATATTTGTGTCAAAGGCATCGGTGCGTTGGTAATTGATGCGGAACTGGGAGGTCGTCGACGTCATTGTCATTTTGGTAAGACGGACTAATTTGGCTGAGATATCAAAGCAAATCATTACTTGGTACAGTACGTTATGATCAATACCGTCGAATGCTAGCTTAAAGTCAACGAAAATTTGGTGTACGTCTATGTTGAAATCCCAGCATTTTTTCAAATACCTGCTTGACTGTGAATAATTGGTCTATTGGTGGTCTACCTGCTCTAAAACCACCTTGATACTCCCCAATAATAGTGTTGGCGTATGATCCGATTTTATTTTTCAAGATTTTAGAAAATACACTGTACGCCTTACAAAATAGTAATATGCCTCTATAATTTTCGCACTGTAGCTTGTCACCTTTTTTGTGGATAGGGAATATAATTGATTGGCTCCACTCTTTGGGCATATGTTCTTGTTGTCAAATGGGTGTGATGACTTTGTGGATTGCTTTATGAACACAGCTGCCACCATATTTGATGAGTTCCAATGGAATCTCATCGATGCCCGGCACTTTATTATTCTTTTGGGGTTTTATGATGGAACAAACTTCATCCAGAGTTGGGGGGGCCAATGGAATCTCTCCGCACACATCTATAGACCCCGATATTCTGGAGTTATGCGGAGGATGAAGGAGGTTCTTGAACTATGATGCCCATCTTTCCTTAATTTTGGTTTCATCAGGGTTGATATTGCCGATGTCATCACGACAGAGCGTGGTTTTGGGCTGATAACCACCTTTCAGGCTTTTCACTACTTTGTATGCTTGTCTTGTGTTGTTGCTCGCTAAACCTACATCTAAACTTCTCAATTGGTCGTCATAGTATTTTCTTTTCTTAATCCTTATTATCTTATTCGCTACTCATCTGGGATTTTCATAGTGTTCTCTTCGTGTTGGTTTTCGTACCTACGTATTCTTTGTACACCTGATTCTTGTTTCTTTTTTTCGCTCCACTAATCCTATCCTGCTCCATTTTATTTTCGAAGCTCCATTCCATATCATCCCTGCATATGTGGTGATCGAACGAATCAAGGTTTTACAGACCAAAACCTTGAATCGTGGGCTCACTGTTGAATGTTTCCTGAAAAGAGATATAAGAAGATGGTACGCATGTCACTTTTTTCAAAATGTTATCAACATGAGCACTGAAGGTAGCCTTCCTGTCTAAAACTACCCACAAGTACTTCGTTTGCCTAGAGCAGTGCATCATCTGCACATTAAACTTAATGCTGGAGTCACAGATGCCTCTTGCACGACGATGAAAGTTTTTGTGGGAATCATTGAATACAATTAATTGACTTATCTTTTCATTTACCTTGATTCCCCATTTCCGTTAATACGCAGTAAGAGACTCCAAATATATTTGGGCCCTCATCCTAGCAAAGCGCAAATTGTGCTCAGATGACCACACTAACAAGTCTTCATTGAAGAGGTTCGCCTGGATTCCGGGCTTTTATTCGTCTCTTACGCCCGGAACCTCAGAATATGTTGAAAAGAAATGGTGCTAATATAGACCCCTGTGGGACCCCCAAATCAATACAAAATGGATCTGATCTAGCTCCACTTGCCACCGCAAAGTCAGTTTGCCCCCCTCATGAGGCTGCCTATAAATTTTACAATATGGGCCGGAAAGCCAAAATTTATCATTTTGAAGAGAATCCCATTGATCTATACAGAGTCAAAGGCTTTTTTCACATCGATCAGGTAAGCTAAAACAAGCTTATTGTTGCGCCAACTTCTCGTTTATCGGCTTGAAACACGGCCATAGCATCCACCGTGCAGTGGGCTTTCTTGAAGCCAAATTGGGTTTCCGGTACAATTCTTGCGCCTGCAGATGATTGTAGATGCCTTCAAGTATTACCCTTTCAATCAGCTTGCCAATATTTGAAAGCAGCACAATCGGACGATTATCGACTTTGGCAGGACTTCTTGGGTATTGTAAATATTTTTGCGCATTTCCATTGCTGAGAAACAACGAGCATGTATCGACATCCCCGCATTATGTCCGGATGATATCCCAATCGCTGACTTTCAATTTTTAGGCATGATATACAGGGTTATCCATTTCGTGGTTGGGAAAGTATAACCCTGCCATTTGACATCTGTCAAGAATAAATGTCATCCAAAGCGTGTTTTTTTTAGTTGAAGGTTTGCCATTTAGAAATATGGATCGTTCAACAGTCGAAGAACGCGTTAAAATTATTAAATTTTATTATAAAAATGGTGATTCTGCTGTATCAACATTTAGGGCTTTACGAGCCGATTACGGTTGACATAATCGACCTACACAGCAAACAATCTCGAACACAGTGAGAAAATTTGAAGAGGTTGGATCGGTTTTTGATATTGCAAGGCCTGTGCATCATTGCAACATTCGTTCTGCTGAAAATATCGCTGTCGTTGCTCAAAGTGTGGAGGAAGACCCGAATTTGTCGATTCCTCAACGTGCTCAACATTTGGGCTTGTCTTACGGCTCATTGTAGCGGATTTTGCATTTGGATTTTCATCTTCATCCATATAAAATCCAATACACTCAAGAACTTAAGCCTCAAGACCATACACAACGCTGAATGTATGCGAATTGGGTGATTGAACAACAAGTCATTGATAACGATTTTTTGAACAAAATTTTCTTTAGTGATGAGGCTCATTTTTCGCTCAGTGGTTACGTAAATAAAAAGAATTGCCGCATATGGGGCTCTCAAAATCCTCAGGTGATCGCAGAAAGGCCTTTGCATCCGGAAAAAGTGACCGTTTGGTGTGCGTTATGGTCTGGTGGTGTTATTGGCCCGTATTTTTTTGAAAACGATCAAGGAAGAGCCATTACTGTCAATTCTGATCGCTATGGATGGATGTTTACCGATTATTTTGGGAGAGAAATTGAAGATTATGATCTGGAGAACATGTGGTTCCAACAGGACGGGGCCACAAGTCATACAACACAGGCTAATCGAGCACTTTTGCAAGAAAAATGTCCAGGACGCGTAATTTCGAGATTGAGTGATGTCCTCAAAGTTTTGAGCAATTGAAAAGCAATATTCGTGGAGTTATGGCCGAGATATTGCCGGAAATGTGCCAAAAAGTCATTGAAAATTACCTGAAAAGGATTGAGGCCTGTAAGAGGTCCCGTGAAGCACATTTGAATGATGTTGTATTACATGTATAATGGCAAGGTTCAATCTTTATATTGAATAAAAAATGTTGTTTCCAACTGAATATTTGATGTGTTTTCTTTAGCTTTCTTTCCCAAGCGTAAGATGGATAACCCTATTATTGTTTAAGTATTGCATATTCGGCGGAGGTGCCATCTGTGCAATGTAGGAATGGGCATTCGTCTCCATCCGGGCTGATACCAGTTGGCTCGTCGTATTTGGTACAATAATTGCCCGCGCTGTAATTGAGCGTCCCTTCCATATTTCGTAATGCATGGACTGGATTGGACCTCACATTCCTGCGGAGCTATTATGTCTCGCTGAAGATCGAATAATCTTTTGAAAATCGGCCGGAAGCTGATTTCATTAGAAGAAGGTCCTAGTCGATCGAAAATAAATCATTCTTTAATTTTGATCCACCCATTTTCTTGGACCGTGAATTATATATATACATATTTATGATGCAAATTTATTTTACTTTAAATTTCATTCGGTCATAATAATGCTTTTCATAAAATAATTATGCCAGTATTTTTGATTTCCATATTGCCGATAATCATATTATTTTACAAACAATACAAGCGTAAAAAGGACTCCGTACCGGTACACAATAAATTATTCATAAGGCGCGTTGTAAGCAATATCTTGCTCGGCAATTATGTGCTTACTTGTACATACTCGTGCAATCGAACGTATGTAACAGAATAATATTTACTGCGGCTCCTTCCCATTGTACGAGTATTTCCATATAATGAAAATACAAAGTATGATATTCGTAAGTGAAATTGCGAAGTACTCAGAACAAGTTGTTGCTAACATACCACTATAAATCACTTGTAACAAATTTATTGTGCTTCCATGCAAAACACCAGCACTTGAGATTCAGGTAGCTCTGATGCAGAAATAGTTCACAATCCCAGAATGCAGCACCAAAGTTGTCTATAACGACGTCGTTGGGTTAAAGTTCCATCACAACGAGTGTCCCTAAAGATACAATTGAATGCATTCTGCAGCTGGAAACCAGGAGCAGTTTGCATATGAACATTATATTGCATCTGATGGGGAACGATGAAGTTTTATTAAATTGTTGGAATGTTGAGTGTTGTTGATGTTGTGACTGGAGAGGTTGGTTTTGCGTTTGATAATCATTTCAGGACTGGGAACACATTTCTGAAATCTTAAGTTTTTGCCAATTTCAATAAAGCGGGATATTTCGATAAAAATAAGCGCGTACTACAACCTTAAATAAAGTACGAATTAAAGTTACAAAACTAAATAAAAATTATTGACTCATTCAGCGGAAGTTGTTCAAGCTGGTTATAATTAGAGATAATTAGAAAATGCTCACTTAAATAGAGTCGTCTAAATATCCTTGATTATTATCGGCCATAATGAAGTGCCCACTCTAATGCACTAATGATGAGTGCCAATTAATAGAATGTAAAATGATGCTTACGTTCATTTCTTTACTGAAGGTCAAAATTAACATTTTTAGGGGTTAGTACTAAAGGGTGGTCGAACGATAATGCACGATGTTCATTGTGAGTCACACCTTAACGTCAAGCTTTTCGCCCAACTTAATTTGACGATTCAGTCGTTTGACAAATTCAACCAAGGAGAGTTACACAATTGAACACCGCATTAAGCTTGTTGAAGCCTTTTACATAAATATCAAAATGCCTTTCGTGCACTTCGTGATTTTTTTGGTCAGCATAATCGACGAAATGTGTCCACAATCGGGAGAACTGTGCGCAAGATTCAGCAAACCGGGTCTGCAGGAAATGTGAAATCACCCGTGCATGCTCGCCCAGTTCGTTCTGTGGAAAATATTGCTGTTGTTCGCGGTAGTGTGGCAGAAGAGCCGTCAACCTCGACTCGTTGTCATGCCCAACAATTGAACATCTCATGAGCATCACTGATGCGAATTTTGAATAAATATTTAAATTTACACGCTGACAAGGTTCAATTGACTCAAGAACTGAAGCCTACTGACCATTACAAGCGTCGGTAATACGCCGAATGGTTGGTTGAACAGACAGAAGGGAATGGCGACTTTACAAAGAAAATCATCTTCAGCGTCGAGGCACACGAGTGATTGTTGAAAAGTCGATGCATTCACAAAGGGTGACTGTTTGGTGCGGTTTATGGGCTAGCGCATCATCGGGTCGTACTTCTTTGAAAATGAGGACGGCCAAGCAGTTATTGTGAATGGTGTTTGCTATTGCGAGACGGTAACGGACTTCTTGTGGCCACAAATTGAGGTTATGGACCTGGACGATATGTGGCTCCAACAGAATGGTGCCACCTGACACAGCCAACAAAAAAATGGTTCTTTCGCGCGAGAAGTTCAGTGGCCGTTTATCTCAAGTTGTGGCGCTGTTAATTGACTGCCACGATCATGTGATTTGACAACATTGGACTTCTTTCCCTGGGGATATTTATAAGAAAAAGTATACGTCAATAAGTCAAGAACAAATTCAAGAGCAGATAGTTCAGCACACTAACGACATTGAACCTCAATTATGTCTTAGAGTCATTGAAAATATGGACCGTCGGATAGAAGTATGCCACGGTAACCGTGGCAAGCATTTGGGCGATATTTTGTTTCAAACATAATTGCCATAGATCCTTCTATTATAATAAGAAATATTAACATAATTATCTGAAAGCTTTTATGTTTTATTTACAATTAACATCGTGCGTTTTACTTGGACCACTCTTTACTTATAAAAACCTATTGAAACCAGTTCTATTTGTTCGTCCGTCCGTTTGTACGTTATTGTGTCACAATAACTTTTCTCCGAAATTATAGCAGCCACAGACACCAAACTTGGTACGTCGATCAAAATGATAACTTGTTAAATGTTTGAATAGCAAAATACGCTTCAAATTTGTTTAGTCCTTATGTGCGCAATTTTTTTTTCATATTTTAGAAACCAGTAATTTTTTTAATTTATTGTAAATCTAAATGACATACAAGTATACATAAGGATTTCGTAAGATTAATCAATGAAACTGGCACCATTTTGAAAATTTCCGCCGCCCCCATTTTGGGGCGCTATCACCGCTAACCAGAAGTAGAACATCTATCAAAATTGTTTTGTTTTGACCATATTAGTAAAATAATGAATTATTAGTATTTATTCTGAAGAATATTTATTTATGGTAATATTTTTGGAAACAGAAATAAGCAAAAGTTTGAAATTTAGGTGTGGATTGTTTCAAAAAAATGAGTATGTCAGCCCACATCATTTGTCGTATTTTTATGGCACTGGGCCCAACGTATCAGATTCTACGTCTAGCACTCGTTGCGTGTAGACGTGTTTTTAATTCGCTCCTGTCAAGAATTTTTATAAATTAAAATAATTTTAAAAACGTCAATTAGAAATTAATTTTAGAAACAAACTTATTAAATGAAATAGACAACTGTGAGCATGGAAAGCGTATTACGCTTTCAAGCGAAGATTATGAAAAAGTAACCAGGGAAAATGCAAGGGTTACGAAACAAAATGACGAGTTGAAACTCCGTATACAGAGTTTGGAAGATATGGTCCGGACGTTGTCAAATGGGAGCAAACCAAAAGTGAAGCCACAGAATACGTCCGGCAAAAAAGACCCGATATTAACTAAGGAGAATGAAAAAAAGGAAATAACAACAACAAGCAAGACCAACGAGAAAGCAGTACCAACACAGAAAACTCAAACATATAAAACGAACGCAAGATACGAGCAAGCCATCAATCCATGATGCTGAAAATATCCTGAGTGCAGGAGGAGCGAACGACAGCGCCAATTATTATGCGGTGCTGTCTGCAATGAACGAAGAAATGGACATCGAGATGGAGAGCAACGATAACATAGGTAATATTGATAGTAGTAATAATTTCATTCAATATTTGAAATTAAAAAATAAGGACAAGGAGAAGAAGAAGAAGCCAACCGGTGTGTCTGCTGGTCCTCCTAATAAAATTAATAAGGTACATGAGAGAACTCCAATAAACGTTTTTGGACAGCGTGGAGGAGATATGGTTCGGTTATTGGCAGCCGAACATAAAATCAAAAACTTTGAAGTTAAGAGAGTGACCGCTGATAAGCTCACGATCAAGACAAAGACACTGGCTGATTTCAAACTGGCGAAAGATGCTTTTAATAGTGTCAAAGCTCCCCACTTCACATATACGCCAAAGGCGGAAAAAAATCAGACCTTCCTGTTAAAGGGCCTGGACTGTGGGGAGAATACAGTTGATCTCCTTGAGATGTTGCAGGAAGCAGCACCAGCTGTTAAGTTCATCTGTTTGAAAAATTTTGCTACAAGGAGATCAACTGTAGAAGGTAAAATATTACCATTCTATTTGGTCCAAATTTCCAACGACAGCAGTCCGAGTGCCCTCCAACAGGTAAGGTACTTAAACTTTAGAGTTGTGAGATGGGAACGCCTCCAAAAAACTGAGGTCAACCAGTGTTACAGGTGTCAAAGATTCGGTCATTCGGCTGCCAATTGTGCAATGCACTATCGCTCTGTTAAGTGCAAACATATTCACGCCCCCGGTGAATGCAAATTGGCTCAGATGGAGCCAAAAGAAAAATTGTATTGCGTTAATTGCGGTATATTTGGTCATCCAGCATCATATCGAGGATGCCCTCGGTATCAAGATGCAAGAGCTAAATTTTCCCCAAAGCGAACCAAAGTAAATCACAATCTGTTACCTCCAAACTTCATCAAACCCGAGGTATCATTCGCACTTGCTGCCAGAGGACCAGCAGACAACAATGTAAATAAAATAAATAATGTAAGTGGCAATAATGAGCTGCTTCTTAAAATCTACCAGCAATTTGAATCGCTTTCAGATAGAATTAATAAACAAGACCAAAAAATCAATTTCGTTTTTCAACGTTTAGGCCAACATGCTCCAAAATAGTTTGTCATCCAGCCACATTTCCATGGATAGGATTTGTCTCATCTCGATCAACGTCAACTCCATTGTTACTATACATCGGCGTGATTATCTCCTTGAATTCATTGTTAAGCAAAAGCCTGACATCATGCTTCTCACCGAAACCCACCTCAATTCATGGCACTCCATGACATTCAAGGATTTTGAATTCGTAAGAAACGATAGGGTAATAGGTGTTGGGGGAGGTGGCACCGGGATATTAGTTCGATGGCCCTATTGTTTCCAAAATATTGAAAAAGCCAAATTTAAAAGCTTTGAATCTCTTGAAGTGTCCGTTATCAAAATTTCACTGCCAGGTGGGGATAACCTCTTCGTTATCTCTGCCTATGCAACTGGTGGAACTGTTCTCAAGCTCATGGAGGAGCTCAATTCCTTGTTCGAAATACTCGAATTGAACAGGCTGCATAACTATTATATTCTTGCTGGTGACCTGAACGCCAAGCATACATCATGGCTGAACGCCACCAATAATCCAAGAGATATATTCCTGAAATCGTGGATAACAGAGAACCAAATTGAATACAGGTGCACTCCATATGGGTCGGAGTTCCCAACATACCCTAGGACAAATTCATATTTGGACCTTTGCATTGCTGACGCAAGACTCGAATTCAGCTTTAATAGTCCTCAACGGAAACTGCAGCTGCTTCCTTATGATAGCGACCATAACGCAATCGTAATGGAAATCAATCATCACAGGGATGATTTCTTCCTCATTCCAGTTCAACATGAAAACCATCGGTTGAATTTAAAAAAAACAGACTGGGGAAAGTTTTAAAAGAAGTTTAATCGGGAGTACCAGAAGCAATGTCCACCTTCTGATGATGGCAACTCTTGCTCAATGGTTCTTCATGACAGGAATCTAACTAACGATGGAATAGATGTCTATTTGTCGAAATTAGAGAAGCTGACGTTGGAAACGATTGCGAAAGTTGTTCTACAGATTAAATTTCGAAACAATATGGAAGGATATGAAACACCAACCATCGCAAGGTTGAAAAAATTGAAAAGCCTTCTTCTCACACGCGTCAACAATATTTATCGACGATTTTTAGACTATAACCATCCCTCGTTGGCTTTGTTGAAATTACACCTGAAGAATGTCCGGAACTTAATCCGTTCATGCTTCAGGAGTGAGGTCAGCAATCAATGGGCGGAAAAATTGAGGGGTATTAGCCCACAGGACCCAGACGGCGTGTTCGCGAAAGTGAATAGCATATTCCGTAAGAAGTCTCGAGTGAAGGTATCGAATCTTGAAGTCACTAGCGATGAGATAAATCTTCTCGATAGGGCTGGTATCGAACTTGATAGTACGACTCCGGATACATTTTGAATTGGTTCATCTGCCAAACCCTGAGGGGGGAATGAAATATTTTCAGAGGTCGTTGAAGCAAAAGTTTCCGACTTCAAATCAAGCCTGAACGGCCAATCAATTCTTCATTTCAATGAAACATTAACATCTGACCTCATACCGAGCTTGAATCTTATTGATTATTTTGTCGGCTATGAAGACTTGTGTTTCATATTTCGCAGGATAAACAACAAGAAATCATGTAGTACTGATGGTATTCCAAATGTTGTTCTCCGAAATTTGCCTGAGGTTGCTATTAGAAATTATTGCATATTGTTCAACAACATGTTGAGCAATGCATATTTCCCAAATGAGTGGAAAAAGGCTAAGGTATTTCCGATCTTGAAGAAATGAAAAGAATCTTCATGCCCCAAAAGCTATTGCCCAATCAGCTTGCTGCCTAACATCAGCAAGGTGTTTGAAGTGATACTCAACAGAGCATTAAACGCCCACATTGAGGAATATGAGTTGATGCCGAATTGCCAATTTGGTTTTCGTGCCAGGCATTCGACCACACATGCAATAACGAAAGTAACCTCAAACATCTGTTGGAAACTATATGATAGACAATGCGTTAGAACATGGCTCATTGATATGGAAAAAATGTTCAATGATGTACAGCTGTACACTTACAATTGGCGAATGAAAATCAATGCGCAGAAGTGTGAAACAATCTTGTTTCGGACAACGCTGCAGGGGGTCAGTCAAGACCTTAAACATAATTGGAAGGATTTCCACATCATGGCTGGCGAGGGTAGTCTAGAACGGGTTCCACATAAATCCTGTGTTCGATACCTCGGTGTTTATCTCGATCAGTATCTGTACTATACTGAACATGTGAAAATCATGCTCAGTAAGGCACTTAAGGTAGTCATGGCCCTACGAAGGCTCTTTCATTCCAAATACATTGATCAAAAGGTCAAAACTATCTGTTACAAGACCCAGGTTAGACCAGTTTTGACATATGGATGCCAGATCTGGTACAACCAGAGTGCTAGAACTATGGAAAAATTAAGAATTTTCGATAGGAAATGTCTTCGTGCATGTACTGGTTTGTACAGAAAGCCTGAGACGGGTTGGAAACATTATATATCGAATAGAAGAATTTATCAAACTGCTCAAGTGACGAGGGTCGATTTCTTCATATTGAAACTTCTTCGGAATCATATCGCAAGATCAGTGAGTGTGAGTGAAAACCCTTGGATTTCACAGCCGTTCCACCCTACAGACGGGTATATAGCGACTTGCCTCGCTACTGGCTTCATTCCTCCAGAAGCATTCGTGAATTTGGACATGAATCGATATGTTTTTGATTCTGACGGCGTCCCAGTCATATATCACATATATCGACGGGCCACCGATAAGAAGATAAAACATCCTCCGAATTTGAGTTCACGAGACCAACAATTTCAATGGAGATACTCATTTGCTAGATTCGTTGAAGCTGATCGAATTGAGACGGCGCAGTCCAGGCATTGGTGGCTGAATGACAATGTCTAAATTATTTGTGTTTATTTCCAGTTTTGTGGTTTTTTCGTTATTTAGTTTTTTGAGTTTCAGCTCATTATTGCTACATTTAGTGTTGTTGTTTACTTGTGTTAAAAATATGGTATAGGTTAGGTACATTTTATGTTTACTTTATTACGTTAGAGATAAGATTAAACGCTTAGGTTAGGAACATTGTTATCGAATTTTTTAGTATAAGATAAAGTTTTTGATTGCATTTTATTAGTAATAAGTTACAACATATTAGGTGTAGGATCAAAGTTTCACTGTTGTGTTTAAATTATAAATAATTTTAGGATAGTGTTGGTTGGTTTTTTCTCCTTTTTCCAATTCAATTTTTAAAATATGTAACAATCGTAATTAATTGAATTTGCTATAGTTTTTTTGATGAAATGTGTTAACGATAACGTGTAAATTTAGAGAGCTATTTGGGCCATTAAGTTTTTTATTGTTATTGTTTGGAATTTGCTTTATATTCTTTCAAAATTTTTAACGATTAGTATTAAATAAAGCGCTTTTGACTTGACTTGGGCCCAACGTATCTGGGTTGCACTAGAGACAATAATGTGACCAGCCCCATCTAGTTGAACATCTTCTGACACCTTCCATTTGCTTGAGATTGGTTTTAGTGGACGGCCTCTAGAGCGAGCTGATAAAAGCTAAGTAGTTGAGATGCCCATTCTCTTGCCTAGTTGGTGACGGCCTAAATAACTGAAGAGTTTTATTCACGCAAGCATTCAAGGGCCACATCAAAAGTTGCCAATACTTTTTTTTATTATTGATAATGCGAAAGCAACCCACGCTATGATAACTACATTGTTGTCATTATGCCGTACAAGGGTAATGCAGGTTTTTTCGTCAGTTATTTGATGGCAGCTACCACGCTCCATTTTCTTTATTTCTAGCAATGGCTTCAATAGCGCATTCTTCACACGATTTGCTCGAATTCTACCTGCTCCTTGATGACCAAATTCCCTCAAAGCTGCGAGTAATCGAAACGATGTGAAAAAAATTGTCCTAGTAAACATGCATCGGGAAATTGTAGTAATCGAGCAACCACCTAAGTAAACTGCTTGAAAACCTTCGTAACACCTATCCGAAATTGCAATCTGCAATTAATGCAGATTCGAAAAAGAAATTTTTTGTTTGTTTATTATTTCAATTTATAATTATGAATCATAAAACATTTTTGATTTCTCTATATTTTTGTTAAAAATAAATTTTAAATCATTTTTTTTTCTACATAAAATTTAGACTTCACGTTATAGTTATATTCTTTATGAGTTGTACCTTTTCCTATTATTACTTAAATTTTCCCATAATATTATTTTTCATACGTAAAAACAATCAAACCTGCAATTAAAATGCAGATATGACAACATCTTTTCCCGCTGAACATGCACGTATTGCATTGGCGAAGGCAAGTGTGGAGCGGAATGAGTGGGAGGCTTGTCAACCGCCGTTGCCAGTGGTCCCGCAAGGTGACAAAGAGCAACAAAGGGGCGACCGCATGAGATCGCGAAACCGTAAGCCCGCCGGGGAGTCTGTCTACCAGCTAGCTAGCCAGCAAAAGTGAAGTTTCGACTATTGTGCTTGCTGGCATATCGTATTGCTTCTATCTGTTCCAAATACAAAGCAAAATATATTTTGAATATATTAAGATCGCGAAATATAATTTACAATTGTTAGATATGTTGGCTAAATCAATATATGAGTATAATGACGCAACGGGAAATGTGTGCTGTTAGAAAGGCTAGCAATTGAGACGAAATGTGTCGTATAATGGACGATCAAAGTGCTGTGCCTCGATCCTCGGGTAGCGCGAAGTTTCACCCTTGACCAATAATCTCCGTAAATGGCTGATTGGACGCAATAAAGATTTTTACTTGTCTCCTCTACGTTTATCGTTCCTACACTTGCGCTTTGCACATAATATAAACACTCGTGCAAATGTGACGTTTGAAAACTTTTTTGATTGTTCCACATTGGTATATACGAGTATGTGTTTGTGCGGACGATTCTATGAACAATATTTACCTTTGGAATACAGTTAATGGCTATGAAATTGCGTCAGATCAATATTTTGGTGGATAAATCTCGAATAGAAATTACGTTCTCATTATACAAGCACACAGCCATAGTCACCTTTCCCAAACAGCACATAAAAAAGGGTACCCTAGATATTGGAACTAGTGTTGTTCACATCGATGAACTCCCTTCTCCCTCACAACCTTCGGTATAATCAAAACATTAAACAGGACAAAGACATGAAAAATTCGCTTCAGGGGCATGATTAGTGACATAATGTGAACCGTCATTCGCGAAGTTTACGAATCAAATCGACACATAACAAAGCCAACACCGACCTCTTGTGTAATATTGGCAACACAGCGACGTCGAGAACAACTTCTGTTAGCAAATAATACCAATACGAGTGGATCTATTCGGGCGCATAAATCGCAATCACCAAATCCTACATCCACAAGATTTGAACGAAAACGGATATCGACCCAAATAATTTATTGCATCCCGGAGAGGAACGAAATTTTATATGACTTTTGACGGAATCAGCGGAACGCCCGTAATCCAAAGAGCTCATTTGTCTCCACCGATAAGAAGGAAGTTAGCTAGGTCATGTATGAATTCAAGTAGGCAATATTTGAGTCATTGCATCTTTCAACTTAATTTCTACAAGTCGATCGTGTTGTAAATTTTAACAATCAGTTTCAGCCATCACCACATCGTCAACGGTCGCCCGTTGAGGATGCCGGTGTGTACCTGTTTGTTCTTTTTATAAAAAAAAAATATTGTCTTTATATGTAACGTACAAATTTTAATTAATTGCAGTATTATTTAATTTAATAGTTTTAAGAATTTGCAATTTGAGAAAGACCGTTTGAGCATTTATTCAGAGTGAAGAAGTAAGATCTTCCTCCTCCTTTGGGTGATCGGCAATTAATTTTTCTGTTTTTTTCAAATTAAGAAAAAAAAAACTGTTAAGGAATCATCCAAAATTACTGGCATAATTTTCAGAGATTCAGCTGAAGATAATTTAAACATATTTGAGATGAATAATTTAACCTCTTAAACTATTTCAGTTTGAAAAACTATAAATCTCGCAAATCTTTGTTGATTGTTAATTTTAATATGGAAAATATGATGATCTACGAACACGAATGCACAACTGAAGTCACGACAAGCTAAGAATAATGAATCATCGTCAGCAAGGATTTTTAAATCATTAGACAGAAGAAAATCAATCGATTGAACAGATCCAGTGCATTAAAAATTTCAATTATCTGCTCCATTTTTTTTTTTTGTAAAAAATAAAGTAATTAAGGTAAGGAAATATAATGAATAGAATGTTGAATCAAACCATAAGCTCGGTCTTTCCTTTTCCACTTACATGATCGGGTATGGGACCGCAACGACGGCCAGCCCCTCCACTAAAATGAGCTAGCCATCGGGCGCGCTCTTCCCTTGTATTGTGTCATAAGGCTCATGCTCGAGTAAAGTGACCTTTCGCTCACGTACCCTTAGTTGGTATAGTGTCATGTGATTCCATCACATAATACTATAACATAAATTGGCCACGTTTATATTCCTCTTTGATGGGAAAATTCCTGCAAATTATGTTTGTATGAGTTTTTCACTCAAATGGGAAATGTATGGCCACGTCTACATTTGGATCTAAATCCGGTTGGGAAGATACGAGGGGGCACCGCTTCCACGTGGATGCCATAAGTATCGCCGGTAACGACGAAGTCTCTTTAGTCCGTCTGTTTAATCCAGGCCCAATTAGTTCTTTGAACAAGCAATTTCAACCCTTAGTAGATTACCTCGGCCTCGACAGCAGTTGATCGGCATTCGACCCTTTTAATTGGTGAATTTGAAAATTTTTTTGTAGTGGGTCCTTGTGCTGGGGAAAAGAATCCGACCCATGATACCGCATCGCTAGCCTGCCAGCGCATTCACGCGTCCTCAGACAAGGCCAATCTCGGCGGATTTTACCATCCTCTTTCGCTGAGGCAGCAGACCATCGCTGCAGTCCTTCACGGACATTTAATATCTACATTACACCACAAAATCTGTAGGCAATTTGTCAACTAAGTTCGTAATGACGGATCCTCTAACAGCTAGATCTGGATTAGTATTGCCTGTACTTGCTCCTTGATAAGGTATGGCATATATAAGATGTCCCAAGCGTGTTGCCATACACCAATATTTAAAACCAAAACGTATTGATTTACCATAGGTATGCTGTTTTGTACTGTGATGTCCAAGAGCTTGCTGATGTACGAACAATGAAGAAACACAACTTCGTTCCCTGGAAATGATTCCTTGAATATGCCTACCGTTATGGATAAAACAGAAGGGCATCATCATTACCTCATCCCGAACACTATCGTAGCATTCGCGTAACTCGGTGAATTCAGTCAGCTAAGGCGCACTCGACTAGGGTTTTGTTTGCCACTCCAAATTGTACTCACAACAGTAGGTTAAGTACGAATACTAGTAATTTTAAACAACTAGAATTGTCATCAGGCGAAGGGCAGACTATCGGTAATTCGAATCTGCAAAAGCAGGATCTATCACAACTGGATATCATCAAGTCGACGCCACTTTCGCCGAGGTAATTTCCCGCCAGGCAACCATCAATATTGGCACTATCGGGCATGTAACGCACGGCAAATCAACTGTGGTCAAAGCCACTTCGGGCATACCGACTGTTCGTTCCAAGAACGAACTCGAAAGGAATAACACTTTCAGATCAGAACGTTTAACTGATAGTGAATTGACCGAATTGACAAATTCGCCGAGTAAGCTTCGTAAATTTATACCAAAAACAGAACAAAATACGTGACTACAACAAGAAAATCAGAGCCCGAAAACGGAATCAGCAATTTCTTGAACAATTGGTCATACGATGAGAAGGTGAAACAAGTGAAAATCTGCCAATTTAAAATTATCATCAGAAGTCAATAAAATTTTCTCTGGCTTTGAATCACGATGGATAACATTGTTCATGTGACAATAGTTTAAAGCATCTGCCACTTGATATGTGTATTTGGCGGCCCGATGTTCATCGAAACGATGCATAGGAGCATTCCTCAGATGTTTATACAATTCACCCTGAGTAGCTAGTTCAAGAGCTGGATAGATTCTCATGGAACCATGTATACAAACGCAGAATATTTGGATGGTTTAATCGGAATCGAATTTTAATTTCACGGAGAAGCTGCCACTCTACTCGTCCTTTGCTGAGTTCCGACTTCAACATAATTTTCATTGCAACCATGAAGCGAGTGTTAACTTCGCGCGCAATGTAAGCACGTCCAAATTTTCCACGTCCTAGTGGTGCCCCGAGTTCAAAGTCTGCTGTCGACCATTCATACGGTTTCCCATACGCGGGATGAGCCATCATTTTCGTTGCCATGTCCGAGACTGTTTTTTTATACATAGGCGAAACATCTTTAATTAGCCCAGGCAAATCATCAATGGTGGGAGTGACACTAATCGTTTTCAATCCTGTTTTTCTAATTTACGTAGATAAATTCACAAAATCCACCTGAATGAATTCCCAAACTGTCGAGCACCGACGTTGCAAAAAGGAAATAAAATATATGCATACACACCTGAAGGCTATATCTCTCAGCTCGGAACACAAGCAATTCACCGGGAAAATTGCAAGAAACCAAGAAACCATCGTGACACTCGAAAGGCACTACTTTAGGGCGGATTTCGGGAAGACCTATATATCATAACAGCGACAGGATTTTCCCGAAATAAAAGTTCTTCCTCAAAACAAAGGTAAACAAACACCACTGACGTACCAAACTGTCAGTGAATCATGTTCAGCCAATTCAGCCGCACTTGGAGTGATCACCATCAGAGCGGAGCGGAAACCAAGTGGCGGCAGAGAGAAACTACCACGCTGAAGAGGTGGATGACCGGGGACAATGGTGTTCGGTCGAAGAGCGGGACATTGTCCATTAGGAGGAGATGATAAAAGCGCGCGAAGAATGACGCGCCTCTTCTTTTCTTTCTTCTCGGGTGTGGCGGAGCGGATGTGCTGGGAAGCGGCAAGCGTGAAGCAGATAATCTCGATACAAAGCATCAAGTGGCGAAGCGGCAAGTGTGAAGCAGAAAATCTCGATACAAAGCATCGAGTGCAAAGCGACGAGCGTAAGGAAGGGAACAAGAAGAAATTTCGTTTCGAGACATCAAGTGCGTCTAAGCGAGAAGCGATAAGCAGATTACAGACGTCTAATCAAAATAAAAGTACACCATCGGATGCAGACAGTGAAGGGGCCGCTTGTAGGTACGATTAGAAGTAAGTTCCTTTTAAAATTAACGTAGATCGGAAGTTTGTTTGTATGTGGTTTGAAATTCAATAATTAAAATGTATCTGATTTATGAAATTTACGTCGTTAGGGAAAAAGTAAAGAAAAGCTTGAGTGGAAAGTCGGTGTGTAGTAATAATAAGAAAAATGAAATCGATAGTGTATAAAAGTGTTCGGGGGTGGCGTGGTGATTCCGATAGCTGGTCGGACGGATAGGGTTAGTGTTCGAGGGGAGTGTAGGAGGGTCACATAAGGGAGGCAAAAGTGTCGAAGTGTAAAGTTAGTGTGGTAGCCAGTGTGTGCTCGGTAGATAGGGATCGGGTGAAGAGTGACGTTGGTTGTTCTGGCGAGCCGCATTCTCGCTTGGCGGCTTATTGGGGCCTTAAGGGACGAGCGAGTGGCGCCCCACGCCCGTCTCCGGACGAACTAAACCGGGTCCGTAAGCCCCACCGGAGCACCCTAATTTCCCTGGGGGCCATAGCGGCTCCCGTGGAATAAAAGGGGGTGCAAGACTACAACACCAGATTTTGACCCTGTCTTATTTGGTGCTCCACCTGTAGTAATGTTACAGTTATTAGTCAAAGATACTTCCAAAGATGTGATAGTATCTTGAAAAATGTCTGATCCTTTTGTTGTTTCCGTCAATGAACGCATGCAAGCTAATTCTTCACTAACACAAAAGTTGTCATCAATACCTCTTATAAATATCAGTAACCGAGCTGTGCCAGTAATGTCCGTACTTTCATCCAACGCAAAAGAACAGAATCTATACTCGTTTATCTTTGACTTTTGTCGTGAGACAAACTGGTTATCAACTACTTCAATTCTAGAAGTCATTGTTTTTCGAGACAAACTTTCTGTTTCAAAATCCTTTGTTTTGTCAGGACACAAAATTTCACATACTTGTAGCTTACAATTTTCTACAAATACACTATCTGAAAATTCTTTGTTACTTTTTGCCATACTGTATGCTACAACGTAACTGGCATATGCAGCTAGCTTTTGAGAACAGCTTTGTTTTTTAAAAATATGCTGATCTGATAGTTTTTTACGTAGAGCTCCTGCTTTTTGCTTCCGTTTTTTGTCGGTCATAGTTTCATAGGTAGCGTTGTTCTGTTTTGTCATGAATTGCCATGACAGGTTGACATTGACGGATTTGAAAACAATTGCATATCTGCATTGAGTGCAGCTATCTCTGTTTACTTCATCGTTCATTTGTATATTTTGAAAGCTTTCCGCGAACAGTCCAAAGAAACTAAAAATGGGAAACAATGTATAAACTTGAGGTCGATCTGCTACACTGCTATAACCAGCTGAACTGGCAATTACGTCCGATGGTTCTAGTCGTTGAATTATGGGCCCAATTTCACAACATAAATAACACAAAAAAATATGTCAATATCGACTCATTGGCATTGATTTCTTGCAATATGCTGTCGATCCGCCTGTTTTGCCGTGTTCGCATGAGGTGTAGCTGGAAAATTTCATATACTGCTTATGTCTAATGACATTGGCTTCGTCGATATGAGCGAAGAAATTGAGCCGTATGCAACTCAAAACACACAAACAATTCGCAAATTGAAATTTCAGTTTTTGGAGTACTATAATAATTTCGATTATGCTCAGTGTGTGTGCGATCTCAATAACAACCCGTACAGTTTGACCCATAGAAATTTGCCGCCAGGCAAAGACAACTTAAAATGATGTCGGACAATGGAAAGAATTGTGCAAAGAAGAACCTTTTAATCTCATCGACACTGCCCGTTCCGTTTATGATTGTGAAACAAGTTCAAGTACCAAGACTATTTTAATAGCATCTTGGAAAATTCTTCAGGAGAAAATGGACTTGAATGCAATCGTCTCGCAAAATATTTGAAAGAGCTATGTACCTCAAATTAATCCCTGTGCTATCACCCATCTTTCATGATCAGCAACAACAACAACTACTACGAACCTACTTGAGTTCTCTAACAGTGTTGCTCTAGCTCTGGACTCTCAGGCACAAATAGACGCTACCTATACGGACTTTAGCAAGGCCTTTGACACAGTTCCTCATAACATCCTACTTATTAAGCTCAATCATTATGGTTTTCCGGAAATATTAATATACTGGCTCAAGTCCTACCTTTCTTCCCGGTTGTGTTGTGTGCGTCTGAACAGAAATTTGTCTCCATATTTTAGTCCTACTTCAGGAGTTCCTCAAGGTTCTATTCTGGGACCACTCTTATTTATCCTCTTCATCAATGACCTCCCACCTATGCTAAATTCGTCATCTTTGCTTTATGCTGACGATCTGAAACTATTTAGACAAATAGATAGTACTGCTGATTACGTTAAGCAACTGGTGTTTATCTAACAATTTCCATTTAAATATCCCAAAATGCCACGTAATGTCTTTCTCATTGAAATGTGAACCTATAGTTTACCAGTATAACATAAACGATATGCCCCTCGCGCGTGTTTCACATTGCAAGGATCTTGGAGTCATCTTCGATTCTATATTAAAGTTTGAGAGACACATCTCTCATGTTATCAATAGGGCTACAAAAATGTCTGGTTTTGTGCTGCGTCATGTCCACATATTTAGTGATATTCACACTGCGTCCCTTCTTTACGTTTCTCTCGTACGAAGTATTTTAGAATACGCTTCCCAAATGTGGTCTCCACACCAAGAATATCTTACTATTGCCTTAGAGCTAGTTCAGCGAAAATTCACTAAATACTTATTTTACAAGTTTAAAATTCCGTATTGTTTCTATTCAGATCGGCTTAACTTTTTGCGTTTACCATCTCTTTGTGATCGACGTCTTTATTTAGATGAATGTTTCTTGTTCAAACTTTACCACCGTCTGATCGACTCATATCTTGTAGACAGTATACATTTACGGGTTCCTGCAAGATCTACTCGATCATGTCAAACCTTAGTCACTCCTTTTGCACGTACCGATGTTTATTTTCACTCTGCTATGGTGCGCCCCCCTAGAGGCTACAATAATCTTGAGCTTGGTCCATTTCCTTCTTCATTTTTTAGTTTTAAGTCTTTGCTAAGAGAAAAATTATTTAACACGTAATTCATTAATGTTTGAATAATTTGTACAGTTCCAACTAATTCATTCAGTATGTTTTTGGTTTTTATCATTATTGTATTCAATATCTTGTAATTGGGCTAACCGCCTGTAAGATTTGGAATTAAAATAAAATAAAAATAAAATAAAATAAAATGGTTACTGCAAGTATAAATCTAGTGCCAGTTCAATGAAATTGGAAGCAACCCGTTCCGGCGAGCAACGGGAATGTGAAGTGAGCGAGCAACCGGCGAGAAGAAACAAACGGAGAACGAAGGGGTGGCTGCTAAGCCGTGAACGGCGACCATTACTCCTGGAGGGTAAGGACGGTCGTGAATGCGTTGCAGGATGATAATTCTTGTAGGAAAAGATGGTATCCTAGTAGCTTAAAAACTGCCCGTATCTAATACTCCGTATCTAATTAAGTTTGACGTCGTGCACGAATTGAAATATTTACGGGATCGAATCGAATTTTACAGTAGGAAACTAGTGTAATTTTTAGAAAGTTCCGATCATATTGTCAAATGAAGGTTATTATTGGGAAAATCATTGCAGCTTGAATATTTGTCAAAATTTATTTACCAACCGAAGCATTCCGCGGGATTACGTGTACCAGTTTTGCAGTTGAAAACGTGATTTCGTCGAGTTCGTGTGTAAATGGATCGACCGTGGGGGCATTCATTTGTATTTATCAGTTAGATGTTGTACCGTTTTCTTAGAAAGTGAAGTGCACTAATACGTAAAACATTTCGGGATGCTAGACATACAAACTTTGTAGGGTCTCGCAACTTTAAAATCTTCTATCGCCAGCTACGTTGGTTACTTCTTCTTTATAAGTCTCAATGTGAACGGCAATAATCTCTGTTACTTGGAAGCTATTCATAATTTTGTTAAAGTCCTCAACAAATACTTCCACATTGTATGTGAACTAGATCTTTTGCTCAACTTTATAAAGTATATACCGTTGTTAATGAGATGTTTTCGGTGGGCGAAATACGAAAGTCAGCACAAAGAAAAATTTCGAAACAATTGTTAGCACTTAACTCCTTAAACTAAATTCATCCCGACCCGAAAAATTTGTTAAAATCATTTTCATTTGTACGGAAAAATATGTGAGCGTACATACCAATATCTTAGATACACATAATATGCCATTCACCCCGCTGTAATTTTCCTTAAATGTGCTTTTATTATGATTGAATTCTCAAAAATTTCTTATTAAGTTATTCATCATTTAAAAAGTGATTATGTAAATTATTTAATGCAAAAATTAATTATTAATCGTCCGTCATGCAAAAAAAATTAATTTGTAGTCGTCCATTGTGTTCAAAACAACTCCGCCACGTTGGTTGGCTCTTCCACTCATGAGCTAGCCATCGGGTAAGCTCTCCATCTTTTGTTGTTTCAGGGGCTCTCACCGAGATGCTTGGCCTCCCTCACCCGGCATGGGCCAGCGGCATCACTTTGGATCCTTAATCCAGCTGGGCGCTACCATCTGGATGCCCCACTTTTATTCTTGGACAGAGAATTTTTCGTAGTAATGATAACCGGGCATTATCGTCGTTTTTCTCGGTTCAATTCTTTCGGCTTGTTACCTAGGCCATAGACTCCTATTAATGGACAATCGTTTCTCGGTTTTTTTTGTTGACTCTGGTCACCACTTAATTCGCAAGTGTGAGAAATATTTTTGTATGGGCCCTAGTGCTGTGGAAAAAAACCCGCCTCACAACACCACAAAGCTAGCTTGCCAGCGCGCTTGCGCGTCCCCAGACAAGGCCATTCCCAGCTGAGCATGAATGTCGCGCTCGCTGCAAACACTACAGATTGGACATCTTTGATCCGAAAAATTTGTTAAAAATCATGGAGGTAGGTCTTTTTGAGGGTAACAAAAACAAATGCCTTCTTCTTCTTCTTCTTTGTAGCCCTACAGCCCCTTTCGGGCCTTCACTTAGAGATAGTTAGAGTACCTCATTGTCATGATCAAATGTATCGGCACTCCACAAGGTGATATGATCATTATCACGCTTTGGCCGTGTGTCCATCCACCCAGCTGCGATACGTTTTCATTTTAAACCAGCACGCATCATAACTGAACAGGCTTATAGTCCGTCCAAAGAACCACTTGAACTAAATCTCGTTGACGCCAACGAGACTTGAACCAGAGACCATTGGCTTACGGGCTTAGCGCTCCTAACCACTAAGCCACGCGGACTTCACTTAACTACGTTTATAATAGAAGCATTTACAAATTTCGATTTTCTGCGATATACTCGTATTGCCGTTAAACTCTTTGAAATTCGATGAGTCCGTTGTGCAACACAAGGTCCTTACGTTTGTAAGTCTAATCAAAATCGAATCCTATTTACGTAGGATATAGCTGTTTGAATTTTCTCCGATTACAACAACAATAACGGAGAGTTTGCCCTATTATATAGGCTTTATATAGAATCAGGTATTACTTTTTTGATTGAATCTTCTCAATATTTTCACATAGGATGAATAGCTAGAAAATCTTTAAGACCCAGTTCAATAAGCCATACTAACTGAATTATAACAATATGGCGGCCAATTAAGATGAAGTCTCCATGGTTATTCTTTGAAACCAAGTATCAAATTTACAGATGATTTATGTTTTTGTAATGAATTCCACTTAGTTCTATGTTTCGTCCGTGATTTACAAGGAAATCCTTATTAACCTCTCAAAGATTTGAAAACGTCAAGTTTAAAGACGTGCCAACGAATCGCACTGTAAACGTCAACAATTCGGGCACACGACAGTCTACTCTATTGGCAGTTGGTGGGGATAAGTTCGGTCATGCTTTGGATCGCTGATAGATCTGCCACTCGGTTATATTCTAAGCCTACCTCAAACATGCCCAATTTCAAATGCGTTTTGAATTCTTCGTAATCCTTTACCTTCCCTACCATTCCCGCACATTCAGATACAAAAAGAGAAAAATTTTCAAACAAAAACTAAGAACCGCTTTAGTCGCGTCCACGATTTCCGTACTGTCGCGATGCCAAAGCCTCAATCTTCTCTACTTCAATAAAAATAAAATACACAAAAGATACGATGCAGAAGCAAAGAAAGGGCACTACAACCCCGACCCGAGCAACCGAGCCTTCGCTTTCTGTAAAAAGCGCCTTCTATTGTCTCGATCTATCGACTGTTTTCGGAGCCCGAACAGCGATGAACTGTCTTCGTTGATCTAGTCCCCACTGTTCTACGCGTTTTTAGGTCTAAGAGAGAGAGAAGAGGAGTAAGTCTATCCGTGTAAAACCCTGTATGTGAATTCCGATATTTTGCTTCTGGAGGCGGTTTTTACGAGGAAAGGGGAAGTCATTCCAAACGTCAAAATTTTTTTTAACGTCTTCGCGTATTCATCGTGGTAAATGTGCGGAAAATTTCATTTTCTCGTGATTTTCTTGAAAACGGTAGTGAATATTTAAGTGGTGAACGTAATAAATACTGTTTCGGTTAGTTTCACACGTAATATAGTGAAATTTGATTAAATCAAGTGACTTAAACTTTAGAAAACGACAATGCGCTGTTCGGTACCGTGTTGCCCAAAGAGCAGAAAGTCCTACTTTAGGTAAGAATTGATAGTTTCATGCATTTAAAATCGTGAGAAAGTTTAGTTTTAATCGTTTTGAGTTGTGAATCAAAAGAAAACTGCTCAAAAATATTTGCAATGTTTTGTTTTGATTGCTTAATATTTTGCCGCAAATTCCGTGGCTTAAAGCAGAAGCGGCTCAAAATTGTGGCATTTTTTAAGGGGGTTATAATTCATTGTAATTTTTTATCATTTTAGAATTCCGAATAACATTAATACTTAAATGGAATGGTGCCAAATTCTCGGAATAAACCCGGAAATGAAACGTTCGCTAATTTGCGAAGATCATTTCAAGTATGACGACATAATTTATTTGAATGAAAGGGTACGATTATCACATGATGCAAAGCCGCAGCACTCATTTGAAACATGCTACAATTGCAAAAAAGCTAAAAATGTAAGATATCTATCCTTAAATTAATATTTGCATAGAATTTAAGTATTTCATGATTTAGACTCGACGAGAAACTGAAGGCAACACCCTTACACCTACTATTGAACATGTAAGTAAATTTCATAATTGATTAAAATGCCAATTTCATATTTTTTCATTTTAGAATTCAACTACGAAAAGAAGAAATTTTTGTTCAAATTCCGAATTCAATTCAGGATGTGTAAGTTTACATGTGTTTGTCATTTTAATTTCTAAGCATCTAATTTCAGTGCGATTCTCAAACGATTTCTTCGGTTTCCGCGAACAAGATAATTGTCCTGGAAAGTGTAAGTGGTATTTAGCTACCCAAACATTACATTTAGCACGCTCAATTTCAGGACTCTTGGACCAGAAACGACGAAATTGCGAACCTTAGCCATTCGAATAGTTTAGTGAGCTCTAAAACGGATCTGGAGGACGTATGAATTCCTTACATTAAATTTTAGTGCAATTTTAATTCTCTCTATTTTAGAACATGCTTTTACCGAAGCCCATGATAAATGAAATTATTTGCGAGGAGGTACCTCTTAATTTTTTGCATAATGTCATCATTATTAACTCTACAATTATAGATTAGTGTTGATTCAAGCTCTTCAGCTACAGCGATATGTGTGGAAGGCCTAGAGAGGGTAAGTTTTAGTACGAGTATATGCTATGTAACATCAATTATAACATTTTTCGTTCAGATTTCAAATCAACGAGAGGTAAATCATGCAGCTTGCAGTATTGATGTGATGCCAGATTCAGGCGATGTATGTAATGGCTTTATGAAAATTTCGGGTCTATTTTGTATCTAATATTTGATTTTAGGATTTGTATACAGCAAATACGGTTCAAGCAGCCATTGATGACTCGTCAAATTGTATGGTGCTAAGACCAGATTCCGGAAATGTAGGTATATTTTATCTATTATTTTGTAAATTAAAACACCGTGGTTTTTAGGACTTGTTCAAGGTGGACTTAGCGACTAAGAAAATAGAAGCAATGTATGAATCCAATATGGAAAATGTAAGATTTGAGTTTGAATTTTTGATTTAATTATATTTGAAACTTTTTACAGTGCATCGCCCATCAAAATTTGAACCCGGCTCCATTGTTTGCGGACAGTTTTGAGAGCGTAAATTTCTATTATATTTCATGCTTCGTTGATTTTGGCATTTTTTTGTTTCAGGATTTAACTCTATTGAATGCTACCCCCAATATGATGATGGCTGTAAGCCCGAATTTAGGGAGTGTAAGTGTTTTCCTGCGTTATATTTGAATACCAATTTAATAATTTTCGTTCTAGATTACCATTGAAGTTGACTGCGTTATGATGGTCGATTCCGAAGCTGCCACAGAAGGCAATTCTATTAATACAACCGATCAAATAAATTTCCCTTCTAGAACTGTAAGTTTTTTAGTTTTCGGCATGATAAACGATTTGTCTTAGACTTAATTTCAAAGTGCTGTCGTAGTTTTATGTTAGTATTAACATTTATAAGTAGTCTTAGGTAAATGATTGGACGTCAAAAGCTTTGTTCTAAAATCGTATTGGGAACAAATTTATTTTCTTCAAAATTTATTCTTTAATTATCATATCAACTTTAAATCGAATATTATAAACTAAAATTAAGAAGTAAGAAGTACCGATTCATTCTTTTAATACTGCCATATGCAAAACAATATAAGTTATTCAATCAAAACAATCAAATATAACTTTTATCTGATATAATTACTAGGATTCACTTTCCAGTTTCGACAAACGCAAGAAAACTTTTTCACAGGATTTTAATTTATATATGAGAAAAATCGGTATACTTTCGGAATGTTCATCTTTTGGGGTAAAGACTTTTGCTTGTTTAAAACTTAACAAATAGTATTTTGCCAAAGTATGCTACGTGAACGTCGTGTGTAATTTCTTCTTTTCAATTAGGATGATAATTTGATGCTTAATTTTTTTTTCAAAAAGGCGAATAAAATATCAATCAAAGATTGCTTCGAAAGCTCAGATGAGGATCCAAGCGTTCAGGATCTAATAAAGGAAAGCAGAACGTATATGAAGCTGAAGAAGTTGAAGAAGTTGAGAGAAGTTGTCATTGAGCGCGACAGAAAAGTTAAATTATTGCAAGATAGACTTAGGTACAAGCGACAAAGGGTTAGCAAAATGAGTTCCTTGCTAAACTTGTTGAAGAAGAAGAGGCTTTTGAACAAGCAAGCCAGCGAAAAACTCTGTGAAATTTCGTCAAAGAATAAACTAGTCGAAAGACTAATACTAAAGCGCAAAGGAGCTGCGCCCAAAAAATATGACGAGCAACTCAGAACGTTTGCTTTAAATTTAAATTTTCTGTCGCCAAATGCTTACAAATATGTCCGAGAAAATTTCGACAATTGTCTACCTCATCCACAAACATTGGGCAATTGGTATTCCAACATTTATTGTGCACCTGGATTCACTAAGCCATCTTTTACGGCTATTGAAAAAGCATGTGAAGAAGCGAGAAAAAAACAACAAACTTTGGTGCTTCATTTAAGCTTTGATGAAATGTTCATACGGAAGCAAATTGAGTGGGCAAACGAGAAATCGTATGGGTACGTGGAAATTGGTGATGGTAGCAGTGAATAAGAGATTGCCACCCAAATTCTTGTCTTCATGGCTGTAGCGGTAAATAGGTCTTGGAAGATACCACTTGGATTTTTCCCGATAGCTTCGTTGAGTGCGGAACAAAAAGCGAACCTAATTAATATTTGTTCCAATCATCTACTGAGCACAGGCGCTAAAGTCATTGATGTTACTTGTGATGCGGCAGCTGTCAATTCAGATCTTTCAAGCTACTAGGATGTGACATAGCGAAAATTGATCACAGGCATAAACTTCAGTTTGAAGATATTGATCATGATTGTTTGATTCACCCTGACCCATGTCACATGATCAAACTCATCCGTAATTCTTTGGAACGTTCAAAAGTATTTATGCATGGTTAAAAATAAAATCAAATGGTGCTATTTAGAACGATAACACAAACTCCAAAATAGAGAATCGTTACACCTGGGTAATAAAATACGCCAGGCGCATATATACTTTGAACAGCGAAAAATGAATGTGAAATTGGCAGTGCAACTATTTAGCAAATCGGTAGCAGATGCCCTTGATTTTTGCAAAGAGGCACTAAAGCTTCCAGAATTCAAAGGTAGTGAGTCATTGTCAAAGTTTATTCGAGTTATCAACGACAGCTTTGACATATTGAATAGTCGAAAGATAAATGAACCTGAAACCACCAAACAAGCTCTTTGTGAAGGCAACATCAATGAAATTAAAGAGCTTGCGAATTCATTCATAGTTTACCTCTCAGAACTGAGATTTGAATGCGGAACGAACATCATCAGGTCCCCGCAAAAATCAGGATTTGTTGGTATGATAACCTGTCTTAAGAACATCGAACCAATTTACGATCGATTCATTTCAACGGGTATCCTCAAGTGTATCCCCTTGTATAAAATAAATCAGGACCATATAGAGCTATTCTTTTGGTCGATTCGTTCAAATTTGGGACGAAACAACAACCCGACTGTACGACAATTCATGCATACTTACAAAAAGCTCTTGGTTCGATGTGCAATTCGTGAAGGAGGTTTGGGGAACTGCGAACCTTGAGAACAGCTTCACTATCTCAAAATATTTGAAACACAGTCGTTAGCAGATAATCCAGAACATGCAATCAATTGCAATGTTGGAAGGAGACAACTATTGGATGGTAGTGAAAGCATAGATGATAGCAATATTTTGAATTTCAACAACACTATCTGTGAAAATCTTGATGAGCAATTCATGATGGAACATAGCTACGCTAATTATCCAACAAAATTGACAGAATATGTTGCCTACGTCGTCGATTATATCGCTGGGTTTGTTGTTTTCACAATAGAAAAAACGTTAAAATGCATGGAGTGTTTAGCTTCCATCGAAGGTGAATTTGTGGAGAGATCACTCATGGCCTACAAAACAAAAGGCTACTTAAAATCACCTTCGGAAAGTGTAAAGCAAATTTGCCAAAAGACGGAAAGCATCCTTAGACGAAATATAAAACTAATGACAAATAATGAAAAGATACTGGACAGAAAACAATATTTTAAAATTATAATAGAAGTTCAGAAGTACTTTTTAGAAAAGGAGTTATTCAGTGACTACAAACAACATATGATTGGAAGTGGTCACTATTGCTCCCTTTTGAGTTTGATAATTAAAAAGTACCTCAACACCCGGTATTATTTTATATCTAAGAAAAAGTCAGAAAGATGCTCTATTCGCCAAAAACTAAATAAGACAATTCACTTTTGCGGTATGTAAGGATATTTAACAGAAAATATATTGCCATGATTATTATTACATAAAAAAAAATCGCCATAAATTAAAACGGTCTTCCAGATCTGGGGACTAAATTAGATACACACAACGTGATTTTTTTATCTGATTTACTTATATCAATATTTGTTTCACGTTGTTTGTTTCTAAATCTCCTAACTCCAACCTCCAACGTGGTAGTTCCTCGAAACAACTCACAATGTCTTACATAGCATTTTGATTTGGCTAAGGTGTAGGTGGACCAGTTACAAATTTAACCTGTATGTCAATATATTATCAGATTAATACTCAATAATTAGCATGAAGGCGATTTGAGTCTGTTAAAAAATATTCCTCAGAAAATTAAACAGTTGTCATTCGATCATTGATTGCATTTAATCTAAAGTTAAGTTAATTCTCAAATTTGCCTGAGGCACTTTAAATAAGGAATTTGTAAAATATACAAATTCATTTTAGGTTAAATATTTATATCATGGTGCTTTCAATTTGAATTTTCCCGCCATTTGATTAAATTTGGCCCTGCTTTTCGGAGACTACCTTGGTTTAAGCCACTACCAATACTATCAAGGAAGCCATACAAATACATAACTGATATTCGGAAATTTTTTGGGCTATCATTTACTCCTTTTCTTCCCTCCCTAAGTTTTAGGTATCCGTTGTTCGTCCATTCACGTGGCCAGCCCATTGCAGATACCACAGTTTTACAATCGCTGAGACCTCCGGCTCTCAAAAAATTCATACAGCTCATGGTTGCATCGAATTCAGTCCCCGTCTAGCTTCGCTCCCATTATTCACCTCAGGGCTCGTCTCTCGAATGCGTTCAATATGTTTGCGGATGCTTGAGTTAGTGTCAGTGTTTCACATCCATAGCATAGCACAGGTATTTTCACAGATTTGTATACTTTTCTTGTGTATGCAGCTTTTCTTCAAGATCTTCAGAACTGAATAAAATATTATATTTGCGAAGTGTATTCTTTGGCGTGTTTTGCCTCCCACATTACTGTTTGTCGTCATTTTGGCGCCCAAATCCACAAATTCACCAACATTTTCGATATTTTTGATATTTGAGCTAATCTTCTTTGACAGCGTTATGAATTTTGTGATGTTTTCATTGATTTCTACCCCTTTCAGTTTTGCTTCGCTGTCGAGTTTCAGCAAAAGTTCTTTGGCTACTGTTAACGACCGCGGCAAAACACTGACGTCATCCGTATAGGCCACCCCTTGGCTTAACTTGTACAGTAACGCACCTTTTGTATCCGTTGGTAGTTATTGATGCGTACATGGGAGATTGTTGACGTCATTGTCAATTTGCTAAGACGGACTAATTTGGCTGGGATACCAATGCAAAGTATTGCTTTGAACAATCCGTAACGATCAATAATATCGTATGCTTGCTTAAATTCAACAAAAATTTGGTGTACATATACGTTGAATACCCAGTTTTCTCAAGTACTTGCATGTATGCAAACAATTGTTCAAAGAAGGCAGCAAGCTGGAGCGCGCGGGCTGAATCATACATTGTTGGTGTCTACATATCATAGTTTGAGCACAAAATCCTTTTGATATGTAGTTTTGTCTGCTCAACTTGTTTTTAAATAAATATGGCTCATCAAACATTTTTGGACCATCTCCTTGAAACCGTTAGAAAAATAAAATCTCCCTCTCTAGCACCAATCTCACCTTCACAATCATTCAGAATATTGTTTGACATCAAAAACAACCAAAGCCAAAAGTTACATAATCCTGATAAAAAGTTTACATATAGATTAGTCACACACGTCTCAAGTGTATAGTGTGTCGGGAAAAGGATAAGAGCGTCAAAAGAAAGGTCACAAACAGAATAGTCCTCGAATGTCATGAATACTACTAAGGGCAATGATGAGGAAATTGATGTAAAAGAGAGCTTCGTGTCATTAGAAAAGGACAAGCATTTGTCAAGCGTTTCAAGGGAAGTAAAAAAAACCCTGAAAGCATACAGTTTCAGAAGAGCTTGGGAAGGCTCTTGGTAATTACGTGATTAAATGTAAATGAAACATTGCGGCATTGAAATATTTTCTCTTCTGTCTTGTTGGAGAGAATTAAGAGAAGAATGTTGACATTTCGCTTGATTAATAAGGCTTAAAAAATTCATGAGGAAAAAACTAATGAATGTTTGTTGATGGTCGATGTAATGCAATTTATTTGACAACATAAAACAAAAGGTTAAATGATGAAACGACTTTTGGGATTTCGCATTCCAGCAGAAGAAAATACTGGATATATTCCGTAGAGAGCATGCAGGGAAGTACCACATTTAATTTTATTCAGACTCTGCACCATGACATGTAAATTGTTTTAGGATAATAAAAAGACAGTTACAGAGTTTTTTGACATCACAAAGTCACAATTATAAAGATCATACCAATATCCTATTTCGACAGACCACAAAGAATTAAACTCTCACAATTACTACTTAACTTAATATACCGAAAAGTAAATAAGTCCCTGATTTATATCTACTTAAAATACAAAACTTTTACCAATAATTAACAAATATTCATCTTTTCAATAACCATATAGCGAGACACCCGTTTTTATGAGCAAACACGCATATGAATGGTGAGAGAACGATTTCAACCGTCTGATTTTATAGTGCATGCTTTAGTATGCACATACTGAAGAAAACCGGTAAAATGTGTAGCTCAAGAAGTTGCGAGTACGACGTGCACCCATTCTATTACATTTGCGATGAATTTATTAGGATGAGAGCTTTAAAAATTGCTTTGGCTAAAAGTCTAGGACTTTTATTAGCTAAACTTTTTTTAATTGGATCATTTCACCCTTTTCACATCAACTTAATGTAAATCTATACGACAAATTTGCTCTACATTTGAAGCTTATCTAACGTCGCGCGGATATCGATAACTCTTTCGGATGGCTCCGATAGCTTTTTAAATTACTTTTTATGGAATTGTTTGCAGCTACATATAAATGAGTTGCATATTTTGAATAATAATTTTTCTGAAAAATTATTAGAGAAGAAAAATGTTAGAAGAAGGTGGTCTCGACGTGTGCACTAATTCTCCACAGGCCATCACTCTTAGAAATGATCCAATTAAAAAAAGTTTAGCTAATACAAGTACTTACAAGAGAATTTGACCTTGAATATAACTTGCAGATACAAAAACATATTGAGTTTGCATAAGTAGAAAAATTAAAAATTAACTCCCTCACCTCTGAGCATGGTGGTCGCCATCACTGGTGTGTATCTAAGAGTGATGGCCTGAGGAGAATTAGTGCACACGTCGCAACCACCTTCTTCTAACATTTTTCTTCTCTAATAATTTTTCAGAAAAATTATTATTCAAAATATGCAACTCATTTATATGTAGCTGCAAACAATTCCATAAAAAGTAATCTAGGACTTTGTTTCCCCATCCTACACCTCCCATGATTCCTCATCTTAAACTCCACGATTAAATGGTAGTAAATGTTGTCGAGGTCGCACATTGGGTTTACTGGTTCCCCAATGATTGGACATTAAATTCCGAGCAATGCCAATAACTGTAAGTACGTCTACAGCCAAAGACATATAAATAAATGGACGAGCAACGAATATCTGTGTAGTCGTCCATGTGGGAAGCAAATTTGGCACATAAATAAGTTATAAATTACTTACGCTCTCGAAACTATATGATTCACCTCTGCTTCTCCTTCCGCTTTGTTTCCGTCAGGTTTTTCTTTCCTCTCTTCAGAAGAATCTCTTCCCTCACTGACAACCGCGCACACAGACAAAATTACATTTCACGTGAACACTATCGCGCCTTCGTTATCATTCCTAAAACAGTTTGAGTACAACACAACAAACGACTCTTACAGAAAACTCGAACCTCAAAGCAAAAGAAAAAGAAAGAGGCACGAAAACCGCGAGAAAACTCATGTGTCAAAGCGGATGGAAAACTAAAGTGCCGATTTCATACACGCGATCTTCAAAATTAAAAACTTTTTAAACGTGTCCAGTCCTCTCTATATCTATGTCTACAGCTCTGCTACTAAATCCTACTTTCACCTCTCTTGAGGTGACATAAGAAGGTAAAGGCGAGTTTTCCGCACCTGATAACAAAATCGAAAGTGAAAACCATGCCGCTGGAATAGAAGTTGGGCGACGGGCTAACGCCTCGTCCCTGGAAAACCATAAAATGTTTCGAAACCTGCAGAAGAGCCTCGGGATGCATTGCTCTTAAGACAACGGCCTCGGAAACGAAAAAAGGAGTATGGCATTGGATCCTGGAATGACAGACCACTCAATTACTCTGGGACTGTTGAGGACCTTTTACAACAGGCCAGTCAATATTAATTAAATATACTTGCAATTCAGGAAACGGACTGGACTGGAAGTGATATTCAAGATATGAGATTGCACACAATATTCAAAAGTGGGAAGCCTACTGGAAACCGAGAATTTAGAAACGCTTTCATTCTGGATAGGGGGTCCAAATTGCATGCTATTGATTTTAAGGCAGTCAATGAACGGTTAAAACCGAAATTCTTAAAAGTTTGGTGGATAAATGTACACGCTCCATCCGAAAAAAAGAAACCAAGGACAAGTTCTACAACCTGGAAAGACTAGTCAACTCATTGCCTACAAAGGACACAAAAATAAGTCTTGGTGATTTCAACGCTAACTTTGGCAGTGAGCTATTTCACCGGAGAATGACTGGAGGATATAGCCATTACGATGAAACAAATGATAACGGCCAGCTTCTGATTGACTTTGCATGTAGCAGATATCTAGGTATACGTTTGACTTGCTTCCCACATGGATACATGCATAAAATGACCTGGGTATCACCGGATGGCATCACAGAAAACCAGATCGACCTTGTTTTGATCCGACAGCGTTCAGCCCCGAGCATGCTTGACGTCCGTACTTACCGAGGAGCCAGTTGTAACTCGGATCATTACTTGATCAAATTAACTTATCGATGTTGTATTGCAATAGCGTAATCAGCGAACGTCGTTTTATTCAGTTTTGACGATCTTGAAGACCAGCTGCATACACAGAAACACAAAGCTTCAAGTATACAAATCTGTGATAAGACCTGTGTTATGCTATGGGGGTGAAATATTGACCCTAACCTTTGAGCAACGGGTCCTGAGGCGAATAATCGGAGCAAAGCTAGACGGGGGCTAATAGCGAATTCGATACAACCATGAGCTGTATGAAATTTTTGACGAATCGGAGGTCTCAACGATTATAAGACTGCGGAAACTGCAATGGGCTGGCCACATGAATCGTATGGACGAACAACGGATACCCAAAAAGGCATTCGTTGGGAGAACTGAAGGCCGGCGGCCAGTGGGGAAACCGTGGAAACGCTGGTCTGACTCGGTTGACGAAGACAGTTCATCACCGCTTGAATTTCGAAATTGGAGGACGCGGTCGATGGACCGAGACATTTGGAGGCGCTATTTGCAGGAAGCAAATGCCCGAGAGGGGCTGTAGTGCTAAGAAGAAGTAGAATCAGCGAAGGTCAACCCGATACAAAAAATTGACATCGAAAGGCTCCAAACGGCGTCTGTGACCAAAGATTTCACGATCGTGGGAACGTACATGAATGTATGAAATGTGGTGAGAACCAACATTGTTTAGGCTACGACTATCGTGTGACATTGATCTTACGTGAGAAGATTATGAGAACATGAAAATGTAGGTTTTATATTACAGCTATGAGTTCTATGAGGTAAATTGGAAGTAGAACTATAAAGTATAGTATTTCAATTACAGGTATGGAATGTGGGAAAGTTAAAATGTAATTAGAATAATAAACACTCCCACGCCTTGAAATTTATATAGTTTCAGCATTTCTAGATCTCTTAAGTCTAAAATTTACTCTTCTAGGAGCGGGTTCTGGCGTTCATCTCTCGTTATTAATCAGTTTTCGTATTACATATATTAAAACATAAATTATCACTAAGGCTAGAGCTAAGTAACTAACTGTATAGTGGTGGATGCTTTCGTTTAAATTAAATGGAACAATTTCATCATTCTTAAGCTTTTGTAGTGATAAATTTAGGTTTTTAATGTCGTCTAAGTTTTGCTTAATAATAATGTTTTGCGTTGCTCTAATTTGTTGGGTTTTGAGTAAGTGGCTCTCAATATTGGTTATGTTCATTGTTGTGGAAGCCGTAAAAGAAGCATTGCGATTATTAGAAATGTGAGCATGCGCAGAGATAATCGTTGCGTCTTGCCTAATCACGCATTTTGATTTAAATCGTATTAAGCTGACCCCTTTTAGTACATGCTGTATAGATTGGAAACCACAGACGATGTTTATGGTTACGCCAGCCTTGAAATTGTAGAGCCATATATTGGGTTCATGAAGTAGAGTCCAATTATTTGGTTGTGGAATTGGCCTGAAGTGACAGTTAGATGGAAGTCTCCCGGGTTGGTTCATAATATTTAGCTCACACATTGCAGGTCCAAATGTGTAGTGGTATAAGTTGTGCCTCTTATCGCAAATATAACCTATACCATCCACTGTCATACAGAGCCGTAGCTCTTCATTAACAAATGGATAGTAACAATCTCGATGAAGACTTGCTGCAATGAGGTCAAGAGATGTGGCTATCGTTATGTCTTTGTGTCTGACTCGAATAGGCACTTGTACTATATTGAAGATTTAAAATAAGTCTTTGCTTACTAGGGGTAAATGAATTCAGAACAGGATATAGCTAGTAGTTAGTCTAGCCTATCAGATGCATCGTTAAAGACGAGCAACGAGCTCTGGATGGAAGTGAAAGCGGCTTTCAGAACCGTGGCAGAACAGACGATCGGACATCAAGCCCGGCGCAAGAGGAATGATTGGTTCGATGATGAGTGCCAGAATGCGTTAGATGAAAAGAATCAGGCGTACAAAGAATACGTAGGTAGGAAAAACCAGGACGAAGAGAGAACACCATGAAAATCTCAGAAGAGAAGCGAATAAGATAATTAGGATTAAGAAAAGAAAATACTGTGACGACCTATTGAGAAGTATAGATGTAAATTTTGCGAGCAATAACACAAGACAAGCATATAAAGTAGTGAAAAGCCTGGAACGTGGTTATCAGCCCAATACCACGCTCTGTCGTGATGACAGCCGCAATATAATTGCTGATGAAATTAAGATTAAGGAAAGATGGGCACAGTGACGTAACTAGGATTTTGTTTCGGAGAGGGTCCAAGCGATAGTTGATGCCAAAAGTTTCAGTAAGGGAGACACCAGGAATTTTTAAAAGTAAGGAACAAAATGACGACTACAGACGTATAGTTTTCGCACAAAAGTAATATAATTTATATGAATTGTTATGATTTCTTCTTTTTGGAAGCACTACAGCCCCTTTCAAGCCTTCGCTTCGTGCAAACAGCGCCTCCAACTGCCTCGGCCCATAAACTGCGTCCTCCAATTTCAGAAACCAAGCAGCGATGAATTTTTTATTATGAAACTTTAATGTAAAAAGTAAATGTTTAATTTAAAATGACACACACATTTTCACTTATATTTTAAATTGTATGCCTATAAAGAAAACTATTGCAGTGAATGATAACTAATATGTATAAAGTCAGCCCCGCCACTCAAATTTGTGTCTTATATACACAAAGTATAAACATTTCCAGTATAACTTAGCATAATATTTTGTATAAACTAATTAAAATATTGCCTGTACTTTATACTTATTTCAAGCTATATTTATTACTCAATAATATACTTATAACATTCAGAAAATAATACTTATAACATTCAGAAAACATCAAATCAGAAAAAATACAACATACAAAAACAAGTAAATCATTCTATTGAAGTTTAAAGTGTAATCTTTGGAAAAAGCATTTATTTGTTTTAATCTAAAATCAAACATGTAGAAAAGTCAAATCAAACTTATATGATAACAAGACTTATAAGCACAACCTCCGGTCCTTTTTCCTTGGCATAATGTCCAACACATTATTTGGATCAACGGCAATATCCCAGTGACAAGACAGGAGCGCTAGAGCACTGAGCCTCGGACTGGTTCTATTTCTTAGCATCGTCTTCACTCGTTTCATTGTGGAAAATGTACTTTCAACGCTTGATGTTGTGACGGGAATCGTTGCCAAAATCACGAGAAGGTTGTTGATGTTAGGGAAAAATTGTTTGTCACACAGCTCTAAAACCTCTAAAACTTCAGTTTCTCTCTTTACTGCCTTTATTTTGTGACACCAAATCTGATACTCTCCTGATAGGGCCGCCAAAGAACATTTGTCGTCAAAGAATGGTGACAAGGCTGCTAGCTTGTTGGCATTATTAGGTGAGGCAAAACCAGGAAGAAGTATTGGAAAGGCAGTCAAAATGTCTTCATTTTTGGTAAACCTTTCTTTTAAACTTGCCACTACATTGTCCAAGCATGGTATCCATATTGCAACTCTGTAGTACTCCTCAGTTGAGCTTGTTGGGGGATTTTCTCTGCAAGTTTGTCTTTTGTTGACCCTTGGAAGTTGGATTTCAACACCGAAAAGGTCATTCGATAGCTTAGAGGCGGAAACAAATACTTTTTTAAACTCAACTTCAGCGTTATTGCGCAGTTCCTGCAGAGTAGAGATAATGTCATTTGAACATCTCACAGCACTAGCTAAATCATAAGAGACACTTTGAAGGTATATTGACAACGGAATCGTGACACTTAAGAGACTTTCACACACCAACAAAGAAATCAAGAAACTACTTTTTTCTGTGGCTGAAAGAAATGCACCAGCTGTTCCTGAGCTTTGGCGGCCACATTGAGAAATTTCTTCAAGACTAATACAAATGGGTTCTAGCAATTCAACAAAACTTAGCAAACTTGTGTGACGTTCAATAAACCTGGTTTCACATATACCAAGCAGCCTTTTCTTTTTAGATTCGGGTATGTGTACCTGGATTGCATCTTTTAGCATCTGACTGGCATGGGCATTCTTCCTAAAAAAATTAACCACTTCTCTTATGAGATCTAAACAGTTTCTGACGTTTGATGTGGACATAGAATCAGACAATGCCAGATTAAGTCTGTGGCTTACACAATGCACATATATTGCATTAGGGTACTGCTCTTTTATCCTAGATTGGACACCCTTAGCATGGCCACACATATTTGAAGCACCATCATACCCCTGACCTACACATTTGGCAATATCTAGTCCCATTTTACTTGATGGTGATTCTGGAGACCACCGATATTATCTGATAGAGCCAATGAAAACGTCTACATTGCACAGTTTGATTGTAGGACGAAGCCTTGTAAGATCTATAAGGAACAGATACGTGCCGGTTAGAATCCTTAACACCGCAGACTCAACCACGAGCATCAAAGCGGGAAAAGTCATTGGCAGCTGCCAGCCTGTTTCCACTATCACCTCTTTGGAAGCCACTCACGACCATCAATGGAAAAGGAGGCAAGACGCAGACAAAGCCCGGGAATCCACGTCTGCAATATTGAAGCAGGTCAAATTGCCAGTGCAGCTTTTCAAGCGAGGCTCTGATCTGGTCACCAAGTACAGTGACATATTTTCAACAAGCCCGGTTGACCATGGCCGAACGAGTATTGTAACACTAGGATACACAGGGAGCCAAGCCAATTCGACAAGCACCAAGACGTCTTCCTATAGCCAAACAAGGAGAAGTGAGCGCACTGATCTCGGACATGGAAAAACAAGGCGTTATCGAACCTTCTGTCAGCCCATGGGCCGCGCCAGCAGTTCTAGTAAAGAAAAAGGATGGTAGCACTCGTTTTTGTGTCGACTATAGGCAGCTTAACGACGTCACTAAGAAAGATATTACCCGCTTCCACGCATCGATGACATCATGTACACTTTGGCCGATGCAAAATGGTTTTCTACACTCGATCTCAAGAGTGGCTACTGGCAGGTAGAAATCGACAAGAAGGACCGAGAGAAGACCGCATTTCCTGTTGGGATGCCATTTAGGCTTCGCAATGCTCCAGCCACTTTCGAACGCCTGATGGAATACGTGCTACGAGGCCTAACCTGGAAAACCTGCTTGGTGTACCTAGATGACATCATTGTTATCGGGAGAACGTTCGAAGAGCATGTGCGGGACTTAGAAGAGGTTTTCTCCCGATTGCGACTAGTGGATTTGAAACTTAGTCCCGACAAGTGTACCCCTTTTGCAGCTGAAGTAAAATACCTGGGACACGTCATATCAGCAGAAGGGATCATAACAGACCCTGAGAAAATTGAAGTCGTGAAAAGCGCCAACTACGAAGTTTTCTGGGTCTGGCAACCTACTATCGAAGATTCGTCAAAGACTTTGCCAAAATAGCTAAGTGTCTCCATGAGCCAACCGAGGAAAATCATCCGTATGTCTGGAATGAACAATGCTAGGTAGCCTTTGAGGCTTTGAAAGAGAAGCTGTGTGAATCACCTGTGCTGGCATACCCGAAACCCGGAAAAGTGTTTGTAGTAGACACCGATACGAGCCACGGCGGTATTGAAGCTGTACCCTCCCAGCAGATCGATGGCGAAGAAAGAGTCCTCTCCTATTACAGTCGAGTTCTTTCAAAAAGTGAGTGGAACTACTGCGTGACCAGGAGGGAGCTATTGGCTATAATAGAGGCCACCAAGCAGTTCCACAAGTACCTATATGGCTAGAAATTTGTTCTTCGAACGGATCATGCATCGCTGAGATGGCTTCTTAACTTCAAAAACCCCGAGGGGCAAGTTGCGAGATGGATCGAAAGATTGCAGTCATACGACTACGAAATTGTTCATCGGAAGGGCGGCGTTCATGGAAATGCTGACGCCCTATCTCGTCGTCCATGTCCAACTAACTGCAAGCATTGCCGACGGATTGAAGAAAAGGCGCCGCCTGTTGATCTGCGATTGATAACGGCCGAATTCGATGAAGGTTGGTCACTGGAGGAGATTCGAAGTGCCCAGTTAACCGATGAAGACATCGGACCATTGCTCGTATGGAAGGAGACAACTGGGCGACCGGAGTGGAAAAACGTTTCAATGCACGGCGCAACCCTGAAAAGCTATTAGGCACAATGGAACTCCCTTCAGGTGGAGGGTGGCGTACTCAAGCGGAAATGGGAAACGACGGATGATAGCTCCTATAGGATGCAAACCATACTTTCCAAAAGCCGAATCCACGATGTGGTTAAGGAGATGCACCAAGGATCCTCGGGAGGCCACCTGGATGTTAACAAGACCTTAGCGAAATTGCGGGAAAAGTTTTACTGGCTCCACACTCGAGAAGACGTAGAGGACTGGTGCTGTAGATGCACGATTTGCGCTTCCGTCAAAGGTCCAAAGTGACGACTGAGAGGGCAAATGCAAACTTATAACGTGGGGGTTCCATTTGAAAGGATTGCTGTTGACATCGCAAGACCCTTTCCTGAATCTAAGTTGGGAAATCAATACACGCTGGTTGTGGCCGACTATTTCACTAAGTGGCCCGAGGTCTACCCTATTCCCAACCAGGAAGCAACTACTGTAGCCGAACAGCTAGTGTTAAACTGGGTCAGCAGGTACGGCGTACCTTGCGAACTACATTCGGATTAAGGCCTAAATTTTGAGTCGCTAGTTTTTGGCGAAATGTGCGAGCTACTGGGAATACGGAAGACGAGGACAACACCGCTACATCCCCAATCCGATGGAATGGTCGAACGTTTCACCGGCACGCTCAATAAACATCGGGCCAAAATGGTTGACGAGACCCAAAGGGACTGGGACCGACACATCCCACTATTTTTGATGGCGTACAGAGCTGCCGAACATGCATCGACTAGTCAAGCCCCAGCCAAAGCCGTTTTTGGAAAGACTATTCATCTACCAGCTGATATAAAGTTCGGAACACCCCCTGAGAAACCCCAAACGATCTCGGAGTACGCAAGTGAGCTAAGGCAACGATTGAACCAGATACGTCGGACAGTGCAAAAACACCTCGAATAGGCAACTGACCGCATGAAGACCAGGTATGATCTAAAGGCAAATTCTACTGGCTTTCAGCAAGATGACTTGGTGTGGCTATATAACCCGCAACGGCGAAAGGGTAGGTCTCCAAAGTTGCAACATGATTGGGAGGGAGCATACCGAGTTACAAAGCGAATCAACGACGTCGTATACCGTATACAGGAACACCGTAAGCCAAGAGCCAAAATGTAAATCGTGCACCTGGACCGTCTTGCCCCATATTACATCCAAGGATAATTGACTACAACTCCTGACACATCTTTTCGGGGCGAAAAGAACTGAGTTGGGGGCAGTGTTACATGTACAAAGAATTCTGCGAGCTACTGTCGCAATTGTTTTCACAACCATTAAGAACATCAACAAACGAATGTACTCGAGAACCCCCCAATCATGATCAGCATCTGAAAGTGAGTCACTGCCCATTCATTAAACTGCTCGAATATTCCAGGCAATTTGCCAATGTACGAGAAATGGGTTGAATGACTAGAGACCCTATATAAAGGCGAACTGAATGAATGGGGGGGATTCATTCAACCACGATAGTAAAAACTGCGATAGTGTGGAGTGCGAATTGAAAAGCGATATTGATCGAAATAAGAAGTGAAGTGATTTTTGTTGATTGTTAAGTGAAGACAGTTGTTAGAGAAATTTATAGACAAAGTGAAAATTAAAATTGTGAAATAGTTAAATGAGTGATTGTGCATTTTTAGTAAATAAATAAACTCTTTTAATTTAATTTAAAAGACATTGCGTTTTCACTTTCCCAGAACATTAAAATTATTGGCCGCGGACCATAACACGCAACAGTATTTCAATTACAGGTGGGAAAGTTAAAATGTAATCAGTATGTATCAAGCAAAAACCAACCTCTGTCGAGATGAAATCGGCACTATCATTGCTGATGCAGTCAGGATCAAGGAAATGGGCATTCTATTTCAAGAACCTCATAAGTCCTCCACACAGCTGCAGAACATCGGAGCCTATAGATGTCGGCAGAGAGCTTCCAGTGGCCCCACCAACTCTGGATAAAATTTGTTCCACCATCACAGCCCAAAAGAATGATAGAATGCCGGGCATCGATGAGATTCCAGTGGAGCTCATCAAATATGGTGGCAGCAGTCTTCTGAAAGCTTTTCACAAAGTCATCGAGCACATTTGGCAACGAAAATATATTTCGAAAGAGTGGAGCTAATCAATTGTATTCCGTATCCACAAAAAAAAGACAGACTACAGTGCGAAAATTATAGAGATATATCACTCCTTTATTTACTTATTTATTTAGGTATCAAGAAACAGAGTGAAGTCCAATTACAAGTTGAATACAAATTAGAGCTAATGCTTTTATTAATAGAAATTTACATATGAAGAAAAGTTAAAGAAGGAAACGAAGACACAGAAAATAAAAGAAAATAGTGTAATTACTTACTTTCTAAATAACACATAAAAAAGAGTAGTGATATCGATGACCAAGATTAATAATTGTAATTATAAATTTTATTTTTACTGCAAGTTTTAAAAGCCGAAAGCGACTGTGGTAGAGGACGAAGACATAGCTGGATATGCAAACGGGGCAAGCGTAGTAAGGGAGAGTGGAAGAAGGTGTTAGTGCGTGCAAACGGAACAAGGAATTGATCAGAGAATCTATTAGGGCGACTAGTTTCCAATGTTCGAATGTCACTGCATAAAGTTTGGGGTAAGTGAGTTGGAGTTTCAAAGTAGTAGTGGAGTTTCAAAGGACGAAGACGGTCGCTTTAGGGGACGTAAAGGAGGTAGAATTTGGTGACAAGAGACCGTGTGAATCTGCATTGAACCGACTGAATAGCATCAATATGATTCCTTTAGTGAGGGCTCGACATTTGGGAGCAGTATTCCAGGTTACTGCGAACAAATGCAAGTTAAAGGCACACACAGAAGGCGACGTGCAGGAACGAGGAAGCGGATCTTAAAATAACCCTGAAAGTCGAGAGGCTTTGTTGATGACTTGGGCTTTGTGGGGGTCAAACTTTAATTTGCAATCAAAAATCACATCAAGATTCTTAAAGGAAGTTACACTGCACAAAGGGGTCCCAACAAGACTATAGGTGGAGCTGATAGAATATTTTTTGCAGGAGAATGTCATTTGTAAATATTCAAGGAAAGATTATTTGATTTGCACCATTCACTTAGACGCAATAGGTTACTTTGCAAGGTTTGAACATCACATTGTGAGTCAATTACCCAAAAGATCTTAAAGTCGTCAGCATAGAGCAGACAGAGAGAATTGATAACAGAGGGAAGATCTTTGACAAGTGGTAGGAATAAAATAGGGCCAATTATGAACTAGGACAAAATGTAGAGGAGAAGCAGGAGTTAACATTGACACGACAACGGCGATCCCAAACATAAGATAGAAGCCAGGAGTACAGGAACTCAGGAATTTTGAGCTCTTTAAGTTTCTGAAATAAAAGTGAGTAATCTACAGAATCAGCCGGTTTAGAGAAATCTGTGGAAATAACGTCTATATGTTTGTTGCTGACAGTCAAGGGCCGCAGCAATGTGGTGAGTAAAACAGAGCAAGTTAGTGAGAGTAGATCTACCTCTAACAAAACCATGTTTTTGTTCTGCTAAGGATGGAAGTATAAGGGGGAAACATAGTACCAAGAACGGTATTTTCAAGGACTTTCCGAAAACAGGAAAGGACGATAGTTGCAAATGGAATTGCGATTCCCAGATTTGAAGATAGGAAGAATATGGGCAATTTTCCACGGGAAAGGGGAAGTCCAAGTAGGTAAGCTCAAACTATAAATAATTGAAAGAGGAACACAGAGAGACGAGGAATGTGACAAGGAAGTTAGGAACGCCATCTGGGCCACCACCGATACTGGTATCAAGACTCCTTAGAAGCAGTTCAACCTGTAAGGGATTGGTACGAATCGCGGGCGAGGAAAAGGAAGAAGGAAAGAAAGAAGGAGAAGCATTTGAAATGCGGAAAAAGTAAGAAAAGAAAAACGAAAAGAGTTCACAGGACTCCTGAGAGATGATGACGTAATGCCGTAATGCTAATATACTATATGATGGGAACTCTTTAAAGATTTAACATAAGACCAGAAAACGCGAGTTTCATTGAATTCAAGTGCAACTTCGATATGGTTGACGTAAGCACGAAGAGCAAGCTTTGCAATTTTCATGCCTCAGCACGTCTCTACTTGTAAACGGCAAGGTCGTGAGGGAGGCCACTGGAGAGGAATTTTCTCCGAGATGCATCCTTCACCTTGATGGCTTTGACAACATCTGAGTTGAACCAAGGAGCACCTTTAGGCTTCCTTGGGGGAAACAAAGGGGTGAATTGAGTAATTAAGGACGAGAGAAACTGATAGAACTTATCAACGCATTCTTCAAGGTTAAGGTTACTGAAGAAAGAATACCAGCTAACTGCGTTCATACTAGAATCCATGCTGCATAGATCCGCTATGAGAAAGTTATAGCGGCAAGGTTATGTATTTCTAGGAGAGGGTGGAGAGGAGATAGAATGCTCCATGAAGAGAAGTGGATGGTGAGGATTTGGATTAATGAAGGGTGCGAGTGAGGTGGATGCAACAAGAGAAGGGGCTGGCATGTTGGAAACGAGGCAAGGGCAAACGGAAAGTTACCTCGGGAAAATATGGAAACATGCTTATCATCCCAAATAATGGAAGAAAGGTTGGAGTCCACACAGTGCAAAACAGGGGAAGATGAGAAGTAATTATGAATATAGTGGGAGAATACCGCAAAGAAACGTTCATGCACCATAACCGAGCTGCTATATTGGATGTAGAAACACGAAACGAGAAGCAAGAGAGCATCAGAAATAGAGACTCGCACAATAATACACTCCACTGGAAGCAAAGGTATAAAGTTCTCACAGGAGTTTCTAGTTAGAGAAGCATGTACACCCACAAGATGGCCCCCACCATCAGATCTCTATCTCTGAGGAAAATCAGGTGATTGGGAAGGAGTTCACTACTATAAATATCATTTGTCAGCCATGTCTCAGTTAGACAGATGATTTGATGCAATTATATGTATAATGGAAGAAATACGAAGTTTAGATGTCTTGGTCCTCAAACCATGAATATTTTGTTAGTGACAGGACAAAGTAGAAATTATACAAGGTTTACGATGTAAAGAGGTGCGAGACTTATTACTTGTTCCTAATGTTACGAAAGGACACAGAGTAATTTCACTTTTGATTGGCAGAAAACTGTTTTACCAGTACTCGAAGCGGACAAAATTCGTTTTCCAGCCAGCAATTGAGATTGGTTGGAACCATGATTTTGTAGGAAGCAAGTAAACAGTTTGTCTTTTTGTCCGGAGTGAGTTTCGTACAATGGAGCAAATATGGCATAAAATTCAATTTAAACTTAATATGATCGATGATGCCTTCAACCGGTGTGTTCTAGTCCAGTCTAGATATAAACATTTGTAAGGGGGGCGAAACAGCACACAGTGAGTTGCCAGGTTTAATTGAGGTATCATTCGCTACAACTCTAGATGAACTTCAAGTTTCAGTGTTGATTTCGGGAACGTTCCTGGACGATGATGAGCAAATTCAAAGACGTTGTGTAAAAATTGGTGGAAATCTACACTCCTAAGGAGAAACAGAAGCCAGGTATTGAGACGGTTATAGCGCTGACGGATGGAACGCCCATATACCATGGGCCAAGATGATTGGCACCTTTAGAAAAGTAGTTAAAGGTCAAGCAAAGGAATGGTTGAATAAAGGTATAATACGGCCATGATCGAGCGACTTTGCAAGTCAAGTGGTCGTCGTCAAGAAGAAAGACGGGTCGCATAGGCTCTGTATAGCTTACCGTAGCCTGAATAATAAATTTGTAAGAGATCGATTCCCTATGCCGATCGTTGAGGGCTAGCTTGATCGATTGGCATCAGCACGAGTTTATACGACACTTTATTTGAAAAATTCTGATTTCCATGTTCCTGTGACCGGATTCAGTCGAAAGTATACCACGTTCGTTACGCAAGACGGCCAATACGACTTCTGTAAAAGGTCATTTGGTTGTTGTATAAGTGGCAATACGTTTGGGGGATTCATTAACGAAGTTTTCCGAGATTTGATAAAGGACGGAACAGTATTAACATTTGTAGATGACCTGATAATACCGTCCATAGACACGAATGAAGGAACCCTGAAACAAAACGGGTATTAGATGTGGCTGAAGAAAGCAGTATTCAATTTAATTGGAAGAAATGCGTCTTCTTAAAAGAACGTATCGAATATTTGGGCTATGTAATCTGTGGTGGAAAAATCGAGCCTTCACCACCGAAGATCGACAAAGTTATGAAGTTATCACAGCCAAGAACAGTATTGCAGCTGCATAAGTTGTACGGACTGGCAAGCTACTTCAGGAAATTAGTACCTGAATCCGCAAGGCGAATGCGCCCGTTTATTTTGATGCTGAAAAAGGGCGCTGTATGTAATAAACATAAGCAGTCGAGCAGCCCCGTGGTGATCAGGAGTGGCTGCTCCTGAAGAGATAATGTGGTCACCCCGTCGAAACTGCTTAGTTTGTTGTTTTACTAGTGTAAAGTAAACTGCATCCGTCAAGTTTCCATCCTTTAGGCAGAGATGAGTGGTTCACTTCAGCCACTTTAACATCTTTAGGTTTGACATTCCCCTTGTAATGCAACGACCTTCTTCTGTGAAAGTAACGGTTGCTTTTTGTATAATGTTTGCGTTTGTCTCAAGCCTCCGTGTCCGCTAACTTTAACGAGGCAAAAAAATATTGAATTACTGTAGAGAAGCTTAATTGGCACCTAATAGAACTTTTTTAAAGACAATAAAAATTGATCGGTGCGTCTTGTAGAGTAGAGTACGCGTGATAAGTATTTTGTAGTGTAGCTTCGTGGCTCGACAAGAACCCGCCTCATATGATCCCGCAAATGCTAGTCGTCAAGCACGCGTACGCGGTCGTTAAGCGAAGCTAGTTAGCTGAGCTCGGTGTTGTTTTAGCTCGCTGACACTTGTGCCAGACCATCGGCACCCGTGTCCTACACGGACATTTCGTAAAACATTACATGTATTCGAGTTCGGGGACGAGCAGATAGCGGTCGACATTAAGGCTGCGCTGTCCAGTAGCCCTGTGCTGAGTCTGTACAACCCCCGTGCTACAGAGACAGCCAAGCGATCAAAAGATGCACCCATGTTATTATTAAAGCCCTACTACCAATGACGCTGAACAAAGATATCATTCGTACGAATTGGAGTTTCACGCGATAGTTGAAATGGTCAAAAATTTTAGGGTGTATCTGCTGGGAGTCAAATTCAAAATCATTACGGATTGTTCGGCAGTTAAGCTAACAGTAGCAAAGACGGAAATTCTTCCTAAGATTGCACGATGGGTCATAAGTCTATCAGAATTTACGTAGACAGTACAGCATCGACCAGCAAAACTAATGGAACACATGGACGTCTTATCTCGAGCATCAGTAATGATGATAGCCAACAATATCGCGAGTAAAGTACGTGTGGCTCAACATGGCGATGAAGATATCAATGCAATTCAACAGGCACTTGAAGCTGAGCCGTCCAAGAATTACATATATCACGGCGATATATTGTTCATGGAGGGCGATGGAAAGAGAAGGATCGTAGTACCTAAAAATATGCAAGCAGACGTAATAAAACATTTCCATGCAAGAGGGAATTTTGGAATCAAAAGAGTCAGAAAATTGACGGGCAGCAAGTTCTTCATACCACGGATTGAACGGAAAATTCAACGGTTTATCGAAAATTGTATAGAGTGCATCGTATCGACTAGGAACACAGGGAAGCAGGAAGGCGTGCTTCATCCTATTCCTAATGGGGAAGTACCTCTCGATACGCTCCGCCTGGATCACTTTGGAACAATGCCATCAACGCGAAAGTACAACAATTACATTTTAATGGTCGTGAATGCATTTACGAAGTTCACCTGACTTTTTCCCGTGAAGTCAACATCAACGGAGGAGACGATCAAGAAACCAGAAATATTATCAGCCGTGTTCAGAAATGCGAGAAGATTTATTGCGGATAGAGGACCCGATTTCACATCCAATTTGTTCAAGAGATATTGCGCGGACAACAACATAGAGCTTCATTTGATATGTACCGGCGTCCCTCAGGGAAATGGGCAATGCGAAAGGGTCAACGGCGTCATTATTTCTGTCTTAGCGAAGCTGTCGAGAGAAAGATGTGATGAATGGTTCAAACATGTCGAGAAAACTATTTATATTTATTTATATATATTTGAATAGTACATTTCATCGCAGTATCAATATATCACCTTTCGAGTCACTGACTGACGAAAATATGAAGCACCCTGAAGATATCGAAATGACGCAGATTGTCGAAGAAGAATTGCGAAGAAACTTTACTGATAAGCGAAGAGAATTGCATGAACGAGCGAGAAATTAAATAGCCCAGCGTCAAGCGGAAAATCGAGGGCGATACAATTTGCATAGAAAACCTTGCCGGCAGTATGATGTTTGAGCGTTCGAGGCGATAGAAAAGACCCAGTTTGAAATTGGCAAAAGATGGAATCGAAGTATTTGGGACCGTATCGAGTCGAAGAAATCCTTGTTCATGATCGCTATCGGCTCAGCAAGCAGGGAGATTGTAAAGGGCCAACCCAGATATATTGAGTAGCGGACAAAATGAAGGCATGGCCAGGCACTTCATCCGGGTCGGATGAAAATCAGGAAGGGCCGTGTCGGGTGGCAACACTGACGGCAGAGAGATCGTCACCTGCAACATGATGGGAGAAGTGTACTACGAGAGCGTGCCGCGAGCAGACGTGACTTCGTTTCGTTCTTCTTAAATATTGAATTTGTTCTTCCTAAATAATGTATTTTCTAACAAACCTTTTCAACGCATAAAGATTGTTTTATTGCTCAACCTTTACATTTATGTGTAAAACTTGCTTCTCACATGCACGAGTACACAGATCATAAGCAAATTCTGCTAAATGAAATTATTAAAACTTCTCTCCAGTTCAAACCCCGCCCTAGATCAGACTGCAACATAATCTTAATGCAAATTACACAGCAATGAATCTTTATGGACCTTCCCATTCGCATCCTCTCGAGTGCGATGAATTTGTGTGGAAATGAAATGCTGAGATTTATGCACATTTTGTCTTGTGCTGCACTCCCTAAATGCTGAACACTCAACTTCGTGATGACTTTGCATCCTTTTGCGACCTCATTGCAGATTGCAGTTTGTTTGCAACTACTCGAGCTTTCATCTGTGCCACTAGGACGAGCATGGGCGGAAGATGAATTTGCGCTGGGAAGCCGTGGAAGCCAAATATGGACAATTTCTTGTTGTTACTCATTGAGCTCCGAAATGTGCTGAGATGATGATGATGACTTGCAGAACAAATGTAATAAGTTTCTTCGGTGGAAGAGTTAATAGTGCATGGGCTTGGGTTAACAGAACGGCGAGTTAATGGAAATGCTTACGAATTTGGTGTTTGTTTTGCTTGCCACTAATTCTCTTTTAAGACATGGATAATAGTTGCTACCGTTGATGGCATGATTTAGCAGAAATAATCTCGGTAGGAGTTTGATGACACATTCCAAAAGAAAATAAAATAAAATTAGCCAGTGGAGCGCGATTCTCGCATTGAGTTTTTGAATGGAACACCTGAAACGAACTGCAAAAGGCACTTTGGCAATTTGCTAATGGCCCGGTTTTAATGGCGTTATTTTACTTTCATAATAAGCACGTCGTAATTAACTTGGATGTTAAGCACTCATCAAATTTCGTCATGGTGTCAAACACATAACACTTTGAGCAACTTTATGCGAAATGACTGTAAGCTTTTAAGGCTGCCAAGAACTCACCTCAGACAGCCAAACCCTCGTCATGTGATTGATGAATAATTGAGTCTGACATCATATTGTGCTACAGAACTTGATGATGCCATGACATTTTCGCTTTTGTTTTTTGCAAGCCAAGAAACTGTTCCACTTAAGAAGTCTTAATGAGAACAGAGCAATTAGCGAAAGTAGTTGCAACCCACCAACAGAGTTCCGTGGAAATTTCACAAAACTTTTCTCGAACATATTTCCATCGCTACCAGTTACAAGTTCTGCCAACAGGTGCGTTTTACTTGTTTTTCGTGGCTCCTTTCTCACCTTTAATGCAACTGAACTACAGCAGACACTCTACTGTCGTTACAGAGGCAAAAGTTCTTTTGGAGTGAATCCTTTCTGGCATTTTAATCACTTTGATGGCGCCCAGTTACAAGGTTTCATCCTACGTTGATTAATAGGTAAATAAAAATCTTAAGATCATTTGGGCATCGGTAACTGATGTTGGTAATTAAAAGTTTCACGGAGTTAGTTCACAACCGCACCCAACCAGATAAGATTGAGTAAGTATTCGCAAGTAAAGGAGTTTTGCGGGCTCGGAATTAACATGAGTCCGGTTCAAGTAAAAGTTTAAGTAACATTTGGAGGTTCGCACGCGAAAAGTGCTAAAGCTAATGAAACAAGATTGAGCGAGAAGGAGTTTGTTCATTTTGATCCTAAGCCATTCAGGAATCAACTCAACAAATTGTAGAAAATCAAACAAGTTCCATTTTAAGCAGTCACTGTTTTGTTTTCGCAATAGCACGAATCGTTATTAGAAAACAAGAAAATAATAATTACCGTAACGTTTGAAACTGTTGACGGAATATGTCTATGAGACAGTTATCTTAACCGACACCATGAGTGCTGTTCCTAAATTTTATAGAAGGTTTCATGTCAGAGTCCCAGACAGAGCCAGGTGGTCACATTCGGAGCCTCTTTTCGGTGAGGTAGACATGACCATCTACACGGATGGCTCTGGGACGAATAAGGGAACTGGAGCAGGATGGTGCTCAAATCAAGACATTCAGAAATCTATATCACTAGGAATGCTGACTTCTATGTTTCAGGCAGAAACGTTTGCAATACTAAACGTGGTGTCATTGATCACGGGCAATAGATGAAAAGACAGGCAAATCAACATTTCCAGTGATACGAGTAGCCAGGCAACATTGCTTGTCCCCTCGGGACGGAAAGTAACATCGGAAATTGTCCATGAAAGTTAATGGCACATCCTGCCCACCTAATACTTAACACCACATCCTGCCCAACTAATCATTTTTCTTCATTTCATCTTTCTTTACCATTTCAAGAATTTTCCGTACTTTATACATTTCATCATACCCAGCCATAATAATGTTTAACTTAACATGAATTGAAGGAGCATTACACCTGAGATTGACTCGATTCTGCTGACGATGGAACACGTGGTGACCGTTGGTCATTGCTTGATGATAACCTAGTTAGTATTCTAGTGTTTATAATTACTTAGTGTGCATTTGTCATAAAAAAAGAAGTGAACGCAATATAAAGTTGTCCAGTTATGTTTCGAATTGCGAGAAAAAATGTAACGTTTGCATTGAAACAATGTCTTTTATTAACATACAAAAGTGTCATCTTAACCTAAATACTAAATGAAAAAGTGTTTTTCATTAACTGGTGCCCGACCAAAATAGAAAAACTAGTCCAGTTATCACGGGAATCCACAAAAATAGTCGTGCCTTTTTGCGATCCCTTAGTATTGCCTTTGAGATCAATATTTAACCTTAAAAGGAGAGAAACCTGTTCAGCATTCAACCAAGTAAAACAGAAGTATATGTCTACCGAAGCGAGCAGTAAGGTGCTGCGAATCAACCCCTTTCTTTTCCTGCAGGAAGTGGTGACCGGGAACAAAAAACAACTTCCTTTGGAAAAGAGCTGAAGATGGTAACAATTTCGATAGAGACATTGTATGTAAATGTGATCCAACCTGTGCCCCAGTAAGTGTTCTTCAATTAAACCAATCAACGTTGAACTCCAAAAAGGATACTGCAGGTGATTCTAGAAAAGGGAAACAATTTTCTTTTGTATGTAAGTTCGCCTCTTCATTATTTTACTTACAAATTTATATCAGTGACAAGTATTAGCTTTAACAGAAAATTAAATTTACTTGTGTTATGTAAACCAACTTTCACTGATTCTTACTGTTGTGTTATTCGGTAAGAACATGTCAATTTTAGTGTTGTCCTTAGAAAAAATTTATGCAATTCGGGTTTTCAGAAGTTTGCGTGACTTTGCCCCTAATTTGAAAAAAAAGAAAATGGAAGCAATTCTGTAAACTTTAGAGCAACTGATCGGAGCAGTTAACCCTCACATTGAACAGATAAGGAGAATCGAGACGCGGTTAAAGGAAATAGAGGGTAGAAATGTGAATAGCACTGAAGTGATACGTGAAATGCCATTCAGTGCTATGACAGAGTCAGATATACAGTCTATAAAGAAATTGCCAGACTCGGTTAGAGATCTGCAAATTTTTGAAGGAAACCCCTGCAATACCTATCATGGGTGCACAGCGTCGAAATGATCCTTGAAGACTACCAAGTCGTCCAAGATAAACCGATTCTTCGTCATATCAGGCAAAAAGTGCGCGACCCTGTGGATGCCACATACATCTCATATAATATTTTCGGCCAAGACTGGTCAACTATAAAAGAATGTCTATCACTGCACTATGTAGACAAACGCAATATGCGTCAGGTTGGTATGACAGTTGATGAATTTTATGCTTCAGTGAATCATCAGCTTTCATTGATACTTAATAAAGTGAAAACTGGGGCTTACTCACGAGAAACTATAATCGCCCTAACCGAAGATAGTAATAATCGCGCCCTAGATGTGTTTGTGAGAGGCTAGCATAGTGAACTCTCGGACTAACTTATGATTAAGATGCCTTAAAAATCTGCCAGAGGTATATGATTCATGCCTGGAATTTCAATACGTCTGCATAAAAAATGCTCTACTTCGTCAAAATAAAAATAGTGGGGTTGTTTTAACGCATTTTAACTCAAAATTTAAGCCCAGACAACCTCAGAATGAAGTTCGCACCATTGGGTTGGTGGTGTAGGTTTGGTTGAAGCGGGCTCCGCATCAGCGCTGGTCTGGCTCTGAGCACTTGTCCCCGTAAGGGCTTGTGCCAACCCTCGCATGACCTCCCTGCCCTGCAGAGATAACCATGGGACCAAAAAGGTGACTACACACATGAAAGCAGATAGCGGCTCCGAAGGGGGACCCAATAAAACTGGAGCAACCAAAAAACCCTTAAAAAAGATTTTTTTAAACTCAAAAAAAAAACAAAAATAACAATAACGACGACGCAACCAGCGGCTGCAGCCACGATGTTAACAGCACATCGGGAGCGGTACTAACGATGACAAAAACGACGATTAATAGAATGACAGTGAAGACGGACGAAAAACGGAGATTAACAGACAGCCTGGTCCAGAGTGAGATTCTGGTGGCGTTCAGGCGAAGCAAAAAAAATTTTGCAAACGTCCATCCATAAAAAGGAAAAGCGGGAAACTCTGCCGGGTACTTCAGGTGTTCGAGAGGTGGAGGAAAATAAAAAGAACATCGAGAACTCGATGGTCACTGCTGCAATCGTTACCGAAGCGACCGATGCAAGGGTCGTAGATCTCGACATAATAAAGAACCATCCTAAAACTCAACGAGGAGATTACGGCAGGAAAAGAAACTGGTGACCAGGCAAATATAGCGACGTTGTGTGATTCCATCGCCAAAGTCGAAAATGTGACGGAAGTACTGTATTCGGAATGGAAAGCGAAAACCTCTCAGATGCATGGTTGCAAAGCACAATTGCCGCCCAAAGACATGAAGAAGAAAGGCTTTTCCGAAAAGCGGTAGATGAAAAGAATACAACCTGCATGCGACTCGCCAAAAATCAGCAAAGAAATAAAGATTGGGCTCCTCGAACAAGAGGAGCTCCTAGACCGCATAGGAGGAGCTGGTTAGAGGGCGAAGAGGACCAAGAGGCCGAAGAAGATCGCAAGGCTAAAGAAGCGCCGGGGGCGAAATCTAAAGGCCACATGCAGATGCTCTACCATCAAACATCAATAAAAAAGTGGCGTCTAGCCCAATCGAAAGAGCTCGGGACAAAAGAAGGAAAAGGCACTTGATGGGCGTGGAGCACCAGATCAGGGGTTTCAGACAGTGCTTACAGAAGGAGCGAACAAAGCCAAAAAGAAACTCCTTCAAAAAAGCCAGAAAGTAAAGTTCGCACGAACGCCCAATCAGAATAAGGACCTGATGCAAAACAGGAGAGACAGAAGCCCCGACGAAGACCCCGGCAGCAGGCACTGCTCGTAAAGCCCCAAGATGGCTGATCCTACGCGGAGGTACTGCGGAACATCAGGGAAAACGTAAGGCCCGAAGACATCAACAATACCATTAAAGCACTACGACCAACGCAGTCGGGCCACATACTGATCAAATCCGGAACGGAGGCCGACAATAAGGAAGCATTCTGCGACGCAGTAAAGAAAGTCCTCGGCAAAAGTGCAACTATAGCCTCGCTCGAGCCGATGGCAACGATTGAAATAAGAGACGTTGACTGCGCGACGGATCTGGTTGAGGAAGGCCATCAAAAGGAGAGTTCCCGAGCGTGGGAAGGATCAAAGTGAGACTGACACCAGCAAACAACAGGGGACAACGCATGGCCAAAGTTGACTTGACCGAAAAGGATGAGGAACAACTCCAGAACAAGAGCAAAATAAGAATTGGGTGGGTTGTCTGTGGGAGCAACGCCTCTTCAATGTTTCAAATGCCTTAGCTATGGTCACACCACACAAGTATGCAAGGGACCCGATAGAAGTTCCCTATGTTACAAATGCGGTGAAATGGGACATAAAAGCAAAGAGTGTACGAAGGAGGCACACTCTATTCCTTGCAAGGATGCCGATTCAAGACATGATTTTGGACATGTCTTGGGATCAGGAAAACGCCAGATTTTCCAGGAAGCCCTAGCCAAGGCAAAATCAAACCTAAAAAGACCCGCATCCTGCAGCTAAACCTACACCGCAGTTCAACCGCCCAAAATCTGCTTGAGCAGTTTGCGAGGGACATGAAAGCTGCGTTTTTTGCTGCTGAGTGAGCAACATCATGACAAAAGTCCTGCATCATGGTATCCTGATGAAACTGCTGCTGCCGCCATCTGGGTTCGAAATAATGATTTTCAGGCGGAGACTTGTGGACGTGGGGTGGTTTTGTGTGGGTTCGGCGCTCTAGGACCACCTTCTTTAGTGTGTACCTAACGCCGAACGAATCGATATCATCTTTCCAAGCCAAGCTTCAGACTTTGGAGGGCTGTCTAGAACGCAGAGGGTTCGTTGGGGGCGACTTCAACGCGAAAGCAATCGAATGGGGCATGCCTCAAACAAATCCGCGGGGAAAACGAGTCCTAAGAATTGCGGCCAGGACGGCGCTCGTCGTACTAAACACCGGCAATACGTCGGGCTTCCGCCGTATTGGCTGTGAAGGAGCCATACCGAACGTGGCATTCGCCTCGGAGTCCTTAGTACGGAGGAAACACAACTAGAGAGTATCAGAGGACTACTCAGCCAGTGATCATCAGTACATTCTGCTTGAGATCAGCGATGTTGTCCCCCGACATCCGTGCTCTCGGCTTTCTCCAATTGGATGGAACATCGAAGTCGCGAGGTTTTTCGAGGTGCTCACAGCATGTGCACCGCTGCAGGAGATTCACAGAGGGACGGAAGAACTGACACCTCAAGACATGGTGAACTTAACTGTGAGCGTCATTACGAATGCTTGCAACGCTTCTATGCCCCTTCGGAAACCCCGGCACGGCAAGCCCTCAATGTACTGGTGGTCAACTGAAATCGCTGAAAAGCGAAGGGAGTGTTATAAGCTTCGGCGTGGGGCTCATCGGGCGCGGAACCGTGATGAGGCATGTAACCCAGGAGTAGCGTATAAGTTTACCAGGAAATGCCTTCATAAATTGATTAACAATAGCAATTATCGCTGCTGGCAAGGTCTAGTGGACAATGCGAATAAGGATCCGTGAGGCCTTGGCTACAAGCTAGTTATTCGGAAATTTGGTGTTCTACTTACGCCTTGAATACATGATGCGGAAAAGATGGACGAAATAGTGTGGGCACTCTGCCCCACCCATTCGGTCTGTGTTGACGCTGTCCATGGTGAAACAGCAATCAAGTGGCCACTCTTCACACATCTGGAACTGGAAGAGGTACTCCTTTCACTGAAAGCGAGGAAGGCTCCAGGCCCAGGTGATGTCCCAGTTGAGGTTTTGCAACTTGTCTATCACCATTATCCTGACTTGCTGCTCAGCGCATTCAACGATTGCCTACAGGATGGGGTTTTCCCGGTACGACAGAACGTGATGGAGCTCGTGCTGATCAATAAGGAGAAGGCGAGTCCCGGGTTGCCGTTTGCATATCGCCCGTTATGCATGCTAGGCACTGCTGATAAAGTGCTAGAGAAACTCATCAAGGTAAGACTCACTGACGCGATTCGGTCTGTCGGGGACCTATCACCTTAAAAGTATGGCTTTACAGCAGGACGTTCCACGATCCATGCGATTGCAGAGGCGGTAAGCGCGGTGCAAAAGGCAGAGGCATATAGCCGCATAAAGCGATGGATCATTTTGTTGGTTGCATTCGACGTTAGGAACACCTTCAACTCCACTAAATGGGTGGATATTCTGGATATGCTGGAAACGCCCTTTCAAATTCTAGATCATCTGATACGGCTTTTGAGGGACTACCAGAAAGGCCGAAACCTGCTTCATGACATGACACAAGGCCAGCAAAAGATGGAAGTTACATCGGTTTCGCAATGGGATCGATCGTTGGTCCAGACCTTTGGAATGTGTCTTACGGCCGGCTGTTGAGATTGGAGGTACCAGAGGAGTCACACATGATCCGGATGATGTCGCGACTGTAGCCACTGGATGCACCGTTCAACACGTGCAACTTAGGCTCCTAGGCTCAGCTTAGCACTGGAGAAAACTGGAGTGGTATTTTTGACAAAAAAGAGAATCCCTAGATTAAGGATGATCTGTATTGGATACATACCAATCGAATTGAAGCCAGCGGTGATGTATCTGGGGCTACTGATCGACTGGAAGATGAATTCTGCTGACATATCAGAACAACGGCTGAGAATGCCGCTTCGGGAGTATCGGCTCTGAGTCAACATACGGCCAACGAAGGAGGACCAAACCCATCAAAAAAATACCTCTTGATGAGTGCTGTAGGGCCGGTGCTCCTGTACGGAGCAGAAACATGGGGTGACGCTCTCAGTAAAGAGGTTTACCGAAAACGCTTGACACAGATATAGAGAAGAGGAGCACTAAGGATTGCATCTTCATATTCGACAGTCTCTGACCCGGTGGTGAGAATTATTGCAGGCGGGATAAATGTTGCTCTCTTTGCTAGAGAGCACTGCGCTATTTATCTGGGTCTAAATAAGGACGCTGGGGACACGGTTGCTAGGAGGAGACACAGCTCCCCCTAAACGATTGGAAGCAGCTTTGGGTGAATTCTAAGGGAAGGTGGACTGCGCGCCTCATCCCGGATGTGAGACCGTTGCTAAATCGAAGGCATGATGAGAGTGACTTCTATCTGACCTAAGTTTTGAGCGCGCATGGATGTTTTTAGTCTTGCCTGCACAAGATTGGTAAGTCATGGTACCTTGGTTGTCGGTTTTGCGCAGGAGAGGAAAACGATGTGACGGGACCTCTACAGAGAGCGTGGATCGGTTGACAAATGTAACTTTGTGGCACATTGTTTTCGAGCAGCCCTAAAAGATCAAGGGGAACTCACAATAGTTGGGGACGTCAAGCCCGGGGGATCGATTGTTTAGGAATTCCTCTTTCTGCTTCCTTTTCACTAGGGGAGCGATCCCCTGCCTGAAGACGCTCATGGCATAAAAAAACAAGACCTGGCCCGAAGTAATGTGTCAAACGGTTCGAAGCTGGGTTTTCGGGTTGACAGGAGAGGTGTTTAGTGGATAGTCTAGTCGCTTGTGAGCATAGGAGCCCCGAATTCAGTTCGTAGATGGCATTTCCCAACCACAAAAAACCTTTCGATATCATATGTCAAAAGCGTATTCGACGAAGGCCAGCCTACTACGAGAATTGGACATTGGAAGGCTCCAAACGGTGTCCGTAGCGGAAAATTTCACGGAGATACTAGACAACCAGTTGGTTCCCATCTCATCAAATACATCGCTGTAAACAGACAACAAGGTAGTGAAAGCGGCAATTAATATCGTGGTAGAACAGACGATCGGACATCAAGACTGGCGCAAAAGAAATGATTGGTTCGATGATGAGTGGCAGAACGCGTTGGCCAAAAAGAATCAGGCGATCAAAGAATATATAGGTAGGAGAACCAGGATGAAGAGAGAAAACTATAAAAAAGAAGAAAAGAAAATATTATGACGACCAATTTTGAAGTATCAATGTATCATTGTAAATCTTAGAAAATAAAATCGGATCATACCCCAACAGTATTATTGGGGAGTACAAGATGCTTTTAGGCTAAAGCAGGGAGATGAGTTGGCTCTAGAATATGTCATAAGCATGCTACTGGTCGATACAAGCGGTACGCTACTATACAAGTCAAGTCAACCAGTAGCCTTTGTGGATGACATTAACATTATTTCGTGGTTGTTAACAACTGCCAATGAATTCTTCCTGAAACTAGGTAGGGCTACAAATCAATGAGAATAAAACAAAACATCTCATTTGGCGAAAACAGTATCAAAGATGTCAGCAAATTTGTGTATTTAGGCTCCAAAATAACGAGAACCAGTAAGAAAAGAGACGAAATATGGTGAAGAATACAGCTCGTAAATAAAATATTTTATTCGGTTTTGAAGATTTTGATGACCAGCTACATATACAGGAAAACAGACCTCCAAGTATTCAAATCTGTGATAAGGCCGGTGTCACGCTACGGGTGTGAAATATGTACCCTAAGCATCTGCAAATACGTATATTGAACGCCTTTGAGAGATGGGTTCTGAGGCGAATAATCGGAGCAAAGCCAGACCAGGACCAATTCAATATAATCGTGAGTTGTATGAAATTTTTGACAAGCTAGAGGTCTCAACGATTGTAAGGCAGCGAAAGCTGCAATGGGCTGGCCACGTGAATCGTATGGACGAACAACGGATACACAAAATGGTTTTCGTTGGGAGAACTGAAGAGCGGAAACCAGTGGGGAAACCGAGGAAACGTTGGTCTCAATAGGTGGACGAAGAAGATGGAAAAAGAAACAAGTCAATATTTGCAGCCCGCCGACACTGCTTGTGAAATCGTAAATAGTCCATGTATTCTTGAATTCACTAAACTATGTTGGGAGACACCATTTCTTCGGGCTTGTCTGGATTTCAGAGCATATATGGTACGAGGGCAATGAAAAATATGACGCTCTGAGATCCTGCCCTACAAACCCCAAGCCTGTATAGGAGTCTCCAGCTCTCATGTTATTTACAAGATAAACTGCTGGCTGAAGACTCAGTCGGCGGAGTCTTGGTGAGGATATGATGGCTGTAGATTTAGTGAAGAGCTAAATCGGAGGTTAGCAGATTTTCTACTTAAACTATGTAGAAAAGAGAGTAGAACGCTAGTTGGATTGATTAAAGACTACAATCTCCTTCTTACCCATCTGCGAAGAATAGGTATTGCCGAGGACCCTTTACGCCAACAGTGCTTAGAAAAGGATGAGGCAAACATGCAGTATGTATGTGTGTGCCCGGCCTCTGCCTTTGCCAGGCTGCAAATATTTAGTGTCACAGCAACGAGCTGGAATATGCTCACGGATGAAAATCAATCGGATCTGCTGTATGACTATGAAATAAAGCGTTGGCTCTTAAAGCTGGGTTTGTCGAGTGCAAAGGACCAAGGTCTTATCGCTAAAGAGTGGCTGAAACAATCGCCTTGCCCCAACATACAGTAAAGAAACAAATGAGTTGAGTATTCAGCATCAATTTTAGAAAAGATATTTCATGCTTTTAAAGGCGTTTTGAAGCTAGTAATACCGAAACCATTCAAGAAACTCAGAAACCCAAGTCACTTAAAACCTCCAAGGAAAACGTAAACGTGTTGCCATCAAAGTATCAAAAGATCGATACCTGGACAACATACATCGATCTGATCTGCGTTTAGTATATTTATGATATCTCGTTGTCCTTTAGCGCTTGCCATCGTGTCCTGTATTCTTAGAATCCTTTGTGTTTTAACAGACTCACCATCGTTACCTCATAAGTAAAAAATACTAAAAAATGTTTCTCATGAACAAACTGTCCTCGAAACCTAGACAAAGTATAACAATTCTGAGAAATATACTAAATTAAATTTATTCTGAGCCGTTAAATCTTCAATGAACACCGCTTAATAAAAATGCTTTTAATTGCGATAACAAATCAATTGCAAATCCCTACAACTTAATTCTATACGCCTCAACAATCATGAACGCATAACCCAGTTGTTCTAATATTACACAAAAAGAAAATTAGAGCATGTTGTGGCTTCCAGGAACTAACAGCGAAAATGGTATTAGAAATAATTGCATAAATAAATTTCATGACTGACATCTAATCTCCTATTAACACACCAGGCGTATGTGGTTTAGGAACTATCTCCATTGTTTGACTTCTGAGTAAAGCCACAATAGTCTTGAGTATAAGAACATTCTCTGCCATAAATAGTGTAAGTCTACATCCTTTGATCCCTTACTTGGACGAGTAGCCTTCAGCATAGGGTGGATACGAAGACCTTGTCATTTATTTTACAGACGATTCCTGGAAAGTTCAAACCACTGACCATTTGTCTTCTCTGAAATGAAATGAGACCTAAGTCGTTTGGCTATATCTGCCAGATTGAGGTCAATTAATTGGATTTCTCGTAGGAGGAGAAAATTTGTTTCCTCAAATATGATTGCTTGTATTTCTACATACAATACTCAGCATAAGGACTGGCTTACACTCACCTTGTATTGGCCAAAATAAAAGTTTGTTTGAGTATATTGTCCGATAACACGTAAGAAGAATGTAGTACTCAGTAATCCAAAAAACTCCACAAATTTCCTCTTTACGGAATGAAGTGTATGCAAGTGAAGTTTGAAGGCAGGAAATCCTTTATTTTCAACAAACTTTTCCCGTTTGCTTTCTCATACCTTCCAAACTCCTCCAGTGGATGGATTCCATCGCTGCCCTCCTTATCACTTCCACTGAATACAGAACTAAGCTGAGATTTATCGATTTTCTCTTATAACCCCAGATTTGTTGTTGCTTTTGTCGGGGGTGTTTTTCAGACTCTGCACTCGTATCTATTATACTCTTCCCTTTTCTTTTGCTTTGCAAATCTCCTTCTTAATTCTGTTCTTTTGCTTAGCCTCTCTGTACTCTATTCTGAAAACTACGTACGTAGGCTTGTTGGTTTCCTTGAAAGATGAAAAGTTTTTCCCTTTCGGGTTCGTCCATTTCGTTGGGGGTTAAAGGACGAAACCCAGATCCATTTTCGTGCGAAAATTATTACGGAGACTTTTGGAAGAGAGAAATTGTCGAGATGTCTATTTGAGTTCAATAAATTGGTTTGTTAATTCAATGTTAGCTTTAAGGGTATCGATCGATTTGCTGAAGTCCTTTTTGGCTTTGAATAGAGCGTTGCTGTTGTCGTTTGAATGTTGGCTGTCCTTATGCTTTCGAGTATTTCCTTTACAAACGTTTAATTGAAGCTTCAGTCAACAAATAAGCGGAGACTGAGAAGTGAATGAAAACATGTTAAATGAAGGATTTATTATTCCTTTGAGCATTTGAATTGGAGGAAGAATATGACGTCGAAGAAGTGTCTTTTAGTTTGATGTGGCTTTTGAATTGGATTGTCCCTTGTTCAAGCTTTTATTGTTTCTATCTTCGGGGGATGATTGTATGTAAATAAGCTGTTTGAGATTACATTAGGAAGCATCCAGGGGAAAATGTTTTCCAACGAATGCTACTTCCATAAGTTTAGATATGCTTATATTGTTAAAGCTTTTTTCAGAGAACACGATTAGCTGAAAATACTAATTATGATTAAATTGAATGGTGACCAAATGATGGCAAACTTCTGTGTCACGCGAGAAATGCCAATAGCTGCATTTATAACTGTTCCAATTGGAAAAAATTAATAAGGACCTTTACTCAGTATTAGTCACACTAAGCAATTAGCAATTGGAAATTCTTTCGGTGCATTCACCCATTCTTTCCCGCAAGTTTCGAATCAGCACTTTTAACTTTAATTCTTCATAACTTAAAGTACATTGGCATTTTCATGCTCAGCATTTTTATTTTTAATGTTTCATTGAACGTTGATTAATTAAATTGTGTCAGGATGATTCAGTGGGGAGGAACAATGGATGTGAATAATAACAAAAAGATCGAAAATATTAATTAAGCAATTTATTCGACAATCCATTCACGGCGGATGGCGGACTTCGACTCGCTCATGTCGAATGACAGTATCGTAGTGTATGTCATGTTCGGTGCGCTTACACTGACGAATGACAGTATCGTAGTGTATATCATGTTCGGTGCGCTTATACTGACAGCTCGGCCATTCCTTCATCGGAATCGTCCTCGATTTCGTCACTGCTGTCTTCGTCATTGGTTTTTTCGTCGGTTTCGATTTCTAGTGGTTTTGAACACCACGGTCGGATCTTGTCAACGGCGTAAACTGAACAAAACGACTTTTGTGAAATTCGTAAACCTGGTATATCCTCGATAAGGTACCGGTCCTTGCCAAGAATGCGGGCGATTATATAGGGTCCCTTAAACTTGGGTTCCAACTTTCGACTCTCCCCAGTCGAAACAGCTTCGTTCTCAATGAGTACAATATCGTTAATCATATATTCTTTGGGCGAAGAATACTTTTTGTCGAAACGTTCCTTCCAACGCAGCCGCTGATTTTCAATATTCTCCAAAGCTGTATTTCGTTTAGTTGCTAGGTCCACGAGTACTGGTTCTGATTCGTTTTTGTTAATAAACTCGTCTTGCAGAACTGAGATAAGATTATTATTTGTCACATCTCTGAGTGTAAAATCGAATATGATTTCGTTTGGACTGAATCCAGTAGTATTATTCTCTGCGTATTTATACCCCATTGCAGCGCGGGTAGTAAATCGTCCCAATCGTTTTTATTTTCGGCGGTCGTACGTAGATAAGACAATATGGTTTGGTTTGCACGCTCCACTTGTCCGTTTGCACGCGGAGTACGGACGGCAGTTTTGATATGAGTAATTTCATGTGACTTGCAGAACGCAGCAAATTTCTGCGACACAAATGCGGAACCACGGTCGGTTATAATTCGCGTAGGCAAACCGAAATAGCTCGTTAGATCAATTAAAATATTAATCACGGGTTGCGTAGAGGTATTCCGGACGGGTTTGCCACCAGATATTTCGAGAAAGGATCGGAAATTGCAACTATATACATATTGCCGCTTTTGCTACGTTTGAACGGTCCAAGGTGGTCGATATGCAATTGACGGAATGGTATCGGTAACATCGATTCCGTATATAAACGTCCTTCAGGCTTTCCTGAACGCGATTTATTGTAGCAGCAATTAACACACGAGTCTATATAGTCTTTTACCACTTTACGCATTTTAGGAAACCAATAATTTTGTTGGATGTGCCCCATTGTCTTTTCAACCCCGAAATGTCCGTAATTATCGTGAAAATTTTGCACTACGCGTAGTCTGACGGATTTTGGCATCACTAATTTTAGCTGCTCGTTAACGCTTCGATACAAACGGAAACCCTTTAGTTCATATTCACTTTTGATTTGTTTAACACGTTCATCTTTTATTTTATTTTGAATAACGTTCACTATGTGCCGGAGTTGATCGTCTTTCAACTGCATAGTATAAATCCAATCGTCTGATCCACTTGTTATAGCCATGACGAGTCCTGCAACTTCAGGATCTTCGGGCGGCGGCTCGGCTGAGTGCATCGACATGTGCAAGTCGTCGTCCGGGTCGGTGCACAAGCTCAGCATCGTATTCAGTCAATCGTAACATCCACCTGGCAATACGAGGGATCATTTCGGTTTTCGTCTTCATATGCGTTATCGCTGAACAATCGGTAATTACACGGATGGGTCTGCCTAGAACATAAACACGAAATCTGTCTAGACTCTCGACTACAGCGAGCACCTCAAGCTCGTAGCTGTGATAACGGCTTTCGGCTTCGGAACAATGGTGGCTATAGTAAAAGTTGGGTTTCCAATTCTTTCCATCCATCGACTGCAGTAATACACCAGCAAGTCCGACTGTACTGGCGTCAGTGTGTATTTCGTGTCGTGCGTTGATATCGAACAGCGCCAACACTGGTTCGTTGCATAGACTCTCCTTGAGTTTCTGGAACGAATCGGATTGATCACTTCCCCATAGAAAGTGTTTCGATCCCTCCGTGTATTTTCTCAGCAGTTGAGTGATCGGTTTCAGCGAATAATTGGGTACGAATCGTCTCACTTCGGTTACATTCCTCGGCGCTTCAAAGTTCTTTATCGCGCTAACCTTTTGTTCTCCCGGTTTTATGCCTTCATCGTTGACAATATGTCCCAAGTACACGATTTCGTCGGCAAGAAAACTGCACTTATCAAGTCTCATTGTTAATCCGTAAGATTTCAAAAGTTCTAAAAATTTTCGGAGCGACGATAGACCAGTCTCTATGTCTTTGCTCGGTAGAACTATATCGTCCAAATACGCAATCGCTTCTCCGGGCCCCATTTTTGAAATGATCTTGTTTATTAAGCTTTGAAACACTCCCGGTGCGTTCACCAGACCAAAAGGCATGCGATTGTACTCATAATGTCCATTATGAGTAACGAAAGTAGTGTACGGTTTCGACGTTTCGTCCACTTCGATTTGATGGTAGCCCATCCTTAGGTCAAGCGTGGTATAATATTTGTTGCCTGCTAATTTAGCAAACTGATCCTCGATATTCGGCATAGGGAAAGGTTACTTAATCGTTTTTCCATTTAATTGGCGATAGTCCACGCATAAACGATTTTCGCCGTTTTTTTTCTCTATGAGAACGATAGGCGAAGCATATGCGGATTCCGATGAACGTATAATATCGGCGGCGAGTAGTTCGTCTATGATGTTTTCGCCGGCTTGTCGTTTTGCATATGGGAGTCGATATGGTCGTTGTGTAACCGGTTTGCGTGTGTTCAACGATATTACCATCTTTACAGCCGAACATTTTCCCAATTCGTGTAAATTTATTTCAAAAAGTGTACGCAACTCAGACAACAACGTTTTTACTTGGTTTTGTTCCTTGGCTTTTAAGGATGTTCCCAATTTTAATGCCTCGTCATTTTCCAACCAGCATTCTTTCCCTCGAATCACCAGCGATTGTCGGTCTCTACATAGCACGTCCCGACCTAATAGCATTTTGTATTCGATACAATCATCCTCGACAACTAACACATCTACGTCGAACGTCTTGTGATCAATGTTCATTGAGACGATTACTTTGCTCGTACATTCGTATTTACCACCCGCAAATCCGCACAGAACAACATTGCAAGGAACGATATCACCTATAGTGTTCGCCAACGACGCTCTCATCAACGTTCTATTGCTCCCCGGATCCACGAATGCTCGAATCTCACGACCTCGTATTGACACCACTTTGATGATTTCCTTTCCATTTTCATTCGTCTGGATTTCGTACGTTTTCGCGCTATCCGGCGCAGATCTCATATGCGGGCAATCGGTGGTTTGATGAGTGGTACGATTGCATGTTGCGCATCTTGCACGGCGTTGCGGTTGTGGACAACGGACGGAGATATATCCGGGCTTGAAACAATTATAGCAGATGGGTTCTTTCGGTTTTCTCGGTAATGACGGTGTTTCAGGCTTATTCATAGGACTCGGCGGACGTATGTCGTATGATCGGGGTTTCGGTTGGAAAGATTTTTTTGAACGGCAAGTGTCGGTATAGCGTCGAATTGCTGATAATAATTCGTGGCAAAAATTAAATTGTTGTGCCGATGATATTTTTCCGAAATCGATATCGTTGCAACCATTTATCACATATTTTATAATTGCTGCGTCAGGCAATCCACCTTTCCGGCCTAACGCTAGAACTCGATAATAATATTCCTCCATCGATTCGGTAAAATTGCGTTTCGTTTCAGCCATACGGAGATGAATATCGGCTATGTTCATGAGACACGGAAAATCTGTAACAAATTTTCCAACAAACTCTGTCCAAGAATTAAAAACTGGCGACATGTCGATCCATGTTTTAGCAGCACCCTTCAACTTCGAAAACATTGAAAGCAGCACAAGACGGTCACTCCATCGGTAGGCTTCCTTTAGTTGTGTGACACGACACACAAACTGTTCGGACGTTAAAAAATCGGCGGCAAACGGGTGAAACTCCGACAACACATCGGCAATGTCGCTAACATTCACAGACCCTATCTCGCTCGTCGGTTGATATACATACGAGTACATGCCTGTTGGCGGTTGAGCGAGATGCGGACCAGTCGGAGCGGAGGCATTTGTGACCTGCATTCGCGGCTGGTGATGTGAAGCAAACGAAACATTACTCATCGGTCCATGTATATGCGTAGGCATCGTGTATGCGAGTGGTTGAATCATATTGGTCGACGACGGCAACTTCGGTGGCACATACGGTTGTTTGTGTGCGTTCGTGTTTACACTTCCGCTTATGAACGACTGAACGTTTTCGTCCACGCGTTGTGAAAATGTTTGTGTTACTGGCGTCGAACGCTTTGTGGCACACCAACACTCAAATTTTGCAGCTGACGGACTGTTTCTTCGGGTTCGCGGACTCTCGGCAAGAGATCACTATCTATCCCTGTCGCACTTTTATCACCCAATTCGGCAAGGCGTTGAACCAGCATGGACTTGTTCCCGGCGGTCGCCAATCCATGATATCGGCACCTCGCGCAGCACTTTCACCGTCAATCCATTTAATTCGGTTATCAAATCCATCATCCCACTTCTGAACTGTCAGGATGATTCAGTGGGGAGGAACAATGGATGTGAATAATAACAAAAAGAACGAAAATATTAATTAAGCAATTTATTCGGCAATCCATTCACGGCAGATGGCGGACTTCGACTCGCTCATGTCGAATGACAGTATCGTAGTGTATATCATTTTCGGTGCGCTTACACTGTCGAATGACAGTATCGTGGTGTATATCATGTTCGGTGCGCTTACACTGACGAATGACAGTATCGTGGTGTATATCATGTTCGGTGCGCTTACACTGACAATTGTAACATGTCAGCATAATTCTGTTATAAATTAAATGTTTTCAAAAGCTGAATAAAAACGCCAACGTCAAGAGTCAAATTCAACACACTGTTGATTTTTGGCTCAACCCAGTGGACACAAGTGACCAGATTCAACAAACGGTTGAATTTAGAGGAAATTCAGATGCCAGCTAAACAGGAGCGATTTGTCGGTTCCAACATGACATGCTGGTGGTACATCAACACAACACTGAACCACACTCGATTAATCTCGTATAATTAATCTTGATTATAGCTACGTAGGTAGAAGAACTTCTCATATTCCAGAAAAATTCTGCGGATGAAATTTCACGAATCTTAAGGAAAAAAGATTCTGCTGAAAGAAAGAAGCAATGGAACTACAGGAACTACAAGTTTCTTCAAAAAGGAAGCTTCAACCTTCAAAAGTGCACTCCCAATAGTGAGGATCTTCTCAAAACTGTGCCTAGAGATATGGTTGAGCAAAAGATCTCCAAAACTACCGACTTAGGCTCCATCAAAACGGTCGAAATCCACTGGAACCCTAAACAAGATGAATTTCGATTCAGGCTAACGTTGAACCGTCTAGTACAAAACTGACTAAAAGAGCACTGTTGTCAAAAATTTCCAGCATCTTCGACCCATTAGGTTGGCTATCACCCATAACGATATCAGCGCAATTATTTATGCATGCTCTTTGGAAGAATTGTATCGAATGGGATCAGTAGGCCCCTCTGCATATGATAAAGGCCTGGACTGAGATCGAGAGGAAATTACTGGAGCCACATGCAATCAGAATTCCTAGATGCACGGTTTCTGTGACGCATCTGAAAAGGGATACGCAGCGGTTATATACGTGCGAACCACTGACTCAATAGGAAAAGTTTATTGTACGATCCTGACAGCGAAGACCAAAGTGGCACCCGTTAAACAAAAAAAACCGGAAGGGATTACAAGGTAAAATTTATTCTACGAGTCGACCAAAAGGTTCTGAAGCTGCGCTTCTAAGACAACATATTACCATTCCCTGTTTTGAACTATGTGAAGCCTTGCTACTATCGTATGACAATAGCTACCCTAGAAATAGACACACCCAATGTGTTTGCATATTGTAACTCAGAAATAGTTTTGGCATGGATAACGAAGAGCCCTCATACTTTGGATGCGTTCATTGCAAACAGAACCTCAGAGGTTCAGAATTTACTTCCCACAAACATCTGGAGGTACGTGTCATCGCAGAAAGATCCGGCTGACGTAGCATCCAGAGGAATTAGACCAAAGATGCTTGTATCACATAAAGTATGGTGGAGAGGGCCCCTGTGGCTGTCACGAAAATCCAATGCATGGCCATTGCAAAAACTCAAAGTAAGCTTATAAGAAGAAGCAAGGATCAACAATAAAGTCTTCATCTCAACGGTCGTCTATTCGGAAATCAGCAGCAGTACGCCAAGTCAGGGTAACTGCTAATTGCTTATGGCTCATTAAAAATTGCAGGATTTCTAAAAAGGAAAGAAATTTAAATTATTTATCTTCGGAAGAATTACGCGCGACCAGAAGAATCGTGCAGCAAGAAGCGTTTCATAAAGACATACAATCACTTAAAAACGCTGAGCTGTTCAGCAGATCTAGTAAGCTACTAAAGCTTCACCCATTTCTAGATAAAATGGGAGTCCTACGCATTGAAGGAAGGATCCAGAAGTCTGGCATCTCGCTAGAGGCAAAGCATCAAATTTTGCTGCCTCAAAAACATTATCTGACAAACCTTATCATCGACCTCATCGTCAGACGCTCCACGGAGGTGCAATTTTAACATTGAACTATATCCGGACGCAATACTGGATAATTAATGCCAAAAATACTGTCCAGTCTAGGAACCACAGGTGCTTCAGGAATGCGCGATACAATCAAAGGCCCACACAACAGCTAATGGGAAACCTACCACAGGTCCGCGTGCTGCCTTCTCCACCATTCTGGACTAGATTTCGCAGGACCATTTATGACAAAGATGTCGAAAGGACATGGTGCCAGAACGCTCAAGGGATACATTGCTCTATTCATTTGCATGGTAACGAAGGCCATTCATCTTGAATTGGTCAGTGATATGAGCACAGGCGCGTTTTTGGCAGCCTGTAAAAGATTCATATTACGCCGCGGGCATTGTGAAGAAATATTTTCAGACAATAGTACTAACTTTCTTGGCGCCCGAAACAAAATGGGGAAGAACATGCGGCTTGCAATTGAGCAGTCTACAAAGCATGCTGCGGAAGTAATCGCCAATGATGGTGCAGAGCAGAAATTCAATCAAGCAGCCACTCCACACTTCGGAGGGTTATGGAAAGCAGGTGTCAAATCAGTAAAAGGGCATCTCAAAAGATTATTGGGAGAGACGTTATTGACATACAAGAGTTCACCGCCGTACTTTACCAAGTAGAAGCTTATCTAAATTCAAGGTCCATTGGGCCAAAATTCTAGCGATCCCAGAGATTTGGAACCTTTAACTCCCGAACATTTTCTTATAGGCTGACCGCTGATTGCACCACGTGAACCCGACATAAATGATGCATCAAAGATGAAAGCTGGTTACCAAATTGCAAAGAGACATATGGAAAAGATGGTTGCAAGAATACTTGTCATCACTTCAAGAAATGAGCAAGTGGCGGGTAGATAACAAAAATCCAGAAGTCGGAGGATTGGACCTCGTAAGAGACGACAGTTTACCGCCGCAAAAACTGTCATTAGGCTGAATAAAGGAATAGCATCCAGGTGAGGATGGTGTTGTCCGTCTCGCTTTAGTGCAATACAAAGACAAAGTAGAAAACGTCCTCTTAACAAATTATGCCAATTACCGCTGAGTATGCATATGAGTAACTCTGATGAAAATATTCAGAAGAAAACGGTGGTAGTCTTAAAAATCTCACCAACTCAAGAGACTAAATGAGTTTACCAGCAACCAAAGGTTCAACTCACATAGAAAAAGCAACGATAAGCCATACCGCAAATTCACCTTCAAAAAGAAGAAAGGTTAGAGTTAACCCTTGTACATGGCCCTCGAAGTTACTTTATTCGATCCTGTAAATTTTTTACTGGCTTACCATTATTTTCGCCCAAGACTTTCGAAAAACTATACACAAAATCTGGGCTTTATATTGAAAATTTAGGACATGCCCAAATCAAGCGAGGAACTCTAAGGATACAAATAGCACTGCCTATGACTGAAATTTTTATTGCTCGAAAAATGGCAGACTCTATCACAAATCAAATCAGAATGATGTGTGACAAAACTAAGGAAATAACCGATACAACCCACTGTGACTCTCTTCTCCATCAAGCCTTAGCACGAAGCTTGAGTTTGTCAAAGGTTTTGAATCAATTGATTCGACTAAATTATCACAGGAACAGGAGAAAGAGAGGATTGCTGGGGAAGCTCTTGACCATCGTCTTTGGAGTTAATGACGAAGTATATACAGATATCGAACAGGTACATATCGCCTAAGACGTTCTTTCTCACACGACAAATCATCAACCGCTGTTCTTGAATTCCAAAATTAACCAGTCAACTGCCACCCTAGAATCCAAACTAAGATAGTTAAATCTGCGATTATTTCATATCACAACTTCAGTGAATTGGATGGCGAATTGGTATGCGTCCACAGACCATAACAGGATCAGTGTAGAAGTGATATCCTCCTAAATAATTGCTGAGGACTATTTCCTCGAGCTTGAGAATAAATATGCCCGATGGCTGAACGCCATGCATGACAACGGGCACATTTTGGATTTCATCACACCGCACAATATGGAAGAGATAATTGCAAATGCAACGGCTAAGCTTCATTCTAATTTGTATATATCAAATGTTCCTTAACATCGGCTGCAACTAGAGGCAACACCTAACGAAATTCAGCTATACGGTTACCTACACATCCTAGAAAAATCACTTTTTGCGCTTGTACATGTAACGGCGGTTCCGCGTCCGATACGAAACAACACGTTTTCAATAGCAGTCTTCGATGCTTCAACCTTGGTAATATACTTCATTGGCCAGGTCTATTTTACCTTGAAGAAGGAAGAGCTAGATGCTTGTATCATCAATAAAAGGCACACTTACTTATGCAGTCCGATCATTGTGCATAATAAACACAGCAGTCCATCCTGCATTGTGGATGAAATTTACGGACGGCATTCAGCTAAGGGGTGTGATTTTAGTTATCTTCAGCTAACTGGCACTGTTTGGAAAACGCTGGTAATGAAAAATATGTGGATTTACATTTCTACTCACCCAACTATTGTAGCCTTCATCTGTAAGGGTACCAGGAAAGGGATTACGCTGAACACCACTGGGATCATACACTTCCATGACAGCTGCTTGATAAAAACAAGGGGAGTCACACTAAAGTCAACAATAAACGAGCAATAAAAGTCCTCTCGAGTTACTTTAGGTAAACTCTCTCCATACCAGCAATATATGCCTCAAAGATGGCTCGTATCCTGCACCACGAAGTAATAACTCAACCCGCTGAACAGGTCATCGATTACCCCTCCTTACCTGAGCTGTCATTGGAGAACCCTCCACGAAATTCTCTGAAGGAGCATTCCATAACAGCTACAACGAGCGTTTTCATCTCGGTTATTTTGGCAATATTCTTATCCAAAAACTGGAAAGTATTCAAGGGCTTCGTCAGCAAAAAAATATGCTGCCCTAAAAAAGGACCCACTCATGCGGAGTCTACTTGTATTCAGCTCACACCATCATCGATTCGAAGACGATTTGACCAAGCATTATCAACTGCCGCCCCCCAGCATGTTCCAACTAGAACGGTAATTAATAAGGACCTTTACTCAGAATTTGTCACACGAAGTAATTAGCAATTGTAATCAGCACTTTTTAACTTTAATTCTTCATATCTTAAAGTACATAGACATTTTACGGATATAATCAGCAATTTTACCTTTTATGATTCTTATTGGCATATTATGATCAGCAATTTTATTTGTAATTCTTCATAACTTAAAGTACATTGGCATTTTCATGCTCAGCATTTTTATCTTTAATGTTTCATTGAACGATGGTTAATAAAATTGTAACATGTCATGCCGTGAGTGTCATAGGCTTAGACGACTCTTCTATCAGTCGAGCTGCCCCGAGGTAACTGATGTGGCAGCTCCTGAGGAGTATTTCGGTCACCTCGTATGAAACTGCGAGATTTTTAATGGAACCAGCCTATATGCTGGAACCAGCTGAAGTCCATCGAGCGAATAATGCTATTATGTTGATAGCTAAAATGCTCGGGTGAAAGAACAATGTAGTTCTTTCACTTAGGACAACCAGCAATCCTCAAACGAAATTTTCTTATGACTCCTCTATCTCCCAGAAGCGTCGAAGAAAATCATCCGTGTCTCTTACAGATGTCTGAAAGCTAACAATGATCCGGGCTTCACTTGAAAGTTGCTGATTCTGTGCAGCTCATGCTGACAAAATCTAGCCGAGCCTAGCCGCCTGGGCAATAGGTGTTCCGAGAGAGCCTCTTCGGATGTCGTTTTTAATTATTGCCGCGTAAACTTCCAGTCCAAGTATCAAGGCGGTACGAAACAGCTTTCCGAATTCCGGGTGTGCTCATTTCAGGCCCTTGATGTGAGGCCAATCATATTTCTCGACAAACTTGGCTAAGCAACGGCAGCACTAACGACCGCAAAGAAAAACGCACTGACGGATCATGCATCGAAGCGATTGGGTGTGTCACGATGGAACACGCAGTCCCTGCTTTCACTTGCCCGATGGAATGACGCAGTACACTCGCATTCGACAGCAGATCAGTTGATGAAGTAGATGCTGAATGTGAAAAAGTTATTCTTCCTCGTGTAAGTATCATCGTGTGCTGACGTTGTTAACATTGCTGGCAATATTTTTCTGATGGACAGCTTGTCACGTTATGACTAGCTCTCAAGTAATTTAAGCAAAGCCCTCTTTGCTTATCTAGAGTGGTACGTTGATCGACTGTTTTCATTCGAAATTGCGGAGAAAATAGCAATAAGTGATTGCTTTGGCAGCAGTGGAAACTGCTAGTCATCCTTGCGGTAATGGGCGAAGCAGCTGGTTACCTAGATGTTGCTTGAGATGTGTGTGAGATCGAGCAAAATGCCCTGCCTATGACAGATAGTGCCACCATACGGCACTCAAGAAACTTTTTGAGTCCATTATAAGCAGGTACTTTAGTATTATACACCAACGACGTTTCCAAGTCTTTGTGTTATTGGCATCTAATTTATCCATCATGAAGTACACTAGCTAGCTGTCCCAATGATCAACCGGCTGAGAGAGATTTTCGAGCAAATTTTCGTGCTGACTGAAGTTGTCTAATATACGTCTCATCTCATCGGCGGATTCAGTTTTCATGGTATGCACGTAAATTGGCATTGACCAGAGCTCTTGTGCTCTCGAAAGGAGACCACATCGAGTCCCAAGCTGCCGCATAGTTGTTCGCCGTTACCGCTACATATTTGAGTAGAAGTTCCACTTTACCGCGGACACTCGACTTCAAATGATGAAGTTTCTGCACATCACATAATGACGAGTTCATATGGACCAACAACTCGAATAAATACTTGAAAGAAGGCCATATTAGGAACTCGCCATCGAAGGTTGGGAGGTATATTTTGGGCAGCTTCATCCCAGCTTGGGAACTTAGCGGCGTTGGGTTATGGGAGCCCTCCTTCGGTGTGGACGGCTGGTGAGCGGCGACTTTTTGCAAGCACCAAGATTTCGCTTCGATTTACGCCACTTCGAAAAACGATCGCCGCTGAGAATTTCCTCCTGGCTAATGCTTTCAGGTATAGCCTCTTCCACTAACTGCTCGCACGCGGCACTAAATCTGCACCAGTATTGTTCTAACAACTAGATTCGTACGCACAGAAAATTCACCGTCCGGGTCACTTTCGGTTTTTCCGGTATTTGCGACGAACTTCTCGATACGTGTCGCCCACATATCCGATTGTTGTCCATGTTTTTCCATAGCGGAATCCGGCTCGATGGACCAATAATTGGGATTCTGAAAGGATCTTATAGGAAACGAGTACGTTTTATATTACAGACTTCCAATTTATTAAATTAAGAAGCGTGCAAACGCACAGGCGAACCGAACGTGTCGAAGGTCGTAGTGAGACTGATTGGTTGCAAAACTGGTTTCTCGTTGCGATTCGGCAATGGTAATAGTAGTGGTAGGTAAATCTCCAACAATTAGGAAGCATGACATACTAGAGCTTGGGTCTTTTTCGAATTCATATTTTGTTTTCGAACTAAAATTGGGACTCCTAGTTCCTAATCCTACATTTGATTCATTGTAAAGTACGCTTGTTTATTCTTCTTTCTTACTTTTGCTTTATCTGTCAATAGTATTATACATAATCTTAAATTTATCATGAACATTTTCTTTGTGTTTTCATTGTTTTACTTGATTTGTTTTGTTTTGTAATTGGATTGTTGCACATACCAAATAATTCATAATACTCAATCAACTCATTTAACCTAATCATTAATTTTAAATTCATTCATTTAATTGTGAATTCATTAATATAATTGTGACACCTATAGGTTTTTGCCTGAGTAGCATAAATGCAATTCCACATTTTCTAGACAATGACCAATGGATGATTTCCGTCTAATGCATCGATCTTGTATCAAAGGTAATTCCTCGAAGAAATGCTTAGGTAATGTAGCGTGCATTGGTAATTGCCCGAAATAAAGATAAAATGCAAATACAAACATTTCAGGCAACGATCTACGCGTGGTAAAGTTCATTTACTTGCATAAACAAAAAAAGTTGTATAAATTGTAATTGAGAACAAGATAAAATTATCAGTTTATCAAGTGCATTCGTTATTATTTCTTTATCCACGCGATTTAAAGCTCTTTACGTGAACGTTTAGTGACCCCAGCGTGATCGATGTATTAGACGATCGCAATTTTCAACTAATTGCCTGGAGGGATGATCCCACGCAAGAATTAAAATACTATCGCCTGCGGACAGTGACTTATGGTACATACTGCGCTCCATATCTGGCCACAAAAGCACTTAAACACATTGCAAAGGAGCAAAGTCAGAGATACCCACTTAGTTGATTTTTACGTGTGTGACATTATTACCGGCTCAAAAAATCTCGAAGAGGCTCTTCAAATACAAAGTCAGTTAAGAAAGATGCTGGCAGAAGGAGGTTTTCAATAAGTAAATATTGTGCAAACCATCCAACACTGCTTTAATTGATCCCTAAAGACCAACGGGAGACAATGTCGTCATTTAATGTAGAAGAAGAACTCCAAACAAAGTCACTTGGACTCATTTGGTATCCTGAAACAGATGTTTACTCAATTCGAGTGAACCTATCAAGTCAAAACGAGCTGACAAAACGCTCTATTCGCCGTGATATTGTCCTTATATACTTTCCACTAGGAAGCTGCAGGCTATTATGCTAAGAAGAAGAAGAAGAAGGACTAGTTGATCCTATAGTAGTTTTGGGAAAGAGTTGTGGCAAAAGCAAACAGGTTGGGACTCAAAGCTCCCACACAAGCTTCAATCGAAATGGCTTAAATTTAGACAACAGCCACATCAGTCAAACTCTTTCACCATTCCACGGTTTTCATTACCAAGTCACATTGTATTAGAAGTGGATTTGCAGATGCAAGTGATAATTTCTATAGAACGGTTATCTACATACAGTCATGCATTCCAATAACCGTATCTGTCATCTTCTATATGCAAAGTCATGCGTAGCGCCATTGAAAAGGTGAAGCACTCCTCGTCTCGAATTGTATGCAACTCAACTACTGGTAACATTAATGAAAAAACCAAGAAAATCTATATGTAGTCAGATTAAACAGACGTATTATTAGATGGACTCAACAATAACTCTAGCTCGAATTAACACTTCCTTCTCCAATTTCAAAACGTTCGCTGCAAAGAGAGACTCTTGCATTCAAGACCACATACGAAGTTCACAATAGAGGCATGATCCCTCAGAGTTTAATCCAACAGAAATTCTGTCTGGAGGTGCTACTCTTAACGAACTGCTCACATCCAAAATATGGTTCCATGGGCCTGAGTTTCTTCTTGGTTAACCACGTGAATTGCTGAAAATGCCAACCTAACAACTTCAACATAACTTAGAGGCTCAAAAAGCAAATGCAACTCTCATTGTCCAAACATCTCCATCAATTTTGGAAGCCATAAATCACAGAAATTCATTTGAATTCCTAACCCACACCATGCCTTGTGTGCACATATTTGCAGCGAATCTTCAGAAACCACTGTCCGAGCGAAGAGTGGGCACTCTTAAACCAGTAGAACTTCAGAATTCTCTGTCTAGTATGCTCCAAACGATCGAAGCGTCTGCCTTCAGTGAAAAGCTGAAGCAACTAAAGAAGAACCGGATTTTACCCAAAGAATACTCATTAAGCGCTCTAAAACCCTTTCTTGATGAAAACGGTATTATTTGAGTTGGTGGCAGGATGGAGAAGGCAAACGTAGACTACGACGCAAAACATCAAATCCTACTGCCGCATTCCAATGGTATCGTTAAAATGCTAGTACAAGACCTACATGAAAAATACTTACATGGTGGCCCTAAAGAGCTTTTTGCTATCGTTCGACATCGATTTTGGCCTCACAAAGGCTGACAATTAGCCACAATTATTGCAAATAAATGTATTCAGTGTTATAAGACAAATCCAAAGCTTATGGAACAAGCTATGGATAATCTTCCAACGGAACGCGTCCAACCATCTCGTATATACAAAAATGTTGGGTTTGACTTTTGTGGTCCTACCTTCATTCACTACAGCATCCGCGGGAAGAAGCCTACTAAAGGGTACATATCGATTTTCGTATGCTTTTGCACGAAAGCCATACTAGTCTCAGGCTTGACGAAAAATGCATTCCTAGATGCGCGCAAAAGGTTTATTGCCAGAATAGGCAGACCAACAAAGACATTTTGCGACAATGCCACAAACTTTGTTGGAACATAAAACGAATTGCACGAGCTTCACATGCTCTTCTCCGATATAAACATCCAATCGCATATTATTCAATATTGCACGAATGAGCTAATTGAATCGCGTTTTATTCCACCCAGATCCCCTGACTTCGAGGGACATTGAGAGGCAGCAGTGAAGGCAGCAAAATATAATTTAAAGAAAATGATTGGTAGTGTTTCGCTAAGGTACGAGGAATTAAACACCATAATACGCAAAATAGAGGCAATCCTGAACTTTAGGCCACTCACTGCATTATCTAACGACCCTAAAGACCTTCAAGCCTTAATATCATGTCATTTTCTGATAGGAGAGCCTCTGACAACTATTTCAAACCCATCTCTCCACCAAAAGACCGTCTCAATTTTCAAGAGAAGAGAATTCATCGAAGCCTGCCAAATAGAATTTCGAAATCAGTGGAGCAAAGAATATCTGCAGCACTTGCAGATAACATCCAAATGGAGAAGTTCTTCATCTTCGCTCTCATCCAGAACTTTAGTTTTAATCAAGGAGGACAACACTCCCCCTCTGAAATGGCCTTGACGCAGAGTTGCCACGGTTCATAAAGGCCCTGATGGTCGCATTAGGGTTGTCGACGTTAAGCCTGGAAATAGAATTTTCCAAAGTGCTATTCACAATCTTTGTCCTCTACTATTAGATAACAACAGCACCAATGAAAAATCTAACGAACCGAAACCCTCATCAACCCTCCTGTCAACAACTAGCAGTAGTAACCCATCTGTGCTATTCGCAAGCTCTAATGCCACAAAAAGAAGTAGGAAATGAAAATACAGCCAACTAACACAAATTGACTTTTTAGCCCAGGTCTATATAACCATCAAAAACGCCCTTAAAACCTTTCCACCTCTCTGGAAACCTTCATCCAGAACCACCCCGAGAACCTAATTCCCTTCCAAAACCCGAGCGAAAGAAAGGCAAAGGAAGTTCATCACTCTCAATATCTCATATTGTATTGGCATTACTTGTATTATACATCCCATCCATCACGGGAACACCGACCTTACACACTACAGATGACGCTTTCAAAATTTCTCCATTTGTATCAGTAATAATCGCCTATTTTGAAGCCATATCACATATGTCTATGATCACCGACCACTGAAAGATCATCGTTTGCTATGACATGAAGAACTATTGGATTGATCCTTTGAACATTCAAGACCAGGTGAAAAGGATCAAGGAAATTTGTGACGGACATATTCTTCAAAGGCACTAGCAGTGTTTGTTACTTAATATCCAGCTTCAATTGAGAGTCGACAAACTTTAAAGGAAGGATGATCTACTACTTAACCAAGGTAGCGATATCCTTCGGCAAAAACGATACCATTCGACTTCATAGAGACAGTTAGTAACAAATTGTTTGGCATACTAGACCAAAAATATGCAAATCATAAATCAACCACAATTGACAAAGTAACGACTGACGATAACTTTTTGCTCGGGCTGATAAAGACCCAGGCATCCCTTATTAACTCAACCATAAATGTGATTTCACGAGACAGAGGCTTTTTCAATAAACAACTACGAACGATCAACAAGTCCTTAGAGCACTTCATTCAAGAAGTTAACTCCACGAACAGCATTCTAATAGAACAACATCTTCTTTCCGTGTTGACGCTGCCCATGGTGAAACAGCAGTCGAGTGCACACTCTTCACACAATTGGAACCGGCGGAGGCAATCCTCTCATTGAAAACGAGGAAGGTTCCAGGTCCAGATGGTGTTCCGGCTGAGGTGTTGCAGCTCGTCTATCACCATTGTCCTGACTTGCTGCTCAGCACATTCAACGCTTGCCTACGGGACGGGGTTTTCCCGGTACGATGGAAGGTGGCGAGGCTCGTGCTGATCAGCAAGGGGAAGGGAAATCCCAAATCGCCATCTGCATACCACCCATTATGCATGCTAGACACGGCTGGGAAAGTGCTAGAGAAACTCATCAAGAGAAGACCCACTGACGCGATTCGTGCTGCTGGGGACCTATCTCCTTGGCAGTACGGCTTTAGAGCAGGACGTTCTACCATTGATGCGATTGCAGAGGTGGTGAACGCGGTCCAAAGGGCAGAGGCCTATAGAGTGACATTCGACGTCAGGAATGCCTTCAACTCCGCTAGATGGGTGGATGTTCTGGATACGCTGGAAAACCCTTTTCAAGTTCCAGAATATCTAATGCGGCTTTTGAGGAACTACCTAAAGGACCGAAGCCTGCCCTACGACACGACACAGGGCCAACGAAGGATGGAAATTACACCGGCTATGCGGATGATGTTGCGGCCCTGGTCGCCAGACGCACCGTTGAACAAGCGCAACTTAGGCTAGGTATGCTAATGCGCCGAGTGAGGGACTGGATGACTGCTCGCGGGCTGAGTTTAGCACTGGAGAAAACCGAAGTGGTCATCTTGACAAAAAAGAGAATCCCTAGAGTAAGGATGATCAGTATTGGAGACATACAAATCGAATCGAAGCCAGCGGTGAAGTACCTGGGGCTACTGATCGACTTGAACATGAGTTTCTCAGAGCAAATCAGGGCAACGCCTGAGAAGGCTTCTTCGAGAATATCGGCTCTGAGTCGACTTATGGCCAACGTAGGGGGACCCAGCCCATCAAGAAGACGCCTCTTGATGAGTGCTGTAGGGTCAGTGCTACTGTACGGAGCAGAGGTATGGGGCGACGCTCTCAGCAAGGAGATATACAGAAAACGTTTGGCACAGGTACAGAGAAGAGGAGCACTGAGAATTGCATCTTCGTATCCAACAGTCTCTGATTCGGCAGTGAGAGTTATTGCAGGCGTGAGACATGTCGCTCTCCTTGCTAGAGAGCGCCGCGCTATTTACCTGCGCCGAAACGAGGATGCGAGGGAGATAGTTGTCCGCGAGGAGAGACAGCGCTTGCTCAACGATTGGCAGCAGTCTTGGGTCAATTGCACAAAGGGAAGGTGGACTGCGCGCCTCATCCCGGATGTGAGACCGTGGCTTAATTGAAGGCATGGTGAGACTGACTTCTATCTGACCCAGCTTTTGAGCGGGCATGGGTGTTTTCAGTCTTACCTGCATAAGATCGGTAAGTCACGGTCCCCCGATTGTCGGTTTTGCCCAGGAGAGGAGGACAATGCCTGTCACACATTTTTTGCGTGTACCAAACGGGTCAGGCTGCGAAGGGAACTCTACAGGGAGACGGGAGAGCTCACCCCGGATAATATAGTTCCGGTGATGCTCGAATCGGTTGACAAATGGAATCAGGTGGCACATTATGCTCGGGCAGTCCTAAAATATAAAAGGGACTCACAGCAGCCGGGGGCGCTGGGGCTGGGGGATCGCTCTTCTGGCATTTCCTCTTCCCCTCTCCCCTCCCGCTAGGAAAGGGATTCCCCAGCTTGAAGGCGCCCCACGGCGTAACAAAACGAGACCTGGCCCGAAGTAATGTGTCAAAGGGTTCCAGGCTGGGTTCTCAGGTTGACAGGGGAGGTGTTTAGTGGATAATCCAGTCGCGCATGGGAGTCCCACACTCAGTGCATAAATAGCATTCACCTCCCTACCACAAAAAAAAATCTTGTTTCCACATTTAATGCATCAGCTTTACATCTCCTCACCATCATAGAAGCATACGAGCAAACACAGTCATCATTGTCCAACGTTATCACCAACAGTCGGAACGGAAAGGTGAACCCTTCGATCCTATCACAGAATCAGCTAATGAATGAAATACGAATCATCAGGCAATACCCCCTTGACTATCCCCAGACAATCTACAACTAAGTTTTTAATTCTACTCTACATGTTGATGAGCATCGAAGCTAGGATCTCGACTGAAAGAACAATCTTCAAGATTGCGGTTCCACTAATAAAGGCAGAAGTAAAGGGTGATCCAACCATCATGCACGATGTTAATGGTGGGTCACACCTTAACGTCAAGTTTTTCCCCCAACTTAATTTGACATTTCTTTGTTTCAGTGTTTGACAAATCAAACTATGGGGAGGTACACAATTGAGCAACGCGTTAAGGTTGTTGAAGCCTTTTACAAAAATGGGGCTTCAAATCAAAATGCATTTTGTGCACTTCGTGACATTTTTGGTCAGCATAATCGACCAAATGTATCCACAATCGGGAGAGTTGTGCGCAAGTTTCAGCAAACTGTGTCTGCAGGAAATGTGAAATCACCTGTGTATGCTCATCCAGTTAGTTTTGCGGCAAACATTGCTGTTGTTCGCGATACTGTGGCGGAAGAGCCGTCAACCTCGACTCGTCATCGCGCCCAACAATTTAACATTTCACGTACATCATTGATACGAATTTCGAATAAAGATTTAAATTTACACGCTTACAAGGTTCAATTGACTCAAGAGCTGAAGCGTACTGACCATTTCAAGCGTCAGCAATACGCTGAATGGTTGGTTGAACAGACAGAAGAGAATAGGGACCTTACAAAGAAAATCATCCTCAGCGACGAGGCACACTTTCACCTCAGTGGATTCGTTAACAAGCAGCATTGTCGCATTTGGACAAATGAAAATCCACGAGCAATTGTTGAAAAGCCGATGCATCCACAAAGAGTGACTGTTTGGTGCGGTTTATGGACTGGCGGCGCCATCGGGCCATACTTCTTCGAAAACGAGGACGGCCAAGCAGTTACCGTGAATGGTGTTCGCTATTGCGAGATGATAACGGACTTCTTGTGGCCAGAAATTGAGGTTATGGACCTGTTTAATTGGCCGCCACGATCATGTGATTTGACACCGTTGGACTTTTTTCTCTTTTCTTTCTATTAGAATAACAAATATTAATATAATTCTCTGAAATCTTTTTTGTTTTATTTACAATTAACATCGGACGCCACCCTTTAGATAATATTGAGTAATTTACATTTGATAGTATATTACATTGTTTTGTTTTTGACTAATATTTTCGATTGAATATTGCTTAAATTAAGGTTTTGAGTAATTTAATGCTGTTTAGCTTGCTTTATATTGTCGCGTGTTATGGTTCACGGCCAATAATTTTAATGTTCCGAGAATGTGAAACGCAATGTCTTTTAAATTAAGTTAAAAGAGTTTATTTTAATTCCAAAAAAAATGCACAATCACTCATTTAACTATTTCACAATTTTAATTTTCACTATTTAACAAGTCGTCTATCAATTTCTACTTCAACTGTCCACTAAAATCACTTCACAATAACGAAAATCACTTTACTACTACTCGATCAATATCACTTTTCAATTCGCACTCCACACTTTCGCAGTTTTTATTATCGCGGTTCTAATGAATGATCCGCCCATTCATTCAGCTCGCCCTTATATAGGGTCTCCAGCCGTTCAATGCACCTCTCGTACAATGGCGAATGTTCCGCCGAGAGGTATCTGGTATATTCGAGCAGCTTAATGAATGGAGCAATGACTCACTTTCAAATGTTGATCATGCTTGGTGGGTTCTCGTGGTTTCGAGTAAATTCATTTTGTTGACGTTCTAAGTGGTTGTGAAAACAATTGCGACAGTATCTCGCAGAATAATTTGAACATGTAACAATATTCTATAAACTTTAAGGCGATTCAATCAATAAAGCACATTTCAATAAGTGAATTAAGGGTTTTAGTAAGTGCAGTTAAAAACTTCAGTTTGAATGCAATGAAACACTCCCAGACATTAATTTCTCTACTTACACAAAGATAAGCATGTGTCCATACCTGAAATAAATAGAAAAAGGCTATAAATATTTATATTTCAATTTTGAAATGATTGATTAAATTTATTTAAAAATACAAGTTAAAGAGGATTCGCTAAACATTTTTGGAACTATGATTAAGGCGAAGGCTAGGTACCTCCATACGCGGTAAGTAATCAATTGATAAACTTATCTGAATTATCAAAAAGAAAAATTTAGAAAGAACATTTTTCTTATATTCATTTAACTATGCAATTTACAATCGCCATCAACTTTTGATTATTTTATGAAAGCTTAGCAGAACCTATTCCGAAAACTTTCCTTTCATGTTTCAATTTTTATCGCGATTGAGAGGTTTAATCCGCAATGCAAATTGCATTACAAACATCATTAGTTCCTTTCTAGTCATGCAAACGAAACGCCAGCGACGTCAATAAGGACTTCATTGCCTACCTTAACAAGTTTATGATTATTATTCGGCAATTTGACTATTTGACCTCTTTTCGACGAAGTTACGTCAATATATTTCGATTGCGTCTCATAGCAATTATACTCGTATTCCTATTGAATTCTGACATGAAATCCTTTCATATCTCCGCCCCCCCACACCAACTACGTTTATTGTTCAAGGAAATCGATTACAATGTCGTTCTCGCCACCACCTAAGCCGAGGCGCGTTACGCGCCTTCAAGGAATCAAATCCGCTTTATTCGATTATTCTGTTTTTCACTATTCTTAGATCCATGCCACCCACCCAGACGTGGCAACATGCACGCAACAGCCTTTCACAACGGATTTGCTTAATGCGTAGAACTCGACACCTGTAGGATTGCCAAAGTCCTTGTACGCAACAACGACGTCTCCTTCCGATTAAGATTAAATACGCATAAAATTCATTATCGAGTATCGTTTGTGGAAATAATTTTATTAAAGGAGAATTTATTTCGAGTAGAAGAACACCAAATAAAAAGATCGGATGGAAAGGAAAATGTCGGCAAGAGTTGAAGGTGGAGAAATTCCGAGAAATTGGAGATGAAGAAAATCCATTAGGAAAACTCTTTGATGTCGTACCTACGTTGTACCAGAAGATTTCGTGGAAACGTTCAAAGCAATAATGTTTGTGAACTTTCTTATTACACATGTACATATGTATATATTTATGAGCTTGCATTGTGTATATTAATGAAGGTGAATGATACGGCTGGAGTGGAAGCCGTGGGAGATCATTTACAAATTGGATCACGTTGAATCAATTTCCCTTAATTATTCTTTCATATCCATTAATAGCTCCGAAATTTGTTTAGCTAAGACGAAAAGTTTCGAAGATTCAGAGCTGTTTCAATGGCTGTTTTGAACATGCGCTTAAAGGCGGGTGGGTATACATAAGTACAGACATATGTACATATATTTGAATAAATTTATTGGTTAAGAGCAATATTCATGAACAAATACATACATATGTATGTACATAGAAAGAAAAACATGGAAAAAAATAACATTCTGCAAATATTAAATTCGCAAGTTTTCTTGCTTTGAGTTGTGGATTGCATAATTAAACTAAAAAACGAATTGAGAAAAGTTGGGTGGACGCACCTACGCTCATGTCAGAAGAGTTTGCACCCAAGTTCTCAGAAATGCAGTCTCCAGCAATGAATAAAGTCAAGAAACATGTCAAAGAGATGTGCACGTTTAAAAGAAAATCCATTGTGTTTTTATTTTCAACGGTCGCCGTTTTGTTGCAAATCAATAAAAACAACTCAAATCAAGAATTCCCAAAAATATTTACACTTGCCAGAAAAAGTATCCTTACATGCAAGATAACAAAGTGTAGTAATCGAGCAATCATACAAGCAAACTGCTCGAAAACCTTCCTAACCCTTATCCGAAATTTTAATTGCAGATTTAGGAAAAAAAAATTTCATTACTTCCATTCATAGTTGTAATTTATAAAATATTTCTTTCCCTTATTATTATTATTATTATTATTAAATGTAATTTGATATCAATTTTCCTTTATATTAAATTTAAACGTTTCCCTTAATTACATTTGTGGCAACACAATGACTGCTGGCAAAGTGCAAAAGGCGAGCCCTTGAAAACCACGGCGCTGATAAAGAATAGCAGTGCAGTCTGCAGTCAGCTGACTCGAACGAGTTAAGAACCGCCATTGCTGTGTAATTAGTTTTAAGTGAAATAATATACTTTGTGTGTGTAAACGGACGGTGTTTTATTCGGCGCTGCTCAAGACACTACATTGATGACCCCGTGAATTAAAATTCGAAAAAAAAGCTGTACCAGAACAATGGCAACTCAGCCGTCGTCACCTGAGACTCCAAACGACAAACATGTGCAGGGCACAAACGCTTTGTTTCGAGACGCTTTGTCGGTGTTGGAATTTCAATATACTCCAAGAATTGTTGCGTCACGATTAACCCATGGTGAGCCGCACCAAATATCTAATGCGGAACAAACAGTGATGTCCTTGCACACGATAAAACTGCCACCAATTTGGCACAGCGACCCGGAGCTGTGGTTCCTGCACGCAGAGCCGCAGTTCCACATAAATAAAGTGCAAGCAGACGCCAGCAAATACTCCACGGTAGTTTCGGCACTAGATGTTAACACTCTACGCCACGTAACTGATATTGTCAAGGCACCACCTGCTAAAGACAAATATGAGTCCATAAAATCTCATATCATGAGTCGCATTGGCATTTCAAAAGAAAAGAAAATGAACATGCTCCTTTCTGGCATAGACCTAGAAAATAAAAAGCCATCACAGTTACTTCGAGAGATGCAATCGTTGGCACCAGAAGGGCTTTCGGAAGAAGTAATTTCGATGTTATGGCAGAATCGCCTACCAGTCAACGTGAGATGTGTTTCAGTAAGTGCAAATCAGCCCCTCACAGCACAGGCTCTCATCGCAGACAACATTTTTGAGATGTCTTCTACAGCAGCGATTATGGCCACTGAAAAGACATCACTATCACACTCGTCACAAAGCGATCCAAACGAAGCACGTCTTTTGAGAATTGAGAAGCTACTCGCAGAATTAACAGAAAAACAGTCGAACAATGTTGTACAACAAACCAGAAGCAAAAGCCATTTCAACTCAGAAACACAGGTCAGTAAGCAACAAACTTTCTCCACCTGCTATTATAATAAAAAATTCGGGGCGAACGCCAGGCGCTGCCTTTCCCCCTGTGATTTCAAGGCACCCTCACAATGACCCGAACGGAAACTAGCCTGCAAAACACAGAACAAACACAACTTATGCAACATAACCAACGAATACAGGCTTCATGTTACATATCGCATTTCCGGAATACAGTTCCTAATTGACTCTGGTTCCGCAGTGTCAGTGATTCCACGGCGATGCACAAACAAAATATGCCCACAAAGTGGCATAACACTATATACCGCGAACCAAACCAGAATTCAAACTTTTGGAACTCAAAACATAGAAATTGACTTCGGTTTAAGGAAGACATTTACCTGGGACTTCACCATTGCTGACATTAAAATTGCAATAGTGGGTGCAGACTTCTTATCCAATTTCAATTTACTTATCGATTTTAAACGGAAACAAAACATTCAAATGGAAACAGGGAAAACAACTTCAGGCGTGACAATCAAGTCCAAAATCTTTAATGTATTCACAATACAGATACACAGCCCCTACCGGGAGTTACTGGAAAAATTCGTTTCAAGTGGACCCAAATCACATCACAATGAAATGTCAACAGTAAACACTAAGGTGGAACATCATATCATCACAACAGGACCATTGGTCACAGAGAAACCTCGTCAGCTCACAGGAGAGAAGCTTGCAGCCGCAAAAAGTCAATTTGACGAGTTGCTACAGCGAGGCATCATTCGCCCGTCTTCCAGTCCTTGGGCAAGCCCACTTCATCTCGTCCAAAAGAAAGAAGGCAGCTGGCGAGCCTGTGGGGACTATAGAAAATTAAACGCGCAAACAGTTGCGGATCGGTATCCAATTGCCCACTTACATGATGTTGCGGAACATATGAATGGCAAGACAATTTTTTCCACATTGGACCTAAATAGAGCCTACTATCAAATTCCCATGGCGGACGCGGACATACCAAAGACAGCTATCTGCACTCCTTTCGGGCTATTTGAATTTTTAGCCGTGCCATTCGGACTCAAAAACGCCACACAGACATTCCAACGTCACATGGATAATGTGTTTCGCGGATTTGATTTTGTATTTTGCTACATAGATGACATTCTCATCATGTTCGAAACTCCAGGTAAACACCGTGAACATCTTGAACTGGTATTCGAACGACTCAAACTACATCGCCTCACAATAAATATAAACAAATGCACATTCGGTGCCAACGAAGTCCAATATCTGGGCATGACGATCAACGCACACGGCTGTAAACCTCCACAGGAACGAGTCGAAAGCATCAAAACATACCCAAAACCGAAAACAATTGCAGACCTGCGGCGGTTCCTGGGTATAATAAATTACTACCGTCGTTTCATTAAAAATGCTGCCCAGTTGCAAGCCCCACTCACAGCTTTTCTTTGCGGAGCACACAAAAATGACAAACGTGAAATCGAGTGGACAACAGATTCAGAGACAGCATTCACGAAGGCAGCCCAACTAGCACACCCCATAAGCAATGTGCCTTTATCTCTCACCACGGATGCATCTGACCACGCTGTTGGAGCAGCTTTAGAACAGCAAGTAAACGGTTCCTGGTAACCAATCGAATTCTTTTCCCGAAAACTTACCGAAACGGAAAAGAACTACAGCACGTATGACAGGGAACTGTTAGCAATACATGAATCAATACGGTTCTTTCGTCACATATTAGACGCACGACCGTTCGTTATTAAAACAGACCACAAGCCGTTAGTTTATGCGTTTTCACAAAAACTCGATAAAGCTTCGCCGAAGCAGCTACGACATTTAAATTATATCTCACAATTCAGCACACAAATCGTACACATATCTGGAGACGACAACACAGTTGCTGACGCTATGTCAAGGGTATGGGGAATCCACATGCCAACGTGTCTGGACTCCGAAGAACTGGAAAAGCATCAGAGCAGCAATGAAGAACTTAAAGAAATATTAAAGGGAAAAACTTCATTACAGCTGCAAAAGCTTTCAATGGACAACAAAACAATATACTGTGACGTCTCAAAAGGAATCATCAGACCCTATGTACCGAAAACCTTGCGACATCGTGCATTCACAACAATACATAATCTGGCACATCCTGGGATCAGAACAACGGTCCACATGATCAAACAAAAGTTCGTGTGGCCTGACATAAACAGGAACACAACCGAGTGGGCACGAAACTGCAAAGATTGTCAACGGGCCAAGGTCCAACGACACACAAAAAATGCACCTCTCAGCATTAACGTCCCGAACAATCGTTTCGAGCATGTCAATCTCGACATTATCGTAATGCCAACCACGCCTGATGGTTATCGTTACTGTTTAACCATGATAGACCGCTACACACGATGGGCAGAGGTGGTCCCTTTAAAAAACATGACTGCTGTAACAGTCGCTCGAGCATTGTATGCAAATTGGATTGCGCGTTTTGGTTCCCCGGCAGTGATTACAACTGATCAGGGAACACAATTTGAGTCATCACTGTTTCGTGCCATAACGAATCTCATAGGAGCAAATAGAATGCGCACGACGGCATACCATCCAGCATCTAATGGCTTAATCGAACGATGGCATCGTACCTTCAAAGCCGCACTAATGTGTCAGCCAGCAACACCATGGGTGGAGCTGTTGCCGACCGTCTTGCTAGGATTAAGGACGGCCTTCAAGCCAGATCTCGGTGCGTCCTCCACGGAACTCCTATATGGAACAACCCTAGGTATTCCAGGAGAATTTTTGCCAACGTACAAGATCATATGGAACCCGGTGAGTTCACGACAAAACTACGACAACACATGCAAAACATGCGACCTACGCCAACAGCACATCATATTAAACAGACACTGTTCAAGCATGACGATCTCGCAACCTGCAGTCACGTATTCTTAAGGAAAGATTTCGTGCGATAGCCTTTGGAACCTCCATACACTGGACCGCATCAAGTCATCCACAGACCAACAGAAAGGACATTCGTGATCAGGCTAAACGATCAGCCAACAACACCTGATACAACACCCAACGACGGCATCAAACGAGCTACAACCCTCAACAACGGAATCCAACGAGCTACAACAATCAACGACGGTATCCAACGAGCCACAACAATCAACGACGGCATCCAATGAATTACAACCACAGGGAGAGATTAACTCACCTCACCTTTGGCATTGGCAAATTCCCATCATAACCTACAGCAAGAAAACTCCGACGACGCTACCTAAGCCAGCGGAAACCTTAAGCAGCATCAACAAACGAATCGTGACAACTGCCGCCATATCAAGTGACAGTATCACTAAGGAGGGGGTACTGTGGCAACACAATGACAGCTGGCAAAGTGCAAAAGGCGAACACTTGAAAACCACGGCGCTGATATAGAAAAGCAGTGCAGTCTCCAGTCAGCTGACACGAACGAGTTAAGAACCGCCATTGCTGTGTAATTAGTTTTAAGTGAAATGATATATTTTGTGTGTGTAAACGGACGGTGTTTAATTCGGCGCTGTTCAAGACACTACACATTCTTCATTAATTCAACTTTCTATTATTATTTAAAGTCTTTTTCATTTTTCTTTAATACTGTAAATTTTCGAAAAATTTCAGATCTGCAAATTAAAATTTCGGACATGGGAACACTGATTTAGTGCATCCCATCTGTATATTACATTACCGAATGCAATCGAACTTGGCGTAGCGAGCAGCTGATTCGAGTACCGTTGCGGCACGAAAGAGGAGGAAGAAAGGAAAGATTTTGACGGATGAGGAGTCCACGGGAGATCTTGGTTCGGCTTTTTATCATGTCGTAGGGTGTTCAAAGTGTCAGGCTAAGCCCGGTCTCACACACACACTCAACTACGCAATGACTAGTGAGAGGCACGGCAGTGATCAACAAAGTATTTCAAAGATTATTCTTGTGTAATCATTAACCTTAACATACATTTATATTTTCGGCAAGACTGAATTACTTTCTTTTCTATTATTTCATATCTTCGGGCCTATTTAATGATCAAAACCTACTCTCATCCTGACATTTCAGAAGTGGGATCATTCTGCTCGAAAATTGTGAAATATCGTGTATCATAATACGTGACGCATATAATGTCCGATATGGACAATTTTCGCGATTGATCCGTGAAGGAATTACGTGAAAAGTTCCGCGTATATGGATTGGCGTCGTCGGGAAATAAGTTTGATCTTGTTCAACGCCTTGTCGATAACGCGAAATCCAACGCGAGTACAAGTGAGACGGACGATACTCTTATCGAGAGAGTTCGGGAGTTGGAGCAAACAGCACGACAGCTGTTGGCACAAAACTCGACAGTGGAAAACGCACACGAAGCTGTGCATGTGTCACATAGCGCTTCTACTCCGATAATCCGTCCATCTCACAGCCAGTGGTGGCGCTGCCATTGCATGTACACCGTCTACGTATATTTTACCACCACCGCTTACAACTCAGCCGTCTACGTATACAACAGCTCCGACTGTGACATCACCGATTTCAAATGCCACGATTCCGGCCTCTACACAAGTGAAATATGCCGCCGCTCCTGTCAGTTTTTATTAGTCTCAAATACCACCGCCATCATTTGAATATTCGAGTCCGCCGCATACAGGAACATATATCGCTAGTGTTCGAGACGTGATTGAAGTGTTGCCGGACTTTAACCCTTTCGCGGAGTGGTCATTGAAATCGAAGCAATTCGTTAATCGCGTATCGCAGCTTAAAAACGCGTACGGTTGGAGCGAAAAGGTTGTATTGTTGGCGATATACTCTAAATTAAAAGGGCCAGCGAAAACGTGGATAGACAGTTCACCTTTTTAGGGTTTTGTACTAAAATACAAAACCCTGTTGCAATCACGACCTGTGTCCGTCTGTCCGTCCGTCTTTTTCTCCGAAACCATAGAAGCTACAGCAATGAAACTTTGTGGACAGGTCAGAAGGGATGACTTCTTGAAAGTTCAATGGTGGGATAATTTTTCAAAGGGGTTTAACGGGGGATCTCCCCAAATAGGGAGGTGACCCTTCAAAAAAAAATTTCACTATTGGTAGTCGAGTAGGGTGTCATTGGAAAGGTCTTAATGAGATTCCATAAAACTACTACTTTTTATAAGATTGATCTTTTCTAAAATTTTCATAAAGATCGAATGGTATTTAACGAAGTCATAGTGGTTTGAATTTTCTGTATTCTTCTTCTTCTTTGTAGCACTACAGCCCCTCTCGGGCCTTCGCTTAGAGATAGTTAGAGTATCTCATTTTCATGACCGTATTGATTTGTTCGGAAGTTGGTTTGGTCAGATCATGCTCCTGTGTGCCTGCTCAGCTATGATATGATCTGATTAAATCAGTACATATCACCACTGAGTGAACACTCATAGTCGGTCCGAAAAATCCCCTGAACTAAATCACGTTGCTCCCAACGAGATTTGAACCTGGGACCTTCGGCTTATGGTTTTATGCTCTAACAACTAGACCACACAGACTACGAATTTTCTGTATTACTATGGAACAATATGCGCTTTTTACCGACTTAGAACCTACAGGTTTGCTAGGATTTGCATGGAAATTTCAGGAATGATAGGTATCATGAATATCTTTGAGAATCAGTTCAGTTAGTGGTATCAGTAATCGTGACACAAAATAGTGGCTGTTTTAAAAGCGAAGATTGTACAATTTTGAGTTATTTTTCCCCAACTTCAACGTTTAAGGTGCATGCTTTGAACACTTGATTCAATTTAATGAATCACTGAAGATGAGTACCTACAATTAATACTCATAGGTGAAACAAGTCAAAGAGGCAGGAGAGAGCTCCTAGCAAAAGGGTTTTGTAACCATGCTAGGATTCGAAAAAAATAGGGCATGAATCGATGATTACAGTACAGGGAAGTGGCTCCTGATATGAGTATCAAATGAAAGTTCTTTATGGGAGCATTTCCAAACAGTTCTTAAACTGATAGTTTTTGCTTCAATGGGGGCACAGAGGGGCAATACATGAAAAATGAGCTTTCTCCCTCGCGAATGGACACCTGTGATCTGAAAAAATATCAAGGGAGATATTTATGGGTGTAGCAATAACAAATACCTATGAAGTCAAAATTCGTTCAACTTTGTTAATAATAGTATGATCCTCGAATTTCACATTTTCTCCAATAAAATCGTCTTTGACATGTTTCTTAATTTTATTCGTTGCTGGTTACTGCATTCTGTGATTTGAGTACAAAACCCTTCTGACACGAGCGTAGGTCTGTCTACCCAACTTGTTTTAATTCCCGAACTCGTGTCGAAATTTTTGACGGATTTGTCGGTAGCAACTAATGTCGCTGATATACACATCAAAATCGTGGAAACTAAATGGAGTTCGTTCGAAACACTTGAACAGTACTACTATAAAGTACTATCGTTGGGTAGAAAGGCTCAGTTACCCGATCAGGCGATTATTAAATATTTTATTCGTGGTTGTGTTGATACGGATTTCTCATGCATTGCATCTACTCAACCGTATGTATATTGTCATGAGCTGCTGGCGGCAGTCCGACAGTACACTAATTATAGTGAATCGGAACATGTCATATCGAGAAAGGCACGAAATACTGATTCTCGTTTCGCAAATACGAAAATTGAAATGTCGTCTCCGCCGCTGAAGAAACAAGAAAAAAATGGAAAACCGCTTTGTTTTAATTGTTTCAATCCTGGACACATTTCCATTCGATGTCCGCTTCCACAACATCGAGAGCGATGCACCGTTTGCCTCCGCACTAATCATAAAACGAGTGAATGTCCAGAACGAAATAAGCAACCGCTGCCAAATACGAAAACGTTTGAATTCAAATTAAAGCCTCCGAGTGTGAACCACCCGAAATAAATAAAGTCGTCAAAATTAATGGATACGAAGTTTCTACATTTGTAGACACTGGTAGCAACCGAACATTGATTGGAGTCATTCGCACTGAAAATTGAAAGTGTTGACTCTTGTGACGTATCAATAAATGGATTTGCCGGAGGTAACTACCGATGCAAAAATAAAATTAATATCGACATCGAAATCGATGGCAAATTGTTCGAAGTTGACGCTCTTGTGATTTGCGATCACCACCTGGAATACGACATTTTATTGGGACGTGATGTTCTGTGCTGCCGAAGAAATTGTTTGGTGGTTCGTGGAGAAAAATGTTGGATAGAGAACGAAAACAATCTAAACGTGGGCACATCATTAACGAACGACGAACGTCATAAATTCGAGCATGTCTTGACGAAATTTTGGTCAAGATTTGCAACGGATATTTCTGGATTGGGGAAATGTTCTAATTATCAAATCATCACCTTGCTTAAAACCGATTAACCCGGTGCATTAAAACCCTTCCGTATGCAAAAAGACAGATTGTCGACAAATTGATCGCTGAGCTTTTGGATGCGAATATTATACGGCCGTCCGATTCTGCATACTCCTCTCCTATCGTTTTGATCTACAAGAAAAATGGAGAGAGCCGTTTATGCGTTGATTACCGACAACTGAATAGCGTTATTTCAATTTATGCAGCTGTCTGGACATAAATATTTTACGGTTCTGGATTTGAGGATGGGATACTATCAAATAGAAATGGCTGAGGAATCAAAACAATACACCGCATTCGTGACGCATAATGGGGCATTATGAATATAACAGAATGCGTTAATGCGTCTGGAGTCTTTCAAAATCTTGTAAATAATATTCTTTCTCGAATGAACTCTGGAGAAGCAACAGCATATCTAGACGACATAATTCTACCAAGTAAGGATGTGGATGGTGGTTTAAATTCACTTGGAAAATTTTTCGAACTCTTGGAGACCTACGGACTGACGCTGCGGATAGATAAATGCAAATTTCTGACCAAGAAAATAGATTATCTGGGACACGTTGTGAACGAAGACGGAATTCGACGTGGGAAGGAAAAAGTTGCTGCTATTACGAATGTCAAACCGCCAACCAACATCACCGAAGTGAGGAGATTCTTAGGTCTCACCGGGTTTTTTTCGAAAGTTTGTGTAGGATTATTCGTTAATGGTAAAACCATTGACGCAGTTGTTGCGACAATCGGAAGATGCCAGCAAGTCGTTTGTATGGGGCGACGAGCAGCGAAATTCGTTCGAACAACTTATGAATATCGATCGATTCCGAGTTTGTATTTTAGAAAAGCGCGTCCGAGTTGTAACGAATTGTTCCGCCATTGCTCGGGTGAAAACAAAAACCGAATGAAAACCAATAATTTCCAGGTGGATGCTGCGATTAATGGAATACGATCTCGAAATTGTACACCGAACGGGAAAACGACTCGCTCATGTCGACGCTCTCAGTCGTGCTCCTGATTTCGCAACCCTTGAAGCTACAGTCGCTGGGTCAGTTTTCGCGGTTTCAGCTGGTGGTGACGACTGGATATATACAATGCAGCTGAAGGGTGACCAACTTCGACACATTATAGCCGTTCTTAAGACTGAAGAAGAAGACGTACGCATGAAACAAATTAGAAAACGATTTCGAACTTAGCCAACACCGACTGCTCCGGAGTGCCTTAATCGATTAAATTTCGCATAGTGCAGAACTATCACGAAAATTATGGTCATTTCAGTTTCGACAAGACTAAAGAACGCCTCCGAAAATGCGAAAGTTTGTGAAAGACTATATCGCTGCGTGCATGAACTGTTCTTCTTATAAGTCGCGTTCGGGAAAACCAGAAGGGCGTTTATATTGTGATGAAATGCCGCCTTTACCGTTCCGACAATTGCATTTTGACCATTTAGGCCCTTTCAAACGTAGTAAAAAGGGGAACGTATACATTCTGGCAATATCCGACGCCTTTACTAAGTATATAGTGGTGAAAGCCGTGCGTAGTACCTCGACATAGCCAGTCTTAAATACGTTCATGGAATTGGCGAGTTATTTTGGTTTACCGTAGATTGTAGTATCCAATCGAGGTACCGCGGCTACCTCCCGAAAATCCGCTTAGTTTTGCAATTGCAGAATATTAAACATACTACGGTTGCGGTCCAAACTACTCTATCGTATTTAGCTACCACCGTTGAAAATGAGAATAATTGGGACGAACTCTTACCATCACTTCTGTGGGCTGTAAACTCACAAAAAACTCTACAACGTGTTTTAGCCCGAACTAAATCATCTTTGATTTTAAATTAACAGATGTAACAAGCAATGTACTTATCTTATTTCTACAAGACGCCGTTATATCGACAACCAAAAACAATGAAATTTATATCCGAACCAAACGCAATCAAGCCTTGGCGAACATTGCTAAAGAACGTCTACAATGGAAGAGTTGATTCGATCGCAAACATGCACCACTGAAGAAATACGTAGTTAACGACTTGGTGCTTATCGAAAATGATTTTCCATTTACCGGACAAAGCCGTAAGCTGGAGCAGAAGTTTAAAGGAGTCCTGGATAAGGGTTGCTTTGTAATCGAAGACATTAAAGGCTTACAAATATCTACCCGACCTTTCTGTTTTGTCTTCACGTCCGAAAAGATTCGACCCTGGCGTGCCACTCCTCCCGAAGTTGAAAATACTCATGACGAAGATGACTACGTAATCAAGGACGATCAGGATGCAGGATTGGCCGAGCTGTCAGGCTAAGCCCGGCCTCACACACACACACACTCAGCTACACGACGACTAGTGAGCCAACCACTAACCGTCGACCGCCGAAGACGTACCGTGTCGCTATATCGTTTGAGTGTTTCAAAGATTATTCTTGTATAATCATTAACCTTAATAAATATTTATACTCTCGGGAAGACCGAATTACTTTCTTTTCTTTTCTACATATCTTCGTGCCTATTTAATGATGAAGATCTTCTCTCATCCTGACAAAAGTGAATATAAATTTTTCATTGTTTAATCTTCTTTTTTGTATTTTGCTATTTCACTACCCCATTCTATAACCACATCGGTTTTAATATCGAAGTTTATCAAATATGCGTTAATGATTGCCAATTCGAATGCATACGATTTCAAATCGAAAAGTTGACGGAGTGGAAATAGGACGTGGTGCGGTGGTGGTCATTATCGTTGCCCAGAAAAAGTGCTCGGGAATGTGTATTTGGATGTAAAGAAAATGGAAGTGAAATTGCTAAGAGTCAGTCGCGTTATTCAGTTAAAAGAAGGAGAAAAAAAGGAAGGAAAAGCTAAGATCGTGTTTTAGAGATCAAGCCGTGTGCAATGTTAACATCGCACATCGCGTTTTAGTTAATACTTGTTGGCTAGTTGTAGCAAATCGATTGAAGGGTGAGGTTCCATAAAGGCAACTGCAGTGCTGTGAATCGTATGGTTTCAAGACAAAGCCAACTACAAACGTTTCTCGACCGCCTTCTATACGAGTGTGTGTAAAAGTTGACTGCCGTGCCGTCAGTATTGATTAGAATTGTTAAATTTGTTCTGTGAACATGGGCAGTGAATTAACAAAACAAAGCGCGAGTTCGCGACAGCACTTTAACAGCTGCGAGTGGGATTGAACAAGGTTTGAAATTATTTTTGTGTGCAATGGTCGTGATTGCCGGTAGCCAACCGTGAGCTGGGTGTGACGTATGTCGAGCGGAATATGCGGAAGTGCTCGGCGTTGTTTAGTTTATGGAGACCTATTTACCAATTCCAAAGAATTTCAATCGGTTGCCTCGTAGTGGCCGACCGTGCATACTGGCCGAACGCGAAAAAAGAAACGTTGTGCAGGCAGTTAAAAAGAATTCTCGAGTAACTGCTTCCCAAACTGTTACAAACATAAAAGACTCTTTTGGCAAGATTCTCCACGAAGATACCATACGAAAAATACTAAAGAGAGATGGATATCACTCACGCATAGCAGATAAGAAGCCATATCTTTCAGAAGTAAACAGGAAGAAACGTATGGATTTCGCAAAAAAAAATATATAGACAAGCCACCGGAGATTGGAACAGGTCCTATTCTCTGAGGAAAGCAAATTTAGCGTATTCGGCATTAAAGGAAGAAAGTTAGTGTGGCGGAAGAGCGGTACTGCCCTCGAAAAAGAAAATCTCGTACCAACTGTGAAACATGGCGAAGGTGGTGTAATGGTCTGGGGGTGTATGGTAGCAGAAGGAGTTGGCCAACTTGTGTTTCTAGAATCAACTATGGATCAATACGGTTACTTTAATATTTTGAAGGCAAATTTTAAGCAAAGGGTTCAGCAGTTAAGGCTTGGTGACGATTTTTGGTTCCAGTAAGATAGTGATCCCATGCACACAATGTGAAGCTTTGGTTGGTCTATAACACAAAACATCTACTGTGTACGCCGCCCCAATCCCCAGACCCCCATTGAGTAGGGGGACTTGTTTGAGCGCAGGATCCGTCAGCACAGCATAGCCTCGAAGGCAATGCTGTGAAACGTCATCGTCGATGAATGGGGCAAAATTACCAGGCAGGACAGAGCCAAATCGGTTTACTACATGCCACATGGGAGTTCAAGAGAAAATGTTATCCAACAATTTATTAAGCCGTGATATGTAATAAAATATTTGAATATTTCAAATGAATATTGACATGAACGGATATAATTTCTGGTTCGTTTAAGTGAGGATTTTTTGTTTTTATTTTGTAAAATCTAGTTTTGGAAGGAAAACCACAGGAAAAATTTACAGAAAAGATAGTTTCTTTAATGAATAAATTTTTTTGCTTAATATTTAAATGCACCATCTTTCTTTAGCATGAATTTCCTAATATGTTGCTTTCTTTTGATGTTGCACAGACGTTATTGTGTTAAATTCCAACGAAATTCCAGACAATTTTTTCACACATGATAAAATCAAATCAATTGTTTTTTATAAACTTTCAAATATAAGTCCCCTGGGCATGGTGCAGTCCAGCACAGAGTTATCAATAATATGGAGGACTACGTTTTATTGCAAAACGATCTTCATAAATAAGGTCGAATTTGAATATTTCTAAATGTCGCCGAATGAGATACTCTAACGAAGAATATCCTTTGTCGTTTCCTTTCTCCATTCTTGGAGAAATCCTGCATGAAAGTGTATGCATAAAGGATCTAGGTGTTATCTTAGACGACAAACTAAAGTTTGATCATCACATATCGTTTCTAAGGCATCATGCCTTACTGGCTTTATCCTTAGATCCTCTAATAACCTTCGCATTCCTTCTACTTCCACCTGTCTCTTCGTTTCCTTGGTTCTTAGTGTGTTAGAATATTGTTCGACAGTATGTGTTATTTTACAGATGCTGGTTGGACTACAAACTCTACATAGATCGCCTACTACCTTTACACATTCCTTCTTTAGAATCGCGAAGATTATTTCTAGATAAATGCTAAATTTTAAAATTGTACCATCGTTTGCTTCTGTATAATCTTTACTTACTTATTTCTCATGACATTTTCCGCGTCCCTTTTACGTGAACAAACTTGCTTTTGCTGTCCACTTGTGCGGTTATCACGTATACATAATAGCATGCGTCTTGATCCTCTGCTTAATTCTTTTCATATTTTTAAAACTAATCTCAAACATTTGCTCTCTAATCATTTTTTAAGATTGATTAATAATTTTTACTTGTTTTATAGTGCTTTAAAATTTGATATTTACGATTGATTATTTCATCTAATCTGTAGCTTGATTAATTATGTAGTAATCGAGCTGTCACATAAGCAAACTGCTCTAAAACCTTCCTAACCTTTATCCGAAATTTTAATTGCAGATTTAAAAAGAAAAAAAAACATTTTGAGAAATTTAATATCAATCTTTGTTTCAAAACACGCTTATTTATAACTGTTTGGCGTGGGTATAAGAAGAAATGACTACTAAATTATAACTTCGGCCTTTTCATTTCGTTCTACCTGACTGGGCATCGATGGTAAGCTCTTCCACTAAAATGGGTTAGCCATCGGGCGCGCTCTTCCTTTTCTTTTGTTAACAGGGGCTCTTGCCGGGTAGAGTGGCCTTCCGCTCGCGAGCCCATTTATGACATAGGGTTATGTGATTTCATTGCATAACTTTCTTTTTTCTTTTTTTAGCACTACAGCCCCTCTCGGACCTTCGCTTAGAGATAGTTAGAGTGACTCATTTTCATGACCGTTTTCATTTTTTCGAAAGTTGGTTAGGTCAGTACCGTGCTCCCGTGTGTCTGCTCAGCTACGATATGATCTGATTAAATCAGTTTATATCACCTCTGAGTGAATACTCGTAGTCTGTCCGAAAAATTCCCTGAACTAAATCACGTTGTTCACCAACGAGATTCATTGCATAACGCTATGGCATCAATCGGATACGTTTGTACTCCTCATTTGAGGGTAAAGGTCATGCAAAGTACTTTTGTATGAGTTTTTCACTCAAATGGGAAATACATTCGTGGAATTTTTTTGTAGTGGGTCCTTGTGCTGGGGAAAAAGACCCACCACGCGTCCCCAGACAAGGCCAATCTCGGCGGATCTCAACATCCTCTTTCGCCGAGGCAGCAGACCATCGCTGCAGTCCTTTACAGACATTTATATCTATCCATTCCACTACAAAATGGCGCCCAACGTGGGGGCCGAAAAGCCCGGCTGTATCAAAAGTCGTGAGCACGAGACAGTCCAACGTCTCTAGCTGACCCTACAAGGTGTCCAAATTTTTGGCGGGTAGGTAACCCCTAAGGGATATTGCACTAATCGTGCCCCAGCGATTAACAGCTTCCGAACGTGTGTTGTCCTTGGACATCAATATCGTTTTGACCTACTTTTGATTTATACATTAGTGGTTTACCACCATTGTATGACTAGCAAGGCCGAATGATATAAGAGTCCTTTCGTGTATTCGGAAGTTATTACCCAACATCACTTTTGCGGCGAATGCTGATCTGCACCCCAAACCAAGCGGTGCCTAAGTGTCTTCCATTACATGGATTTTGACTTTACTTAATTGGCTGTGTAGCTAGTCCGTGACTATCCATGATAAGACCCGCGCTACTTGCGGGTCACCCTGGGCAATGTAGTTGTATTTTGTGAAAACTTGCAAACGAGAGAACACTTCCGAACCCTGATTCTTATGGTGCCTCAAGAGAGTAGTCCCTGTAACGCGAAAAAAGAGCGTACCATTGGTGTCCTTGCCTGTAAAGGTGAAAACGAAACGGAAAGACCGAACTTGAATTCGATATCGATCTTGAGAATCCTAAAAATTATCATAGTTTGAAAATCTCTAGTATCTATTTATATACATACAGTTTTTTTATAGGATTGTTTTACAGTTCGCCACTTTCGGCCACTTCCTTACTGTAAATAACTATTCTTATTGTTTTTCTTATATCTTTACATTTAGCATTAGATTTCACGTAGTATTAAGTGTATTCATTTTCAGAAATGCTCACAAAAAGGACCCCAGAGAAGAGGAAGTTCAGGTCGGATGCGGGACTAACACTCTTGTGCTCCATCTGCCACGAAAACTTGGACGAGCCGACCAGGCAGAATTTTCCATGCGGACATAGGTTACATCAGCTGTGTCTAGCCCAACTACGGCAAACCTCGTCTACGTGCCCTCTCTATCGGCAGCCTCTGGAGCAGGCACCCATCGCGACAGAACGAAATCTGCCTCCCATCGTTAGTGGAGCAGTGACCAAAGGTGGACTCCCTCCACCAACCGCAATAGATACACGCGGTGATACCAGTGGAGCCAGAGTCTTACCAATAGGCAAGCCCAGTAACGAACCCCCATCTTCAACTTCGCCCGAAATGTCTCAGCTGCTGGTGGTCATGGAAACTATGGCCGCGAGTATGAAACAGATGAGACAACAACTACAACGACTGTCTGTTCCACAACCACCTACCCAGCCTTCTACCTCATCGGCAAGAGCGTATTACGCAGACAGCGCAGAGCCACTCTTAGCAGTAGCTGATAAGCCATTACTTCCTAGGCTCAGCGGAGTCATGAACACCATTGCCCCAAAGTACCGGCCCAGGGGAAGTGTCTCGACATCGCGACCGCACCAGCGGAATAATATGAGTGCCTGGAGCTGTGAGCAACAATTGTTCGAGCAGGCAGCTCAGGTCCGTGGTTCGTTGCCCTGGTATACTTGGGATTTACCAACATCAACCCAGCCGGAAGATCACCGAACGGGCAGGCCTGCTCGTCGCGAAGAGACCGCATCGGGACTGTCCAGCTATGAACGCAATCGTTCACCGTGTGCTGTCCCACCATCCAAGATAGCACATATAGTGCCTAGCTGGAAGTTAGTATTTACGAGCCAGGACGACCCTACGACCATCGGGGCGTTTCTGAGACGGGTCGAGAACATGGCTTTGTTGAACTGAGGAGGGAACATGAGAGCCGTCACACGCACTTGCAAGCGAGTGCCCGCGACAGCCCGCAGCACTCGCGAAAGACTCAGTAACGGAACGGTACTCCGTCCCGTCTACTGACAGTTGCACCACGACAAATTCCTCGCCAGTAAACCCACTAGAGTCAAACACCACGATACCTTTGCTAGTTCACGATGCAGCAGATGCCACATCTTCTCCGGAGGCCTCTCCAAGGACTGTGTTGAAGCAACCACCTCAGGTACTGCCTGAAGAACCCCGGCAGTTATAGACTCATGTATTGAAACTATACCATATTAGGTTCCAGGAGTATATTGCTTCACAAGAGAGGATTTTTGCCGCAGAAGAGGTCACCTCACGCCAGCACAAAACTAAGTGGTCAACTCGCCGTTGAGGAGCTTCTGCAGGGGAGTGCGCATCTGTCGCTGAGCCTTATACTTATTTAACATCTCGGAGGTTTCTGAGAATGAAACTTGACCTTACGCACCAATCAAAGTGTTGGGCAAAATCGCTGTTGCATTGATTGACACGGGTATCAGCTGCTTTGCCTCAAGCTTCGGCTCAAAGGTACTTTATCAAAACCCTACGGTGATAAAACCTTGGCGCGCTGAAATCAGTACAGCTGATGGCACCAAAAATCCTATCCAGGGTAGACATTCAGAGGTCAAACTAAGGATATTACGTTCTACGTTATCTTGTCACTGACTCAGAACGTGTACCTGGGCGTCGATTTTGTCCTTCAATTTGGTTTGGCCACCTACTTGTTCACAGACTCACCCTTAAATACTAGATGTGTCAACGAACTCGCTTCTGTACCCGACAGGCATGAATTAACACCTAACCAACGACAACATCTGGAAGCATCCATCGTTGCTTTTTCATCTTACGCTACCACACTGGTCTCACATGTCATCGATGTTGGTGATAGTCAGCCAATAAAGCAGAGACACTATGCCATCTCACCGGCCATGGAAATGCTAGTGTACGCAGAGTTGGACAGGATGCTCGAGTTGGTGGTTATAGAGGAGTCACAAAGTGCATGGTCCTCACCGGTAACCTTTGTGGTGAAGCCAGGTAAAGTCCGTCTTTGTGTAGATGCCCGGAAAGTCAATGCAGTGACCATTAAAGACGCTTACCCCCTTCCGCTCATCGATGGAATATCGGGGAGAGTGCCGAAAGCAAACTACATTACCAGTCTCAACCTAAAAGATGCATTTTGGCAAATTCCACTCGATGAGGGGTCGAGGGATAAAACCGCTTTCACAGTGCCTGGACGACCATTATACCAGTTCGTCACAATGCCTTTTTGCCTGTGTAACGCTCCGCAAACGATGGCCCGGCTGATGGACAAAGTAATTCCACCTCATCTGAAACATCAATTGTTCGTGTACCTATATGATCTTCTACTCATCACGGATACGTTTGACCAACATCTTCTACTGTTACAAGAAGTAGCCCTGCATATCAGTAAGGCGGGACTCACCATCAACGTCCAGAAAAGTAAGTTTGTTGTGAAAGAGGTCCGATATCTAGGACATGTCATCGGACATGGTACTATCAAAACGGAACCGGACAAAACTTGGGCGATTGTTGCGTTTCCCTTATCGAAAACCGTTAAGCAGCTACGACGTTTCCTTGGAGTGTGTGGTTGGTACCGAAGGTTCGTCGGCCATGCTCCGGAAAGGAAGTTCATTTGGACCGAGCTCAGTCAAAAGGCATTTGAAGAGCTGAAACAAGCCTTGACATCTGCTCCAGTCTTGCACAGCCCAGACTTTAAGAAGCCCTTCTCCATTCATTGTGACGCAAGTCAACATGGATTGGGAGCCGTGCTTGTGCAGTTGACCAGAGAGGGAAAGGAGGCTCCCATTGCTTTCATGTCCAATAAGCTGAAATCAGCCTATAGAAACTACACTGTATCCGAGCATGAATGTTTCGTAGCGGTGATGGCTGTAAAGAAATTCCGGGCGTACATCGAAGGCCACCAGTTCGAAATCATTACAGACCACGCTTCGCTACAATTTCTGATGAACCAAGAGGACCTACATGGACGTCTGGCCCGATGGGCTCTTAAACTGCAAGGGTTCAAGTTTTCCATCAAACACCGGAAAGGGACTCAGAGCATCGTGCCCGATACTCTTTCGTGAATGGTTACACCCGAGAGAACCGAATTGGTAATGAATGACGATGACCTCATTGAAATAGACTTAGACAGCCCACATTTTGATTCAGACAGCTACAAAGAGTCGAGGCAAACCATCGTAACCCAACAAACACAGTTGCCTGATTTGAAGGTGATAGATGGCTATGTTTATCGTCGAAATGAATACACCACCGGTGATCCATGGCAGGAAGAAGAGTCCTGGAAACTCTAGGTACCGGAGGAAATGACTCAGTATCTGATCCTCCGCGCACACGAACATCCTTTAAGTGCCCACGGGGGTTATGGTCGGACGCTTCGGCGACTTAAGAAGTCCTTCTTTTGGCCTAAAATGTCATCTCAGGTCAAAGACTACGTGAGCGCCTGTGAGACCTTTAAAGGCACTAAAGCGCCCAACCAGCCTCTTCGACCTTCTATGGGTCAACTCAACGTTCCGGAGCGCGTATTCTAAGTCTGTATATAGATCTACTCAGTGCATATCCTCGTTCTTCTATGGGACACATCGGAGCTATCGTTGTGTTGGACCAGCTCTCGAAATTACCACTGGTGAAACCTATTCGTAAATTCACGACTCCATCCATCGTAAAATTTTTAAAAAAGTCTATCATTCCACGTGTTCGGGATACCAGAAAGCGTGTACTTGGACAACGGAGTACAGTTCCGATCTCGGAAGTTTAAAGGTCTACTCGAAGAGTACGGTGACGAACACCAACTGACACCCATATACTCTCCTCAGTCTAACGCATCTGATCGTTTGGATCACACACTGTTAGCCGCGATCCATTCTTATGTCCATCTAAATCAGAAGGATTGGGACCGCAGATTGTCCGCCATCACTTGCCCTCTGCGGTCGTGTACTCAACTTCTCAGAAATGCAGTCGCCAGCAACGAATAAAGTCAAGCACGTTTCAAAGAGAATCCATTGTTTTTCTATTTTCAACGGGTGCCATTTTGTTCCACGCCAACAAAAATCACTCAATTCATGAACTCCTAAAAATATTATGTTATTACCCTTATTTGAAAATTTCAAGAAGATCAAATCAAAACTGCAGTGACTGATTCGGTGGAGAGTCCGAAAATACCAAAATCATGTGTTATTGTGGTGGTAATTAGAGAAATTACAAATGGCTATAACTTTCGTATATTTCATTCGATTTTCATCAAACTTAAATAGTTTAAGAACCTTTTGTAGGGCTGCTTAAATATCGAATTTCGTTTAGTTTCAAGGGTGCATATGCGATTTTATTGAAATTCAAATATCATACTTTTATTAACAAAGTTGAGCGAATTTCGACTTCTAAGGTATTTGTTGTTGTAATCATAAACACCTCCACCCTTAATTTTTTTCAGATTTTTCAGACCACAGGTGAACAATCGCAAGGGGGGACACAAATTTTTCGTGTATTTCCCCTCCCTGTGCGCCCCTCGAAGCAAACTTTGCCAAACTGTTTTGAAAAGTTCTCATCAAAACCTTTCATTTGATACCCATATCGGCTACCTTTGATGGAATTTTTGTAGTTGAACTTTGAAGAGAGCACCACTTTACGCCTACGTACAAAATTTGATGTTTCTAGCTTAAGTAGTTTCCGAGAAAAACTGCTATGATACACGGACGGACAGACAGCCGGACAGATAGGACGCGATTTTAGTAGGGTTTTTTAAAATTATTTTACAAAACCCTAAAAAATTAACAAGGGTTAGGCAGGGTTACCAGACGTCCCGGATTTTCGGGACATGTCCCGGATTCGAGCTTCCGTCCCAGAGTCCCGGATTTTTTTCAAAAATCATCAAATTGTCCCGGATTCCGAAAAACCTGATTTTTTTCTAAAGAAAAAAAAATTTTTTTGTAAGCGAGAAACGTGCTGCAATACTACGACATCTGTCGTGATTACATTCAATTCAAATGCGTGTGACAGTGAAAGCCTCGATTTGTTTCAAATATTAGCGCGCGCAAAATTCATTCAGGTAGGTACAATATTATTATGTTTTCATCATCGACATATAGAAATGGACTACTATTGTGCTACTGCGCATCCATCCCGCAATGAAGAGAGGGCGATATCCCATAGGCGGATTCTCATTGGTTTGACAGGAACGTATATATGCATCTCTCCTTCTCTTTCCACAAGCGTGATTGTCGCGCAGCCCACGCTAGCAGTCCATTTATACATGTCGATGGTTTTCATTGTCGGCTGTTGTCTTGTCAGCTGTCGAGCTGTCCTTTCACAGAAGTATTTAATTATTAGCATTGTTCTCTTGACACGTCAAGGCATGTGAATTGCAAATATACATTTGTATTTTTTTAACATGCCAAAACGAAAAAGTACATTCAGCGACGAGCTTGCAAAGAAATTTACTTGCTTCAGTAAAGTGTCGTCAGACAATACAAGAGCCCATTGCAATTTGTGTGTCATGAGTATTTCGATTGGTAGTGGTGGTTTGTGCCAGTTTTTTTTACAATTCTACGTCTTTATTTTTTACTTTTAAATTCTATTTTTTTATAATCTGTTTTTGGAGATGAAAAAAAGGATTGTCTTTCCGTAACTTTTTTGGTTGATTAGGCTACTTTTGCAATATGAAAAAAATTTATGGTTGACTTATACGACATTAATATTTTGATTGATGAGGGCGATAAATTAATATTATTTCGGTGTTTAGGCGCCAAGTTACGGGTCTAGGACGTACATTACATGTTTTAAGATATCGAGCTTTCGTTTAAGACAAAAATTAAAAAAATGATTTTTTTGATCTTGTGCACGGTATTTTCCCCTTAACTCGAAAAATCATGAAGTTCGGAAAATAAAACTGTAATGAGTATTGTTTTTTTTTTTGTTTTGAATAGGGGCCAACGATTTAGAGAATCATGTCAAAAGTGATAAACACCGCAAGCAGCATCCACGTCAAAATCGATGTCTAATTTTCTTATACCAAAATCCACTCCATTGGATAAGAAAATATGCGCTGCTGAAGGAGCTCTAGCATACCATACTGTGAGGCACCATCACAGTTTTCTTTCTCAAGATTGCACAGCTGCTTTGTTACGTGAATTTTTTCATGATTCGTCAATCGCAACAAAAATATCGTGTGCCAGAACGAAGACTGAAGCCATCGTATGCAAAGTCATTTCACCTCACGTACAAGACATTATTAACCAGGATCTCCAGAAAGTTCCCTTCATCGGTATAAGCACGGATGGCAGTAATCATGCACTTCATAAACTATTTCCTATAGTCGTCCAATACTTTGATTACCCGAAGAATGGAATTCAAGTCAAAATGCTAGATCTGTAAGAGACAACAAATGAAAAAGCAGCCACTATTGCGACACTTCTTGAAGATACACTTCGCCAGCTCATGATTGAAAAGAAATTGACGGCTTTTTCTGCTGACAATACCAACTCGAATTTTGGGGGTCTGCATCGGAGAGGAGAAAATAAAATCCATGCTCTTTTGTAGGAGAACATCAATTCCAATGTCCTCGGAGTTGGATGTTCGGTGCACATTCTTCACAACAGCGTTCAACATGGTCTTGGAAGATTTGTGTTATTTGACATAGACACTTTGGCCTTCAAAATTTATCAGTATTTTTCTATTTATACTGTTCGCACGGAAGAGTTGAAAGAGTTTTACGAATTTGTTGAAGTGTCTTTCAGAGAGATTTTGTATCACAGCAAGATCCGGTGGCTGAGTTTACTGCCAGTTGTACATCGTATTCTACAAATGTTCCCTGCTTTGAAGGCTTATTTTCTATCTCAAAAAAAACCGCCAGCAGTTCTTGAAGCGTTTTTCAGACATGATTTCGCAGAATGCTATCTTTTATTTGTTCATTCATTAATGTCAGTTTTCGACGATAATGTGAAGAAGTCACAGAAAAAGGATATCAGCGTCATTGAAATTTTGAGCATCGTGGATGATTTAGCTCAAGCATTGAGGGATCGAATTGAAGCGAAATTTTTTCCACTTGGCGTCAAGTCAATTCTTTCGAAATCGCGCTCAGAAAAAAAGGACAGAGAATGTGACGATTTCACAGCAAGAGTTTTGATGGTTTATGTGGAGACGGAGGAGTATCTGCTGAAATGGACGGCCTTTCTTGCTGAATTTCGAGTATTTAATTTTTTTTGCATTCATTAAATTTTTGTTGAACAGTTATAAAACATTTTCCAAATCATTTCAGATATTCAAGTGGATGGATTTTCAACGCGATGTTCCATTCACCTTCGATTGCATTGAGAAGCCCGTGCTGTATTTGCAAGAGAAAGGAGTGGTTTTTAATGAATCAAAACTTTTTGACCAGGCTATGAATCTTGTGAGATACATTCAAAAGAAGCAGAAAAATAACGACCTTTATTTCAGAGAATCTTGTAACGACAAGATGTGCCAATTCTTTCACGCAAACGATTTTTTTTCTCCGTTCCCGGGCACAATGCCAATTGCGAAAGAATTTTTTCGTTGATAAAATCCCAATGGACTGATGAACGCAACCGACTCTTGGTGAAAACAATTCGCGACATCTTGATGATTATATTCAATTTTACCGAGATGGACTGCAAACAATTTTACAAATATCTTCTTCAGCCCGAAAATTCAAAAATCATTCATAACATTCGTGACTCTAATAAATATTGTTAATCAACCTGACTCGTGAATGGCTATTTAAATTTGTCAATAAATTAGATTAATTAAAATGTGTAAAAATAAATGAACAAACTTGTTGCAATAATAAAGTCTTTTTTCTTTCGACCCCTGCCTCATTTCAAATAATATAATAATCTCAGATAATAAGCTTCTAGATCTCTTACAAATACAAGTTCCCCAACACACTAATATATGTACATCAGGGTCTACAGTATCTACGTATAATCCAGATACATGTTTTTCCTCTTATGTAAGCAATTTTAATCAATAACGATGACACGATGAAACAAGATGTAGACCTTTTTTTAGCTCTTTTAAAAGTGTCCCGGGTTTTGAACCGACCAATCTGGTAACCCTGGGGTTAGGCCATTAGGCTCAGACCAGGCTATACGCAGATATTGATGAGGTGTTACGAGACTTCATAATCAGTAAAAGCGCAAGCCTGTGCTTTGGGCTTAGCAAAATCCGTGCGCCAGAATAAGACAAAGAACAATACCATATGAGTCAACTCCAGAGCCCATTACATACGAGCCTCATGGAATTGCTGAGATCTTGGAACAGAAAAAGTAAGCAAATGTGGCCACTGTCTAAAGAGAATACGCCCAACCTGAAAAGCTAGATCCAAAAAGGGCTAATCAGCCCTTATCATCTAAGAGGCTAGCTCAAGAGAAAATATGCTACACTGCCTGGAGTGTTAGATCCGGAAAACAAGACTTGGAACACATGAATGTTGGATTAGATCTTTGTGTGCTTGATAAACTGACTGGCTCTGTACAAAGATCAGCGCCTATAATAGAAGCAACAAGTTGGGTAAACAGACCTACGCTCATGTCAGAAGGGTTTTGTATTCAATTTTCAAAATGCAGTCACCAGATTGAATAAAGTCAAGAACATGTCAATGACGATTTTATTGGAGAAAATATGAAATTCGAAGATCATACTATTATTAGCAAAGTTGAACGAATTTAGACTTTTGAGGTTTTGTTATTGTTATACTCATAAATATCTCCCTTGATAATTATTTCAGATGTCCATTCGTGAGGGAGGAAACCACATTTTTCATGTATTTCCCCCCCTGTGCCCCACTGAAGCAGAAACTGACAGTTTAAGAACTGTTTTGAAAAGCTCCCATGAAAACTTTCATTTCATACTCATATCGGCTACGTTTGATGAATTTCTTTTTCACGGGCCACTCTCCTGTACTGTTGTCATCGATTCATGGCCATTTTTTCGAATCCTAGAGTTGTTACAAAGCCCTTTTACTAGGAGCTCTCTCCCGCCTCCTTGACTTGTTTCACTTATGAGTAATAATTGTAGGTACTCATCTTCAGTCATTCATTAAATTGAATCAAGTGTTCAAAGCATGGACCTTGAACGTTGAAGTTGGGAAAAAATAACTCAAAATTATTCAATCTTCGCATTTAAAACAGCCACCATTTTGTTTTACGATTACTGATACCAATAGCTGAACCGATTCTCAAAGATATACATGACACCTATCATTCCTGAAATTTTCATGCAAATCCTAGCAAAACTGTAGTGGCTGAGTCGGTAAAAAGCGCATATTGTTCCATAGCCATATGTTGCCATAGTAATACATGCAGCGCATATTGTTCCATAGTAATACAGGAAAATTCAAACCGCTATAACTTCGCTAAATATAATTCAATCTTTATGAAACTTGCAGCGTAAATCAATCTTATAAATAGTCATCGAATTTAAGGGTACCCTTAAGATTTTATTCAAGAAAACATAAAATCGATAAATCATACTATTACTAACAAAGTTGAGTGAATTGCGACTTCTCACGTATTTGTTGTTGTTGTACTCACCAAGGCCTACATTCCTGATTTTTTTCAGATTTTTCGGATCACAGGTGTCCAATCGCGAGGGGGGGGGACACAAATTTTTCGTGTATTTCCCCTCCCTGTGCGCCCCTCGAAGCAAACTTTGCCAAACTAAGACCTGTTTTATAAAGCTCTCATCAAGACCTTTCATTTGATACCCATATCGGCTACCTTCAATGAAATTTTTTTTTCGGGGGGTCACTCCCCTACATGGGGAGACCCCCCTTAAATACCTTATAAAATTTTTTAGCAATTGAACTTTGAAGAGATCACCACTTTACACCCACATACAAAATTTGATGTTTCTAGCTTAAGTAGTTTCCGAGAAAAACGGCTGTGACACACGGACGGACGGACGGACAGACAGACGGACAGACAGGACGCGATTTTAGAAGGGTTTTGTAAAATTATTTTACAAAACCCTAAAAATGGGCGAAAGAATCACCGGAACTGAAACTCAAGTGCAATTATTAAATTGAAATTATTGGCCGCGCACATAAGACGCGGATCAATATCAATCAAACTGCTAAAGGCAGGATAAAATTGAGACCATTCTATATAGTTTAATGAATCGATTTTATTTACGCGGAATATTATTACGACTATAGTCACTTTATTTAGTTATATCATCGGCAGAACATCTAACCCTTAGTTACAAGAGTAAGTAGTACGAGCGCTGTCTTCAACTATAGCTCAACTAATGAATTGCTCCTTCCCATGGAAAACTACAATATTACGCTGCAGTATTACTAAACTATCTCCTCACGCAATCCAATCAACACTCATTACGATCAATCCACACAGACGGTCTAAATTTAGACAAGAGATCGCGTTATTTATCTTGTATCCACATATTAATTATTGCCCATTTCAATTGTCTCAATTATTTATCGTGCTAAAAGCCATCAACAATTCCCCATGACAATAAACTCTGAACGAATGGCCTCAGACCGCAGAAAGACGTCTTTGGATACAGCTAATTGCGGCTCGCAGAAGAAACGCCATCCGCGCCATATGCAAAAAGTATAACCACCTCAATTACATTAAATTGCGGCAACGAGTCTGTAACTCAACAATTCAATTGATTTGCATGGAGAAAATGATCCAAGTCGGAGTGATCTTTGCACTTCAAACTGATCGCGCGGCTCAAGGCCTTAAGAATTTACAGCAAAATGTAAACGTAAACTATCTGTTCTGTATTTAAATTTGATACTTGTGCAATATGCACAAGCATATGGAGATCATGCTCTGTTTATTCTTCTTATATGGGGGTGGGTGTTAAAACTATTTAAAATTCCATGTCGACATACAATTCGTTCGACAGGTGTGGCAGACAGCGTGGGTGTTTCCGAGAAAGATAAAGAGTTAGATGAAAATTCATTAGATGAACAAACATTCTGGATGGGATTACGAGTAATTAAGATTTGATGTATATTCAGTAAATACGTTGGAAGTGTTCAATGTCTTCAGCTGATGTTAGCGATTTTTTAGGTCGATCAAGCATTTCACAGACAAATATAAATTAAACCTCATTAATAGTATGTCTTGATTAGCCCTGGGTCCCGATTTTCCGAAATACCTCTTGAAAAATTAAATCGATTTCGTTCGACACCATTAAAAGTGAAAAGCAGCGATTGTGTTTTTTTTAAGGCATTTTATCCTCAAAGTTAAAATTTAATTGTATTTAATTGATTTTTGACCAATATTTTATTGCTTAGCTAGAAATCTACCTGAACCATAGTGCCACTTTTGAATATAAGTATGGCTACCTTCTTCTTTTAAGATTAACCAAACATGTCACAAAGGAAGGCTTATTCTCCACTGCAGTACATCGGGTCCTTCGCTGAAAAACTAAAGAAGACACTTATAAAACAGTAACCAATTGCACCGTATTTTAATTTTCAACATAAAATCGCACAGGAAGCAAGTTGAGTAGACAGACCTACGCTCATGTCAGAAGGGTTTTGTACTCAACTTACAAAATGCAGTCACCAAGAACGTATGAAATCAAGAAACAAGTCAAAGACGATTTTATTGGAGAAAATGTGTGTGAAATTCGAGGATCATACTATTATTAACAAGGCTAAACGAATTTTGACTTCTGAGGTATTTGTTATTGTTGTACTCATAAATATCTCCCTTGATAATTTTTCCAGATTTTTTAATATCACAGGTGTCCATTCGCGAGGGAGGAAACACATTTTTCATGTATTTGCCCCCCTGTGCCCCCACTGAAGCAAAAACTGTCAGTTTATGAACTGTTCTGAAAAGCTCTCCCATAGAACTTTCATTTGATACTCATATCGGCTCCCTTTGATGAAATTTTTTTTTTCAGGGGCCACTCCCCTGTACTGTAATCATCGATTCATGGCCTATTTTTTCGAATCCTAGAATGGTTAAAAAGCCATTTTGCTAGGAGCTCTCTCCTGCCTCCTCAACTTGTTTCACCTATGAGTATTAATTGTAGGTACTCATCTTCAGTCATTCATTAAATTGAATCAAGCGTTCAAAGCATGCACCTTAAACGTTGAAGTTGGGGAAAAATAACTCCAAATTGTTCAATCTTCGCATTTAAAACAGCCACTATTTTGTTTCACGATTACTGATACCACTAACTGAACCAATTCTCAAAGCTTTTCATGATACCTATCATTCCTGAAACTTTCATACAAGTTCTAGCAAACCTGTACCGTCCAAAGTTCCAATTTCTGGGCCTATTTTACAAAAAAAAAAAGCGGAGCAATTTCCATCTTTAAACGCCTCATGAGGAGATTTAGCAGTAAATATGGGGGCTTTTAACTGTTCAAGAGGCTGGATTGATCGCATTAAAAAACGACATTCAATTCAAAGCGGAAAATATCATGGAGAAAGTGGATGCGTATCCTTAGAGACGACTGGCGAGTGGTTTGAAATAATTTGGCCAAGTATGAACTCAGTTTTTGTTTGTGATTTCTGCAATGTATATGTTTCTCATTTTGTAGGTATAAGCAGGCGTTATCATGCTAAGGATATCTTTAACGGAGATGAAACCGGGCTCTTTTACAAACTGACACCTGACCAACCGCTTAAATTTATAGGTGAAAAATGTTCCGGAGGCAAGCATTCAAAGGAAAGAATCACCGTTTGGGTTTGTGCCAATATGGATGGATCTGAGAAGAGAAAACTTCCGGTAATTGGCAAATCAAAATCACCAAGGTGCTTCAAAAATCAGCCAAAATTGCCTGTCACTTATGAGGCAAACAAAAAAGCCTGGATGACGAGCGAAATTTTTACATCACTCTTAAAGAGTTGGGATGAAGAGTTAGGAAGAGATTAAAGGAAAGTTGTCCTCATTATTGACAACTGTCCAGCACACCTACCAGTTAAAAATTTACGATGGATTGAGGTGGTTTACCTTCCTCCCAAGGTAACGGCAATTTTGCAGCCAATGGACCGAGGTACAATGCATTAAATCTGTTTATTCAATTCAATTATCGATTACATTTTTCAATTCAAGACGTGATTCGAAGTTTAAAATCTCACTACCGAAGGGAATTGCTATTAAAACTAATAGATGCTTATGACAGAAAGGATAACTTTAAAGTATCAATCACGGAAGTTATATTGATGTTGGTTAGTGCTTGGCGGGATGTTACCAAAAATACGATTGTCAATTGTTTTCAACATGCTGGGTTTAAAGCAGATGTGACAGAGGATGATATTACACTTGCCGAGTGGATTATAGCAAACGAAAATGAAAGCGAAGATGCAACATTATCTCAATGGGCAGATACCAACTGCATTTCCGATTTCAACGAATTTTACTTAAACGTATACGACACAATTGACGAACATGTGGAAACTGCTGAAGACTTAGATGATATTGGCTTGATACACTCAATATTCAAAGAAGCTGATGAAAATGAGTGTGAACATGAAGAGGAGTCAGAAATTGAAGAAAATTTACTTACATTACAAGAAGCACGTTCTGCTATGAAGACTATAAAGCACTTCACACTGATAACCTGCCCAGAAAACGGTGAACTTTTGGCTGCTGTTGATATCCTCGAAAAAAATATAAACCAAGAAGCCCTAAAAATGCGAAATATTCAGAAAAAAGTCACAGACTTCTTCCGACCAAATAATTAGACTTCAGTCAATACCAGATACGATTTCAAATTATTTTTTCATACAAATGAACTTAGAAATGTATTTAGTTATATTTATTTTCTATGCAAAAAAATAGCAAATACATATGTATAAATGTTGCATAAATTGGTTTTCATTCAAATCACCTTACAATGTTTATAGTGCAAACGATCGGATGTAACGAACCTCGGATATAACGAACGAAATTTTTGTTCCCTTGGAGATTCGTTATAACCGAGTTCAACTGTACAGGAAAATTCAAATTGCTATAACTTCGTTAAATATGTTACCATTCGATCTTTATAAAAATTTCAGAAAAAAAATGTTGAGTGAATTTCGACTCTCATGTATTTGTTGTTGTTGTACCGATACAGGCCTAGATTCACGATTTTTTTCAGATTTTTCGGATGGAAGGTGTCCAATCGCGAGGGGGGTACGTGAAAAGCTCGTACATTTCCCCTGCCCCCCTCAGTACCAATAAGGCGGTTTTAAGACTTGTTTTGAAAAGATCTCATTAAGGCCTCCCTATGGGGAGACCCCTCTATGTGGGGAGACCCCCCTTAAACCCCATTGAGCAATTTTTCCACACCAAAACTTTCAAGAAGTCACCACTTCTGACCTTTCTACAAAGTTTCATGGCTGTAGCCTCTATAGTTTTGGAGAAAAAGTGCTGTGACATACAGACAAACGGACGGACGGACACAGGACGTGATTGCAGTAGGGTTTTGTATTTTAGTACAAAACCCTAAAAACGTCAAGCTATGAGCACCTGAATTTATTGTCAAGCTTCTTTTCAAAAACTGTTTCAGTCAATCAACTTGGCAACCTCACATACACACTTCAGGGAAGGGAAAGGGTAGAGGAGACCATTTGCAAAAGGAGAACGAATCGTTCTTGACTCTTGACCGTTGTTTTACTCCAGTTTTGTAATTTCTTCTTTTTCGTAGCGCCCCTCTCGGGCCTTCGCTTCGAGCAACAGGAGCCTCCAACTGCCTCGGTCTATGGACCGCGTCCTCCAATTTCGAAATCCCTGCAGCGATGAACTGACTTCGTCGACCGAGTCAGACCAGCGCTTCCTCGGTCCCCCTTTCAGTTCTAGCAACGAATATCTTTTTGGGTATCCGTTGTTCCTCCAAACGATTCAAAGGGCGAGCCCATTGCAGGTTCCGCAGTCTTACAATCGTTGAGACCTCCGGCTTGTCGAAAATTTCATACAGCTCATGGTTGTATTGAATTCACTATTGGTCCCCGTCTAGCTCCACTCCGACTATTCGCTTCAGGACCCGTCTTTCCATGCTTGGGTTAGGGTCCATATTTCATTCACACCCACAGCATAATACAGGTCTTATCACATATTTTTATACTTGCAGCTTTGTTTTCCTGTGTATGCAGCTGATCTATAAGATCATTAAAACTGAATAGAAACTTTTATTTGGGAGCTGTATTTTTCAGCGTATTTTGTCTCTTTCATTACCGGTTCACGATATTTTGGCACCTAATATACAAATTTGCCCACATTTTCGATACCATATCGTCAAGTGAGATATTTTGTGTACTTGAGGTTTTTGTCCTCAACTGCATCATGAGCTTTGTTTTAGTCTCATTGATTTGTAGCCCTACTAGTTTTCTTCGCTGTTGGCTTAAAAGAAAAGTTCTTTGGCAGTTGTTAACGACCGTGACAAAATATTGATGTCGTCCGCATAGGCTACCACTTGCCTCGAATTATATAATAACGTACCTCTTGTATCGACAGGTAACTTGCTTATAACGTATTCCAGAGCAAAATTGAATAACAATCGGGCCAGCCTATCTCCCTGCATTAGTCAGATATTTGAGTCAAAGGTATTGATGAGTTGGTTATTGATGCGGACTTGGGAGGTCGTCGACGTCTTTGTCAATTTGATACGATGGACTGATTTGGCTAGGCTACCAAAGCGAAGCATTATTTGTTACAGTAAGTTACGATCAATATTGTCGTATGCATGCTTGAAGTCAATGAAAATTTGGTGTTCGTCTGTGTTGAACTTCCAGGATTTTTCAAGTACCTGCTTGAGAGTAAACAATTGATCTATTCGCGATCTACCTTCTCTAAAGCCATCTTGATACTCCCCAACAATACTGTTGGCATTTGATCTGATGTTATTTTCTAAGATCTTTGAAAATATTGAATATTCTAAAGAGTATTGAGCCTATTTTTTGTAATTTTTCGATTGAATATTTCTTTTATTTAAAATGGATTTTATTCAAGTACATATTGTCTATTATTATCTATGACCTTTTGCTATTTTTTGGGTAGAGCCATTATTCCATCTGTGTAGAACTTCTGTGGTTTATCGGCAAAAAACTTGGCCAAGTGGTTTTCACAGTCCCTTTTTGAAGTGAATTTCTTTTCATAAAGGAAGTTATGCAGAGACCGAAACAAATGGTAGTCTGATGGTGCAAGGTCTAGACTATACGTGAAGGCAACAAGACTTTCCAGCCAAGCTCTGTCAATTTTTGCCGGGTCATCAAATATGTGTGTGGTCTGGCATTGTCATAATGGAAGACAACGATCATTTCTATTGATCAATTCTGGCCGGTTTTTTTTGAATTGCTTGTTGCTATCCACTTAATTGCTGACAGATCAGAGCCAGATTGAGCGTTTGGGCAGGTTCTAGCACCTCATGATAAACAATTCCCTTCCAATCGCACTATAAACACAGTATAACCTTATTTGGTATCAACCTTGGCCTTGAAGTCGTTTGTGATGATCCAGCTTTTTTGACCATGATCTTTTTCGAACGACATTCTCGTATCTTACCCATATTTCATCGCCCGTAATGATTTGCTCCAAAAATCGCTCGATTTCGTTGCGTTTTATTAGCCTTTCGCAAATGGAAATTCGGTCGGTCAAATTTTTTTGCGTCAATTCATGCGGCACCCAAATGTCGGGTTTCTTTGTGTTCTTTGTCTTACGCAAATGGTCCTTAGCAATGTCCTAGCTGCTTTTTTGTCGGTCGTCTTCAATTTTTTGTAAGATGTCAACAACTTTTTCAGTGATTGGTTCACCTGAGCGAGGTGCATCTATGACATCAAAATTTCCAGAACGAAAGCGAGCGAACTATCTCTTGGCTGTGGCTTTTGATAAAGTATCTTGACCGTAGACACCACAAATTTTTTCACGAGCCTGCTTTGCATTCTTACCTTTATCGTAGTGATATTGTAAAATATAACGGAAAATTTCACTCATTTTTAAATAAATACAACTTTTGAAACTGAAACTGTCCACAGGAAAATTGTAGACTGGCATGTCATCTTTCAAACGCATGTCAGTTTCACTCAATCTGATTAGTATTGCCCGATATATGACAAAGATCACCATCTAGTGACAAAAAAGGCTCAATCCTTTTTAGAATATCCAATATTTTATATCCCGTACAAAGCAGTGTTATACCTCGATAGTCTTCGCACTGTAGCTTGTCACATTTTTTGTGGATAGTGAATCAATTGACTGGCTTCACTCTTCCGGTATATATTCTTGTTGCCAAATGTGCTGGATATTTTCATTGATGGATTTCAGAACACCGCTACCACAATATTTAATGATTTCCACCCGGCCCGGTGCTTTATTATTCTTCGGGGCTTTAATAGTGGAACAAACTTAATCCAGAGTTGGAATATCTATAGAATGTGTTCTGGGAAAGTGCAGAGGATTAAAAAGGGTCCTTGAAATATGATACTTATCTTTTCTTAATCCTGTTTTCATCAGCGATGATATTTCCGATGGCATTACGACAGAGTGTGGTCTTGGGCTAATAACCTCGTTTCAGGCTTTTCACTACTTTGTATGCTTGTCTCGTATTGTTGCTCCCTAGACTGACATCGATACTTCTCAATTGGCCGTCATAGTATTTTCTTTTCTTTATTCTAATTATCTTATTCGCTACTCTTGGTAGCAATCGAGCAGTCGCCTAAGCAAACTGCTCGAAAACCGGTTTAACACTGATCCCAAATTTAATTGCAGATTTGAAAAATTTAATTACTCAAATTACTAGTTTTATAAATTATAAAATTTATTGAAAAAAAAAATATTTTTTATTATAAATATAAATTTAATATTATTTATTTTCTTTTTCATATATTGACTTTAAATTTTTCTTTAATCTTTTTATTATTATTTAAATTTTTCTATATTGTTACGAGTATTTTATTTTAATTTAATAATTCAAATCTTCAATTAAAGTTCGGACATGGCAACATCTTATTAATTTAATTTAGGTTATAGGTTATATTGAGAACAAACCCTTTTGTTTTCAGATAATGTCCACAAAGCGATTTTGTAATGAAATAGGTAGATAAAAATCCGTGAAGGACGGTAGCGATGGTCTGCTGCCATGGTGAGAGGATGATGGGTTTCGCCGAGATTGGCCTTGTGTGAGGGCGCGCGAATGCGCTGGCAGGCTAGCAATGCGTTGTCGTGAAGCGGGTTCTTTTCCCCAGCACAAGGCTCACTGCAAAAAATTTCGCATTCACGAATTGAAAGATCAAATGGGGATCGACAGGTGTTGAGGCCGAGGTAACCTATTCAGGGTCAAAAGTTGCTAATTCTGATGACACACCGGGCCATGAGAAAACAGACGGATTTAAGAAAAATTCATCGTTACCGACGATACTTATGACCCACAAATAAGAGTGGGGCATCCAGGTGGAAGCGGTGCTCCTCACACCCCCCATTCGGATCGAGATCCAATGTAGACATGGCCATGTATTTTCCATTCAAGTGAAAAACTCATGCAAACATAATTTGCATGAATTTTCCCCTTAAATTAAAAATCTGAACATTACAAATTTATGTTAAAGTATTATTATATAATCACATACCACTATACTATAAATAGGCACGCGAGTGGAAGGGCACTTTAGCCTGGATAGGATGTTTGGTGCCATCAGCTGTTTTGATTTCGGAGCCCAAGGGTTTTACCACCGTAAGGTAGTGAAGGAGTACCTTTGAGCCGAGGCTTGAGGCAAGGCAGCTGCTACTGGCACCCGTCTCAATCAGTGCGACGGTGATTTCGCCCAACACTTTGATTGGTGGGTAAGTCCTGGTGTCATTGTCAGAAACCTCCGAGATGTTGCATAAGTTTAGGGTTTGACGGCAGGTGCGCACTCTCTTGCGGAAACTCCGCCAACGACGAGTTGACCATTATATTTTGTGCGAGCGAGAGGTAACTTCTTTGGAAGAAAAGATTCGCCCTCAAGCCGCACGGTATTCCTGCAGTCAAACGTGATATGGCTTTAGTACGCGAATTTGTGGCTACCGGGCTTCTTCGGGTATTAACTGCGGCGGCCGCTTCAATAATGTCGTTGGAGAGGCTTTTGGAAGAGGGGGAGCTCCCGCAGTCATAATTGTCAAGGCTGGTGTATTATCGTCAATATTGGGATATGCAGCAGGCTGGCAACCTACTGTTGAAGTTTGGAGTACCGCTGAGGTGGTCGGATACTTGGTTGTCCTTTTTTGAGGTGGCGCAATCTGGGCAATCCGGGAAGTAGGTGTCAGGCTTACCGCACCCGTAGCAGAAAACCGTACGCTCTGCCCGACATGCAATAAACCGATGTCCGGTTTGTTTGCAATTCCAGTAGATCGTGCAGTTCCCCACTGCGACTACCGTAAGCTCCTCTGACTCCCTGTCAGTGTCCTCCAGGTCTGGAATGTTGATTTCTCGTACCACCTCTGCAATTATGCACCGCGGATCGGGTCTCGTCAGCAGGTATGGCCGTTCTCAGAAATCCTCCTCGACTCCTTCCTGTCGACTAACGGCTCTTAAAAGCGATGCCATATCCTGCGGGTTGGAGTTCGCAACGTTGACGGCGAAGTTACAGCCTGAAATTCCGCTTTAGCACCCGCAGCAGTTATGTTTAGGTCATCGGCTTGGTGAACTGGTCATTTAGCCGTAAGATGTCGGCTCAAGACTTGCAGAAGGGTTTGTCTGGACGTTGCCATCTGGCATGGATTTCGTCCAAGACCCTCTCGTCCATGCTAACTTCAGCCGCGATCAGCGTTGGGATAGTGGAGTAGCATGTATCCGCCAGTACGTTTCCAGTGCTGCACCCTTAATAAGCATCGGCAAGTAACCGGCCCACGCCATGTGGTCTATTAGGGACTCCACCCGACCAATGAAGACCTCCACGCTAAAATGGAGGTTCCAGCCCTGAATGATGCTGGTGATTTGAGTTGGCTTCAACTAATACGGTGGATGTGAGCCGGTGGTTGCAGTTGCCTCAGCCTGGGCTGATATACAGAAGCCATGGGATTTATGGATAAGCTGGGTATTTTTCACTGGGGCTCGCGTCTCGGATCCAACGGAAAATCCCAAGGATTTGGATTCAAATCCCACAGCGAAGGCGTTCAGGGACGTGCTGGTGGTGGGTTCTCCTGTTTTCTCTCTGCGGCGGCTGTCCAGGTGGTGAAGCCCTGCATCAGGGCCATCATATCCTGCATGACTGTCGCCTCCATGGATACGGTTCGGCTCTGCCCTTCAGCAGGCCTTTCGGTGGCTGTTACATCAGTCTCGTAGCCAGGGCCATTATGACCGGGCCACAGCTTCATGCAATCAAATGAAGCCCTTGCAAAAATAGGTTCGCCCATTTTTCCCATTTTCAAGGTTATTTTATATGGACCCATGAATTTTGCATGGGACTTGAATCAACTCCCAAACTGTGTGCTTTGAATCGCTACGATATCATTGACCTTGTAATCTGCTGCTTTTTTACGTCTTTTGTTAAAAGTCTTTCTATTTACTTTTTGAACTGTATCTATGTTAATTTTAGCTTCTTCTCGCTGCGCACCACATTGCCTATCAAATAATTCGATAATTTCTTCAATGATAATTTCTCTGAGTTAAATATCATCTTTAAGTTTCATAGAAACTCCAACTAACAGTTCAAATGGAGTCTTCCTATGCTTCTATTAAACGATGAATTTAGGTATTGTTGAACAACATCAACGTGCTTGTGTCATTCAGCTGGTTTTGGCATTGATAATTTTGCCATCATAGAGATAACAACTCTATTCACCCTCTCCACTTAGCCATAGCACTCCTGTTGTTATGGGCACATGTTCAATTTTTTGTTCGTCACAGTTTTCTTTCAAAGCGTTATTATTCGTCTTGGACCACCAAAGGTAACTGCTTGTTTATTTAGACGAATAACCTCTTCAGTTGTCACCGACTTTGTAGGATAAAGCCACGTATATTTTGTAAACGCGTCAATCAACATGAACAAGCTTTGCTTCGGAGAGGACATCAGCCCCAAATAATCGATGTGATATGTATCCAATGGTATATAACCTTTATCAATTGGATTCAAAAATTCATCTGTCTTTCCGGTATTTTGTCAGCTTATAGACACTGAACACAATTTTTAATAAGATCTAGATTTTTTCCTTGCTTCTTTCGGAACTAAAACTCTGGTTCTAAAACGTATTTAATTTTTTCACAGCAAAATGCCCCTTTTCAGGTGCTTGCCTTATAATGTCTAACTGTATTGACCTTGGGAACACTGGTAAATCATTTTTATCACATTCACTATGTAAAACACCTTTCTTCAGCACAAATTCACTCTTTTCCTCTCATTCAACACTTTCAATAGTTTTCTTCAGTTCCAAATCTTCAGGTTGAGAACTTTGAAACTACTTGACAAGTACGCTTTGGCCTTCCTGCACTGATAAAACTTCCAGAGAGTTTCGACTTAGAGTGCCGGCATGTTTCATCAATTTACCGGGGCTATGTCCTAAAGAATATTGATGTTCTTCAATCAATAAGCCCCAATGAGCCACATGTAAGCCAGTGTCTTTCTTTGACATGGTCAAAGCAAATACCCGACAGTCAGTAACGATTTTCACTGGTATACCCAACAGACACACTCTGAATTTCTTAAGAGCTTATGTAGTTGTAGTTTTCCAACTAGCATAATAAGTAGGATATAGCATGCCATCTACAATATCTTTCTCCATTAAGATTGCTCCTAAGCCCAACATACACGCGTCAGTATGAAGCTCAGTCTCTGCTCCAACACGATCCAGTTCGACGAAGAAACTAAGGAAATGTTCTACAATCACCTGGAAAGACGAGACGACTCATTGCCTACAAATGCGACAAAATTAATTCTGGCTCATTTCAACGCTAAGGTTGAAAATAAGCTATCTCGGGGGGAACAACAGGAGGATATAGCCCCACGATGAATCAAATTACAACGACCAGCGATTGATCGACTTTGCATGTGGTAGAAATCTTGTCATGCGTACGACTTGCTTCCCACATCGACGCATTCATAAAATGTCCTGAGTATCACCGGATGGCAACACATAAAACCAGATCGACTATGTTCTAATACATCAACGTTGGGCCTCGTGTACAGCTGACCAATCAGATCATTACTTGATCAAACTAACTTATCGATGTCGTATGTCAATGGCATATTCGGCGAAGACCAGGTGGCTACAAAACTTTAACACAAAAAGGCTCCAAACGGCGTCTATGGCTAAACATTTCACGGAGACCCTCGACAACCAGCTGGCTCCCATCTTATCAAACACATCGTTAAAGAGAAGCAAAAGGCTCTGGATGGAAGTGAAAGTGGCTAATAAGACCAAGGCAGAACAGACGATCGAACATGAAGCCCCATGCAAGAGGAATGATTGGTTGGATGATGAATGCCAGAATGCGTTAGACGAAAAGAGTCAGGCGTACAAAGAATACGTTGGTTGGAAAGCCAGGACGAGGCAAGAACACTATGAAAATATCAGGAGAGTAGCTAATTGGAATTAAGAAAAGCAAATGCTGTGACAACCAATTGAGAAGTAAAGATGTAATTCTAGCAAGCAACAACCCGAGACAAGCAAACAAAGTAGTGGAAAGCCCGAAATGTGGTTATCAGCCCAAAACCACGCTCTGTCGTGATGACATCGGCGATATCATCGCTGATGAACCCAGGATTAAGAAAAGATGGACATCATATTTCAAGAACCTCCTTAATCCTCCGCACTGCTCCAAAACATCGGAGCCTATAAACATTCCCGGAGAGCTTCCAATGGCCCCACCAACTCTGGATGAAGTTTGTTCCATTATCAAAGCCTACAAGAATGATAAAGCGCCGGGCATCGATGAGATTCCAATGAAGCTCATCAAATATGGTAGCAGCAGTGCTCATAAAGCTATTCACAAAGTCATCCAGCACATTTAGCAATAAGAACATGTACCTAAAGAGTGGAGCTCCCTATTCACAAAAAAGGTGACAAACTACCGTGCGAAAATTACAGAGGCATATCACTACTTTGTACGGCGAACAAAATATTTTCAAAGATCTAGAAAATAAAATCGGATCATATGCCAATAGTATTATTGGGGAGTATCAAGGTGGTTTTAGAGCAGGTAGTTTGACAAATGTCAAGCAGGTACTTGAAAAATACTGCGAGTTCAACATAGACGTACACAAAATTTTCATTGATTTTGAGCAAGCATACGACAGTATTGATTGTAACCTACTGTACCAAATAATGCTTTGTTTTGGCATCCCAGCCAAATTAGTCCGTCTTACCAAAATGACAATGACGTCGACGACCTCCCAAATCCGCATAAATAACCAACTCACCGAAGCCTTTGACACAAATATCGGACTAAAGCAGTGAGATGGGCTGGCCCCATTGCTATTCAATTTGGTTCTGGAGGACGTCGTAAGGAAGCTACCTGTCAATACACGAGGTACATTACTATACAAGTCGAACCAAATAGTTGCCTATGCAGACGACATCAACATTTTGTCACGGTCATCAACAACTACGAAAGAACTCTTCCTGCAACTCGACAGTGAAGCAAAATTAGTAGGGCTACAAATCAATGCAAATAAACAAAGCTTATGACGGAGTCGAGATAAAATAGTTCAAGTACACAAAATATCACACTTGGCGAATTTGTGTATTTGGACGCCAAAATAACGAGAACCGGCAATTAAAGATACGAAATACGCCGAAGAATACAGCTCGCAAATGACATATTTTTTCTGTTTTGACGATCTTGAAGACCAATTGCACACATAGGAAAACAAAGCTTCAAGTATACAGATCTATGATACTCATAAGACCTGTGTTGTGCTATGGGTGTGAAACATGGACCCTAACCCAAGCATCCGCAAATATATTGAACGCTGAATTCGATACAACCATGAGCTGTATGAAATTTTTGACGAGCTGGAGACCTCAACGATTGTAAGACTGCGGAAGCTGCAATGGGCTGGCCACATGAATCGTATGGCCGAACATCGAATACCCAAGAAGGTATTCGTTGGGAGAACTGAGGGCCAGAGACCAGTGGGAAAACCATGGAAATGTTGGTCTGACTCGGTCAATAGACCGGGACAGTTGGAGGCGCTATTTGCAAGAACTGAAAGCCCGAAAAGAGCTGGAGGGCTACGAAGAAGAAGATTGCATTTAAATACAGATATTCCCGTCCAAGAGCAGGACAATCTTATTTCAATACGTGAGATAATCTTTTACAAAACTGATGTTTTCAACATGGATTTAACCTTTTTTCATGGTCATTACTGTTCTCATTTATTTCTTTCAAAAAAGTTTTTTCGATTCTTCATTCCAAAGAAAATATATGCTTTGTTCCTGTAAAGTATCAAGAAACTGGTTCCTGAATCGAAACCTTATCATTGCTGCTCTTTGTTTGAATTTTTTCAGCACCCGCAAGATGAACGTTCATCAGGAAGCACAATGTCAGGTGTAAGCCTTTCAGATGTTAATTATAAATTTGAGTACTTACAAATTGACCTTTGCTGGTCCCTTACTATCCTGAGTCAAACGTTCTTGCCCTTTTGTTCCTTTATAATAAATTTGAGACTGTATGGCGCTTTATCAAAGCAATCTATATTTGAGTTAAAAGCTCCATTAGTACTTACTTATTCCTGACCCAGCAGCATTAACTGAATTGCATGACGCAGCTTAGCGTAGTTTACGAGTACCTACTTTTCCTCTGTGTTATGTGTGTTCTTGAAAACAAATAAAATAGTGATGTGACAGCTGAGTACAGTGGAAAGTGACTGCAAGTCCATAGTGGCTGCCTTTCCATGTCGTCAGCCAGAGTTGAAGAGGAGCCAATTTACACTGATGATGGGGTACTTGGCGCCTGGCTATTGTGCACTGATGATATCTTTTGGGCGGCAACCGTCAATTATTGTTATTAAAGGATGACAATATGTAGCCCATGAAGAATTGAATACAATTTTGAGAAGCAATTGTAGCGAATGACGAAAATTGACTTGTTCAATTGATTGGTAAGATGATGGGATGAAAATGGTTTAAATTTTTCTGCTTAAGGTATGCCAAGAATTTTTGCAAAAACTTAATTCTAAAATATTATTTGGGAGAATAATTTTCAGTTAAATATTTTATGGACCTTTTCAAATATATCGGCAAATATCTGGACTATTTCGTCCGAAACTATAAAATTTATATTTATATTCAATCTTAAAAATTTGTGATGTTTTATTCAAAGCGTTGTAAAACCTTTTAGAGCTAAAAAAATTAATAATCAACGGGTACTTCTCGCTCTTTTCTCTTTTAGCGGTAGTATTTAACTGATATTCACATTCAGTATAAACGAGGATTTAGTCCATGTGAAGCAGTGGGTTAGGGCACACTCTGTTTGCGCAGCAGCCCCCAAATTCAAACCTCGCTGGTCTCACGGAGTTTGAGCTTTTGATGTTGCTGTTGGAATATCAGTCCGCCCAGCTGTGATGGGTACTACATTAAAAATTAAGTAATAATCACATAGTTGAGCGTGATATTGACCATATCACCTCGAATCCCGTTATGGTCATGGAATGAGATACGCTAACATTAAATCTCAGCGCCAAGGTTCGAACTCGAACTGTTGTGCGATGGACTACAAGGTGTGTTCCAAAATAAACGAGACCTTTGTCATGAAATTTTTTTTTGGCGGCACCATCTGTTGGAAAGTTTCATCCCTCCCTGACTTCCAGTGAAAGTTTGGTGACATTCGGTTCAGTGGAAGTAAATTTATTGCGTCTAAAGTGAAAGCATGTTTGTGTCATCGGTCCAAAAATGAGTTTCGAACAAAGAGCTAACATCAAATTTGGTATTAAAATCGCTAAAACGTGTACCGAAACATTTGAATTGATGAACGAAGTTTATGGCAATGATTGTCTATCTCGTGCCAGAGTTCATGAGTGATTTACACGTTTCAAAGATGGTCGTGAGGACATAAATGACGATGAACATACGGGCCGCTCAAAACCAGTGATCACCGCAAACTCCATCGAAATCGTGCGTGAATTTATCAAAAATGAGATGAAATCATCGTTGAAATTCATGGAATCGGAGTTGAATATCTCCAAAACATCGATTTATCGCATTTTAACCAATCATTTGGGCTTACGAAAGATCTGTGCACATTTTGTTTCACACAAGTTAACTCATGACCATAAATTGCTCAGAAGTCAACATTCGAAAGACATAATTAGGGAGGCGAGAAAAGACGAGAACTTCTTGTACAACAATGTAACTGGTGATGAAACTTGCTGTTTCCAATACTAACCCGAAACCAAGCGTCAAAGTGCCGAATGGAGAAGTCAAAAATTAAGTCGATGCTCATTTGTTTTTACAATTCCAAGGGGATTGTCCACAAGGAGTTCGCGCCAACGGGTCAAACCGTCAATGCAATTTTCTATCTTGGCGTTTTGAAGCGTTTGTTGCATCGCATTCGTCGAATTCGAAGGAGGAGGAGGCGCTTATTATATGACAATGCACCATCGCATCGATCCACTCTCGTAACCGGTTTTTTGACGTAACCGGTTTTTGACGTTTTGCGTCCGTAGAGGGCATCCAAAAGGCTTGTACCGACATGCTGGAGGACGTTCCGGTCAATGACCTGAAATACTCTTTCGAAAAGCTTTTGGATCGCGCAAAATAGTGTATCGGGGCCGAAGGAGACTATGTTGAATAAATGAACTCGAATTTATCAGAACAAAGCTCCTGTCATTTATATTTTAGCTCAGTATCGTTTATTTTGGAACGCACCTTGCATTACAAGTATTGTTCCGAGCCTCGGTGGTTACCGCAGTCACAAACTTAGATTCTGGCAGAGACCTAAACAATCCCCCTGGTGGCTTTCTGAGCCGGCTAGAGTTCAGCCGTGTCGGCGTTCTTAAGGTCGGGTCCCTGCCCGTGCTGGCCACCTTACACAGAAAACCATGATACACCGGAAAGGGAAAGGAAGGTTCATCCTGAGAAATGAAAGAATGGTTATTTAGCAGCACAAGGCCGTTTTGTTCTATAAGTGAGGTTACAATGAACATAGAATGCAAATAAAGGAAGCAAAAATAAATAAATAAACCCCCTAGTTAAGAATATTATTTTATTTAAAGGTAACTGAAATTTGTGTAATGAACAGAAATAAAATAATCAAGAACAACGGATTAACGAAAAATTGTTTAATTACTTACCCCAATTTCCTGCACTACGAGCGCTCGCCTGCTGGGAGAGAGGGGGGCACTGAAAATGTAATACTTTTATCCTTATGTTTAATACACGCAAGAAAAATTAACGGCCACTGAATTTTCAGCTGATCGACAGTATTTAAATCTGAAATGGACTCCTGCAATTTGCTTTACCCGATTATAAACTGTCGACTCGCTGTGCTGTGAATCTGAACAGCAGCAACAAATTAATGTTTCTTAAATCCTTTGCACACTTTCTGGTAAATTCAGTGAATTCAATCTTTTCCACAACTTCAATTAACTTCCAAAAACAAACGTTCACTTGGCATCAGCCTCAATTCAACCAGCAACAACATCCGAAACTTTTAAGCGAAATCACCCGCACATTTTTGGGTGAATCTAAATACAATATATAGTGGATTCCACGTTTTGCCCAAATTCAATAAAATTCACAAACAAAACGTTCACTTTTTGGAATGCCTTTGAATTTTTTTTTGTCTTTCGCCAAGAACAACAATTTCAACTTATAGCACAACTTCGAAAATTGTCTTCTGGCGGTAGAATTATTTTTTCTTTGGCGGGAACAATTGCCAGCCGATAATTTCGCAATATATGTAACTCAGACAATGAACACTTTATTTGAAAGTTTCAATCAGGGCTCTTAACTCCGTCAAATTAAGAAGATTGATGTAAAGCTTTGAAAACTTTTCCACGATCTCAAACCTCTTTTCCGCCTTGAAAATCCAGAATTGACTGCCATCAACTCCAAAAGACTAATACCTCAATCCTTTCCTTCCCCAATTCCCGCTGCCGTAACCGGGTAACGTAATCAAAGTTCAATACACTTCGATTTCGTTACCCACACATCTTTTCCATATAGACAAATGCAACAATTTCCATTTTGCAAATCGTCATATATACGGAAACAATTGCTTTTGCCGATATCCCAAAAAGAGTATTTTCCTGCGCTCGGGAGAACTTAAACCCAGGGCCCCAGTGGACCCCCCGGTCGAGAATCTGCGACGTTGCCATCTGAGCCGCCTTCTGTTGATCTCCCATTCATCCATCTAGCAACTTCAATTGGGAGCCTTTCTTAATGGACATTGAGATGAAATTTGTTATTAGGGAAGCGTGGATGAATTTTTGTTAGTATGACAAATAAAATTTGTAGTGGGAGCTAATGAATAATATTAGTTAGTATTAAGGAAGGAATTAGGTTTTGTTAGAGAAAAGGTATCGAATGAAATTTTGTCGACGGGAAATAATGGAGTGTTATTAGTGGGAAAGTTAAGGTGATTATTGTACTATTTTTTTTTTTTTTGTAATTAAAAGCAAGGTTAGAGGGTTGGATTAAGATGATGGGGAAAATAAAAATTATAGGGAAATTGTTAAATGTTAATAAAAATAAATAAATATACCGAGAAAAAGGTATATGTGCCCAAAAGAAGGTGAAGATGTGGCGGAGGCAATTTGAAGTTGCGAATGGGAGAGTGCCGGTTCACTGGAATTCACAACAATCGTGGGGACAACCTAGACCCTGAGTGTCTAATTCAGCTGGGCAAACAAGGAATGTCGGCATGGGCAACTGGAAAAAAACTAAAAGGAATAGACATTCACTGGGCTTCACACCATGGAAATATTCTGTCTGGTTTCTGATTAGGTGATGGGCGAGCCCCAGTATCTGTCACTTAACTTGCTCCTCCCGGCAGACAATGCTAAATCCAAATTATTGTACTCCTCATTCAGCAGTACGATTTCACCACTGTAATGAGTATCGACCCTGTAATGAGCAGTATCCGAATAATGACGTTTAGAAATCGAGATGCTTTTGCTCAGCTTCACTTCATCGATGGAAGATAGGTGGTGGTATACAACTTCGGATGGGTCCGCAAGAGAAGAACAACTCAAGGGAACTGGAGTGGACAAACTCGTTGAAAATTCTGCAGACAGAGGCAATGAAACTGGCGCGATGTTAAAAGCATCCCAAAAATCAATCCCGAGATAAATAGAAAACGTTAATGCCCGTACAATCAAAAACCGAATCAACCGAGTTCGATTATTGAATTGAACCAAGGCAGTAACGTATCCTAACACGTCAGCCTTATAATCCGAAGCCGTCTTGACATTGGCGTGCATTGAATGAAGATACAAACTAAGGTCACGGACAAGGTAGAGGACTCCCGCTCCCAGGATGCTAGCTTAAGGCTGATCTCAGTATAAGGCCGCTTTATCTCGTACAATGCAACGATTGACTCAACGCACGCTCGCTTGCGAAACCGTTGCGTGAGAAAATATTTCCAAGATCTATGGAATCGCGATTTCAATCCTCACCACTTGCAGTAAGGCTTGCGGTCAGAATCAATGTCGCAAGCCACGTCCAGGGAATTACTTGGGTGAAATTGGACCTCAGATAGAAACGTCTGTGTGGAAACATCTACAGACTTCGGTGACTGAATTCCAATTCCCCGAGAAAATGATTGTATAGGGATAGCCGGATGTGAGGCAGACTCATTCCTAGCCTCCGTTTTGGTAGCGAGGACACTGGACCACCAACAGGAATCATAACCAGCCGAAAACTCGTCATGCCGTTGCAGGGAATAGACTCGTCATGTCTGAACTGGATATCAACGGTTATCCATATCCAGCCTTTGCCATGAGGCTTCAATTCGGCGATACTGTCTGACGAGATATCGAGTGGTTGAGAACTTATGTCCAGCCAGATGCTCCTACAGTCGGAGATTCACATTCGCAAAAACTAGGTCTCGCAGATCCTGAGTTGAAGAGCCATCGCTTCAATGTATTCAAAGAACTCGATGAACGGCTCGTGGGACCGCTGCTTGCGGGCGAACATATTTTCCCAAATATGAGCCGTGATCGAATCGTTCCATGAACACCACTTTAAGCTGCGTTCAACTCAAGTCTCTTTGCAGGTCATGAATCTGTCAGTACTAGTTTTTGGCAGATCCTTGCAGGAGAACATGAAAAACTCGGACGAGTTTAAGCTCTGAGAGACCATAGCCTCTAGCCATGATGCTAGCACGAAACAAAAATTGACGTGCATCCAAACTATTGGAACCACCATCGAACTTGAAGCCTCCTTTGGTAATTGGGATAACCTTTCGATGAGTCTCAACTGTCTGATCACTATCCCGGAACAAAAGATGTGAATGAGGACCTGGCAAATCCTGGATAGAACATGGTGAACGGCGAGTGAAGTTATCATAGTGCATGTGCGGAAACATGGTGAAAATTAAAAATAATAAAAACTACAGGTCTTTTAAACAGTTTAGAAATATAAAAACCGATGAATAGACGGACAGCACAGACAATTTGCATAAAATAAATAATTTAATAAATTACAGACCGACAAACAAACGTTTCAATAAAAATTAATTAGAAATTGTATAGCAGGGAGACAAACAGACAACCAAATAAATATCAAAAATATTAGTACCTAACCTAAGGTAAAATAAAAACTAATTTGAAATTTTTAAAATACACTTCAAACTAACCTAAAGCTAACTCACTAACCTAAACTAAACTCAATCACCAAAACTCAACCTAAATCAAAACTACAACCAATTATAAACTGAACTATCCAAAATACCATATAACTAATCAAAAACCTAATTAAAACCCAATAAACTACAACTAAACTAAACCTTAGTTTAATAACTTTAAAAAGATAACTTTATCAGAATTGAAAATAACCAAAAAACTAATCTAAGAGTCAAAAAAAAACAAAGAAGTGAAAACAACTGTAAAATATTATGCTTAAAAAGATTCTTACAATTCATTTCACAAAATGAAAAGGTAATTAAATGGGTTGAAGGTTAAAATTTTACGAGACACAAAGCTGACAAACTGTAACAGTGCCTGGCATAGCAATGGAACCTGAAGGCGAACTCGGCTCTAATTGTCACCACAAAGGGTCGACTACGAGACCATTATGAAACACTACCGATTTCATAATGGCTCGGACAAGAGCCGTGCAATTCCCAAAGCTAAAACCAGAAAGATGATGTGAGGGTCGAAAGCGTTGGCTAATTCCAAGAGTAAGATCCAAGTCTGACTATCCCGTGCAATGAGATACAGCCAACGATTCAAAATTCGGTTGATCCCAACCAACATATACGCTGTCACAGCTTGACCACTGTCATAGCCGGTGGAGACTATCAAACACAAATCAGAACGCCAGGCCCCGTGATTAACAGTCTATACTTAAACAATCAAACCAGAATAAAAACTATGAATCAAAATCAAAAACCATCCATTATAATTAGAAAACTTCCTATTTTACAAACAAAACAAAAATAATAATTTCCCTGGAATGCTCAAACCACTGTTCAAGTCAGACACTCCAGGTTCTCAAGCCCAACGAATCTAAAAATTCAAAACTTTAAATTGTAAACAATAAAATATAACCAAAATTAAAACCAACAACAACTTTAGCTCAGGCGCCGTAAAGTTGCGTGCCTCGGTAGTTACCGCAATCTGAGAGAGACCTATGCTTTCCTCCATGTAGCATTCTGAGCCGGCGAAAGCTCAGCCATGTCGGGGTTCTTTAGGGGCAGCTCTCTGCTAGTTCTGGCTACCTTACACAGAAAACCATGACACACCAGAAAGGGAAAGGAAGGTTCATCATCAATGAAAAAAAAAATGGTTATTTACCAACACATGGCCGTTTTATTCTATAAATGAGGTTGCAATGAACTTAGAAAATATATATAAGAATATATAAATAAATGCAGTAATAATAAATAAATAAGCCCCCTATTCAAGGATATTATTTAACTTAAATACAAAGAAAAAATGTAATCGTTACCCACACATCTTTTCCATATCGACAAACGCAACAATTTCCATTTCTATTTATGACGATTTGCATAACCATGATAGCGTTTTTTTTTGTTGTGGTAGGGAGGTGAATGCCATTTATGCACAGAGTGTGGGACTTCCATGCATGACTGTACTACCCACTAAACACCTCCCCTGTCAACCTGAGAACCCAGCCTGGAACCGTTTGACACATTACTTCGGGCCAGGTCTCGTTTTATTACGCCGTGGGGCGCCATAGGGAACTCCTATCGGGTCCTTTGCATACTCGTGTGGTGTGACCATAACCAAGGCACTTGAAACATTGAAGAGGCGTTGCTCTTCGCCATATCCTACAGATAACCCACCCAATTCGTACTTTGCCCTTGTTCAGGAATCGTTCGGCGTCCTTTTCAGTCAAGTCAACTATGGCCATGCGTTGTCCCCTGTTGTTTTCTGGTGTCAGTCTCGCTTTGATGCTTCCCACGCTAGGGAACTCCCTTTTGATGGCCTCTTCTACCTCGGCCAGATGCGTCACGCAGTCAATGTCCCGTATTTCGATCGTTGCCATCGGCTCGAGTGGGGCTATAGTTGCGCTTTTGCCGAGGACTTTCTTTACTGCGTCACAGAATGCTTCTTTATTGCCGGCCTCTGCTCCGAATTCCACCAGTATGTGGCCCGTCCGCGTTGGTCGTACTACTTTAATGGTATCATTAGTGTCTTCGGGCCTTACATTTCCCCTGATGTCCCACAGTACCTCCGCGTAGGATCGGCCATCTTGGGGCTTTACAAGTAGTGCCTGCTGCCGGGGTCTTTGTCGAGGCTTCTGCCTCTCCTGTTTTGCATCAGGACCTTTTTCTAATTGGGCGTCCGTACGAACTTTACTTTCTGGTTTTTTTTAAAGGAGTTTCTTTGCGGCTTTCTTCGCTCCTTTTGTGAGCACTATATGGAACCCCTGATCTGTTGCTCCACGCCCATCAAGTGCCTCTTCCTTCCTTCTTTTATCCCGATCTCCTTCGATTGGGCTAGACGCCATTCTTTTATTGTCTTTTAATGATGGAGCTATCTGCATGTCGCCTTTAGATTTCCCCCCAAGCGCCTCTTTAGCCTTCTGTTCGTGTTCGGCCCTTAACCAGCTCCTATGATAGTGCCCTATGCGATCTAGGAGCTCCTCTAGTTCAAGGAGCCCTCCCTTTGCTGCTTTGCTGATTTTTGGGGAGTCACGTGCAGCTTGTATTCTTTTCAGAACATCTCCTGCTTTTCGGAGTAGTCTTTCTTCTTTGTATCGCTGGGCTGCAATTGTACCTTGCTACCATCCTTGGGAGAGGTTATCGCGTTCCGTTTCCGAGTGCAGTACTTCCGCCACATTTTCAACGTTGGCGGTGCATTTACGCGGTGTCTGGTTACTCTTTGCTTTTAGTGCCGTAATCTCCTTGCTGGCTTCTGGATTTTTCGTTGCAATGTCGGGATTTGCGACCCTTGCATCGGTCGCTTCGGTAATGATCGCAGCAGGGACAATCGAATTCTCGGTGCTCTTTATGTTATTTCCGACCGCTCAAACACCTGAAGTGTCCTGCAGAGTTTCCCGCTTCTCCTTAATAGGATGCTCGGGCGTTCGCATCATTTTTTTGCTGCGCCCGAACGCCGCAGGAATCTCAATCTGAACCAGACTGTCTGCTCTTCTCTATTTTTCGTCTGTCTTCACTGTCGTTGTGTTGGTCTTCGTTTTTGTCGTTGTTAGTATCGCTCGCGATGTACTGTTGACATCGTGGCTGCAACCGCTGGTTGCGTTGTCGTTATTTTTTGTTTCGTTTTTCGGATGTTTTTGATCTTTTGATTTTGTGTGCTCCAGTTTTGTTTGGCCCCCCCTCGGAACCGCTATCTCCGTTCGTGTGTGTAGTCGCCTTTTTGGTCCCATGGTTATCTTTGCAGAGCAGGGAGGCCATGCGAGGGTTGGCACAAGCCCTTATGGGGACAAGTGCTCAGAGCCAGACCAGCGCTAATCGGGAGTCCGTCTCAACCGAACCTACACCACCAACCCAATGGTGCGAACTTCGAACGTACCCTAGACGCCTGCCAAGGTTTTACCGGGACGGAGACGGTATGATAGTTGAATTGGAGCCGTTCACACACGAGTTTCACCTCGGCGCTACTGTGCAAAGCAGCTAGGTCCAAACCATCACATCCGCCAGCCCAAAGCGTCAATTCCAGTTCATTGTCCAAAGCGTAGTCTAGATCCAATCAGAGTCGTTACCTGTCATCCCAGGAGGGAACCTCACGGCGCCCCCCATATCCTCGGGTCCGTGGGGGTGGCACTCCCCAAAGAATGCTAGCCTCCAAGAGTGCTCTTGTCGACCGGCATTCCCCCTGCGTTTATTCCCCCTGTGTTTGGTTGTATGCAAATCGTCATATATACGGAAACAATTGCTTTTGCCGATATCCCAAAAAGAGTGCTTTCCTGCGCTCGGGAGAACTTGAACCCAGGGATCTAGTGGACCCCCCGGTCTACCTTCTGTTGATCTCCCATTCATGAGCAACTTCATTTGGGAGGCTTTCTTAATGGGCATTGAGATGAAATTCGTTGGTAAGGAAACGTGGATGAATTTTTGTTAGTATGACAAATAAAATTTCTTAGTGAGAGCTAATGATAAAAATTATTTAGTATGAAGGAAGGAATCAGGTATCGAATGAAATTTTGTTAATGGGAAGTAATGAATGGAGTGCTGGCAGTGGGAAAGTTAAAGTTATTATTACATAATTTTCTTTTTGTAATTAAAAATAAGATTAGAAGGTAGGGTTAAGATGATGGGGAAAATAACAATTATAGGAAAGTTGTTAATTGTTAATAAAAATGAATAAATATACCGAGAAAAAGGTATATGTGCCCAAAAGAAGGCGACGATGTTGCGGAGGCAATTTGAAGTTGCGAATGGGAGAATGCCGGTACGCCGGAATTCGCAACAGTATAACAATCGAGGATGATATGATTTAAAAAAAAGTGCAACAAATGGCCATAGATTGAAAATTGTGTACGAACTTGGGTGATAGTTGTGCTCTCCTCAAATCAGAGTTAAGATATTTTAACTTCATTTAATTGCTTGATTATTATAATAGCTGACAAAAAGGGTTGGAATAAATCTTGAATGCGTCAAATCATAATTTCATATTTTTTATAGCAGCAATTTTGTCAAACTCATCATTTCTTGCCTGGTAAAATTTGATTATTGTCTTACACACTTCCATTCATCTTTCGTGCAAATTTATCCCATCTACGTGCCCCTTGCGAAAGCGCGTGCTGGGCATGAAAATGGAGAAAACTGTAAGCAAAAACATGGAAATAGCACACACGAGTAAGGAATGGAATATTCCCTGACGAGACGAAGGAAAATGCTTCTCATGTAAGTCAAGCAATTCAATTTCTTGACACGTCTGCTCACACGCTTTTACCTACAGCGGAAGGTGTTAAAGTTTTCATGTATATTTGTCCCGCAGCCACGATATTTTCCTGCTTCTTGTATTCCTTGGAAATGAACTCTTTCACTCTTGAAGCTGCAAATTTACCAGTTGCTTCTTATGTACATACAAAGAAATAGTCAGACGTGACGTTGCCTCACAACGTACGTGTATATTTCAGTTTCGATTATTTTAATATTTTTCAGCATGTATAAAATGGTTTGCTTTTAAGAATTTAACAGCATCTGACAAGAAAACGTTTTCCAGATCAGATTGTAAAATGTTAAAAGTAATCATGTATTTAAGGGTTACTTAGGAAAAACAACAGTGTTTTTCGTGGATAAAAGAAAAGAAACTCATACTTTAGACAAAGCCATTACCCATTCACGGGTCTAGGAGAAAACTTTGTTGTGAAGTGTTTATTTTTCATTTCAGGTATTCAAGGCTGGAGAGTGTGTGTAAGAAAGAATTGAATTATGCAAAGTTTGACAGTTTAAAGATTATTTATTATTCAGTGTGAAGTAGCATTCCCTTTAAAGGATGTAGATACCAATTAACTTGGAAAGTCTATTTTGTTAGTGGGATACCACGAATTCTTCTATTTAAGAAGAAGTGGTAGAAGTTAAATTCAGGAGGAGGATCAATATCGATACTGAGTGAAGTAATGGAACTGAACTGAGTTAGCTCTTTTATTGGCCCATATTACACGAGAAGAAGATGCTCATGCTAAGTATTTTCTCTTAATCATTGAAAATCTCCTCTTAAACGATATCATTACGATGCTGTTCAATCGGCGAGTCCCAGAAGCATACAATAGAAAATAATACGGTTTAGAAGCGAATCATTATAGCGTCGTATATCACAAGCAACTTTTAAATCCATATTACACTTTCAATCCAAGGTTGCATTTCGTGCGGAGCACGAAGCGTGATTAGGCATTAGGGACTCTACTTTTCCAAATTTTAACGACAAATTTCAAAACTCATACACATATCCTTTTTTCCGTGCAAAATTCAAGCTGGCAAGCCCCTGTTCCAGCTCACTTCCAAATTCTGACAGGCCCACTTATATGGAAAGGGTGAAACTAGTCAATGCTTTTACGATCGGTTTGGGGTAGAGCGAACCAATGACAAAATATTTTATTATTCGTTTGTACTTAGCCTGTTAAACATTGACAAGATAGGAAATTTTTCCAGCACAAATTTCGACTCCAGAATCTTTAATTCAACCAATCAACTATAATCTGATTCATCAGTTCGCTCTTTCCCAACCAGCTCTTAAAACCATATGCAATCTCAAACATATATGCAGAACCTGTCACGATACGTCAAATGCACTGCTTCCAACAGTGACAGCGGGACGAATGAAATTAGAGTTAACGGCAAGATTAAAGTGAGAGTATCATGATTACAGCAATCTTACACCATTAATGATTTTGAAACTAACCATTCATAAAACAATATTAAACTTTTCAGCGGCTACATAGAGAGTTAATTCATTCGATGAGTCGCATATGGTCAATTATCGCTCGGACAGAATGAGCAATTTCTTCCTACGGGCCATTTTTGATAAGTTCTTATGATTTTGCTTCCCATATTGCTCCTTTTAGAAAATTGAAGTACATATGTATATTTGCTTAAAAAGCTACTAATTACAATCAGAATCACATAATACGATACTTAAAGCAGTCCATAATTTATACTTTTCGCACACAGAAAAATCAAGAAAGTTCTGAGCGAGAGGAAGAGCAAACTAGAAAGAAGCATTTGAATAAAATAATTTCACTAAACATAGATTTCTCTGAAATAAGAAAGACCTAGCGCTCAACGATTGTATGACAGCGGAAGCTACAGAAAGCTGGGCATATGAATTGAAAATCCAAAAAGGTATTCGTGGGGAGAACTGAAAGGCGGAAACCAGTGAAGAAATCAAGGAAACGCTGGTCTGACTTAGTCAACAAACATAGTTCATCGTTGCTCGGATTTTGAAATTGAAGAACGTGGTCAATGGATCAAGACGGTTGCAACCGCTTTGAGCAGGAACTAAAGGCCCCAGAGGGGCTGTAGCACTACGAAGAAGAAGAAGTGTTCAAGATGATTTCCAGTTTATTTAATGGCAATTGCCAAAAAGTTAATACCTGGAAAATTGGTGCCTTCAAAACATATTTTTTCTTTCAACCTAATTCAACTGTTTTTGATCCCCGCATAACAAAAATTCAGTTTGTTAATTTAGTGTCCATTAACAATGCAATATTAGACCTATCATAAGTAATTATTTACTCGTACAAATACAAACATAGCGGCTGTATGTCTTCTGCAAAGTGGGATCAGCATTTCTCCTTGGGAAGATTCTAATAAAATTTTTGGTGAAATGCCTGTTGGATTCAAGACGTTATTAGGACCATGCTAATAGTTTAAGGTTATCACATGCTTTCAAATTCAGGAAATATTACATTCAGTTCATTTCTGCGCTATTTCACATAATCAAAAACTTTATTATATTGTTACATGTACAAATAATTCTGCGAGCTACTGTCGCAATTGTTTTCACAACAATGAAGAACACGAATTTACTCGAAACCACGAGGACCCAACAAGCATGAACAACATCTGAAAGTGAGTCACTGCTCCATTCATTTGCAGTCGCTCGAATGTTCCCGCGAATTCGCCAATGTACGAGAACTGGGTTGAATGACTACAGACCCTATATAAAGCCGAGCTAAATGAATGGGGGGACGATCATTCATTCGACCGCGATAAGAACTGCGATTGTGTGTGGGAAGCGATATTATTCGAGTAGTAGAAAAGTGATTTTCGTAATAGTGAAGTGATTTCGAAGACAATTGCGATAAGAAATTTATGGACAAGTGTTAGATTTTTCATAGTGAAAATTAAAATTAGTGAAAGTGTTAAATTGATCATTGTGCACTTTTGTAATTAAATAAACTCTTTTAACTTAAATTAAAAGACATTGCGTTTTCACTTTCCCGGAACATTGAAATTATTGGTGGCGAACCGAAAACGCGCGACAGTGGTGTCAAGAAGTAAGAAAGAACATTTTGGAAGTGAAAACGATTAAACATTTTTGAAGTGCACAATAGTGAGAATTAACGTGGAAAATGGTGGAAAATTGCCGAAAAAAAAATAAAAAAAAAAAAATGCCAGGAAACTTGCATTTAAAAATCAATCAATTGAGCATATCGGAGCTCAAAGAGGAGTTGGAACAGCGAAATCTGGCCACGCAAGGTACAAAGGCCATACTGATTGCACGCTTGCGTGACGCGATCGAGTCGGAAGGCGTCAATCTGGATTCGGGTGAGCCCTCGAATGCGGAACAAGGCGCAGAAGGTGCAGGCGTAGAAACACCCAAATCAAAGGAGCCAGAAAATGCGATAATGCAAATGTTAATGCTGATTCAGCAAGAGCAGCGACAACAGTCCTCCAATTTAACTGCGAAGCTAAATGAATAATCAACGAAGCTAAATGAACAATCAACGAAGCTAAATGAACAATCAGCGAAACTGGACCAACAAGCGATCGAAATCAAGGCAGATTTTCAAAAACAGTCCACCGAAATAAAAGCAGAGCTCGGCAGCCTGAACAAACAAATTAAAGGCGTCGAGGAAAAGGTTAACCAGGTCGAGGAAAAGGTCAGCCAGGTCGAAGAGAGAATGAACCATGAAATGGAACAAGTGAGAAAAGAATTGGAAGCAGCGAAGACAGTAGTAACCACTTCACCAGCCCCACTTACAACCGCAGCGCAAAGCACATTCAGAAATGTGCAAGCACCAATATTCGATGAGCAAACGGTCTGGAGTATTTACAAGACTCAGTTTAAAGCTGCCGCAAGGGCAAATTACTGGAATGAGCAGAAACGAGCAACTGCATTAATTCTTGCTCTAAGAGGCCCAGCTGCCGAGCTTTTGCAGACGATCCCCGATGAATTGCACTCAAACCCGAATGCTATAATGACTGCGCTCGCCATGCGTTATGGAGACAATCATCTGAAGCAGATTTATCGATCACAGCTAAGGCATCGGATGCAGAAGTCTGGTGAAACCCTACAGCAGCTAGCCCAAGACATTGAGCGACTAGCACTTTTGGCTTACCCAGCCTACGACCCAGAACATCGAGATGACGCAGCGACAGAAGCATTCATCAGCGCACTAAAGGACCCGGAATTGCAACAAGCCGTGCGTTTAGCTCAAAAGCAAACGGTTAAGGACGCATTGGCTTACAGTCTGAACCTTGAGGCAGCGAAAAATGTGACTCGTACCACTGCCCGGGTTCGTGAGGTAGTGACAGACGAGTGCAGGTGTGAGCGCATCGAAATTGAGCGAGACCCGCATGTAAATGGTGCGCCTAGATGCTGGAATTGCGGAGAGAAGGGGCACCTGCAAAGAGACTGCAAGAAGCGAAGAAAACCGAGCTATTGTCCAGGGTGTGCAGCTAGGAGGAGATCCAGACCGAGTCAGGAGCCCAGAATGGAAGCCCTTCAAACAGAGGGGTCGGGAAACATGTAAGAGCCAACTTCGTGGGGCAGAGGTTGGCTAGGAGGATCGACGTCCCCAGCACCACCATCACTGTGTCAAGACTACATCGTGGAGAAGCGGACTTATGTCTTCCGGGTCAAGTTAACGGAGAACACTGCACCATAACAATCGACACTGATGCAACCCGATCGATTATCCGACCAGACCTAGTTAGACAGCAACAACTTCACAAGGGCAGAATTCTCTCACTACGGACAGCTACGGGAGAAACTGCACCTGTTCATGGAGAGGTCAACCTCCAGATACAGTTGGGAGACCTTGTGTTCCGACACAATTTTCTTGTTGCGAATATTATGGATGACTGCATTCTCGGAATGGATTTTCTGCGACCACATGGAATCACGTTGGATTTGGGCAAACGTGTATTGAAATGGCAGAATGTCGAAGTACTGATGGAGGATCCCAGCGTCCAAATTCCCAAGATGAATGTAGTGGTATGTACTGACACTGATGTACCGAATTCATCCGAAAGCATTGTATGGACCAAGCTTGATGGTGATTCTGGAGACCACCGATCTTATCTGATAGAGCCAACGAAGACGTCCGCATTGCGCAGTTTGATTGTAGTACGAAGCCTTGTAAGATCTTTAAGGAACGGATATGTGCCGGTTAGAGTCCTTAACACCGCAGACTCAACCACGAGCATCAAAGCGGGAGAAGTCATCAGCAGCTGCCAGACTGTTTCCTCCATCACCTCTTTGGAAGCTACTCACGACCATCATTGCAAAAGGAGGCAAGACACAGACAAAGCCCGGGAATCCACGTCTGCAATATTGAAGCAGGTCAAATCCCCAGTGCAGCTATTCAAACGAGCCTCAGATCTGGCCACCAAGTACAGTGACACCTTCTCAACAAGCCCGGATGACCAAGGCCGAACGAGTCTGGTAACTCACGTCATAGATACCCAGGGAGCCACGCCGATTGGACAAGCACCCAGACGCCTCCCTATAGCCAAACAAGGAGAAGTGAGCGCGCTGATCTCGGACATGGAAAAACAAGGCGTTATTGAATCTTCTGTCAGTCCATGGGCCGCGCCTGTAGTTCTAGTAAAGAAAAAGGATGGTAGTACTCGTTTTTGTGTCGACTATAGGCAGCTTAACGACGTCACTAAGAAAGATAGTTACCGGCTCCCACGCATCGATGACATCATGGACACTTTAGCCGACGCAAAATGGTTTTCTACAATCGATCTCAAGAGTGGCTACTGGCAGGTAGAAATCGACAAGAAGAACCGAGAGAAGACCGCATTTTCAGTTGGGACTGGATTGTGGCAGTTTGTGGTGATGCCGTTTGGGCTTTGCAATGCTCCAGCCACTTTCGAACGCTTGATGGAATACGTGCTACATGGTCTAACCTGGAAAACCTGTTTGGTGTACCTAGATGACATCATCGTCATCGGGAGAACGTTCGAAGAGCATGTGCGGAACTTAGAAGAGGTTTTCTCCCGACTGCAACTGGCAAATTTGAAACTTAGTCCCGACAAGTGTACCCTTTTTGCAGCTGAAGTAAAATACTTGGAACATGTCGTATCAGCAGAAGGGTTCAAAACAGACCCTGAGAAAATTGAAGCAATGAAAAGCTGGCCAACACCAAACAACAAGCACCAACTACGAAGTTTCCTGGGTCTGGCAACCTAGTATCGAAGATTCGTCAAAGACTTTGCCAAAATAGCTAAGTGTCTCCATCAGCTAACCGAGAAAAATCGTCCGTATGTCTGGAATGAACAATGCCAGACAGCCTTTGAGACCCTCAAGGAAAAGCTATGTGAATCACCCGTGCTGGCGTATCCGAAACCCGGAAAAATGTTTGTAGTTGACACCGATGCAAGCAACGGCGGTATTGGAGCTGTACTTTCCCAGCCGATCAATGGGGAAGAAAGAGTCCTCTCATTTTACAGTCGAGTTCTCTCAAAAAGTGAGAGGAACTACTGTGTGACCAGGAAGGAGCTATTGGCTATAATAGAGGCCACCAAGCAGTTCCACAAGTATCTATATGGCCAGAAATTTGTTCTTCGAACGGACCATGCATCACTGAGATGGTTGCTCAACTTCAAAAACCCCGAGGGACAAGTTGCGAGATGGATCGAAAGATTGCAGTCATACGACTGCGAAATTGTTCATCGGAAGGGCGGAGTTCATGGAAATGCTGACGCCCTATTCCGCCGTCCATGTCCAGCCCAACTGCAAGCATTGCCGACGGATTGAAGAAAAGGAACCGCTCGTTGATCTGCGATTGATAACGGCGGAATTCGATGAAGGTTGGTCATCGGAGGAGATTCGAAACGCCCAGTTAGCCGATGAAGACATCGGACCATTGCTCGTATGGAAGGAGACGACTGGGCGACCTGAGTGGAAAGACGTTTCAATGCATGGCGCAACCCTGAAAAGCTATAGGGCACAATGGAACTCCCTTCAGGTGGAGGGTGGCGTACTCAAGCGGAAATGGGAAACGGCAGATGGCAGCTCCTATAGGATGCAAACTATACTACCCAAAAGCGGAATCCACGATGTGATTAAGGAAATGCATGAAGGGTCCTCGGGAGGCCACCTTGGTGTTAACAAGACCTTAGCGAAATTGCGGGAAAAGTTCTACTGGCTCCACGCTCGAGAAGACGTAGAGGACTGGTGTCGCAGATGCACAATTTGCGCTTCCGTCAAAGGCCCAAAGCGACGACTAAGAGGACAAATGCAAACCTATAACGTAGGCGTGCCATTCCAAAGGATTGCTGTTGACATCGCAGGACCCTTTCCTGAATCCGATTGGGGAAATCGATATACGCTGGTTGTAGCCGATTATTTCAGCAAGTGGCCCGAGGTCTACCCCATTCCCAACCAGGAAGCAACTACCGTAGCTGAACAGCTAGTGTTAAATTGGGTCAGTAGGTACGGCGTACCTTGCGAATTACATTCAGATCAAGGCCGAAACTTTGAGTCACTAGTTTTTGGCGAAATGTGTGAACTACTGGGAATACGGAAAATGAGGACAACACCGCTGCATCCCCAATCCGATGGAATGGTCGAACGGTTGAACGGCACGCTCAATAAACATCTGGCCAAAATGGTTGACGAGAACCAAAGGGACTGGGACCGACACATTTCACTATTTTTGATGGCGTACAGAGCTGCCGAACACGCATCGACGGGCCAAGCCCCAGCCAAAGTCATTTTTGGAAAGACTATTCGTCTGCCAGCCGATATAAAGTTCGGAACACCCCCTGAGAAACCCAAAACGATCTCGGAGTACGCATATGATCTAAGGCAACGGTTGAACCAGATACATCGGACAGTGCGAAATCACCTCGAATCGGCTACTGACCGCATAAAGACTAGGTATGATCTCAAGGCAAACTCTATTGGCTTCCAGAAAGATGACTTGGTATGGCTATATAACCCGCAACGGCGAAAGGGTAGGTCTCCAAAGTTGCAACATAATTAGGAGGGACCATATCGAGTTGCAAAGCGAATCAACGACGTCGTATATCGAATACAGGAACATCGTAAGCCAAGAGCCAAAATGAAAACCGTGCACCTGGACCGTCTTGCCCCATATTACATCCAGGGAGAATAGACTACAACTGGCGACACATCTTTTCCGGGCGAAAAGAACTGAGGTGGGGGCAGTGTTACATGTACAAATAATTCTGCGAGCTACTGTCGCAATTGTTTTCACAACAATGAAGAACACGAATTTACTTGAAACCACGAGAACCCAACAAGCATGAACAACATCTGAAAGTGAGTCACTGCTCCATTCATTTGCAGTCGCTCGAATGTTCCCGCGAATTCGCCAATGTACGAGAACTGGGTTGAACGACTACAGACCCTATATAAAGGCAAGCTGAATGAATGGGGGACGATCATTCATTCGACCGCGATAAGAACTGCGATTGTGTGTGGGAAGCGATATTGTTCGAGTAGTAGAAAAGTGATTTTCGTAATAGTGAAGTGATTTCGAAGACAATTGCGATAAGAAATTTATGGACAAGTGTTAGATTTTTCATAGTGAAAATTAAAATTAGTGAAAGTGTTTAATTGATCATTGTGCACTTTTGTAATTAAATAAACTCTTTTAACTTAAATTAAAAGACATTGCGTTTTCACTTTCCCGGAACATTGAAATTATTGGCCGCGAACCGAAAACACGCGACAATATGTAGGTACTACATCTTTGCTATCAAAGAAGCTGCATCAAGAATCGATTTCGTCATACTCAATAATGGAATTCATAAAGGATTATGTAGAAGAACGAATAGCTTTATAAGTTCATGTGGATATACTTGGACATATATAGTTTTAACATATTTCATGCAGCTCAATTCAAATTGTCTCAATATATTAACACTTTTTATTGGTATATCAGCACCTAAAATTGATATTTATAAATATTTCGATGCATCAAAAAATCTAATCTCTAAAACACACAAATATTTGTTGAGCATTCGTTTGCGGTAAGCGAGGTTAAGAAAAGGGAACGACTTAAACACGTCCGATCCGTTCAAGTGACTTGCAGAGAGAGATTCATTACTAAAACAAGTTCTAAGTTGTACTTGATATTTACTACATTTACAGTAGCATAATTGGTATTTACTTTATTTACTGTGGTTCGAATATAATTTAAAGATAACGCTCAGACATTCCACCGGCCAAGACCGCTAGCGGTTATCAACTATCTGGACCAAACGCCGTATATTGCGCTGAAATAGTTTTCTTCCATCGGTTAGTGTAATAATACGGACAAGTCCATATTTGCCTGGGTGAACTACAACGACTCGTGCCAGGGGCCATTTGTTAGGGGAGGTGTCTTCTTCAGGGATCGCAACAATGTCTCCAATCATTACGTTTTCTTCGATCCTTTCCCATTTAGATCGCTTCCGAAGAAACAACAAATACTCGTCACGCCAGTGGCGCCAGAATTCGTCAGCGGTTTTTTGTACTCGATTGAAGCGATCGAGAAGGTTATACGGAGCGCATCGGTCATAGGTATCAGCCAACGCTACTAGTGGCCATCCTATAAGCAAATGACCCGGTGTAAGTGGATCAATCTCTTCTGAATCTTGCGCGTTACTACATAGAGGTCTACTGTTGAGACAAGCCTCCACCAATGTCAGAAGAGTATTGAACTCTATATAATTCAATTTGCGATTGCGTACTACAGCTTCCAGATGCTTTTTTAGGCATTTGATGTTCGCCTCCCAGATTCCTCCAAAGTTAGGCGATAGCGGCGGATTCAGATTCCATGTTATTCCATTCTCAGCTGAGAATGACGATAATTTATCCGTAAAGTTCTGTGATCTAATAAGCGCATCCAAATCATCAAGCTTATTTTTTGCTCCGACTAAGTTGGTTGGTCTAAAAATATCGCAGAGGGTTTTCCGCGGCGGGATATTAATCTTTTGAAGGCTGCCATGAACGTCTCTGTTGATAAATCGGATGCAAGCTCTAGATGTTCTGCTCGAGAACTCATGCCGATGAATAGGACAGCATACGCTTAGTGAGGCACCTGTTTTGTTGTTCGCGTCACGCGTCCATAGATATTCCGCAGCATAAAGGGACCAGCGTAGTCGACACCAGTATTATGAAAGGCGGGTGAAGCATTCACGCGAGCGGTTGGTAGTTCACCCATCTTTGGTTGCATTGTATGTCCCTCGATACGTCGACATATGACGCATTTTCGTTAGCCGTTTCGAATCATGTTGCGTGCTCCAATTATCCAATAATTTTGTCGTAATGCTGCTGTCATTATAGTGGGTCTAGCATGTAAAGACTTTTCGTGAGTGTACTGCACCAATTGTAATGCTAGTCGAGTTTTACAGTGAAGAATTATGGGGTGTATCATTGCCTCATCGATGTTAGCCGCTTGGATGCGACCAGATATTTGAATGATACCATTATCGTCAATGTAGGGACTTAAATGTCTTAGCGCGGAGTTCAACTTCAATTTCTTTCCATTCTGAATGCACTTCATATCTTCCTGAAAACTTTCTGATTGCTCTGGCGTATGTATATCCGTAATGCCGTTTCAATTTCTTCACTACTGATAGGGGTCAAGTGCGCTAGTTGAGACTCTTGTGTTTTTTGTTTACAGTTTGACGTACATACCTTGTTCACTTCTACCGGTGCTTTTACGTCGCATCAACTTTTTGAACCTATGACACAAGGCAGTGATACGTAGTAAGCGATTCAAACACGAGTATCTGTTAATAATTGAGTTACCAGCGATGCTATCAATTCCTGCGGTAAAGTCTGACACATAACTGTCAAGCCTTTCATCTCTCGCGGACGTGAACCTTGTAACAGGCCACTTACTTGGATCCATTTTAATCCACTCTGGCCCGTCCCACCAGAGCCGCGCTTCCAAGAATTCCGCAATTTTCATTCCGGATTTTGTTTTCCGTCAATGTGTCGCCACTACTTTGCGGGAATAATGTCAATAATCACAACTGTTCTGTTCGCGACAAACGTATCCCGTTTAGATGGATGTGACGACAGCCAGTAGAGTACGTTTGCTGAATCGGTCCATGCGAAAATTTCCATACACCAATTCGGCAACGATTCGATCACTTGTTGCATAAGCTTTGCCAGCATCATCGCTGCACAAAGCTCCAACATAGCAAGTGTGGTTATTTTCATAGAAGCTACTCGTGTACGTGCTTCCAGTAGATGCGTGTAAATCGTTTCATTTTCGGCTGCTCGCACGTAAGCGGCTGCACAATATGCTTCTGTAGAGGCATCCGCGAATCCATGGGTTTGAAGTGAAGTAGCTGTTGAGTTTTTTACCTAGCGGGGAACTCGAAGATCCCTCAAAGATTCCAGTATGTCCAAGCTCGGGTGAAAGACAATCACCCCAGTCCAATTTTATTTTCTAAGTCTCCTGAATGAATATTTTTATGGAAATTGTCAGCGGGGACAGAAGTCCCAGGGGATCAAAGATTCTTGCAGCCTCTGAATCTGTTGTGCGGCGCATTGCTTCTTGATCTACGACGCGTCTTACGCGAAAGGCGAAGTCATCACTGGTCGGATGCCAGTCAATGCTCAGAGTCCCAATAACTTCCTCGGCATTTATCTGTTTCGGGTCCAGCGCGCAATAATCATGTGAAATATTAGCGACAGCTTCAGGAGAATTCGATGCCCATTTTCTAAGATGAAACCCAACAGACTCGAGAATTTGATTGGTTTGTGAACAGAGTTCTGCAGTCTGTGCTATTGAATCAGCGCCTGAGAGTAAATCGTCCATGTAGAAATCCCTTTGTATTATTTCACATGCCTCAAGGTATGTTTGTTTGTAATTTTCAGCGGCTTCATAAAGAACGTTTGTTGCAGTGTACGAAGCTGGGGCGGTACCATATGGTACTACCTTGATGCGGTAATGATCGATGGGTTCTGCTTCGTCTTCGCGCTATACGATACGTTGATATTCGACGTCGTCGTCACTAACACGTACCATTCGATACATTTGCCTAACATCAGCGACCAAGGTAATGCGGTGTAGTCGAAAGCTGCGTAGAATATCTCGCAATGACTTTTGGAGAACAGGTCCCGTGTATAGTGTATCGTTTAAAGAGAGTCCTCCTTCAGTTCGACAAGACGCGTGAAACATCGTTCGAAGTTTCGTAGTTGTTCTAGATTCCTTGCAAGATGCGGCAGATACGTACAGCGAGCACGTTCAATCTTGTTTTGCAGTATCTTTTCCATGTACCCTCGATCAATAAAACCTTGCACGAAAGCAGTATACTGTTCCTTTAATAAAGGATCAGTTCGGAATTTGCACTCTAAAGCGAGCAGAGCGCGTGTAGCTCCATTCAAATTACGGCCAAGAAGAAGTTTCTTATCGTTGAATGGAAGTCGTACAACGTATCTTCCACTGCCGTTGCGCAAGTGCGTCTCATTGAAATGTCGTTCAACCAGCTCATCTTGCGGTGCGAGTAATTTGGAAGCATTGAGTGACTCCAATTCAAAGAATTGTTGTAGCAAGCAATATAGACCGATATCGCTTGTACATGTCATAATTCTGCACTGGTCGTCTTGGTTCTCGTTATTTTGAGCTACTCCAGATACAAGCCATCCGAAGCGACTATTTTGAGCGATCAGAGCACTATCAGCAGTCGATATACGTCCATCACGTAGTACGTGCATGAGTACGTCAGCAGCCAATAGCACACCGATAGGCCCTGGAGTGTCGCAGCTAGGATCCGCAAATTCAAGCATCTCGAAGGGTTGATATTATCTTCGGTCTAGCCTCTCAGTAGGTAAGTTGCCCGTAATGCGCGATAATACTAGCAAATCCAAAGTAATTGTTTCACCACTACATAAGGAGATCAATTTACAACATACTTTTCCACGTGTAGTGCCAGCCATTATACTCGAGAGTCCACTGACAGGTACTCTCGCATGTGTTCGTTCTGTTCCAAGTGCTTACGTGCACCTTTCGGCAATGAAAGAAAAAGTCGACGCAGAATCAAGTAGCATTTGTACACGTAGCCGCCGGCCACTCATGTCCTCGATTTCAGTGATCGCGGACGGTAATAGAGCACGGCCAAATGTACCTTCCTTGCTTAGTGCGGTCACCTTCGGTGATGATACGTTTGTAGCAACGTGTGTTATCAATTGCTATGTTGTCTCGCATGACCTAGGTATAGCGGTGGCGGTTGCAGTAGCAATTGCGTTAGTCGTTGTGGTTTCTTCGCAAATTCGTTTTGGAGGCTTATTCACATGTAGCAACGTATGATGCCCTTCCTTACACATTTCGCAACGACCCTTAGATCTGCATTCTCTAAACCGACATCCACTGCTTAAACAATTAAAGCACATACCCTTACTGTTTGCCAACATCCTCCTAGCATCCACTAGCAGTGATTTGAATCCATCACATGCATAAATGCGATGGTCTCCTTTGCAATTAGAGCATGAGATTGCTGTTACAGCGTAAGATTTGAGCGGTGTGTGTATCCTTCCCTTTGGATCATATTTCACATTTTATTCTGGTTTCTTTGCCAATAAAGCAGAATGCGGCTTAAGCGCGATAGCGCGCGATTCCATAAAGGATAATAAATCACGAAACGTAGGTTTTTCATTATCAGCCGTGTGTAGTGACCAAGCGGTTCGCGTATGCTTATCGAGCTTCTCGCTCAACAGATAAATAAGCCAGAAATCTCGATAATCAGCACCATCACCGAACGTGGAAATTGAGCGAATTAAACCATCTGACGTATCGTTTAAACGTTGCAGGGAACCAGCGATATCATACTTCGTACATGGATCTTGATTCAAAAATGCGAAAATGTAAGCTGTCACAGCATTTTACAATTTCCCGTACATTTCGCATAATCTCTGCTAGGCATCTTTGTACCTGACGGCAGAAATCCCAAAGTGACGTAGTCGATTTTCCGCGGTGCCTCCCCGCGCGCAATCTTTCAGCAGTTTCATCTTCTGCTTGTTGCCCATATTGCTGTTCTCGACAATCGCTTCCCACGTGCTCCGAAAGGATGCCCAATCTTCTTGTTTGCCGCTGAATTTAATGGGCTCCAGCGTTGGTAGCTGTAGTGCTTGAATTGCACCTGTTGCAATACTGCCCGTATCAGTTGTCAGAGTGGGTGGCGTCTGTTGTAGCTTCATGGTTCCGATCAATTCTGCATTTTGCAATAATACTTTCTCGATCATGTCCCTCGACGCAGTTGCAGTAAACGATGATGTGTCCTCTTGACCGATCGAAGACTTGATCATATTCTGCAGCTGGAAAGTTGTTTTCGCGTATTTTTCGTACAACGGCTGTATATGTTCTTCCTCAGCGCGTAGCTCATCTGCGGTTCCGAGTTCATCCGAACCGACGAAATCAATGATTCGATCTTGAATAGCATCAAGACTCTTTCACACACTTTCTATGTCTTTTAGCATCCGCTCATACTCGGTTACACGCGAAACATCCAAGACATTTTCAGCACCTCGCGCAAAACAATCTGTTCTATTTCCTTTCGAGAGTCAGACGACGACTCTTGCACTTTTCGATTATGCCGATCCCGATCAAATCCACTTTAAGCACACTTAAATCAAGATGGCGAACTGACTCGGCGAGATACTAATTTGCAAATTTTCCGATATGAGATTCACTTTCCGCCACCCAGCTCAATGGACCAAATGTTGGGGTCGCAGTTGATCCGTGTAAAAGCGACTCTGAGCCTGCAGGGGCTCACACAAATATTTGTTGAATATTCGTTTGCAGTAAGCGAGGTTAAGAATACGGAACGACTAAAATACGTCCGTTCCGTTCAAATGACTTGCAGAGAGAGATTTATTACTAAAAGAAGTTCTAAGTTGTACATATACAGTGGCTTACTTGGTATATACTACATTTACAGTGGCATAATTGGTATTTACTTTATTTGCAGTGGTTCGAATATAATGTAAAGATAACGCTCAGACAGTACTACAGCCCCTCTCGGGTCTTCGCTTCCTGGGAAAATTGTATCTAACTGTCTCAATCCATTGACCACGTCCTCCAATTTCCGAGTCAGACCAAGTTTCCTCGACTTCCCCACTAGTCTCCGCCCTTCAGTTTTCCCAACAAATACCTTCTTGGGAATCCATAGTTCGTCCATACGATTTATATGGCCAGTCCACATTTTTACAATCGTTGGACCTTCGGCTCGTCAAAAATTGTATACAGCTGATGGGTGTATCAAATTCGTCATTGATACTCGTCTCGCTTCACTCTGACTATGCACCACTGGACTCGTCTCTCGAAAGCGTTCAATATCTTTGTGGATTCTTGGGTTATGATTCATGTTTAACACCCATAGCAGAGCGCAGGTTTTATGACAGGTTTGCATAGTTGGAGCTTCATGTGTCTATGGAGGTGCTAGTCTTCAAGATCCTCAAAACTAAATAAAATATCTTATTTGTTTATGTGGATTCAGGTCCATGTTTCGCTCCTATAGTATAACACAGGTCTTATCACAGATTTGTATACTTGGAGCTTTGCTTTCCTGTATATGCAGCTGGTCTTCAAGATCGTCAAAACTGAATAAAAATGTTTGTTTGCGAGCTGTGTTCTTCGGCGTAAATCATCTCTTTTATTACTGGTTCTTATTATTTTGGCGCTTAAATACATAAATTCGGCCACATTTTTGATTCTGCTTTTACCAAATATGATATTTTGTGTATTTAAGGAATTCGTTCTCGACTGCGTCATTACCTTTGTTTTATGCTCATTGATTTGTAGCCCTACAAGTTTTGCTTCACTGTCGATTTTCAAGAAGATTTTTTGGCGATTGTTAGAATCTACCTCCAAGACCTCGCCACCTTGAAAATCGATGTTCCCATCAAGCCACCCCACCATGTCATGTATTGCAAAGCATATTTCATAATCCAAGCTATTCTTAATGTTATAAAAAATGGCTACAATTTTGCGTAATGGTAGGAAGTTATCGAATGAACTTCGCCTCTGAAATTTTATTGAAGGAAATTAAAGCATACCAGTAAGCAAATTGAATTTAAAGTAAGTTCACTGGTATCAACATTATAATGGTGCAATGACATGAACATAGGGTCTCATCAATCAATCTGGCAAATCTCTTTCAAATCCGAGTCTTACTCCAAACAGGGCAAAAGTATTCAATTTTCAGTGAAAATGGTAGCTAAAAATGTTACGTTTTAAGTTTTCGACTTTTTTATTTTTCATCCAATTTTGATAATTTTTGGCAGTTTATCTTTCTTTACGGAGGCTTCAAAAAAAATTGGGCGAGAGGAGTGAGCCCAGAAAAAACCGCACCGAACGAAAAAGCAAACGGAAGTGCCATCAGTGACATCTATAAACAAAAGGCATACAGTTGAATTCTATGATAAGAATTTTATTGTGAGTCGAAAAAACAATCTCTGACATTTACTTTTTAAAGATTACCTAGTTTAAAGTTTACCTAGTTTTATTTATTTAGGCCCACATCAACAGGAGTAATCCCAATTACAGAGTTGATACAAAAAATAAAATATTAAAAAGTTAGGAATACATTAATTCGCAACCAAAATGGACTAATGCGAATACAATTCTAAAACAAATTAAACAGTAGCAAACAAAAATAATTAAGAAAATCCAAATAGCAAAGATTTAAGTGAATTCTTAAAAATAAGAAAGCTAGAAGGAAAAGAACCAAGCCTAAGTTCATTGTGTACCCGGAGCAGACGCAACATAGTTGAATTTTAGTATAATTCCGTTCTTGCAAAAGGTATACAAAGTCGAGAAGGAATACGATTTAGTCTATCAGATTCTCTCCATCGTATATCATTTGCCAGTGGAGAATAAATCAGACGGTGGTGAAGTTTAAATAACAAACACTCATCTAAAAACGTACGGCGAGCTTCAAGGGAAGGAAGTTTTAATAGGACAAGACGTTCATTATAAACTCTGTAAGACAGTTTGAATTTGTAAAGCAAGCACCTTGCGAATTTTCGTTGAATACTTTCAAGATCTGCAACTAAGTAAGCATGATGCGGAGACCAAATCTGAACAGAGTATCCCAGAATACTCCTGACCAGAGAAGTATATAATAGCAAGGCAGAGGATATTTTGCTAAAAATATTAATATGAGGGAGAATGAATCTAGACAACCTAGCCGCTTTAGAAGTGACATGCAATACATGTTTATCAAACTTGAGTTTGGAATCAAAAACGACTCCCAGATCTTTCATTTCAGACACCAATAGCAGAGGATGATTATTTATAGTACACGCAAAGGAAAGGAAATGAGGCTTGAGAGAATAACTCATAGCTTTACACTTGGAAACATTTAAGGGTAGTTTATTTGACTCACACCAGTTCCTTAGGACAACGAGGTCATCTTGCAAAGATCCACAATCTGATTGTGTATTAATACACCTAGACAATTTTAAGTCATCCGCATAAAGAAGTGAGTTAGACTCAAATCGATGCGGAAGATCATTAATAAATATGATAAATAGAAGAGGGCCTAAAATGGAGCCTTGAGGTACATCTGACGTTGGATAAAATGGTGGTGACACCACATTACGGAGCGATACAGAGCAAGACCGATTTGATAGAAAAGAGAAAATCCAGGATATAATGGGATAAGGGAAACCATAACATTTCAGCTTGTTACAGAGAATATCATGTGGGACCATATCAAATGCCTTACTAAAGTCGGTGTATATAACATCTACTTGCGAGCGAGCATCAAATGATTTGGCGATAAAGTTAGAGAGTTCCAACAAGTTTCTAGTCGTCGAACGCTGAGGAAGGAATCCGTGCTGCGATTGAGAACAAAACGGTAAAAAACAATTAAGGAGTCTAACATACATGATTTTTTCAAAGATTTTGGGGAAGCACGAAATAATGGAAATAGAGCGGTAGTTTTTCACAGATGATGCATCACCATCTTTCAGTATCGGTGTAATAAACGCAGACTTCCATGCAAATGGAAATCAGGCCTCTTCTAAGCTTATATTGAAGAGAATAGCAAGAGGAAGGGAAATGGTAGGAGCTAGTGATTTAACAAAAAAGCTAGAAACCCCATCAGGACCCGGACCCAAGCTTGCATCTAAATTAGAGATCACAAACCCAACATCACTAGGACAAATGGAAAAGGAAAACATGCACTGTGGCTATGAAAAATCAGACTGGAACGAATTTGATACATTGGCGTTGTGGTAAATAGACGCGAAATATTGAGCAAAGAGCCCTACGATATCAACTGGTGTATCAGCACTAGAACCTTCATAATGCATCACATCAGGAACAGTGGACGATGTCCTCAAAGAGCGAATGTAAGACCAAAAAGGCTTAGGCATGCTAGCTTTTAATGATTTCTCAATGGAAAAGTAATAGTTTTTGATCGCAGTCTGAATTTCAAGTTTAGCCAAAGCTCGGAGTCTTGAAAATTCTGCATATGCTTCATTAGGGCCAGTCAATTCAAGAAATCGATGGGCTCTATCTTTAGATTTCAACGCAGCAAGAACTCTACAAGTGAACCAAGGTGGTTGCGAAGACTCTGATCGACAGTAAACTGGAGTATTTCTGGCGATAAGACAATTCAAATAAGAGTAGAATTCATCAAGAGCAGAGTTAGCGTCTAAATTAAGGAAAAATGAACACCAGTCAATAGAAGACAGACCATCAGCAATGGCAGCATAATTAGCCTTACGAAAGTTATATTTACAAGGGAGCACATCATGCCTACGTTTTAACAAAGGGGAGCAGAACTCCATGCGCAGTGGTGGATGATGACTGTCTGCAGTCACATAGACGTTCACGGATGGAAATGATAGTTAAATAGATGCAGCACTATTCGTAAAAATTAAGTCGAGAATGCGATCGTTACTATTCAAAATTTGATTTAGTTGGGAAAGGGAACAATGGGACATAAAGGAGGAAAAAATAAATGAAAGACGATTGGAACTAATGATTTGTGCATAGTTAAGAGGATCCCAGTCAATCTGAGGTGCATTAAAATCACCGCAAAACAGAAATAAATCTGAAGGGTATTTTGATAGCATAAAAACAGACAGCTCATCAAGAAAAGTTTCAAAGAGAGCAAGTGAAGATTGACACTGTATATAAATAGATGCAATAAGCAGAAATGAGTTATACGTTATACGAAGTCTAACAATCACACATTCTACAGGAACAGATGGAAAAAAGTCATAACAAGGCACACTGAAAAATGATTTCTTTACACCAATAAGAACTCCACCACCAACTGATTTGCAACTAGAAAACGAACAACGATCTTGTCTATAAATGTTATGAATTGGGGAGATATGAATATTAGAAACAGATTCATTCAACCATGTTTCCGTTAGGCAAAAAACATCATCATTAGCGGTAATTATTGAAGCACAAAGATCTTTAAGCTTGGTTCTCAATCCTCTTACATTTTGATAATAAATTGAGAAATGACTGTTCACATTTATCAACGGCGAAGACGCTTCTCTGGGCGCTCCAGCTCTAAAAAATTACGACGATCTCTGGCAACAAATGGTTTAACAAGCAATCCAGGAGGCCAAAACTCCGGGCTCTTTAGTTGACTCATGGATGCAGGCACAATAAGCTTAAAAGAAGCAAGGAGTTTGTTAGGTAATTTCTCCTTGGTTACCTTCTTACAGCTGATGATGCATGAAGATGACCCCAGCTTCGATTCGATATAATCAGCAATATCATCGGGAGTAGTGTCATAATCCAAGCGAGAAATAAATACACTGAGAGGCGGTGATATTACGACCAAACGCCCCTTTTCTTTGGGTTTATAGTTCGATGCAGTCACAAGCCTAGAGTGCTGACCATCAGACTCCTTACTAGTACCTGGAAAGACATTTGATGGCGCATCACATGAATTTATACCTTTTAGTTGCGTAATCACAGGCGATGACAGATTGGAAGATGAGGCAGTATCTGATGCAGGATTTAATAAAAGGTTCCCATTGGTAGAACCATCTGCGACTAATGAGCCAGCAACTCCGGAACCGTAAGCAATGGGACTAACAACCAAGTTCGGGTCTGATGAAATGCTCGTACTTTGCAGTCCACGATGATCATTAACGGAAGGCGAAGGAGAAGCAATTACAGCATCAACTAAAATGCATTCACTCTGCCGTTGATTATTCCTAGTGATAACTGACGGCACACACGGCTCTCGCTCTATCAGGTTCGATAAATCTTCGGAAACATGCAACGACTGTAATAACTTGGCAATGTCTTTTTTTGCATCTTTGAGCTTTTTCTGCATGCAAAGGAAGTCTTCATTCAGCGTGCTAACAATCTCATTTGTCCTCTTCAATCTGTTGACATAAGTTGAAAGTCCACGGCATCTGACACAAAGCCAGGAGACTCCCGAACCACAACTAACAATAGCATCAGCAATATGATCTGAAAGCTGTCCACACTTAGCATGAAAGGAACATGTAGTAATCTAGGAGCTATGGCTCTAAAAGCAGCGCTGACACAGGCACACCGCACAAACTCAATTTAACAAGGAGTAACCATTCAGTCACCTTCCCCATCGCAACACTCGCTCTTTTTTTTTCTTCGCATGAAAAATAAGTGAAAAAAAAATTTCTCTTGTACTTAACACCCGGGAAACAAAATTCTAAAACTGTTTAATATTTTAATGTGTAGTGATTTTATTTCAATATCTTTTGAATATAATTTAACTAATTGCGGTGTAACGCGGTATCCAAATGCTTAGAACAAAACGGTTGACCCCTTAAATTATAGGAACGATAAAATCCTTGTATCATTTAAACCCCATAAAATTTGTCAAATTTTACCCATTCCAACCATAATATTGATTAAAAATTGTTTTGTTTGTCGGTAATTAACGCGTGCCTGTCGTATTCTTTCGATTTATTTCCCCCTTAATTACGCCTAATAATTATAAACATAAATTGCTTTCAATTGAAAACTTAATCGAATCTACAAAAGACGATTTAGAATTTTAAAAACCACCGAAACGAGTGTGCATTATCACCATCATGGGTTCACTCATAGATGGCACTATTCAACGAAACTTTGTGCGATTTTCCATTGTTGTGTCGTTGTTCGATGACTCGGCCCCGCCAATTTGGCAACTTGGGAAAGACGATAGAAAGAGAGACAATCTATAAAACACCGTTAACTCAAGTTAGAAACCGGCAAGCGCCTTGGAATACCTTGGGCCACCAATTTCCACGAACAGCGTGATGAATTAACCAGTTGTCAACAGGTTTCGAATCCGCAATTTGCTAATCACTTCCTAGTTGGAATTGCGTGCAGAAGTGAAATTAATCAGCCTGAAATTGTACAGCATCCGGTTTTGATCTTTCCCGGAAAACTTTAGTCGAGTTTATTGGAGTTAATATATTTGTGGGAAATATAGCTGTACATGGTAGTGGTGGCGCAAACAAAGTGATTCGTGGACCCATGTTAATAAATGGTTCTTTACAAAAGTGCTGGTAAGCAGTCGGCATCGTTGGTATTGTTTTTGCTGAATGAAGTGAAATAATTTCCTCGTTTTAGGACTGTGCTTTCGTAGTGAAAGTTTGAAGAAGCTGCAGTGCAATGGCCCCGAAGGAAATTGACGCGAATAAATCTGTGAAGGGGGCAAATGTGGAAAAAATTATCATCGTTCTCATGGCATTCTTCTGAGTTTCGTGAATCGAAGTGAATCTGTTTTGCGTAGAATCGTAGCGGGTGTACGGAATTTTAAAGAGGGTGAAATCGTGGGTGAAAGCGAAAGTAGGTTGAGTTTATTGTCTCTTGACTGTTGATGTTTTGGTGTCTAGTTTTGGAATTCGATTTCCGATTGAAGTCGTTTAAAATTTAAACAACGTGAGAGAGTTTGGATCCAAAGCATGTCAACATTATTTAGAAAACACAATGAATGAATTGGAACGCGTGAGGCTATGGTCCATTATTTCGACGCTTGCGAACGTGCAACGCTTGATTCTTGTTTGCTCGAAAGCAAGAAGTATTTATTTTTGGGCGAATATCAATCATTCCGTGCTTCCTTCACGCGTGTTGATGATTTAAATTATTTGCGCGGTGTCGTCTATGCACCGCATCTCTACTGTTTGAGAAATTGTTTCGCAATTCAACGTCTCATTTGGAGGAATGTTAATGTATGGCTAAAGCTGGGGTGGCGGGAAAAACTAATTTGGCTAACCAAAACAAAAACTTCGGATTACAATATCGGGTCGTAAGGCAGAGTATAAAAATCCTCCGTCTCCGAAGGCTGCTGACGTTGGCACTCACGAAGGACTTGGCAGACTCAACATTACTCGCAGTGGAAAACGTACGCCACCTACAAGACGAGCTCATGATTTTTCATATCAAGAATCCTCATCAGACTTGGCCTACACAGTGGCTACCAAAGACTATTTGCAGTCGGAGTTTGCTGCCCAAGGGAAGGGGTTAGTGCAAAAGAGCTCTTCATCAGCACGGCTGGAAAGGCAGTCATCTCGAGAAGAGTTCCTCGAAGAAGATAAAGTGCAGTTTCGACATCATGACCTTTTCCTGGAGCGTGGAAGCCGTTTTCCTCGCCCCGCAAGCCATGCACCCCTGAAAGCGCCAACAATTGATGAGAGGCTGAGTCGGGTTCTAGATTATGTGAACGAAACCTATTCCCAGAATAACCTTAACACACCTAACGCTATTGAATATGAGGCTTCTACTGAAACACCTGCTCAAACCATAAGCAAAGTATCCGATACTCCACCACCCCGGGATATTCAAAAGGACAAAAACTCATCCATTTTCCATTCAGCAACTAGTAATGACTCAGACGATAGTCCTTTAAGTGATGCTAGACGTAAAAGAATCAAATATGTAGGACAGCCGACGCTATACACAGCTGAAGAAAAAGAGATCCTTGAGGAAAGACGTGAAGGATTCCGGAACCTTGCGGGAGTAAGTGAACATTCCTTGGAATCAGATTCCCTGAACGAAAGTCAAATGCCAGCTTTTAGTGATTCAGTGGTGACTCCTGAGGAGGCGATAAGCATTCTATACAAGTTATACAATGTCGTATCTGTTTATTTTGCGGGACATAACAAGTTCACTAAGTTCTTGACCAATTGTTAATATATTAAACTTTTAATGGCTCAAACGCAACCCTACCTAAAATTAAATTAAAATTATCATTCGAAACTAAAATATTGCACACTACAACAAGGCATGTGTATTAAATCATTTTTATAAAGTGCAAACACTTCAAATGACGATTCAACATAAATTTAATCTAAGACTATTTGGAACTATAAAATAAAATTATCCGGAGGTGCGAAGAACAAATTACCGGTTTATCTGCGTGCGCGATAGTTTTAAAAATAAGAGAGCGTGTTTACGAACTTATTGGTGAGTCGAAACAGGCAACAATTAAAATTTGCGGGGAATACTCTGTTGAGGTGAACTTTTTTGCTAAGGAATTATTACCAGTCGCCGTGCACCTAGAGCTGACCAAAACTTTCTCAATGCAACCACGGTGTTGATAGTGCAAGGATAAATACGGGTACCCAATGCCATTTGAATTGAGGACAAGCCGCAATCACTCCATGGCCTGCCGTGATTACAGTGATTGATAACTACTCGTACACATACAACACCCAAGCCCCATTTCGATAACGATTTCAAATTCGTCCGAAGAACCAGCACTGGAGCAGTACTAATTAGCTGATGCTGCGTTTGATTCGCTTTCAAGGTCTCGGCAACCGTTTGTTCGGATGATCGAACATATGTCGCCTCGTTGCCAATCAACGAGCAAGAACGATTCTAGCGGGAAGAAACGGAAAGATTCGGCGGAAGACAGAAAGAGCACCTCTACAAACGTGGACAAATATCGAAAGAGCTCGTATAGCTCCCGTAACCGATGATATTCATCACTAAGAAACCTCCGCTCAACCATACGTGAATCAGGGAATAATAGTCATAGTCAGCGACAGCCATTCAGTTGGTCGTCTACGAATAATTGTATAGCACCACAACAACTGAAGGCCGGCTGCAGAGAATGGTGTGGAATTGCTTAAACGTATCATTGAGGGCGGAAATGAAACCAAGCCAAATCAAACCTATCTTTGAGCGTCATGCAGGCGAATTTCTGCACTTTAGGTAACCGGTGATAAGGCCAATGGGAACTATGCAGTCCTTACTCCTTACATGGAATTTTCCAAAACCTTAGTGCAGGAGCAGCATTTATGTCGTGAAAATATCTCAAAACGTCGCATTAAGTTAGATTTAGATGCGTTGATGAGAAAATATGATATTTATCGTTCTAAGGAGTTAGAAAAGTTAGTCTAGAAAAGAAAAGGGATCAAGTAGCCCACGATATCAAAGGATTGCAGAAATCAAAAGCAGATACGTCGGAGTTGCAGGGACTCCCAACGAATAAAGGAACCGGCAATAACATCAATCATTGGAATCGCAAAGACCTGATCGACTACAGAGATCCAACCCGTTATTATCGTATGGAGGAAGCTGCACGATTTGAATTCGATACACCTATAAATTGTAACGCTAATGCTAGAAGCTGCTGTGATCGATCTAAACCGGATTGGCATCGTTGATGAGGAAGATATTAAAGCGTCAAAAGTTAATTTACTTCATTTAACAGGCGGTGGTTCAATAGCGAGTTTCCTCAGTTTTATTGCTAAACTGACCATTTTTCCGACATTCTTACCTCTGCGGTTTATTGCCCGCGGACGAGAAAATATCTTAACAAGTGATTTTGTTACTAAATTTTGTATGGCATTCGCCCAAAGAACCTCTATAGTGATAAGTGAGACTAATATTAATAGCAACGATGCTAACAACCTTAAGAATTTACAGGACACCTCCAGCCCCACCGAGCGCTCGACGGAACAGCGGTGAGTCCTTTTAATTAATAAAAATCTATGCTCAATATTTTATATTCATTATTTATATTATTTATAATAAATTATAAAATTTGTTTTATATATATACAAAATATGCAGATACATATATTAGATTTCGACCATAGAGTTCGGTTTCAAATTAATTGGAAGCCTAGAAATTTAGTTGACGCGTTCTCATTAGCTGAACGTGATTAAAATTAAACCTTTTTACTTTGCCTGTTGAAAAGCAACTCGGTTATTTCAAAACCTTACGAAATATTTAAGAAACCTGGTGGAATCTTAAGTTAAGAAGACAAAAACAAAAAAACTAACTTGAAAAACATAGTATAAATATGCAACATTTGTTATTTATATGCTATAAGTAATATGAGCTCATGGTTTTGACTCGGAACAGAATACTTAACGATCTATTAAGCAATCGATTTTTGGCGGTCCTATGCTTTAATTTATATTTTGTTTATCGCAAATTTTGAAGTCTTTGCATTTTGAAGAGAATCATTTTACAGTAAGTGATAGGTTAACATTCTTGAAAATCATGCGGTTTGTAAATAAAATGAAGAATTAAACGAAAAAATTGGTCTTTTCCCTTCCGGTTTTTCTGACCGAGTATAGGACCCGGTACGGTGGCAGGCTTCCACCCCAAAATATGAGCCAGCCACCGGGTGCAATTTAATCCTTTTTGTTTCAGGTGACTTTATGGGTTGAGTGGCCCAAGCCAAGTTCCTTTTTATGGCATAGAGTTATGCAATTCAATTGTATAATTCTATGACAAATTGGTCACCGGGGTACTCCCCTTCTGATGGGAAAGTTCATATAATTCAAGTTGTATGAGTTTTCCACTCAGAAGAGGAATACCTGGCCACTTCAACAATTTAACATTGGATTTATTCCGGTTGGGTGGGTATGAAGGGGCTCCACCACCACCCGGTTGCCCCTCTTTCATTTTTGGGCCCTGAATTTATTTGGGTAAAGACGAGGTCACCCCAAATTAGCCTTTCTTGTCAGGTTGCACTTGTTCTCGTAACAAGTCATAATTCCTTCGTGGAGGTTATCTACAAACTTGCGACTTCGGTCGTCCTCTTGTGATCTCTGCAAGCAATTCGTGAATGCGAAATGTTTTGTAGTGAGTCCTCGTGCCGGGGAAACGAACCCGCCCCACGACACCGCAATGCTAGCCTGCCAGCGCATTCACGCGTCTTCGGACGAGGGCATTCTCGGCAGGAACCAACACCTTCCTCTGCCGAGGCAGCAGAACATCGCTGCAGTCCTTCACGGACACTATGGAAACTTCTATTCACTACAAACACGCGCTGAAGCCCGAGCATACAATAAGAGGAGTTTTATCGAATGTTTCAACACAATGTGAAGCAGAACAAGATGGCATTTTAAGACTTTGCGTATAAAATAAGCAATTACAAATTCACTTCAGTATGGGTAGGTGAAAATAAAGTGTACCAAAATGCACAAAATAAATGAACTACAAACAGAACAACACTAAAAATGAGCGAAAAGGCACTACAAAGCTCAATCACGGCACTCTAGCACTAAATACACAGGCGGGTCCGTGTCCAAGTAGAGTTTAAAAACTGAACGAATCGATCATTGCCATGCAAAGCGAAGAAATCAACCACTAGATGGCACTCCACACCTGCCACCTCAACAAAAGAAAAACAATGAAAATGTCTTAAAATGCGAAAATGTTTAAACTAAAAATCCACGGTACAGCAACGCGGAATCGCACCACCGCGAACACGATAGTCAATATAACGCAATAAGGCACAAAGCCCGAAAGCACACCACGAGCAGACGTGTAAATAATCACAAGAATTCAAGGAAATTGGCGGAACGCAAGAACTGCACGACGTATTTGAGCATATCTCGTCGATTGAAGCTGGCTTATCCCTGAAGACCAGAGACAATTTATTGGTCTAAAACATAAAATCAGATTCTCACCAAAACGATTTCCAAATAAGTCCATTATTTCCCTGGCTGTATGCGAACTCCCAGAATGCTGGTTTTTGTAATACAGCTGAATACTTTGGATACTTTGCTGCAGTGTGAGTCTTTCCATGATGATTTGTCAAAAAATATTGAATAAAAATTACATTACAGTTTGATAGGAGTAACGCGTGATCTGTCAAAAAAAGCCTATTGAAAATCAAATCTCATAAAGAATCATCCTTTGTATACATATACATATTATATTATACATATATATATATATATATATATATATATATATATATATATATATTTATATATATATATATATATATATATATATATATATATATATATATATATATATATATATATATTTTTATATATATATATATATATATATATAAATATATTTATACATATATATATATATATATATATATATATATATATATATATATATATATATATATATATACAGTTAGACAAAAAAGTCTCCATACGGTGCTTATTTTTCTGTATAAGTAAGAATACCTTTCAGATATCGCAATATTTTTTTATTTTAGTAATTAATATGTTTTCTATGAACGTATAATTACAAGATACTACAAAAAAAGAAAAAATTATTCATTCGTTTCGATATAGTAGTTCAAACTGGTAAATTTATCAACATTTAACATCAAAAAAGTCTCCGTACGATATTACATCTTAATAAAATTATAAGAAAAAGGAATTTTGTAAAAAAATTTTTTAGTACTTAGTAGGATTCCCCTTAGCTTTGATGACTGCTGTCAATCGTCTGGGCATCGAAGAGACTAGTTTGGATGTTATTTCGGATCCTATAGAGTTCCATTCTTCCTGGAGTTTAGCCTTAAGCTGTTGCCTGTTTTTTATTGCGTGTTTGCGTACTCTACGCTGTAATTCATCCCATAAATCTTCTGTTGGGTTTAGGTCGGGTGATTGTGGTGGACTGTGTAGTTGCTTAGGTGCATTATATAAAAGCCATTCCTTAACAATCATTGATGTATGCCTAGGACCGTTGTCTTGTTGGAAAATGAAATCACTTTCCATGCCTTAAGCTGATATGCTTTCGTGCAAACTCGTTCTAAGAATGTTTAGGTAATCCCACCGGTCCATTGTGCTCTCAATGAAGTGCAATTTTTCAACTCCTGAAGCTTCCATACACCCCCAAACCATTACATTACCACCGCCATGCTTGACTGTTGGAATTAGATTTTTGCAATTGAATTCCTCATTTGCTTTGCGCCAAACTTTTCTCTTGCAATCTGATCCAAATATGTTGCATTTACTCTCGTCGGAAAATGTAACTCGATTCCAGAAATAAGCGTCCTTATTTTGCTGCATTTTCGCAGAGTCTAATCTCTTCTTGCGATTAAGTTTTGAGACCAATGGCTTTCGCCTTGGCTTTCGACCATGGAAATTACTTTCCCGTAGAACATTTCTAATGGTTTCATCACTTACCGTTAAATTAAAGTCTTTTCTGACCTCGTCTGCTATTTTAAATGCGCTGGTTCTAGGATTATCTTTTATTTTTCTTACTATTGACCGCCGCGCTATATCGCTTAAACTTTTTGGCCGTCCCGAACGGGGCTTACTTTTGAACGAACCGGTTTCTCCATATTGCTTAATAACATATTGGACACTTGACTTAGGTCTACCAATTACTTTCGAAATTTTACCCATCGACTTGCCTTCGCAATAAAGCTTTATGATCAATTTCCTCGTATCTATACAAATTTCTTTACTCATGGCTGAATATTGGATATCCTGAAGTTGATACAAATCTGCACGCGGCTAGAACTATACTAGCTGTTCTCCAGGAAAAAAGTTAACTCTTGTTTGTGCAAAGCATTGTTTACATAACTATGTAAACAATGCAAAGCATTGTTTAAAAAAATTTCGTACGGAGACTTTTTTGACATCAAATTTTGTAAAATTCACTTAATTGAATTACTATATATGAAAAAATAGATAAATTCATGCATTTATCCCTCAACTTTGTTACAAAAGAGCTGTAGAAAACATTGCAACCATTAAAGTAAAAAAATATTGAATTACATGAGAGATGTTCATGAAAATCAAGAAAAAGTAGCGTCGTATGGAGACTTTTTTGTCTAACTGTATATACTCGTATATATATATATATATATATATATATATATATATATATATATATATATATATATATATATATTATATATATATATATATACATATATATATATATATATATATATATATATATATATATATATATATATGTATATATATATATATATATATATATATATATATATACATATATATATATATATATATATATATATATATATATATATGTATATATATATATATATATATATATATATATATATATATATATATATATATATATATATATATATATATCTATATATATATATATCTATATATATATATATATATATATCTATATATATATATATATATATATATATATATATATATATATATATATATATAGTCGGAGAGCCGGCTGTATAAAAGTCCTATGGATCATGAATCATTTTTGGGATATGAACAATAAAACCATAGGTCTAGAGGTCGACACCCCTAAAGTTGCTTGATTTTGCCCGCATGCAAAATTATGACGTCACTTCCGGTTTTTATTTAGGTGTAATTGTAATTTATGAAATACATCAAAAAAATTTATGTCAAACGAAAGTTTTTGATGAGAAGAATAGAAATGTCAAGGGTCGACAAGCTCTATTTATTCGCTGCCCTAAGTCGACCTCCGTTAAAAATTATTTTTCTTAAATTTATCTTAAGCCATCGAATACATGGACATGCTTACGATTTTCTGAAACTAGAACCTCTTCAATGACTGAAAAAAATTGGTCGACACCTTTTATTTGCCCGGATCTGACTGTCGACTTAGTTTGAAGAATTAAAGAGCTATGCTTATAAATTTCATCTCTATGTATGTTTAATTATTTAATTATCTGTATATCTTTTTCAAATACATTAATAATTTTTTTTAATCAATTATGTAACTCTAACATAAGTAAAAAAAATTGGTCGACACCTTTTATTTACTCACATCCAACTGTCGACTTAGTTTAAAGAATTAAAGAGCTATGCTTATACATTTCATCTCTATGTATGTTTAATTATCGACATATCTTTTCCAAATACATTATTAATTTTTTTTATTAATTGTAACATAACTATGATTTTCTTGAAATACTTACTGTACATTTTTCTATTTCTTATCAACATTTAAGTCCTTAAGAATTTATTTTGTATTTCTACCTTAAGTCCAGGTAGCCATTAACGTTTTTTCTTTTGTACCTGTAACGTAAGCTAGGATCGGAGTTACTCCGGCATTAACAAAAGAACACGAGTAGGTAGGGAGAGCCCGATATTTTTCAGCCCTTAGTTTGGGACAGTAGGTATAACTTCTAAGTCAGTATAGTGTGAAACATTGACGCGTTCAGTCCGTTTTCTTTCACGTGAATTATCAATTGCAATATTTCTGCAGTCTTTTTCATTTAAAATGTTGTGTTTTTTGTGTGGAAGTGCTCAGAACGTTTGCAAATTTGACGAAAACAAATTAAAAGGATGTCATCATGCGTTGAAGTATCGAATCATAAAAGATTTCAAGTACAAAGACGTTGTGTTGCCTAAAGACTGTAAGCAATCGATAGGCTATCACACAGGATGTTGGAAAAAGTTTCTGATAACAAATCCAAAATATCAGAAAGAATTTCAACAATTGATTGAAAATGTAAGCATCAACCATTCATGTTTATGTGATAGCAATGACAGTTCATCCGAATATATACATATATATATATACACTCCTCGCAACATGAATATGATTACAAACACTGTAGGCAATTTTTCATTGAAAAATTAATTATTTTTATAAATATTTGGAAATGAAAGAGAAGAATATACTGGTCTTATTCATGTAGCGGGGAGTGTTTTTTACCAGTATTAATGTATGCGCATGATATTCATTAAATTTTAAACGCGCTACACAAAGCTTTACAGACTTTTTTTTGTATGATGTTAGGGAAAGATTTTAAAAAGTACGTATATTCACATTTAGTTTACTACGACAAATAAAATATACTATACTGCTTTTCGATCACTACCTTACCGTACGTCAAGATCGTTTTTCTAATTTTTTTTTTTATTTTAGGCAGAATTTTGAAAGTGGTGCATCAAGCTCCGAAATATTTGGAGAAAGTAATAGTCGAGAAAATTTTGATATTTCTCAAGACGAAGACATCATGTCAGTAGACGTTGACCTTGGACATTCCACCTTGGAAATAGTAAGTATCATTAAAATAAAATATACTAGCGCAACACTAAAGAGCTCCCTGCGTTTCGGAGCACAATGTGGCATCAGGTATAGACAAGTCCATAGTCCCAAAATATTAAAATGGCTTTCGAATGTTCCTATATATTTAATGTTAGTAGTTTTGCAATGGAAGTAGCGTTACTATATTTTTAAAAAAATTTTCAATATTTAAAAATTTTTTTTTTTCCAACCAAAAAGAAATTCAAATTAATTATTTACGATGACTTATATAGCCTCCATCGAGTAACACGATGGATCAAGAGATTCCTTCAACGTCTACGCAACGAATGGATCCTTCAAGGTCATCCGATGCATCAACATCATTAACTCCAACGACAGAAGATGACGTAGCTCATGGAGATATACGTAAGAAATGCATCTTTTGTAACAAAATTGAGAAAACATCCGGTAAACAACGGCAGTATGTTACAATGTGCTCATCATTGGAATTGTTCAATAAGTTTTGTCAATCTGCGCAAGTATTGAATGATGAAGCCATGTTAGATAAATTGCATTGTATGAAACCAGTACCTTACCATCCGATTTGTCGTACTATGTACCAGAATAAAGCTTCAAAAATTCACAAGCCCAAGTCTGAAAAGTTTATGCGAATTCATCAATGATGAAATTATTCGAAAAGAAAAAATTTTGTTTCTTAGTACTTTATTTAACCGCTACATGGCATATTTCGAAGAAATTGCCGCAGCTAATGGATCTGAAGCATATTGTTCAGAGTATACGGCTCAAAATTTACAGGAAAAACTTGAAAAGAAATTTGGAGATCAAATAATTATTACTGCGTCGGAAACTGTACATAAAAAAAATAGTTTATAAAAGTAATATAAGTATGAATAGGCTTATTACTGAATTCGTCGAGAACGAAGATAACAAACTTCAAAACGCAGCATATTTATTAAGAAAATCTATTTATTCGATAAAACCCCAAAAACTCCCCAAAAATTTATCAGTATGTTATGCTATATGGAAATGTCGACAATCGTTTAAGCATTCGCACTCCGCCCAGTGTTTTACGGTCAAGCACATACGCCCATTGTCAACAAAACATGTACTTGTCGACCAACGGCAAGCGAAAAGACTTCATAATTCGCTTTACATAAGCCATAACATTAGCGACGACGACGACTATGTACATGAGAAGCTTCGGGGTGTGCTTCCAGCGGAGTGACACTGTGGAGAGAACAGAAAAGCTAAAGAAAAGCTTTTTCTCGCCTGATTTCTCCAATTCCGCCGATTCGCCGCAAAGTTTCACCTTGCGAGCAAGTGAGACGGAGCGCGGAGGAAGAAGCTTTCGTGGAACGAGAGCGCACGTTTCGACTACTGAGCGAATTTCGGGCGAATTGAGGCCGCAGAATCGTTTAAAAGCAATTGATCGGGCGAGAAGCGGCGAGTAGCGATAACAGCAGTAAAGGAATTATTCGAGTAGTGATAACAGCAGTAAAGGAATTGTTCGAGTAGTGATAACAGCAGTAAAGGAATTGTTCGAGTAGTGATAACAGCAGTAAAGGAATTGTTCGAGTAGTGATAACAGCAGTGAAGGAATTGTTCGAGTAGTGATAACAGCAGTAAAGGAATTGTTCGAGCAGTGAAAACAGCAGTAAAGGAATTGTTCGAATAGTGATAACAGCAGTAAACGAATTGTTCGAGTAGTGATAACAGCAGTGAAGGAATTGTTCGATTAGTGATAACAGCAGTAAAGGAATTGTTCGAGTAGTGATAACAACAGTAAAGCAATTGTTCGAGCCAGTCAGTGTAATCCGTTCGTATAGTTCCGGTGCAACTGCAGAATATCTTCGCTTTGGTTAGATGGTGAGGTGTAGGCTTGAGCCGCGAACCTCATTCGGCTTGGGGGCGTTTTACGCTGTGTAGCCACCATCAACTAACTTTACTTTCTTCCAGGCATCCTCCGTCCGTGAAGACACCGCCAGACACACGGGTGAAGCGTGCCGAGCATGGCGTATAGAGTGGAGCCGTGCCCAGGAGAACAGGAGCACCCCAGCAAGACCAACGCTCACCAGCGTGTGTATCCCGACCTATCGGGTGGCAGCCGGAGTAACCGCAGCAAGCAGCCCAGGCGCACGCCATCGTTCACCCAAGAAGAGTCTGGAGGAGGTACTCCGGGAAAACGCCAGGGCAGGCCCACGGCCCATCACCCGTGAGAAGTACTTGGCCAGATTGAATGCGCCGCTGGACACCTCCGTCCGAGAAGTCAACTACGAGCGAAGGCGCGGCGGTCGACGGGAGCAGTTACGGCAGCAGCTCCACGAATACAGGCGGCTCGCACGCATCTCGACCACAATAGCGGAGCGGACCCAGTGGCAGCAGAAGGTGACGGAGCTGCGGCGCAAGATAAAGAAGGAGATGAAGGATCGTCTACGCGCAACTAAGCGCGTCCGAGCAGTTGAGAAAAACAAAACACAAATAAATATTAATTAACTTGAACTGGGTGTTTCCTTTTGGCAAGTCCATAGAGTTTGAGGCGGTTAAGGTAAGCTGCAGGTGGCGAGGCTGAGGAGTGCACAAAGTACCAGAGCAGGACATCCCGGAAAAGGCTGGGAGGATCCTGTGAGGAATAAAATATACAATATAACAAGTAGACGATATCATCAAGGGCGAATGTCAAGTACCAGATGAACTTTTGAATTTTATGTGCGACTTGATACAAGGTCCTGACTATCGTCGAAAAAATAATATTGATGATTTGATCAGAGTAAAATCTATTTGCCAAGATATTATTTTCTGTACAACGAAGGGAAGAGTTAAGCCAGCGAAACAACTAATGTTACGTTTAGCAGTAAAATCAATGACTAACAGTCGTAAGTTACTAACAATACTTAATAATTATGGTAGTTCCATTAGTTATAATGTTGTTGAAGAATTAGAGACAGAGATGACTCTAACGGCTTGTGAAGATCAAAAGTATATTCCATCTGGTATTAAAGACAGTAATAATTTATGCACTAACGTTGCTTTTGATAATTACGATAGGTTTGTAGATACTATCAATGGAAAAGATACATTACATGATACTGTCGGTATCGTTTATCAGTTTTTCCCAACTAATAATTCTGTTTTTTTGTGGTAGGGGGTGAAGGCATTTACGCCCGCCGAGTCTGGCAGTGTGGGACTTCCATGGAGGATACCCTTGGACTACCCACTAAACACCTCCCCTGTCAATCTGAGAACCTAGCCTGGAACCGTTTGACACATTACTTCGGGCCAGGTCTCGTTTTGTTACGCCGTGGGGCGCCTTCAAGCTGGGGAGTCCGTTTCCAAGCGGGAGGGGAGAGGGGAAGAGGAAACACCAGAAGAGCGATCCCCCAGTCCCAGCGCCTCCGGCTGCTGTGAGTCCCTTTTATCTTTTAGGACTGCCCGAGCATAATGTGCCACCTGGTTCCATTTGTCAACCGATTCGAGCATCACCGCAACTATATTATCTGGGGTGAGCTCTCCCGTCTCCCCGTAGAGTTCCCTTTGCAGCCTGGCCCATTTGATACACGAAAAAAATGTGTGACAGGCATTGTCCTCCTCTCCTGGGCAAAACCGACAATCGGGAGACCGTGACTTACCGATCTTGTGCAGGTAAGACTGAAAACACCCATGCCCGCTCAAAAGCTGGGTCAGAAAGAAGTCAGTCTCACCATGTCTTCGATTTAGCCACGATCTCACATCCGGGATGAGGCGCGCAGTCCACCTTCCCTTCGTGCAATTCCTCCAAGACTGCTGCCAATCGTTGAGCGAGCGTTGTCTCTCCTCGCGGACAACCATCTCCCTCGCATCCTCGTTTCAGCGCAGGTAAATAGCGCGGCGCTCTCTAGCAAGGAGGGCGACAGCTATCACGCCTGCAATCACTCTCGCCACCGAGTCGGAGACTGTTGGATACGAAGATGCAATTCTCAGTGCTCCTCTTCTCTGTACCTGTGCCAATCGTTTTCGGTATACCTCCTTGCTGAGCGCGTCGCCCCATACCTCTGCTCCGTACAGCAGCACTGACCCTACAGCACTCATCAAGAGGCGTCTTCTTGATGGGCTGGGTCCCCCTACGTTGGCCATAAGTCGACTCAGGGCCGATATTCCCGAAGCAGCCTTCTCAGCCGTTGCCCTAATTTGCTCAGAGAAACTCATCTTTGAGTCGATCAGTAGCCCCAGGTACTTCACCGCTGGCTTCGATTCGATTTGTATATCTCCAATACTGATCATCCTTCCTCTAGGGATTCCCTTTTTTGTCTTTTGTCAAGATGACCACTTCGGTTTTCTCCAGTGCTAAACTCAGCCCGCGAGCAGTCATCCAGTCCCTCACTCGGCGCATTAGCATACCTAGCCTAAATTGCGCCTGTTCAACGGTGCGTCCAGCGACCAGAGCCGCAACATCATCCGCATAGCCGACCAAGCGCGACTCATCTGGCATCTCAAGTCTCAGTAGCCCGTCGTAAGACATGTTCCACAGGTCCGGACCAAGGATAGATCCCTGGGCAACACCCGATGTAATTCCCATCCTTCGTTGGCCCTGTGTCGTGTCGTAGAGCAGGCTTCGGTCTTTTAAGGTTGTTCCTCAAAAGCCGCATTAGATATTCTGGAACTTGAAAAGAGTTTTCCAGCGTGTCCAGAATATCCACCCATCTAGCGGAATTGAAGGCATTCCTGACGTCGAGTATCACCAACAGGACGATCCGTCGCTTGGTGCGACTATATGCCTCTGCCTTTTGGACCGCGTTCACCACCTCTGCAATCGCATCAATGGTAGAGCGTCCTGCTCTAAAGCCGTACTGCCGAGGAGATAGGTCCCCAGCAGCACGAATCGCGTCAGTGAGTCTTCCCTTGATGAGTTTCTCTAGCATGCAGAACGGGCGGTATGCAGACGGCGATGCGGGATTTCCCTTCCCCTTGCTGATCAGCACGAGCCTCGCCATCTACCATCGTACCGGGAAAACCCCGTCCCGTAGGCAAGCGTTGAGTGTGCTGAGCAGCAAGTCAGGACAATGGTGATAGACGAGCTGCAACACCTCAGCTGGAACACCATCTGGACCTGGAGCCTTCCTCGCTTTCAGGGAGAGGACTGCCTCCTCCAGTACCAGCTGTGTGAAGAGTGGGCACTCGACTGCTGTTTCACCACGGACAGCGTCAACACGGACGGGATGGGCGGGGAAGAGTCCCCACACTATCGCGTCCACCTTTATCGCGTCATGTATACAAGGCTTCCGTAGGGCACCAAGTTTCCCCATGACCAGCTTGTAGCCAAGGCCCCACGGATCCCTATTTACATCGTCCACGAGGTCTTGCCAGCATCGGGCCTTGCTCTTGTTAATAAGCCTGCGAAGATATTTCCTGCCGGACCTATATGCTGCTAGCCTAGTGTCTGCCTCCTCCCGTGTTCGCGCCCGCTGGGCCTCTCGCCGAAGTTTGTGACACTCGCTTCTTTGTTCGGCGATCTCGTCTGACCACCAGTATACTGGAGGCTTACCGTGTCGGGGTCTCCAACGGGGCATGGAAGACTCGCAAGCAGCTATGATGGTACTCAAAGTTGAGTTCACCAAGTCCTTGGCGGTAGGCCCTCCACTCCCTGGCGGAGCTCCCAGCAACGGTGCGCCTGCCGTAAGCGCGTCAGCGAACCTCTCAACGTCCATCCTCCCAGTTCTCCATCCGAGGATTGAAGTTTGGGCATATGCACGCAGAGTGGCACTGTCGAGAATCTCAACCGCTATATACTGGTGATCACTAGCCGAGTAGTCCTCTAGTACTCGCCAGTTGTGTACTCTAGGTACCAGGGACTCCGAAGCGAGTGTCACATTGGGTATGGTTCCTACGCAACCCCAGTGGCGGAAAGTAGGGGTGTTACCAGTATTTAGGACAAAAAGCGCTGTTCTGGCCGCCATGTCCAAGATTTGCTTTCCCCTTGGGTCGGATTGTGGCATACCCCATTCAATGGCTCTAGCGTTGAAGTCTCCCCCGACCAGCATGTAGCCTTCTGTGTTCGAGACAGCGTCCTCCAGGGCATCGAGTTTGGTTCGAAAAGATCGCATTGCCTCGTTAGGCGTCAGATAAACACTGAAATATGTTATCCCTGAACACCGCACCCACACAAAACCATCCCCGCGTCCATGGCCCTGCACCTGAAGGCGGGCACTGTCTCGAACCCAGATGGCCGAGGTACTAGATTTGTCAGGGTACCACGCTTGCGAGTCCTTGTTATGATGTTGCTCGCTCAGCAACAGGAGGTCAGCTTTCTTATCCCTCGCAAACTGCTCAAGTAGGTCCTGAGCGTTTGTGCTTCGGTGCAAATTGACCTGCAGGATACGGATCATTTGAGTATCGATTTGGCTTTAGTTAGGGCCTCCTTCAAAACCCAGCATCTCCCTGTCCCCGGCTCATGTTTGAGGTCGCCGGGTGCTAGCTTAGCATCCTTGCAAAGAATGCATTTTGCCTCGTTCGTGCACTCCTTCCTTTTGTGCCCCGTTTCACCACATTTGTAGCACAGAGATCTCCTGTCGGGTCCCCTACAGCCATACGCGGTGTGTCCGTATTCGAAGCATCTGAAGCAGCGGATAGGGATCGCTCTTCTCCGTATCCTGCAGATCACCCAACCTATCTTAATTTTGCCCTTCGCCAGGATTTGCTGGGCGTCTTTATCAGCTAGTTCGACAATAGCCATGCGTTGCCCCCTTGTATTTTCACGTGTCAATCTTGCCTTGACTTCACTTAAGCTGGGGAACTCCCTCTTAATGGCATCCTCTACTTCAGCTTTGTCCGTGACGCAGTCGAGGTCCCTGATTTCCAGGGTGGCCATTGGTTCGAGCGAGGCAACCGTTGCCGCATCTTCAAGAACCTTTTGAACCGCGTCACGGAAAGCATCTTTGTTTGTGGCCTCTGGCCCGAATTCCATCAGCAGGCCACCGGTCCGGGTTGGTCGAACTGCTTTGATGGCAGTTTTGGTGTCGTCTGGCTTGACCGCTCCTTTAATTTCACGGAGGACATCTGCGTAGGTTCGGCCCTTAGTGGGTTTAATAAGCAGTGCCTCTCGCAAGGGTTTGCGCCGCGGTTCGCTTTTTGTTTTCTGCGGTATATCGGGGGGTTCTTTGTTCTTTTCGTGGTTGAGCTCTTTGTCTGTTTTTCCTAGGAGTAGCTTTTTGGCCGCTTTTTTCGCTGCCTTGTTTCGCACCACATGAAACTCCTCGCCTGGAGTGTCAACTTCGTTTATGGTCTCGTCCATCCTCCTTTTCTCACGGTCGCCTTCAATTGGGCTACCGGCCATTCTTTTGCTGCTGCTAGGACCCACTGATGCCTCGAGGGAGAGCGTGTCTTTTCGGTGCTTTTCGGTTGCAAGCCACCTCCGCCTGTAGTGCGTTATGCGGCCAAAAAGCTCCTCCAGTTCAAGAATGCCATTTTTGACACTCTTGCCTATGTTTTTCTGCACTTCGCAGGCAGCCCTCAGTTGTTTGACGATAGTCCCCGCTTTCCGAGTAAGCCGCGCCTCTTCGGCGCGGTCAAGGGCGATTGTGTTATTTGGCGCCACCTCTTGGGAGAGACCCCGTTTCCTAGCCCTTTTCCTTCTATCGCTTGGGTCGCGTTTCAAGTGGCGTCGGCCAACGGTAAAACTTCTCCCTCCCCCAGACTTACACTGGCCTCTGTTGGTGTCGCAGCTTGATCCGGATTGTGTACGTCTTGCACTGGACGCTCCGGGGTACGCATAGTCCTTCTACTGCGCCCAAAGGCCGCAATGATGCCAGGTTGCACAACGCACTCTGCCTTCTTTCGTTCGTTAGTCCGTCTGTGGTCTGTCTCCGATGATTTAACCTGTGATGTTGACTTTGACAGTGTTTCTGGGGTTTGCTGCCTCCCCTCGCAATCGGTGACTTGTTTTATCGGTGTTCTTGCCAACAGCGGTTTTTGCCTGAAAGGGTTCTCCGTGCTAGCGTCCTGTTTGCTTGTAGTTATATCTGTTACAGAAGCCAAGTTCACCACTTCTATAACATTGCAGTCGCTGGATGACGACGGCCGGGAGCCTGCTCGCTCACTACCCTCTGCCGCCGGTACTGGGGATCCGACCCCATGCACCGTAATTTGGTTACAATGAAATTGATGAGATGAGCACATCTGATGCCCACATCGAAATTGTAAGCGATGATAATGTAAATAATTCTGACGCACAAGTGCAATCAGAGGCCAATGATAGGTCGAGGACCCCTCAAACAAGTACAAATGTATGTGTACAAAATCGCAGGAGACGCAGATTTGATTTTTTCGGTCGTGATATTCCACTATACCCCAAGAAGCCTAAAGTTAAAACAACGCTCTTGCCACTTGAAGAAATTGTTTCGGTAATAAATCAGTGTAAAAAATCGAGAGACTCCCATTTACAATCAACACCAATGTGGTTAGGTTTCCTTAGTAAATTTTTTACAGACAATAGTCCTAGACAAACAGTTGATTATTTACCTCCATTGAATCATTCACCAACTTCATATGCTGTGGTACATGAGACTATGAATATCTCACAAAAAATTGCAAGTCAATGTAATCAAGAGCAGATTATTGTTACTTATGATCTTGCAATTGCTAAAATGGCAATGCAAATACAAAATTGCGAAAAACCAAAATTCGATAATTTATTTATTAATTTAGGAGGCTTTCATATACAAATGGCATTCTTTAAAGCTATTGGAACTTTTATTGAATCTAGTGGTATTACTGATATTTTAGTTGATGCACAAGTTTTGGCAGCCGGTTCCGTCAATGTTTTTCTATCTAGTAAACATTTTAACAGGTGCAAACGTATTCATCCATTGTTAAACATTGCGTTGCAAAGCTTATTAATTCATCCTTCATTTTTGTACATAATATTGACCCTTCCTTGTGAATTGATAATTTAAACTTTGTTTTACAAACTCCAGTCGAGTGCACGCAACTTATTCAAATTTCTTCACCATAAGGGGAAATAATTAATAAATATAAATTATATATTGAAGAAATATGTACCGGCAAGCACGGCAAAACAGCTCAATTTTATTGGCAATATATTGAAATGGTAAATCTGTATTTTAGATTTTCTAGAAGCATCCGAAGTAGTGATTTTGACTTATATATTGATTCGTTATATAGTATGGCTGACTGGTTTTTCGTATTTAATCAGCAAAATTATTGTCGATGGATTATTTTATACGGTTGCAATCTTATTCAATTAAAGAAAACAAATTCTCAATTATTCCATGATTTCTTGAAAGGAGCGTTCGGTGTGAAAAGAACTACCATCAATCTTTCTAGATCGCCTGTTGATTTGACATTAGAGCAAACAATTAACGCGGATGCAGCCAGATAGCAGCCAGACAGCGTTGGGCATTAAGCCACAGCATGCGTACGAAAATAATATCGAAAATAATCGCTGATATTAATGTTTCTCAAAATGACGATACCCATCGTGAATTAGAGTATAGTAGATTGAAAAAAGATAGAGAAGCCGTTGATAATATCATAACAAAAATTAAAGAATATATTAATCCGTTTGGTTCAAATGTTGATCAAGATAATTTGTTTAATATTGTTACTGGGCGCGCTGTAGCAGATAACGTTGCAAATTATTTGTTACAAGCTTACAAAATTGGTGAAGACAAAAAATACAATTCATTAACGAATGCAACACTAATCCTGATCTAGAATTGTTAGGTTGAAGATTGAAAATTTTGCTTCCGAGTGTTTGAAAAAAATAATAAAAGCCGCAGATGGTGGTGAACAAACCGTTCTAAAAATGGAGCGAGATGTATTCGGTAGATTACTAGCACTTGCTTTAAGTCACAAAATTGATCTTGAGTGTTGTCTGTCTGTCCATTAGCACCAGCACCACCTGCATTGTTTCAGTGCACAGGTGAAATAAATAAAACAGATAAATCAGTTCTCGCAAACAAAATAAAGAAAATGATAGCACCAGAATATCCGTTATGTTTTGATACAGAAATAATTGATGGATTTTATATGTTACATAAACTAGGGCCAGCGATGCCTCAAACATTCGGAAGAATGGCTGAATTTATATTTAAAAAAAATTTGTAACCGTACAGCTGCTGAAATTCATCTCATTTTTGACCGGTATGTCATTCCTTCAATCAAAGACATCGAAAGAATGAACAGAAATGAAACAGATATTCTATATACGATTGTTGGGCCATCTCAAAGTCGACCAAATGATTTTTATAAAGCTTTAAGAAATAAAAAATTTAAAGAAGCTTTAGTAGAATTTTTAGGCCAATATTGGGAAAATTCAAGCTTAGCATCCATTATAGATAAAAAAACAATTTTTCTCACTGTCGGGATTAAATGCTATTCGTATTCTGTAAGTAATAATATAATTGTTAAAACAGAAGAAAAATGATTAGAATGTCTGCATGAAGAAGCTGACACTAGGATAATTTACCATATAAATAAGTGCGCTGATAACTTTAAAATAATGATCAAACCATCAGATACAGATTTTTTAATTACTTTATTAGGAAATATTTTTCAATTACTGCGTTTTGAAATTTGGCTCTTAAGTTCAACAAACAGTAAAGACGGTGATGAATGTATTAATTGTACCAAATTAGCGAACTTTTTAGGTGAAAAAATGTGCAACGCATTGCCCGGGTTTCACGCGTATACAGGTTGTGACTATACCTGTAGTTTCTTTAAGAAAGGTAAAGCCAGACCTTTGCATATTTTAATGAATAATGTGAAATATCAAGAAATGTTTGCTTTACTTAATAATCTTGGTAAGATCGAAGATAAGGAGATGAAGGAAACAATTCAAAAGTATACATGCGAAATGTATGGTATAAAAATTGCACGGATGTTAATTTATCACGATTAATCATTTTTCAAAATAATTTTTCTGCTGTTTCTACTCAAGAGGCGTTTTTGAATGAAGTAAGGAATTATGATTCCAGCCTAATGCCACCTTGCTGGGAATCGTTAAAACAAAAAATTCTTAGAACAATTTATGTTAATGCGATGTGGCAAAATTCTTTGTATAAACAATGTATTGTAATGAATTACGAAGATTATGGTTGGATATATGATCATGATAATATTACCATAACGCCGAATATGTTTAATGGTAGCCCTACACCACTTCAAATAGAAGAAATCATTTTAACTGATAGTAGCAATGAATTCTGTAATAACGATAATACTGACGACTTCAATAATGATAGAAATAGCATTGCAGACAACAATGACGATAATGTTAATATTCCGAATTATAGCGATGATGTAAATAATGATGTAGATTTTAAAGACGATAGTTATATGTAAAATTAATAGTTAATCATTGTATATCATTTTTGTATGTAATAAAACTCATTCATGTGTTAACTCCACTATCTAAGACCTTAATTTCTTTCGTTCTATCTCACAGGAATTTATGAATAACACCAGGACTCACAATATATGTGGTAAAGAATGTAGAAATGTACAGTAAGTATTTCAAGAAAATTGTAGTTATGTTACAATTAATAACAAAAAAAATTAATAATGTATTTGGAAAAGATATGTCGATAATTAAACATACATAGAGATGAAATGTATAAGCATAGCTCTTTAGCTCTTCAAACTAAGTCGACAGTCCGATCCGGGCAAATAAAAGGTGTCGACCAATTTTTTTCAGTCATTGAAGAGGTTCTAGTTTCAGAAAATCGTAAGCATGTCCATGTATTCGATGGCTTAAGATAAATTTAAAAAAAATAATTTTTAACGGAGGTCGACTTAGGGCAGCGAATAAATAGAGCTTGTCGACCCTTGACATTTCTATTCTACTCATCAAAAACTTTCGTTTGACATAAATTTTTTTGATGTATTTCATAAATTACAATCACACCTAAAATAAAAACCGGGAGTGACGTCATAATTTTGCATGCGGGCAAAATCAAGCAACTTTAGGGGTGTCGACCTCTAGACCTATGGTTTTATTGTTCATACCCCAAAAATGATTCATGTATCTGATCCATAGGACTTTTATACAGCCGGCTCTCGGACTAATATATATATATATATATATATATATATATATATATATATATATATATATATATATATATATGTAAGTTTGAAACCTGCTTTCAAACTTTGCCGCCTGTCCGTTCGGTCAAGTTACCTTCGCCCAGACGGTTGAGTGACGCTCATTACAAACTTCGCATCGGTTGTGGTCAGCGAGACAGACGTCGCTAGGCAGCCACGATAGGCAGCCACATTTTTCGTGATCATAAATTGTTATTACTTTTGCTTCACAATTACTACTGTTAATCAAACACTTAGTTAAATCCAACTTGTTGTTGTTTCAGGTATTGTGTTAATCGATATGTTATCAATAATGTAAATAGTGTTAATATGTAACCTTACATAATATTTAATTACAGTTATTTTACTGCAACAACTCGAGTCGATTTATTCAACTCAGACTCTCACACAAATCCTAAGTTTCCCAAATTTGAAACTTATAAAACAACAACAATTAAGGAACTGCATCATGGAAGTAAAGGCTACATTTCATTTCGTTTCTGAAGCGGTCGACTCAAAGACGACCGTAGTCAAGGTTAAAACTATTCAACTTGAGGGACGTCCCGAAGCATACCAATTTCCTCTTGACCAACAAACACACACACACACCATTTAAAACTTTTCGAGCATAAAATTACAAAGCAGGTAGTCAAGAGCTTGACTACTCGCAACAAATATCGAAAGGTCAATATAACCTTGAAGGAAGGCGAGCTGCTGGAGGAATACCTGGACGAGGAGGGTAACGTAGTTTTTAATGAGTTCTATTTAGAGGTTTTCAAATCTACATCTCTTCACTCTCCTTCACCTCCCATGCCACCCGCCGAAAAATCAATGCATTCCATTGCAAAAAATTTAGTGCTGAATAAATTTGACGGGAATGATGTGGACGCGGAATCATGGTTAAATACTTTCGAACAAGAATGTGAAAGACTCGGTGTACAAGAGGTGAAATATTCTGAAATATTGCGTTTGTGTTCAGAGAATGTCGCACTGGAGTGGTACGCGGTGTTTTTAAAAATAAATAAACTCTCGCACGCGTGGGAATTTTGGAAAGCTTCTTTTGTTGACACGTTCGGTTCAAAGTCGTGGTCAGAAATCACCTTCGCATACACGTATAAATATTTGGGCGGTTCGGTTTTAGATTATGCATTAAAGAAAAGGAATCTTTTGATTGATGTTGATCCTGATTTATCGGTAAGATCACAAATAAATTTAATCGTAATAGATCTTCCTAATTATATAAAAACGCGTTTAGAACGAAAAGACTTGACCAAAGTTGACGATTTAATATCGAAGCTTAGGCAAATAGATCCTTCCAGAAACAAAGCCGCTTTGAATTCTGTAAAAAAGCCGGATGAAGTTCAGAAAAAGAATAATAAAATCTTTAATGAAAATTTAAATGAACAAAAAACCTGTGGGTACTGCGATAAAATGGGCTTTCCAGGCAGACGTCACTCGGAAGAAGTATGTCGTGCGAAAATAGCACACCAGAGCAAAAACAAAAACAATAAAATTAAAGTCGCAAATAATATCGAAGGGCAAGATGCAATTTCTCTCCTTGAAAATCCAAAAAACTAATAACGATCCCACTTATAAAACTAAAAATTCTAATCAATGATAGTCCAGCCATCGGTCTCTACGATTCCGGAGCTAATGTTGTGTGTAAATAAAAAAATAAGTGGGAATAAACAATTGAAAACAATTTCGGGCAACTCAAATACTGAAGGAAGTGCCGTCCTACCAGTTACTATTTTCAATATAAAAGAAGACTGTCTGTTTTTCATCATCAAAAGTAAATCATTTGAAGATGATGTCTTATTAGGTCTAGACTGCATAAAAAAATTTAGGTTATGCCAAGACGAAAACCTAAAAATAAGTCAAAATTTGGAAAAAGCAGCCGAGATAGATATAGTAAAAGGAAATTTTGAATGTAAAAATAATGAGATTGACGAAATTATGTCTGATTTTGTACTAAAAGAAATCTTGAGTACTTATAAAGATGTCTTTGCAAAAGAAAAATTCGATATTGGTAAAGTCAACGATTATGAAGCCGCAATAAGACTCACTGAAAACAAATATGTAGCAAAAAGACCTTACGGATGTTCTCTGCAAGACAAAGCAGAAATAGAAAAACAAATTAAAGAATTATTAAATTCGGGTCTAATTGAAGAATCGAGTAGTCCGTACGCTGCTCCGGTTACATTGGCTTTTAAAAAAGACGAAAATAAAAGATCCCGATTATGTATTGATTATCGAGAACTGAATAAAATAGTCGTGCCGGAAAGTCACCCTTTCCCACGCATTGATGAACTAAAATTGTGTGCAAGAAATTGCAATTACTTCACAAAGTTGGACATGAATTCGGCGTTTTGGTCGATCCCACTTCGCGACAAGGATAAATATATAACTGCTTTTGTAACTCACCACGGGCACTGGCAGTGGAACTGTTTACCTTTCGGTTTAAAATCCGCTCCAGCAATTTTCCAAAGGACATTATCAAGTATTTTAAGGAAAAATAGCTTGGATTCATTCACTGTAAATTACATAGATGATATCCTAATATATTCAAATAATTATGAGGATCATATGCAGCATACTGAACTGGTACTAAAAACATTGCGCTCCTACGGTTTTAAATTAAATGTCTCAAAATGTATTTTTGCAAAACGTGAAGTGTCATATTTAGGACATAAAATAGGATACAACAGTATTAAACCTCTAAATGACAACGTAGTCGCAATCAAAAATTTCCCTGTTCCACAAACAAGGAAAAATATCAGACAATTCTTGGGAAAATTAAATTTCTACCTCCAATATATCCCGAACTCAAGTATCGTACTGGAACCTTTTCATAACTTGCTCCGGAAAAATGTGCAGTTTGATTGGTCTCCATCATGTCAAAAAAATTTCGAGGCGGTAAAAGAACACTTGTGTTCGGAACTAATACTTTCGATCTTTGAGCCAGCGTTACCAACCTACATCTTTACGGACGCGACCATTCAAGGAGTCGGTGCAGTGTTAAAACAACGTCAGGAAGTTGAAAAACTAAAACCAGTATTCTATTTCTCACGCAGATTGAACAATACACAAAAAGAAAAAAAAGCAATATTTATCGAATGTCTCGCAATAAAAGAAGCAATATTGTATTGGCAGTACTATTTAATTGGTCAAAAATTCACCGTTTTCACCGATCACAAACCCTTAGAGGACTTTAACATAAACAAATGTAACGACCCAGAACTAAGAAAAATCCTTACTTACATCTCACAATTCAACTGTGAAATCCTTTACAACCCAGGTAAAGAAAACTTGGAAGCGGATTGCTTATCTCGCAACCCTGTCCTAGAAGAAGAAGAAGATAACTTCGAAAGCTCAGCAGTAAAAATCGTGAACTTTTTGGAAATAAACGAAATAATCAATGATCAAAAAAATTTCCATTTAGATAACAAATGTGAAAAGAAGAATGGTATCATCTACAGATCACTAAACAATAAAGAGAAGATTTGGTTATCTGAAGCATTTGGTAAACAACTAATAAAAAAAGTTCATGAAATACGAGGTCATGTGGGAGTAAAACAAATGATCTTGACAATAACAACAAAATTTTATTTTAAAAATATGCACAAGCACATAAAAATATTTTGTCGTGCTTGTGAAACATGTATCAAGAATAAAACTAGAATTGCAAACTACGAGGTTCCGTTATCCCAGCTGGGTCCAGCCTCAAAGCCATTTGAAATAGTCTCATTGGACACAGTCGGTGGTTTCGCGGGAAACAAAAGCACAAAAAAATATCTGCATTTATTAACAGATCACTTCACAAGATACGCATTTATCACAACATCGTCAACCCAAACAGCCGACAATTTTATTAAACTAGTTAAATCAACAAAAAATACTAACAAGATCGACACGCTTATATCTGATCAATACGCAGGTATCAATTCGAATGATTTCAAAAAATACTTAAAATCAGAAAATATAAGACTCAGCTTTACAGCAGTAGATTGTGCCTTTTCAAACGGATTAAATGAAAGGACAAATCAAACACTAGTCAACAGAATACGATGTAAAATCTACGAGAACAAAACACGCTCCTGGCCAGCTGTTGCACAAGAATGCGTGCACGAATATAATAATACTATACACAGTTCCACTGGTTTTACACCCTCTTACCTACTAACTGGAAAAGAAGAATCAATACTACCTGATGAACTAAACGAGAACAATGCCGAAAACTTAGATGAAAATAGAAGAAAGGCATTCGAGCAATCGAAAAAGATTCACGAGCAAAACAAGAGGTATTACGACGAGAAAACAAACAAACATGAATACAACGAAAATGATCTCATTTGCATAAACAACGGAAACAAATTGAACAGGAAAAAAACGGATCCAATCAGAGAAGGGCCGTTCAGAATAAAAAGGAAAATTTCTGAGGTAATATATGAGGTCGATAGCGGTCTCAGGAAAAAAGGATCAAACCTTTTTCACGCAAGCAAACTCATCACTTTCCATTAATCCGAAATTCCTTCTTCGTTCTTGAGGGGGGGGATGTAAGTTTGAAACCTCTTTTCAAACTTTGCCGCCTGTCCGTTCGGTCAAGTTACCTTCGCCCAGACGGTTGAGTGACGCTCATTACAAACTTCGCATCGGTTGTGGTCAGGGAGACAGACGTCGCTAGGCAGCCACGCTAGGCAGCCACATTTTTCGTGATCATAAATTGTTATTACTTTTGCTTCACAATTACTACTGTTAATCAAACACTTAGTTAAATCCAACTTGTTGTTGTTTCAGGTATTGTGTTAATCGATATTTTATCAATAATGTAAATAGTGTTAATATGTAACCTTCAATAATATTTAATTACAGTTATTTTACTGCAACTCGAGTCGATTTATTCAACTCAGACTCTCACACAAATCCTAAGTTTCCCAAATTTGAAACTTATATATATATATATATATATATATATATATATATATATATATATATATATATATATATATATATATATGTATATAAATTACTCTCGAGACATTTACCTAAAATTGGTGGCAAACCGTCTAGTAAGAAATATTTTAGTGGTTGTTAGAATTCAGTTCAGATACTACTAAAATAATACTCCCCTGACCATAGACTTTCTCCGATATCCACGGCAAAAATAAATACGCAAGTATTAAATTCCCGAATTTTCGCAATTAAACAAATAAAAAGTCTCCATGAATCGAACCCACTAATTAGTCAATTAACTCCCCAATAATTCTCCCCTCGAACTGAGAAATGCGCTAATTATCTACACACTTTATTGACGTGTTATTTATAGCCGCAAAGAAAAACAATTACAGTCATACTTCTAAGTCGTTTAGCATCAGAACTCATCATGTCTATCATTCCGATGGAATTAATGAGCTAATTTAAATAATTTCCCAGTCAGCCGAAGAACAAGCAAAATAAATAAATTGCATTCAACATCGGAACGTTGCCATTGTTGGTGACTTTGTTGCCACTTGATGAAGTATCTTTGTCTCGTAATTCATTCAATCTATTGCTCCGTTGCTCTTTGACCTTTTGTCCCACCCAATCTAATGAGCATCATTTCATAATTATCATAGATCGCAATTTCTCCGTCGCCACTGATGCAAAATAATTATGTAATTAAATTCAACGCCAATTAGTCAGTGTAGGACTATGATATTCTAAACAATGCAGTGTTGTAGGTTTTTTTTTCTTCTCTGTATTCTAACTCCAAAAAAGTTGTGGGTGTTGTTGATGTTTGAAATGGAAAATCAGGAGAATCGACAAGTGAGTACAAGGAAAAACTGAAATGCAAATGAAATTGATAACATTTTAACCTTTGCTATCATTAATCATCGAGCCCCGGGAACATATTCCATTTTCAAATGAACTACATACATCTACATCAAGCATCTGTGGAATATGAGAGGCGTGTAATATGCTTTGAACTAGGCTTGATTTAATGAGTATAGTGCTTTGGAATTTAAGTTGTTAATATTAAAGCTCCGCTTTACTATCCTCAGATATCGGATAATTATTATTATGAACTTATCGATGGCATGAACAACGTCATTGAAGTATTGGCATCAGCCTTATGTATTTGGAATGTTTAAGCTTTTTACTAGAAGAAGATTAGGCGTTTTAATTCCAGTTTCAATTTCAAAAAACCTTTAGAGCATTGAAATATTCAAGCGTTTTAGTCAACGTCTTAGGTTCGAAGTCGATGACGTAGTTCCAACGAGTGTAAGTATTGAGGCATCAAATATCTCTAATTGTTCTAGTTATTTTTCATATGAGACAATAGACCTTATTGTGTTAAAATAAATCGTTTCAAACTACTCGTTAAGGATATACCTTTTTCGCAGGATTTCTGCGAAACTAATAAAAAAAATTACACTAGCCAACGATTGTTTTCCCACTTAAGCGATTTATATCGTTTTTGTTAGGTTTCCTTCACCTAAACACAAAAATAATAATACAACTACCGAAATTCTGAGTCGGTGGTCGCAACTTTAAGAGTGCTTACTCCAATTTTCGGCCATAATAATCATCCCATTAGTCTAAATTTTCACTATTGGACGTTACGGTGCCAAAAACACGGCGTACCGCTCGAAGCGAAAGAAATATCGCAACCGTAAGTGCGTCGATTCAAAATGAGCCAAATCAGTCAATTCTATGTGGTTCTCAAGAATTGGGCCTCGCTCGAACGACTCTGTGGTGTATTTTGCAAAAAGATCTTTGCCTACATGGTTACAAGATCACATTGACTCAAGAACTAAAGTCACTTGATCATTCAAACCACCGGAACTGCGCCAGTTGGGCTCTGGCAAAGTTGAAGAAAATGAAAAATGTCATCGAAAAATCATTTTCAATAATGAAGCTCGCTTTGTTAATAAGCTCAATATGCGTTATTGGTCAGCAACGAACCACATGTGCTTCTTGACATACCGTTGCATTCACCAAAAATTACTGCTTGGTGCGGTTTTCATGCCGGAGATTTTTTCGTGAGTGAAAACAACAGCCATGTTACCGTCAATGGAGAGCGCTATCGTGTTTTGCTGGAAGATTATTTGTGGCCAGAACTGGATATGTGGTTTCAAAAAGTCGATGCCACTAGCTGCAGAGCACACCACACAATCGATTTATTGAAAGGTAAATTTGGTGAACGTGTTTCTCAAAAAATGGTCTGGCCGAATGGCCGCCTCTTTCATGCGATCTAGCTCCATTGGATTTCTTTTAATGGGGCTATATCAATTCACTCGTCAATGCATACAACCCAGCAACTTTAGACGAGCTCAAAGGCAATATCCAACGCGAAATTGCCAACGTTCCAGAGTGGTGGGAAACTGTAATGCTTGCACTACACGCACAATAAATTTGGACTCAATACCTTAAATATTTTCTGTATTTTATAAAAAGATAAAATTGTTATGTCCTTAATGGAAAATCCTTTATATTGAAGAGTGTTATTCGAACTATTTTTAACACATATACAAGCGAGTAAGTTCCCGCTGGGGTCTACGGACCCGGGAAACTCGTCCAGAGACGATCGTATGCACCACTTGCTTTACCTAAGTTCCCTATTGAGGCACCAAGCGAGATCGCGGCTAGCCAAACCTCATGCAAAATACCTATGGGTAGATACCGCACTTTTTCCAGGATAACCTATTCCTATTTCTCCAATATATTTAACCGGCACACACGAACGCCGCAAAGGTACCAGAAATGGATCAATTCTACAAGGCGCTTTCCAAAAGATACGAGACTGTTGTCATAAAAATTGTTTTGGCGGCGCTATCTGTTAATTAAATAGTGCATTGGAAAGTTACATCCTTCCCTGACTTCCAGTGCAAGTTTGGTGGAATCCGGTTTAGTAGAAGCGAAGTTATTGCGTCTAAAGTGACAGTAAGCTTGCGTCATCGGTACAAAAATGAGTTTCGAACAAAGAGCTAACATCAAATTTGGTTTTAAAATCGCTAAAACGTGTACCGAAGCATTTGAATTGATGAAAAAATTTATGGCGATGATTGTCTATCTCGTGCCAGAGTTCATGAGTGGTTTACACGTTTCAGAGATGGTCGTGAGGAGATAAATGACGATGAACATACGGGCCGCCCAAAATAAGTGATCACCGAAAACTCCATCGAAATCGTGCGTGAATTTATCAAAAATGAGCCGAAATCATCGTTGAAATTCATGGAATCGGAGTTGAATATCTCAAAACCATCGATTCATTGCATTTTAACCGATCATTAGGGCTTACGAAAGGTCTGTTCACGTTTCGTTCCGCACAAGTTAACCGATGACCATAAATTGCTCAGAATCCAACATTCGAATGACATCATTAAAGAGGCGAGAAAAGACAGCAACTGGTAATAAAACGCCTGATATGGCTCCCAGTGACTTCTACCTATTCGGAAAGTTGCATTTGGCTATGAAAGGAAAACGCTTTGCGTCCGTAAATGGCATCCAAAAGGCTTGTACCGACATCCTAAAGGACATTCCGGCCAATGACCTGAAACAATCTTTCGAGAAGCTTTTGAATCGCGCAAAATAGTGCATCGAAGCCAGAGCAGACTACTTTGAATAAACAAACTCGAATTTATCAGAACAAAGCTGCTGTCGTTTCTATTTTACCTCAGTCTCTCTTTTTTGGGGCTCTAACCACGTTCACTCACCATCCTACCTAAGGCTCACATTAAGTTTGTTACCCTTCAAATAGAGGATACCCGAATGGGCTGCTTGGTTCCAGTTAGCTCCCCCAGGGACGGGTCGCAGGCGCCACTCGCTCACCTTGAGCGCTCCAAGAACCGCCGAGTGAGTTTGCGGCCCGCCGAAGTCTTCGATATCGAATATTCTGCCATGGAAAATTATTAAATACTGCTGTAAAATTTAAAAAAAGTCAACTCACAAGAAGACGCATAGCCTTCACGAAATGCCTTCCCCCACTAATTTGGAACTATTTCACGAGACCTAAAACTCCACAAAAGAACACCGAAAGGAAATTGAAAACTAAAGAAACCTTCTTTCTAGACCGGAAATTCATCCAGTCCCTTCTCACCTGGACAGTACTTCCAACATTAACTAAGCTAATTTTATAACTCGAGCAAATTCTGCCGGTTATAGCGAATAAGTGTTCACCGAACATTACGGTTATCGAGACACGTCTTCGGCGAAAAAGAAATCAAAAACCATCCGTTTTCTTTAACTTTGCAAATGATGTTATTAATTCGTGATCTAAGTGAATTAACTGCGTTTCTTCTTCTTCTTCGTAGCACTATAGCCTCTCTCGGGCCTTCGCTTCTTGTAAATAGCGCCTCCAACTGTCTCGGCCCTCCAATTTCCAAATCCGAGCATCGATGAGTTGTCTTCGTCGATTGAATCAGACCAGCGTTTTCTCAGTTTCACCACAGGTATCCAGCCTTCAGTTCTCCCAACGAATACCTTTTTGGGTATCTGTTGTTGGCTCATATGATTCATGTGTCCAGTCCGTTGCAACTTCCACAGTCCTACGATTGTTACGACCTCTGGCTTGCCAAAAATTTCATCCAACTTATGGTTGTATCAAATTCCCCATTGGTCGCCGTCTAGCTTCACTCCGATTGTTCGCCTCAGGACCCGTCGCTCAAAGGCGTTCAATATATTTGCGGATGGTTGGGTTAGGGTCCATATTTCACACACCATAACATGGGTCTTATCACAGATTTGTATACTTGGAGCTTTGTTTTCCTGTGTATGTACCTGATCTTCAAGATCGTCAAAATGAATAAAATGTTTTATTTGCAAGCTGTATTTTTCGGCGTATTTCGTCTCTTTCATTGCCCGTTTTCGTTATTTTGGCATCTAAATACACAAATCTGCTCACAATTCCGATATTGTATTCGCCAAGTGTGATATTTTGTGTATTTGAGGCATCTTTCCTCGGCTGCGTCATAACCTTTGTTTTATTCTCATTGGTTTGTAGCCCTACTAGTTTTGTTTCGCTGTCAAGTTTCAGGAAGAGTTCTTTGGCAGTTGTTAATGACCGTGACAAAATGTTGATGTCTTCCGCATAGACTACTAATTGGCTCGGCCTGTATAGCAATGTACCTCGTGTTTCGACAGGTAGCTTCCTATTGATGTACTTCAGAGCCAAATTGAATAGCAATGGAGCCAGCCCATCTCCCTGTTTTAGTCCGATATTTGTGTCAAAGGCTTCGGTGAGTTGGTTATTGATGCGAACGTCATTGTCATTTTGGTAAGACGGACTGATTTTCCTGGGATTCCAAAGCAACGAATTATTTGGCACAGTACTTTACGATGAAAACTGTCCTATGCTTGCTTAAAGTCAATGAAAACTTGGTGTACGCGTAGGTTTAACTCCCAGAATTTTTCAAGTACCTGCTTCGTTCTATTGTCGATCTGCTTGCTCAAAAACCAACTTGATACTTCCCAATAATACCATTGGCATATGATTCAATTTTATTTTCTAAGATCTTTGAAAATATTTTGTACGCTGCACACAGAAATGATATGCCTCTATAATTTTCGCCTGTAGCTTGTCACCTGTTTTGTGGATAGGGAATATAATTGATTGACTCCACTCTTTCGGCATAAGCTCTTCCTTCCAAACGTGCTGGATGACTTTGTGAATAGCTTTATGAATATTGCTACCATCATATTTGATGAACCCCCCTTTAAAATCTCATTGATGCCCGGCACTTTATTATTCTTTTGGGCTTTGATGATGGAACACACTTCATCCAGAGTTGGTCGGCCTCTTCGCCGACATCTATGAGCTCCAATGTTGTGGAGCTATGCGGAGTTTCTTGAAATATGATGCCCAACTTTCCTTAATCTTGGCTTCATCAGCGATGATACTGCAGATTTCATCACGACCGAGCGTGATTTTGGGCTGATAACCACGTTTCAGGCTTTTCACTACTTTGTATGCTTGTCTTGTGTTGTTGCTCACTAGACTCACTACAAGGCTTCTCAATTGGCCATTATAGTATTTTCTTTTCTCCAATTATCTTATTTGCTACTATTCTGAAATTTTCATACCGTTCTCTCTTCATCCTGATTTTCCTAACTACCTATTCTTTGTGCGCGTGATTCTTTTTGTCTAACGCATTCTGGCACTCATCATCGAACGAATCTGCCACGGTCTTAAAAGTTGCTTTCACTTACATCCAGAGCTCGTTGCTTATTTTTAGCGATGCGTCTAAGATGGGAGCCAGCTACTTGTCGAGGGTCTTCGTGAAATTTTTGGCCAAAGACGCCGTTTGGAGCCTTACGATGTCAAATTTTTGTAGTGGGATGGTTTTCGCTGAATATTTCTTTGACATACATCAGCGATAGGTTAATTTGATCAAGTAATGATCCGAGTTACAATTAGCTTCTCGGTATCTACGGACGTCAAGTATGCTCGAGGCCCATCGTTGTTGGATCAGAACATGGTTGATCTGGTTTTGTGTGCTGCTATCCGGTAATACCCACGTCATTTTCTGAATGCGTTAATGTGGGAAGCAAGTCGAACGTATGACTAGATTTCTGCTGCATGCAAAGTCAATCAGGCGCTGGCCTTTGTAATTTGTTTCATTGTGGAGGCTATATCCTCCAGCCATTCCCCGATGAGATAGCTCATTGCCAACCTTAGCGTTGAAATCGCCTAGAAATATTATTGTGTCGTTTATAGGCAATGAGTCGCTTAGTCTTTCCAGGCGATTGAAGAACGTTTCCTTTGTTTCTTCGTCCTTTTCTTCGGTCAGGGCGTTAACATTGATCAGCTAGATTTTATAGAATTTCGCTTTTGTACGGACTGCACACAACCGTTCATTGATTGCCTTAAAACCTATAACATACGATTTGAACTACCTATCCACCATGAAGGCCACTCCGAATTTTCATTTTCCAGTAGGTTTTTGAATATTTTGTGCGATCTCATGACTTGAATGTCGTTTTTAGTCCAATTCGTTACCCAGATTGCCAGTATTCTTAACTGATCTTGACTGGCCTGTTGTGCTAAGTGAGCTGACATTCCAATATCCAATGCCATAGTCCTTTTTTCGTTTGCGACACTGTTGCCGTGAATCCAATCTACTTCGACGCCCATCTGCAGGTTTCGAAACATTTTAAGGTTTTCCAGGGACGGGGAGTTAGCCCGTCTCCCAACCTCCATTCCACAGGGAGAATGCTGACTGACAGGAATACTCTTGGAGGCTAGCATTCTTCGGGGACGCGAGGACATGGGGGGCGCCGTGAGGCTCCCTCCTGGGATGACAGGTAACGACCCTGACTGGATCTGCACTACGTTTTGGACAACGAACTGGAACTCATGCTTTGACTGGCGGATATGGTGGGCTGGACCTAGTTGGTTTGCGCAGTAGCGTCGAGGTGACACTCGTGTGTGAATGTGTCCAATTCAACGATCAAACCGTCTCCGTCCCGGTAAAACCTTGGCAGGCCCCGAAGTACGTTCGAAGTTCGCACCATAGGTTTGTGGTGTAGGTTGGGTTGAGACGGACTCCCGATTAGCGCTGGTCTAGCTTTTAGCACTTGTCCCTACAGGGGCTTGTGCCAACTCTCGCACGGCCTTCCTACTCTGCAAAGATAACCATGGGACCAAAAAGGCGACTACACATACGAACGGTGAAAGCGGCTCCGAGGGGGACCCAATAATACTGGAGCAACCAAAACCCTTAAAAATAATTTTTAACAACCCCAAAAAAGAATACAAAATAACAATAACGACGAAGCAACCAGCGCCTGCAGCCAAGATGTTAACAGCACATCGGGAGCGGAACTAACGATGACAAACACGGCGCTTAATACAATGACAGTGAAGACGGACGAAAAACGGAGTTTAACAGAAAGTCTGGTCCAGACGTTCGGGGGCAGCGAAAAAATGATGCGAACGCCAGAGCGTCCTATAAAGGAAAAGCGGGGGAAACTCTGCAGGACGCGCCAGATGTTCGAGAGTGGGAGGAAAATATAAAGAAACTCGAGAGTTCGATGGTCACTGCTGCGATCGATACCAAAGCAATTGAAGCAAGGGTCGTAAATGACGAATTCGAAAAGAACTATCCTGACGTCAACGAGGAGATTACGGCAGGAAAAGAAACGAGTGACCAGGCAAATAAAGCGACTAAGTTTGATTTCATCGCTAACGTTGAAAAAGTGGCGGAAGTAAAGTGTTCGGATACAGAAGCCGATAACCTCTCTCAAGGCTGATGGCCGCACAGTACAATTGCCGCCCAGCGACATGAAGAAGAAAGGTTGCTTAGAAAAGCGGGAGCTGTTCCAAATAGAAAACAATCTGCATGCGACTCGCCAAAAATCACCAAAACAGTAAGGATTGGGCTTCTTGAACTAAAGGAGCTCCTAGACTGCATAGGGCATTATTGGAGGAGCAGCTTAAAGGCCGTAGAGGACCAGAAGGCCGAAAAAGAGCAAAAGGCTAAAGAAGCACTGGGGTGAATTTTAGAAGGCACATGCAAACAGATCTACCATCAAAAATCAATAAAAGAATGGCGTCCAGCCCAATTGTAGGAGATTGGGATGAAAAAAGGAAGCAAGAGGCACTTGATGGGCGCAGAACACCAGATAAGGGGTTCCAAAAAGTGCTTACAAAAGGAGCGAAGAAAGCCGCAAAGAAACTCCTTCAAAAAGTTCCCGAATGTAAAGTTCGCACGGATGCCCAAGAAGAAAAAAGACCCGATGCAAAACAGGAGAGGCAGAAGCCCCGACGAAGACCACGGCAGCAGGCACTACTCGTTAAACCCCAAGATGGTCTATCCCACGTATTGGTGCTGCGTTACATCACGGGAAACGTAGGTCCCGAAGACACTAACACTGCCATTAAAGCTGTACGACCAACGCGGTTGGGCCACATCCTGGTCGAATTTTGAGCAGAGGCCGAGAATAGAGAAGCATTCTGTGACGCAATAAAGAGAGTCCTTAGCAAAAGAGCAGCTTTAGCCTCGCTTGAGCCGATGGCAACGATCGAAATAAGAGACATTGACTGTCTCATGGATCTGACCGAGGTGGAAGAGGCCATCAAAGGGAGTTCCCTAGCATGGGCGGGATTAAGGCGAGGCTGACACCAAAACCCATAGGGGACAACGCATGGCCATAATTGACTTGACCGAAAAGGACGCCGATCAATTTCTGAACAAGGGCAAAGTACGATTAGTTGGGTTGTCTGTAAGATACGGTGAAGAGCAACGCCTCTTCAATGTTCAAATGCCTAGGCTATGGTCACACCACACAAGTATGCAAAGGGCCCGATAGGAATTCTCTATGTTGACATAAAAGAAAAGAGGCTACGAAGGAGGCATACTGTATTCTTTGCAAGGATGCTAATCCAAGACATGACTTTGGACACGTCTCGAGATCAGGAAAATGTCGGGTGTTCCAGGAAGCCCTAGCCAAGGCAAAATCAGAGCTTCGATAACCCGCATCCTGCAGCTAAACCTACACCGCAGTTCAACCGCCCAAAATCTGCTTGAGCAGTTTGCGAGGGACATGAAAGCTGACATTTTGCTGCAGAGCGACCAACACCATGATAAAAGTTCAGCATCATGGTAACCTGATGAAACTGGTACTGCCGCCATCTGGGTTCGAAATAGTGATTTGCAGGCGGAGAGCTGTGGACATGGGGATGGTTTTATGGGGGTTCGCTGCTCAGGGACCACCTTCTTTAGTGTATACCTAACGAAGTGCGATTCGATATCGTCTTTCCAAACAAGGCTTTAGACTTCAGAGGGCGCTTTCTCGAACGCAGACAGGAACGTGCTCGTTGGGGGAGACTTCAACGCGAAAGCAATCGAACGGGGCCTGCCTCAAACAGATCTGCGAGGAAAATGAGTCCTGGAAATGGCGGCCAGGACGCCGAATTTCTGCCGTATTGGCTGTGAAGGAGCCATACCAGACGTGACATTTGCCTCGGAGTCCTTAGTACGGAGGATACACGACTGGAGAGTATTAGAGAACTTCTCAGCCAGTGACCATCAGTGCATTCTACTTGAGATAAGCGATGTTGTCTTCCGATGTCCGTGCTCTCGGCTTTCTACAACTGGATGGAACATCAGAAGGATAGACGTCGAAAGATTCGTCGAGGTGCCCACAGCAGGTGCACCGCTGCAGGGAGATCCGGAGGGGACGGAAGAACTGGCAGCTCAAGATGTGGTGAACTCAACTATAAGCATCATCACGACTACTTGCAATGCTTCTATACTCCGTCAAAAACCCCAGTGCGGCAAGCCCCCAGTGTACTGGTGGTCAACTGAAATGTGTCACAATCTTCGGCGTGAGGCCCAACGCGCATGAAACCGTGACGAGGCAAGCAACCGCGCAGCAGCATATAAGTCGGCCAGGAAATGCCCTCGCAAATTGATCAACAACAGCAAGGCTCGCTGCTAGCAAGATCTAGTGGACAATGTGAACAAGGATCCGTGGGGCCTTGGATACAAGCTAGTAATGCGGAAACTTGGTGCCCTATAGAAGCCTTGCATACATGATGCGGAAGAGATGGACGAGATAGTGCGGGCACTCTTTCCCGCTCATCCCATCCGTGTTGACGCTGTCCATGGTGAAACAGCAGTCGAGTGTCCACTCTTCATACAGCCGGAACTAGAAGAGGCAGTCCTTTTGCTGAAAGCGAGGAAGGCTCCACGTCCATATGGTGTTCCGGCTGAGGTGTTGCGGCTCGTCTATCACCATTGTCCTGACTTGCTGCTCAGCACATTCAACGCTTGCCTACGGGATGGGGTTTTCCCGGTACGATGGAAGGTGGCGAAGCTCGTGCTGATCAGGGGAAGGGAAATCCCGGATCGCCGTCTGCATACCGCCCGGCATGCATGCTAGACACGGCTGGGAAAGTGCTAGAGAAACTCAAAGGAAGACTCACTGACGCGTTCTACTATTTACGAGATTGTACAGGTGGAGAACGCGGTCTAAAAGGCAGAGGCATATAGTCGCACCAAGCGACGGATCGTCACACTCGATGTCAGGAACGCCTTCAACTCCACTAGATAGGTGGATATTCTGGATATGCTGGAAGATCCTTTTCAAGTTCAAGAATAGCTAATGCGGCTTTTAAGAAACTAGTTAAAGGATCGCAGCCTGCTTTACGACACGGCACAGGGCCAACGAAGGATGGAAATTACATCGGGTGTTGCCCAGGGATCTATCCTTGGTCCGGATCTATGGAATGTGTCTTACGACGGACTAGTGAGACTTGAGATGCCAGATGAGTCGGGCTTGGTCGGCTATGCGGATGATGTTGCGGCTCTGGTCACTAGATGCACCGTTGAACAGGCGCAACTTAGGCTAGGTATGCTAATGCGCCGAGTGAGAGACTGGATGACTGTCCGCGGGTTAAGTTTAGCACTGGAGAAAACCGAAGTGGTCATCTTGACAAAAAAGAGAATCCCTAGAGTAAGGATGATCAGTATTGGAGATAAACGAATCGAATCAAAGCCAGCGGTGAAGTACCTGGGGCTACTGATCGACTCGAAGATGAGTTTCTCTGAGCAAATCAGGGCAACGGTTGAGAAGGCTGCTTCAGGAGTATCGGCTCTGGGTCGACTCTTGGCCAACGTACTCAGCTCATCAAGAAGACGCCTCTTGATGAGTGCTGTAGGGTCAGTGCTACTGTACGGAGCAGAGGTGTGGGGCGACGCTGTCAGCAAGGAGGTATACCGAAAACGATTGGCACAGGTACAGAGAAGAGGAGCACTGAGAATTGCAATCTTCGTATCCAACAGTCTCTGACTCGGCGGTAAGAGTTATTGCAGGCGTGATATCTGTCGCCCTCCTTGCTAGCGAGCGCCGCGCTATTTACCTGCGCCGAAACGAGGATGCGAGGGAGATGGTTCTCCGCGACGAGAGACAGCGCTCGCTCAACGATTGGTAGCAGTCTTGGGTGAATTGCACGAAGGGAAGGTGGACTGCGCGCCTCATCCCGGATATGAGACCCTGGTTAAATCGAAGGCATGGTGAAACTGACTTCCATCTGTGTTTAGTGGGTAGTCCAGCCGCCTTCTTGCGAGCATGGGAGTCCCACACTTTGTGCATAAATGGCATTCACCTCCCAAACACAAAAAAAACGGTTCCAGACAAGGTTCTCAGATTGACTAGGGGAGCTGTTATGTAGGTAGTCAAGAAGCACTGCGCAGTTGGAAGTCCAGCACTCAGGAAATCAACAGTCTGCGTCTCCCAACCACAAAAAAAAAATCTCATATTATTCGGCGAGAAATTAGACCCTTTCCTCCCTAATCCTCCAAACTCTAAATTCAACTTTCAAATATTTACTATATTTCTAGACTTAGTTTTACCCAACTATCTAAGTCATCCGCACCAACCGTGGCTATCCTTCTGAAATATGTGAATTTCCATCGGCAGGACACGTGCGTTTTCACACATTCCGACCTTTTTCGCATGGATGTGCGACTATTTCTTCGCTTTATTAAATGTGAACAAAAAGCATTCATTTCCCAAAGGTCCAGTTAACTTATTATTCCGACCTAAGACAATTTCAGCATTAAAATTACACCAGGCGGACTAAGAGTGAGTAACTTCCTTGTCTTTCCATTCTTGGTCGGAACACTTCCGCATCAGCCATTAATCGATAGTTTACGAGCCTGTTGTACCTCGGCAGCGAAGGAGCATGTTCACTTTGTGTATGTTAATCTCTGACAGACAATTGGCGAATTCTTCTGCTTCCGAACTTTCTTCTGAGCCTTCACTCCCAAAACTCACTAGCCCAGCACAGGATCACGTGTGTACACGTATTTGTTCGTTCTCTTGTATTTGGCATTGGCTGACTCTGGCGCTTTAGGAAGTAGGAGAAGAAGAAAATCAATAGACTTCCATTATGGCAATAGAAGCAGATTAGATTGCGAATACCACATGCTTTCGATATCGGCTCTAATGCACTAGAAATAATTAATCGGAAGCCAAATGTGATAAGGTTTCGTAGGAACGCTCCTTCGCTGTACGAGTATGTCAAAGTATGTGTTCATGTGCGAGAATATCAAGTGTGTGTGCATGCATGGAGAAAGTTGTTCCTCGATTGTTAGCCTTACTGTGCTTTGGCAGGGTAGCGGAAAAAGGAAGAGAATGTTCCATCGAGTGGAGTTGGCTTGACGGCATATTTGTTATTCATTCAGGTTGCGTTCTTTGTTTACAGACGATTTGGAAAAGTCGTGTTTTTTGATGAGAACACGATGAGGTTGTTGAGTGTCAATAAATACATCTTAGTGGAAATTTATTTCGGGGAAAGTGCGTTTGTTAATTGAGTGTGTTTGATGGCTAGGATGTGCCTTGAATCTATAATGAATAGTTGAGCTACAAGGACAAGTAGTAGTTTTATCGCCAACGGAGGCGTGTGTTACGGGATTATGTCTGTAATGAATCCTCGAGTGGGGTTGAATGTGTTCTTGGGCGTGTTTCACAAGGTTAGGATAAGAAACCTTATAGCTGTTTAGATAGTTTGGTAGGTTTCGCCGACACATTGTTACTTCGCGACTAAAAGGAAGGAGTAGTGGTGATTGGCTAGCCATGCAATAAATTGAAGAATTATTTGGTCCTCTATTAACTCATCTCTAGCTTAATTCGAAGAATAAATTTCGAATAAAGAAATTTACCATGCACTACTACACTACTTCTGTGGTATAACATTGAAAAAGATTACATAACTGCTTTAGGAGCGAAAGCAAGTGCAGTGTTTAAATGAAAAACGACATTTTTCTGTTTTGATTGTCATTCGTGTTACACACATATAACAACCATTTATTAAAGCAATTACGTAAAGAGGGAATTTCGGAGTCAGTGTCCCCTTAACTCAGTTGAACAATACTGTGACTCCCAAAAAGTAAGAAATTTTCCTCCTTTCTCATTTTATAAGGCAATTTAAAACGGGATAATTTTTTTAAACATTTTATTATGAGCAGAACAAAGCAGTCTTACATATCACATAAATAAAATATTTTCTCACTTTAAATATACCAAAAAGAGGAGATTCCATGAAAAAACAGAAAACATCATCCCTCAAAAAGATCCGCAAACGAGCTAAATTGTAAAAATAAACAAAAATTTTAGTAAGCTAGTGTTTTGTTGCATGTCCGTTTTGTTCAATGACACATTTTAATCGATTTGGCATACTGGAGATGATTTTCCGCTGTTATTCCACATCCATTTTCACCCATTCTTCGCGAAGCCTTTCCTTGAGCTCCGTTTTCGAACAAATTGGCGTGCTATGAACTCTACGTCCAATTTATCCCAGAGATTTTCAATGGGACTACAATCCGGTGACTGAGGAGGAGGATGAACCACTTTGGGACAATTATACAGCTGCCATTCTTGAACAATGCGTGCCTTATGTTTGGGATCATTGTCTTCGTAATATTTGAATGAATCCAAAATGCCCATTTTAGCAGCGCTTTTTCGAAAATTTTCCTTCAAAATGTCTAAATATCGACGGGAATCCATGATACCATCTATAAATACTAATTCGCCAACACCACGAGTAGATACGCATCCCCAAACCATCAAACTGCCACCTCCGTGTTTCACTGCAGGCCTGAGGTTAATTGGACTCAATTCTTCATTGGGCTTGCGCCACACCATAACACGTCTATCCGAGCCAAAAACATTGAATTTGCTTTCATCGGCAAAAACCACATCCTCCCAATAATTAACTTCCTTTAAAGTAAATTCTTTAGCGAAATTTAAACGTTTTTTTCTATTCACTTCGCTGATGAATGGTTTCTTCCGTGCAACACGTCCATTGTATTGAGCATTTCTCAAAACTCGTCGAACTGTTTCACATCCTACTTTTTTCTTAAATTCTGCGAACGTTTCACTCACAACTTTCGGAGCACTCAGTTTTGGATTTTTTTTTTATTTTCCGGACGATAGAGCGTTCTTCAAGCGTCGTTAGAACCGTTGGGCGACCAGGACTATGCTTCACGTCTATTCTGCCTTCCTCTTTATACCTCCGGAGAATGTCGTATCAGTTCTACGTTTCATGTTGAGGCTCAAACATATTTCTGCCACATTTTTAACATTCCATATGGTTAGAAACCACCAACTGGATCTTCTCTGGAGACGTGTATTTGCCCATTTTAATTTAAAAAGCACAACGTTTTTTTTTAAGCTACGACCAACACGTGGTTTGTGATCAACATTAGATATGATCTGCCCGGCTCTATTACGACTTTATCACTGAAGGCGATATGCTATAAAGAGGTCACTCAAATGTGTTCTTTTTACATAAAAATGCACATGTTTGCCCAAGTTTCCTTGTTGTGCGAATCTTTTTGAGGCGTCATATTTTTGTCGTTCTTTTTACTTCTCATTTTGCGGTACATTTTTTATTTTTTTGAGTAAAATTATCGAGCTGATGTTTTGTTCAATTAATTATATTTCCTTTTTCTTTTTGTGTCATGGATTGAAGCATGAATTGAAAAAGAAGGAGCATTTCTTACTTGTGCGGATCTTTTTGGGAGTCACAGTACATACTCAGAACTCATTTTCTATGAATTCACTCCCATTTCCACATTAATTTCACTTTGCGGAATAATAATCCCTTTAGCTCCATCCTAAGTGCCCAAAATTCTTGGCCTTATAAGGCCCTTCTTCAATTGTTCCCTAGTCAATACCACCAGCTTCAAATTTAATTGCACCCTGTATCCTTTCTTCTGCATCCACTATCGGGCAGCATTTAAAATATTAGCACTAAACGTGTTTATGTGGTAATTGCTTCAAATTGTGGCATTAAATGTGTAGGCATATTCCTGGCGGCGGAATAAATTTGATTTTCCACAGTCATAAATCAGAATCTAATTAAAACGTATGCAAAATCGATAAGGCTGTACTCTTATCGCCACTACACACGATCGTTCTGCATCCCGGCAGACCGTTAAAGAGCATAAATCAATAGGTCATGCATGTGTATAAGAACGAACGGTTCGTTGGAGGTTGCTTAAGACTGAGGGGGAGTTGAGGAGCAGATTCTTAGCATCATGTTGCTCTAATCGTAGGTCATTAATTAAAGATAAAAACGGTGTGGAGTGAAGGAAAATTCATTTGCACATATGAGTACTCATATCATTGGTATAGATTTGCCTTTTAATATAGAAGGACATGACTGGATACATTTATATTTAAATTAATGTTCCTTGGCATTCGGTTCGTATTGTGTGGGCTGGTAAGTATGTAAACATTTAATTAGCGGGAAATGCAAACTGTTTAGCTTGAATAATTGATGGTAATCATGCACTCAGCAATTTTGCCCAAGTATTAAGCTTCGCTGCGTGATTTATACGAGTGAATGTTTGATTTGCTACGTTTGATCTCTAACAGTATAATTAGAGTGGAATCTTTTTAAATAAGGATATCAACAAGCGACCCCCTTATGCACATTTGACTTGCCTTGATCGTAATCCTGATATCTTGAAAAGTATTTCCTTCATATTGAAGCACTTATGATTTATCAGTGCTTATACAGTGGCTCACAGCTTATTTGATGCAGTAACATTTTCAAAGCTAAAAGCACTATAACTTCTGTATTAGAAAAGGTATTGAAAAAATTTAAACTGCAAAAAATTAAATAAAAGCCCTTTTTTAAAAATAACAATTTAATTTATTTCAACAATTGATTCTTAAATAACTAAATAACAAAAACAAAATTAAAGGCAAAATTTTATGTCACAGCTTAATTGATGCAGTCCACGTTTTCCTTAAATTTATCCATGTAGAGGATTTCCAGTTCAACACTAATATTTCGTATGGTTTCCTTTTTGGCTCAAGACAGCTTTGAGTCTATTTGGAACAGATTCAACCAGCTTTCCTGTCATTTCTGGCGTTATTTTAATCCATTCTTCTAAAAGAGCTTTCTTTAAATCAATTTTGTTGTAAATTGCGTGGTTACGAATTTTTTTCTCCAGAAAAGCCCATAAATTCTCAATTACATTTAAGTCGGGTGACTGTGCCGGGGGAGCCATCAAATGAGGACAATTCCAAATAAGCCAAGATTGCACGATTTCTGACTTATGTTTAGGGTCATTATCTTGATAGAATCTGAATTCACGCCGGATTCCGAGTTCGTCAGCACTTTGCAGGAGATTTTCCTTTAGGATATTACTGTACATGATCTTGTCCATGTTTCCTTCAATAAAGGCTAGCTTCCCAACTCCGGCTGCTGACATACAGGCCCAAACCATTACGCTGCCACCGCCGTGCTTAACAGTCTCATGTAAATTTGCTTTTTTGAGCTCTGTATTTGGCTTTCTCCAAACGTACGCCATTCCATCTGAGCCAAATATGTTGAATTTGGACTCGTCAGCGAAAATCACGGTTTTCCAAAAGTCCAAATCCTTTGAAATATGCTCCGTAGCAAAGTTCAGGCGGCTTTGTCGATTTTTGATACTGATGAACGGCTTCTTTCGTGCAACTCGGCCATTAAAATTATGCTTTCTTAGCACACGACGTATGGTTTCAGCACTGCATTCTTTACCAATTCCAGTAAACACTTCGTTCGCCAATTTAGGAGCTGATAACTTAGGGTTTTGCATTATTTTCCGGACGATCCACCGTTCATCAGACTCATTCAAAATTTTATTTGGTGCATTTCTACCCTTGTTTTCCAACCTTTTTTCATTGGTAAACCTTTCAATTATATGCTGAACTGTTGATGAACTTAAATTGACAACTTCGCTGATTTTGCGATGAGATTCACCATTTCTAAAATGATGAATGACTAATTCCCGCTGTTCAAGTGTTGTCCTACGGCCCATTTTAAATATTACACAATTTATCCACTTTTAAACTATCAAGGTCAAATAACTTTTTTAAAAATAAAATAAGAAACGCACTAAGTACAATATATCCAAAAAAAGTCCGGTGAAAATCGTGCACTTTTAATGCTAGGATACAAAGAACTAACTGCATCAAATAAGCTGTGAGCTATCCTATGCAAATGATTTTGCTTCATTACTGCTAACGGGACATTTGAAACATTTTTTCTTACTTTCTTTTGTGCTTCGAATTTCAGTTATACTAACTGTAAAATCTGCATCAAAATATTTGTAAATTTTTATTTATTTTATTTATATTTTTATTTATTATGGAAAATTTCATGAAAGGTTATGGTCCTGTAAGCGTGGTCATGGCGGTCATTTGCCTGATGTTATTTTCCACTATTAACGGCATTTCTTTTTTTTTATAATGAAATAAACATTCGATCATTTATATTAAAAAATGGAATTTTCCTCTTAATATCAAAATAACACCTCTTCTTGGAAAACCCTGTATGATGGTGTAAGATAATACAGACTATTAGAATAGTTTCCTGTGCTGTTATATGGAAGTAAATCATGGACCCTAACGAGCGAATCCGAAAATTCAGGGGACACATATAGTACTCCGGAAAATCTACGGCCCAGTGAAACAAGGAACAGAGTGGAGACAACGTAACAACGATGAGTTGTATGAATTATTTGACGATCAAACTACATATGCATGTTCGCTTGCGTAAAGTTACGCAAATTGAAATGGGCAGGCCGCGTAGAAAGAATGGATGAGAACCGGCTTCCCAAAAGAACCTTACAGGGTGGAGCAGAAGGTAGACGCCCAGCGGGAGGACCAAGGACTCGATGGGAAGAAATGACAGAAGCTGACAGTAAATCCTTGCTGGAAGTGATCAACTGGCTGACGAGATTGCAGAGCCGTGATGATTGGAGAAGATTTATCCTGAAGGCCAATGCCCGCCTTAGGCTATCGCGCCATAGATTTATTTGTTTATTTATTTATTTATTGGAGAAAACAACAGTTACAGTGTCAGTTAATAATTCAAAAGAACATATTCAGGGAAAAAGTAGTAAACAGTAACCTAAAAACATTTTCTCACTGAGAGATTTAATATAGAAATTGAATGTTAATGACAGTGTAGTACGTATACTTTGAAGCTTTTTTAATTTTTCTTAAATTTTTGTTTTTATGTTTTTTTTATTTTTTTTTTGTATTTTTAAATTAATATTTTACTAAATACTAAACTTAATTCTACTATATACAAAACCAAAATAAATTTCAACACAACACAATATCCGTTACATTATGATTAGTTTAACTTCATTTTTGAAAGCCTCCCTGCTTTTATTGTAAAAATCACAGCTACTGAAATAACGGTTAAAATCGCTGCATAATCTGTACAAAGGAGCTCTTTGACCTGCGTTAGTTTGACACTTATTCAAGGCAAATACATGGGACGATCTAGACGTGATACGTGGGAGTCGAAATTTTATTTGAGCTAGAAGCTCTTGACAATCTACATCAGATAGACAAATATTTCTCAAGCTCATAGCATCAAGGAACAAACGTCTATTATCCAGCGTCGAAATTTTGAGATATGACAAACGATCAATATAGGGGCGTTGTTTCAATTTTAGTCGGTAGAAGAGAATCTTAGAAAATTTTCTTTGTATGAACTCTATGTTATTTTTATAAGTCTCATAATATGGATTCCAGGCCGGAGATGCGTATTCGAGTTGAGACTTTACTAATGCTTGATAAAGCGTCAAATACGTAGAACACAACTTAAATTTCTTCGTGGTGCGGTACAAAAATCCTAGCATTTGATAAGCTTTATTAGTCATCATCTGAATATGTTGGTCAAACAATAACTTAGAGTCAAATATAACCCCGAGATCTTTGATATTACTCACTCAATTCAGGATTTGATTAGAAATAGTATTATTATGTTTGATTTGAAGTCTCTTTCTTGAGAATGTTATTACTCTACATTTATCGGTTGCAAGCGTTAGCCTATTTAAAGAACAATATAATGTGAAGGGGTTAATATCATCTTGAAGTAGCACACAATCCCTACGGCTGTTTATTTTTTTATATATTTTTAAGTCATCCGCATATAACAATATTGAGCTATTAAGAAAACACTTATTTATATCGCATATATATAGAATGAAAAGAAATGGTCCTAAAATGGAGATCTGCGGAACACCGGAAGTGATAACACCCGATGGAGAGGAGTAACCGTTGAGCGTAACTGATTGACGCCTACATTTCAAATATGAGGAAAACCATCGTAACAGATTTCCCTTCATGCCGTTGAAGTTCAGTTTCTTAAGTAAAATCCGGTGGTCAACTTTGTCAAAGGCTTTTCGAAAATCGGTATAAATGCTATCAACCGAAACACCCTGGTCTAAAGCTTGCAAAATTAAGTTCGAATATACCAATAAATTAGAAACCGTAGATCTTGATTTTACAAAGCCATGTTGGCTAAGAGGAATGCTAGATTTTAAAATTGGATACAAATTATCATGAATTAATCGTTCGAATATTTTTGCGATACAAGATAAAATAGAAATAGGCCTATAGTTTTCAATATTATCTTTACCACCTGAATTATGAATTGGTGTGATATTAGCTGTCTTCCAAATGTGAGGAACGTATCCTCCCACAAGACTCTTGTTAAAAATAATAGTGATAGGTATGTACAATGCATCAGAGACGTTTTTAAGAAAGAAGGGAGTAATTCTGCCCGGACCAGCTCCTTTATTAACATCCACCGATTTTAAAGCTATTTTAACTTCATCACATGACAATACAATATTTAAGATACATGTATTATTTTTATCAACACATTCTGTTGATTTATTAATCAGATCAGCATCATATGCGAGGTCTGATGTAGGTTCAAAAACAGATAAGAAATAGTCAGAAAACATTTTGCAAATTGTATCGGGATTACTAGAAAGTTGATCACGCAGTTTCATCAAAGAAGGATAACCATTACTGCTATTTTTTAAGTTGTGAGTGAATTTCCAAAACGATTTAATGTTATATGTGGTTGTTTGCTCAATGTGAGAGATATATTTATCGTGACAACGTTAGCGCGAGCCCAAGAAAATTTATCATAATCAGATTTACTACCGTAAATTTTCCAACGTTTCCAATATTTATGTTTTTTATTCAATTGGGTTTTTAACTCTTTAGGAAACCAAGTGGGATATTTTTGCGATTTGAATTTATGTAGAGGCACATAGGTATCTAAGATTCGGTACAAATTTGTGCAAAAGAAATCTACAGCTTGCTGTGTGCTCAGCCCATTTAAGCGGTCACTCCAATCAACATTTGCAAGCTCCTCATTTATGAGTGAATAGTTTACTTTTTTGAAGTTGTATTTCCTTATATTTTTATTATTACTTATCTTGTGTAGGGTTTGCGATATGCTGAACTCACATATAAGTGGCGGATGCAGTGGATCAACGTTGACGAGTGGTGAAAAACACTCAGAAACGTTGCAATATGAGTTGGCCAATACTAAATCAAATAATCGGTTATTAACATTATGGATTAAGTTATATTGTTTAAGATCTATCCGTTTTGCGGGCAAAAATCTGAGCGTTTTTCACCCACACATATTTAAAGCCTCTATTTCTAGCATGCAGCCGCACTCGACTATATAAAATATTGTTCCTAAGCGTTCATTTATGTAGATCTGCTTTGGTGGTGTCGAGTCAATATCCAAACTGTCTGTACTGAGTTGTCACCGAACTCTAGCGCCATGCAATAAGTCGTCTCTAAGCCGGCGCGTAGTGAACTGCAGCACAATGTTTCGTGGGCGAGCTGGTGTAGTAGCAGATGCTGATGCAGAAGCGACTCGATGCACAGATCGGATGCTTTCCAATGGGATCTGCACATTCAACATTCTGCCAATGCTTTGAACTATGTTCACCAAGTTCTCAGTTTTTGTTTTTTTTGGGGAAATTCTGAATTTTCACATTACAACATCTGCTTGCCTGATCAATATCATTGAGTTTCTTGTTTATAGAGGAGAGCTCTGTACGTAGGTGTGTGTTTTCTATTTTAAGCTCAGATACAATGTTTGTGGTGTCGTCTGAAGAAGCCACTTTTGCTTCCAAGCATTCAATCCTATGCTCCTAACTGCAAATACGTTGCGACAGTAATTTCAACTCTGTGAGGATGGGGGACATTGAACCAGAAACTTCAGTTTTAAAGCTGTTGAAGCAATTGTAATGATTTTAATTCTACGTCCGAACGAGGAACCGACCTCTCATCGGTTCTAGACGTTAAGTCTGAGTAGTGCCAACGGATGGTACCCACTGGTCAACCAATCCGGGCACCGTAGTCCATCCACGCGGTGGCTGCTTGTCGGCCAGCTAGATCGGAGAGGATTTCGGTCGCGGGTCTAAAAACGGATTACGCTCATCTACAATCTTCAGCCACCAATACATGCCCGTTTTCAAACGCGTCACAAAACAAAACCATACGGAGAGGAAACCTACTTTACGTTACTCCATTTTTCTTCATTTAATCAGACGAGGACAAAAATCTAATTTTTACTTCGCGTTCCCGAATTTTCGACGCGGTACCGAAAAATATGCTACGCTAACTCAACCCGACGAAAGCTACGCTAATAAAAAGGCAGAACAACAAAGGTACCGCGTACCGCGCGCAACGCGAAACCGACCTTAGCGGATTTTCTCAAACCCTACCCTCGCGACGGCATACCTACCCTGCACTCTATTTCCCGAAGAACCACTGGAAAGGAAAGTTGGGTTTGTAATTAGCAATTCATATTATTCTTTTTATTTCTTGCATCTCAATACTAAATTTGTGACCTGTTCAATTTATAGTTAATCGAACGAATTCCTTACTGGTTTCTAACAAAAATTATTTACAACCTTATGTAAACAATAATAGGGTATAATTATCAATGTTTTAGGGATATAATATAAAACTTTTTGTTAATTCTTAAAAGGATTGTACTATTTAGCAACTACGTTCATTGAACCGCCTCGTTCACTGCAAGTAATGTAGGAAATCATTTCATGTAAGTTCATATACCTCCGATATAAACCTTCAATTTCTCCTTTAAAAATTACTTTGAAGGCAATTTTCGCGATTGGACACTTTCCTTTTGAAATTTATACATAGGACATTTATACATTTATACATAGGTCTTATTATTATTGGTTATTTATTATGATTGTTCGTATTATTTCTCAGTATTATTTGTTAGATATTATAGCGTTCAAATTATTTTGTATTATTATTTGTATTATGAGTTATTTATTATTAAGCTTCAACATTACAAATATGACAGTCATAGGTTCTTAATTTCATTAAAATTTCTTAAAAATTTACCAGTTATTGATTCACATATCAATGGATGATTATATATTAATGCCAGTATTTCCATAGTGTAAATCTAATACAGCTTTATATAATTGTGTTATTGGTGTGTTTTATCTTTCTCTTCATTCTTTTTTAGGGTTTTGTACTAAAATACAAAACCCTATTGCAATCACGACCTGTGTCCGTCTGTCCGTCTGTCCGTCCGTCCGTCCGTCCGTCCGTCCGTCCGTCCGTCCGTCCGTCTGTATGTCACAGCACTTTTTCTCCGAAACTATAGAGGCTACAGCCATGAAACTTTGTGGAAAGGTCAGAAGTGGTGACTTCTTGAAAGTTCAAGGGTGGAAAAATTTTTCAAAGGGGTTTAAGGGGGTCTCCCCGTATAGGGAGGTGACCCCTCAAAAAAAAATTTCACCATTGGTAGTCGAGTAGGGTGTCATTGGAAAGGTCTCAATGAGATCTTTTCAAAACAGGTCTTAAAATTGCCTTATCGGTACCGAGGGGGGCAGGGGAAGGGGAAATGTACGAACTTTTCGCGTACCCCCCCCTCGCGATTGGAAACCTTCCATCCGAAAAATCTGAAAAAAATCACGAATGTAGGCCTTAATGAGTACAACAACAACAAATACATGAGAAGTCAAAATTCACTCAACTTTGTTAGTAATAGTATGATTTATCGATTTTAAGTTTTCTTGAATAAAATCTGAACGGTACCCTTAAATTCAATAAAATTTAGCAAACAGATGATTATTTATAAGATTGATTTTTTCTGAAAGTTTCATAAAGATCGAATAGTATTTAACGAAGTTATAGCGGTTTGAATTTTCCCGTATTACTATGGAACAATATGCCCTGTATTACTATGGAAACATATGGCTATGGAGCCATATGCGCTTTTTATCGATTTAGACACTACAGCTTTGCTAGGATTTGCATGGAAATTTCAGGAATGATAGGTATCATGAAAATGAGTACATACAATTGAAACAAGTCGAAGAGGCAGGAGAGAGCTCCTAGCAAAAGGGCTTTGTAACCATTCTAGGATTCGAAAAAATAGGCCATGAATCGATGATTACAGTACAGAGGAGTGGGCCCTGCAAAAAATTTCATGAAAGGTAGCCGATATGAATATCAACTGAAAGTTATCTATAAGAGCTTTTCAAAACAGTTCTTAAACTGACAGTTTTTGCTTCAGTGGGGGCACAGGGGGGGTGGGAATACATGAAAAATGTGTCTCTAAAAAATCTGGAAAAATTATCAAGGGAGATATTTATGGGTATAACTAAAACAAAAACCTCAGAATTCACAATTCTTTCAACTTTGTTAATAATAGTATGATCCTCGAATTTCAAATTTTCTCCAATAAAATCGTCCTTGACATGTTTCTTGATTTTATTCGTTGCTGGTTACTGCATTTTGTAAGTTGAGTACAAAACCCTTCTGACATGAGCATAGGTCTGTCTACCCAACTTGTTTTTCTTTGATATATTAATAAAAAAATGTAATATTAATTTATGCGCATCATTTTCAATCTCGAAAAGCTTCCAAATTGATTCAAATTTAATTGATTTCCCTAGCAATATCTTAGAATTTAATTAAATTCAATTTCGCCTCCTAATTGGAAAAATTTACAAATACAAAGATATTTTCTTTCTTTCATCGTAAGTATAAATAATATTGCAGTTGGGTAAAATTATCGTGCTAATTCAAATCTTAAAAGTAAGTGGGCAAGATCACCCAATATTTCATACATATAAAAAAAAAAAAAAAGGAATAGTCCTTACTGAATATCGTTGGACCGGGAATTTAAGTAAATCACTACTCCTCTTAATACATGATACCTTGTTTTTTTTTCTTTGGTCATCACTCGCACCACCATTTTTCTCATTTTTGTAATTTGCTTATGTTTTATTGAATAGTAATTGCATGATATTAAATATAATTTGACGGTTATAAAAGTTTTTTTTAAAAATTGCGGTACTAATAATATAAACCGGATGTCCTTGATAACTAAATTGAAACTGTTCTCATTGTTACTTTACCCCGTTTGTACGTTCCACGGAATATATCACTTCTACACACACTATGGATATCATCGTAAACATTTTTCTTTCGATCAAGATGTTTCACTTGCACCGTCTATGTTGATCATTTTTCATACATGACATGTATATACCTAGGATTATGGAAACGCTCGAATTTCGTTGAAAACGCAACAATAAATTCATGTTTTTCCCGATATCAACTAAAGAAACTCTTCCGCGGGCCTTCCGACATGTTATCGTTCCTTACATTAGTGGCAAGTTTACTTCATAAGTCCTTCAGATTGGATCGGATTTAACTTATATGCAACATACTCACTGTAATATGGCTTTGCAGATACGGGGTTTACAAGCAAGCACAATGTTTCCAGCTTTTTGAGGTGCGTGAGTGGTTCCAAATCGCCCAACTCTTGAATATTGCTACCAGTAAGAACTACTGACTCCAAATTGGGAAAAGATTCATGCAAGTAATCGTCCATTCGTATTATCCGGTTGTTGTTTAATAGCAGGCACCTTAATCTAGGCAAATACGGACATCCATCACGTTTGCGTAGATCATTATCAGAGAAGTCTATAGTATCGAATTGGTCCAGTGTAGCTCCCAAATTTTCTTTTTGCGGTGTTTTGTATCCTCGTAGATCTAGTTCACGTTCTCTGCATGGATTTATATACTGCATAGATTGATTGATGATATCCGCGGTTAGTTTAACTATTACAAAAACGTTATTTTAATTCGAAGCGGAAAAACAAACTTTGCATTCGCCGACTTACCAATTCCAATTTCTGATAAATTTACCACTACTTTTGAATAGTCGATTGACATCTGTGATGACCATTTTGTAGGAAAGTTCTTCTTCCTGTTATTTTTAAACCTTTTGATGCTCGTTGGCACCGTTTTGGCTGCATATACCGTATTAGAAGCGGCGCTCGGTGATCTGTCTGGATTAGCCTGCCCACGAATATTCTCACCGACATTCAAGTTGTACACTGGGTTCGGGCAATAAATGGGAAGTGTATTATAATGTATGACGTCGGTATACTCAGTCGAATTGCCAATATTCAACATCATTTGGTTGAGTTGAATTTGACCGATTCGACCTTTGTGAAACTGTCGGCACACTCCGGGACTTCTTCATGGGTGGCGGCCACTACGTGCACACTTCACTCCCATGTGGCTGTCAAATCCTCTTGACATCCCACGACAAAATTGACGTGGGATGTGCGTTCGTCGCAACCAACGTGAAATGACAAGCCACCTAGCAGCAAAGTGTGTTAGTAGTGGTCGCCAGCGGCATCGCATGATTCATTACACAATCCCGTAGGCTGTTGAACCTAGTCTCGAAATAATCGATCGTACCGTAATCAAGCTTTGTAGATGGATCAGCTGTTGGCGTGGTTGAAAGATACTCGGTGGGGTCGCACAAAACATTCGCTCTAACAGGGGTATTAGTATTATCCTCCCTTTAAGCTCTAGTGCAAGCATCTGGACATTTCCAAGTTGCTTTGTACTTCACGCTTTGCTTACCATAGCTAGATCGAATGTTGCAATCCTCCCCAATCCCCAATGATATTTTATGATGATTAGAATAGTTGCCCGTTTATTTGAACAAAAGAACTTTTTGCGTATGCACTGCAATGGACTGACAGCAAATACTAAGCTTTGACACATTGAGCTGATTTTGAGTTGACAGTATGAAATAGGGGTAGCTTCTTAAAAATGCCTGGACTCAACTTTCCTTCCTGAATATCTAGCCTGTCCGAACTACAATCCCTTTTTGTTGCTAATAATCTGATCAGAAATCATCAGAACTGACCGAAACTGATTGTGTAAATATTTTTAACCAGGACTTGAAAACTATTTCAAAAGAAATTTAAGGATCCTGCGTAGTACCCAGAAACAATGAATTTTGAATTGCTGAGCTCATGAAATCCTTTTGCACAAATAAACCTTCAAATCATTGGAGCACTCTTCAATTGTTTCCAAGAATAAAGCAGACTTAAATATGAACCATCCATTAATTACACTTTCATTATATTTATCCTCAAACAAGCTTGTTTCGATATATTACTCTAATAAAGCGTTGTTTCAACCACCTGCCGTAATCATGTGCACGTATCATTTGACGTCATATCCGCGTACAACGTGGGATGTTACACACTCCATTGTCCCTGTTACTCATACGTTGGCCTGTTATCGTTCAGATCTATATGTACAGTATGTCCCGTTCATGTCGGATTGCTACTTTTCCCGAGAACGATTCGGGAGATGATAGCATGAAATATGGTTATATTTTAGAGAACAGCTCGAAGAATAGTCTTGTCCGGATGTCAAAACGCCAGAGGTAAATCCAGTGATTGATAGACGGGTATTGGAAATGGATTTTCAAGTGGAAGGGTTTTATAGCTGAAAGCTAACAATGTGGAGGTCTTTGGTTGCAGATAGAGTAGTCAAAATGTGGATTTAAGGAATTTGGTTTGATAAGAAAGGAGCAGGAAACTTGTTTTCTTAAATCCTTATGAACGTTTCGGAAAAAACAAACGAGTACTTCCAACAATACTTCCGTCATGCAACAAAGGAAGCCAAATCCTGAGAGGGGCGCACCAAAGTGGTATCTCAAGTGGCCCCGAAGGCAAAATCGTTTTTCTTAATTTGTTAGCACATCCGCTTCATTAAAATATCCTTAAGGTCAAAGCAAAGAAAGGATGTTGCTCTCACAAATATGCTTTATTAATTTTATGTACTTTCCGGAAAGCTTCAACCCATTTTGTAAGACAGAGCGGTTATTGCCATTTATCTACTCTCGGCATCCTCTCTTCAGGCTACTTCCCATGAAAAAGGAACGGAATGAATCAAGGTCTGAAGTCCTCACTCAAAGGATTCCCGAACAAAGTTTAGAAAAGTCTACTCCATTACTACGACTATATGGAAACTGCGTGTCTTCTCTCATTTTGTGTACGCTGGGCAACTGTGTAGCTGGCGGGTGTAATGGGGCACTATGAAAATAGAATGGCGAGAGAAATTTATCGATCCCTTATGAATTTTTAATGGAAAATTCCGAATAAATTCTTAATGGAATTTGAATAGCTACTACTTTTGCCGTTACTGCAACGCGATTGAGTATATCGATTTTCATTTTGCCTCCTGTTACGTACGCAGTCGAGCAAAGTGAGAGTTTTTATGTTCAAAGGCAATTTTATTCACGTTGACTTTACCGTGCAGGGGATTCGTCCTTCTAGTCTTCCTCCCCCGAACGCACCCCTACTTTTTCATACAACGAAACGGAGTTGAGTTTGGGATTTTTCCCATGGCATTATGAGAGGTCAGGTAATAAAATGTTAACTTTGTAATCATTTTGTCTATGACTTTTTTATTGAATACAGGCGAATCTCATGATATTTAAATGATGAGGGTGTGGATTTGATTTTTAACGGTTGAAGGGAAGTGCTTCACCATAAAATTGGGCAGTAACATTATGCAATAGAGCTGTTGAAGTTTTTCCCATTGGATAGAATTTCATTTACGTTTTATTGAGGTATTAACTTTGTGATGTGGATTTAAGTAAAAAAACACTGGTTGTGCAGTACTGTGAATTATTAAAGGATTTAAATGGCAAAGTGAATTATTGATTTTTTTGAGATTTAATGAATGTTATTGGAAAATTAAAAGATGGAATATTATTTGGTCGCCTTTACAGGGTATATCTTCGGAAATACATACCAAATCATTTAAGCACGCTACGTGATGCTTTGGTGCTATCAGGAGAGAACCAACGCTGCGCCGCATAGCCTCTTCACTGGCATCACCAGGCACAACATACCTTTCATTATGGATAATTATCTGATTCCGAATATGATTTAATCTCTACAAGCTTAAAGTAGATAAGTTGGGTTAGTAAGACCAGAGCTAAATTTGAAAGAGTGCAAAAGCATACAATTCTAGGCAATCCCTGATCCAGAGCGCTAATTATCTCATTTCTAGAGCTCATTAGCTCGCAGTTATGATTTTCCTGCAAGCAAATTGGAGAAAGTGACCAGTTCAGCGAGGCAACCGCTGCCAGCCGCCAAGCCATTATTCCGATCAATGAGAAATGCGAATTTGAATTTCTCGAGGGAAATTGCAACTATATTGTAAAATGAAGAAAATGGTTGCCCAGCAAACGGATTTTTTTAAGCAAACTGTATAACGATCATATTACTCATGTAACTATCGTAAAATAATTACAAAATTATCGTAAAACCTTATAAAACGATCGCAAAACTATCGAAAAACCATCATAAAACGATCGCAAAATTTTCGTTAAACAATCGGAAAACTATCATTATGATATCGTACAACTATTGTAAAACTGTCATGATATATCGTAAAACTATCGCAAAACTATCATAAAACTATTGCAAAACTATCGTTAGACTATCGCCAAACGATCTCACAACTACCTTAAAACTTTCACTAAACATTTACAAAACTATTGTAAAATTATCGTAAAACTATGGTTTCTAACGAATGTTCATTAAATGCTATGTTTTTACTAAGAAATCATAGTGTTTATATTTTTCCTAGAAAGATTTTTCTGTTTAGGAAAACCCCATTAGGCCCTGATGCGGATACGAAATCTTTCAAGCTTCACCAGTTTGAAAGATTTCGTATTTGTTCCTTAGAGTTTCAAAGTGTTTACAATTTAGGATTCTGTGTTCTGGATCATCTGTGATGTCACACCACTTAAACCCTTGGGGTGGGACTATTTTTGCTTTTTTTAATTCCTTGTGATTAAAGGCTCTGTTGAGAAGAATTCTATTTATTTGTTTTTGCGGATTACCATTAGGGGTGAAATACTGAAACCATGGTTCCATTCTAAATATGAGGTCCGTTTGTAGCCAGTGGCTGTATGCTAGATTTTTGCTGTTATTTTGATAATGTTCGTCCCATTTGAGTATCCAGTATAAGAGTAGTATTATTAAAGGTTTTTTCTGTGATTATTTTGTGATTTGTGTTATCTGTGGTTTCGTTTATTGCGTACTTAGAGTCAGTGATTCTTCTTGGGATTAGATTCCACGTAATTTATAGCTTCATGTATAGCTTTTAATTCGGCATTGACAACTGTGGAGTCAGTGTTTATGTAGTATTTGATTGTCATTTTGGAGTTGTAGCAGTGTAAGGCTATACCAGTACCCAGTTTGCTTTTAGCTGCGTCCGTAAAGAATTTTGTTACATGTCCAAACAATTCTGCGAGCTACTGCTACTATTAATAACATCATGATCAATAAACGAATGTACTCGAAAGCACAAGAATCGGCCAAGCATGATCAATATCTGAAAGTGACGTTACTGCGGGGTATTCAGAATTGCACGAATATTCCAGGTAGTTCTTGCCAGAACATTCGCCAATATACGGGAAATGGATTGAATGGCTTGAGACCCTATATAAAGCCGAGCTAAATAAATGGGCGTGGGGATAGTAAAACCACGATAGTAAAACTGCGATAGAGTGGAGCGCGAAGTGAAGGCGATATTGTTGATAGTGAAGTGTGTTTCGTAACACAGACACGTAATACAGACAGTGGGAATATAAATTGACAGACAAGTGAAAAATAACAACATTTTAATTATTTGTAAAATAGTAGTGAAATTAATAATTGTGCATTCGTAGTAACTAAAATCTTTTAACTCAATTTCAAAAACGGTGCGTTTTCACTTTCTCGGAAGATTTATCGGCCGCGAACCAATAACACACGACAGTGGTTTCGAGAAGTTAGAAAGGAAAGTACGAAAGTGAAAAATTTTAAACATTGTTACAATGCACAATATTGAAATTTAACATGGAAACTGTTGGAAAAATAGCCGAAAAAATATAAATGCCACGAAGCTTACATCTAAAAATTAATGAATTGACCATATCGGAGCTTAAGGAGGAGTTGGAACAGCAAAATCTAGCTACACAAGGTACAAAGGCCATACTGATTGCACGCTTGCGTGACGCAATCGAATCGAAAGGCGCGTATCTGGAGTTGGGTGAGCCCTCAGATACGAAAAAAGGCGGAGAAGCAGAAACACCAAAATCAAAGGAACCGGAAAATGCGTTAGCCCAATCGTTGAAACTGGTGCAGCAAGCGCAACGACAACAGTCATCTAGTTTAACTGTGAAGCTCAATGAACAATTATCCAGTTTAACTGCGAAGCTATACCAGAACCTGGCCCAACAAGCATTCAAAATCAAGGCAGACATCACACAGAAGCTAGAGAAACAGTCAACCGAAATAAAAGGGTAGCTCGGTGGTCTCGCCAACCAAATTAAATGCATCGAGGAGAAAGTCAGCCAGATCGAGGAGAGAATTAACCATGAGATGGAATAAATGAAAAAGGAATTGGGAGCAGCGAAGGCACCAATATTTGACGGGCGAACGTACTTACAAAATCCAGTTTGCAGCCGCCCCTAGGACAAATCAGTGAAATGAGCAGGAACGAGCAACTGCACTAATTCTTGCTCTAAGAGGCCCAGCTGCTGAGCTTTTGCAGAATATCTCCATTGAGTTGCACTCAAACCAGGCTGCTATAATTAATATGCTAGATACGCGCTATAGAGACGATCATCTGAAGCAGATTAATCGGTCACAGCTACGGCATCGGATGTAGAAGTCTGGCGAAACCCTACAGCAGCTAGCCAAACAGCAGCTTTTATCAGCCCATTAAAAGACCAGGAATTGTAACAAGCTGTGCGTGTAGCTCGAAAGCAAATGGTTGAGGACGCATTGGCTTATAGTCTGAACTTTGAATGTGACTCGTACCACTCCCCGACGTAATGGCAGACGAGTGCCGGTGTGAGCGAGTGGAAATTGAGCAAGAGTCGCAGGTGAATGGTGCGCCTAGATGCTGGAATTGCGGAGAGAAGGAGCACCTGCAAAGAGACTGCAAGACGCGACGAAAACGGAGTTATTATCCAGAGTGGAGGAGATCCAGACCAAGTCAGGAGCCCAGGATGGAAGCCCTTCAAACTGAGGGGGCCAACTTCGTGGCGCAGAGGTTGGCTAGGAGGATCGACGTTCCCAGCACCACTATCACCGTATTAAGACTACATTGGGGAGAAGCAGACTTATGCCTTTCGGGTCAAGTTGACGGAAAACGTTGAACAACAATCGACACTGGTGCAACCCGATCGATTATCCGACCAGACCTAGTGAGGCAACAACTACTCTACAACGGCAGGATTTTCTCACTACGGACAGCTACGGGAGAAACTGCACATGTCCATGGGGAGGTCAACATCCAGATACAGTTAAGACCTTGCGTTCCGACATAATTTTCGGTCGCGAACACAATGGATGACTGCAAACGGGTATTGAAATGGCGGAATGTTGAACTATTGATGGAGGATCCCAGCGTCCGAATTCCCAAGATGAATGTGGTAGTATGTACCGATACTGATTTACCGTAAACTTACGCCATAGATACACAGGGAGAGAAGCCGATTCGACAAACACCAATTCCAATAGTCAAATAAGGAGAAGTGAATGCACTGACCTCGGACATGGAAAAACAAGGTGTAATCGAACCTTCTGTCAGACCATGGGCTGCGCCAGTAGTTCTAGTAAAGAAAAAGGATGGTAGCACTTGTTTTTGTGTCAACTATAGGCAGCTTAACGACGTCACTAAGAAAGATAGTTACCCGCTTCCACGCATCAACGACATGATGGACACTTTAGCCGACCCAAAATGGTTTTCGACACTCGATCTCAAGAGTGGCTACTGGTAGGTGGAAATCGACAAGAAGGACCGAGAGAAAACCGCATTTTCAGTTGGGACCGGATTGTGGCAATTTGTGGTAATGTCATACTTCGAACGCCTGATGGAATACGAGCTACGAGGCCTAACCTGGAAGACCTGCTTGCTGTATCTAGATGACATCATTGCTATCGAGAGAACTTTCGAAGAGCATGTGCGGAACTAAGAAGAGGTTTTCTCCCGATTGCGACTGGCGATTTGAAACTTAGTCCCGACAAGTGTTCCCATTTTCGCAGCTGAAGTAAAATACCTGGGACACGTGTATCAGCAGAAAGGGTCAAAACAGACCCTGAGAAAATTGAAGCCGTCAAAAGCTGGCCAACACCAAACAACAAGCGCCAACTACAAAGTTTTCTGGGTCTAGTGACCTACTATCTAAGATTCGTCCAAGACTTTGCCAAAAAAACTAAGTGTCTCCATCAGCTAATTGAGAAAAATCGTCCGTATGTCTAGAATGAACAATGCCAGGCAGCCATTGAGACCTTGAAGGAGAAGCTGTGTAAATCACCCGTGCTGGCATATCCAAACCCGGAAAAATGTTTGTAGTTGACATCGGTGCAAGTAACAGCGAGATTGGAGCTGTACTCTCCCTGCAGATCGATGGCGAAGAAAGAGTCCTCTCGTATTACAGTCGAGTTCTCTCAAAAATGAGAGGAACTACTGTGTAACCATTAAGGAGCTATTGGCTATAAAAGAGGCAACCAAGTAGTTTCACAAGTACCTATATGGCCAAAAATTTGTTCTTCGAACGGACCATGCATCGCTGAGATAACTTAACTTAACTTCAAAAACCCCGAGGAACAAGTTGCGAGATGGATCGAATGATTGCAGTCATATGACTGTCAAATTGTTCATCGGAAGGGCGGACTTCATGGAAATACTGACGCCCTATCTCGTCGTCCATGTCCACCGAACTGCAAGCATTGCTGACGGATTGAGGAAAAGGAACCAACCGTTGATCTGCGAGTGATAACGGCCGAATTTGATGAAGGTTGGTCATTGGAGGAGATTCGAAATGCCCAGTCCCGCCGATGAAGACATTGGACCATTGCTCGCACGGAAGGAGACAACTGGGTGACCTGAGTGCATGGCGCAACCCTGAAAAGCTATTGGGCACAATGAAACTTCCTTCAGGTGGAGGGTGGTGTACTCAAGCGAAAATGAGAAACGGCGGATGGCAGCTCTTATAGGATGCAAACTAAACTTCCCAAAAGTCGAATCCACGATGCGGTTAAGGAGATGCACGAAGGATCCTCGGTATGCCACTTTGGTGTTAACAAGACCTTAGCAAAATTGCGGGAAAGGTTCTACTGGCTCCATGCTCGAGAAGACGTAGAGAACTGGTGCCGTAGATGCACAATTTGCGCTTCCGTCAAAGGTCCAAAGCAACAACTGAGAGGACAAATGCAAGCCTATAACGTGGGGATACCGTTTGAAAGGATTGCTGTTGACATCGCAGAACCCTTTCCTGAATCCGAATGCGTAAATCAACACACGCTGATTGTGGCAGATTATTTCAGCAAGTGGCCCGAGGTCTACCCCATACCCAACCAGGAAGCAACTACTGTAGCCGAACAACTAGTGTTAAAATGGGTCAGTAGGTACGGCGTACCTTTTTTGAGTTTGAGAGGTGAATGCCGTTTACGCACAGAGTGTGTGACTCTCATGCTTGCAAGAAGGCAACTGGACTACCCACTAAACGCCTCCCCTATCTACCTGAGAACCCACCCTGGAACCGTTTGACACATTACTCCATGCCAGGTCTCGTTTTGTTGCACCGTGAGGCGGCTTCAATCTGGGGGATACCTCTTCTAGCGGGAGGGGAGTGGGTAAGAAGAAGTGCTAGACAAGCGATCCCGCAGCCCCAAATGCTGTGAGTCCCTTTTATCTTTTAGGACTGCCTGAACATAATGTGCCACCTGCTTCCATTTGTCAAGCGCTTCAGTCACCGCGACTATATTATCCGGGGTGAGCTCTCCCGTCTCCCTGTAGAGGTCCATTCGCAGCCTGTCCCATGTCGTGCATGCAAAAAAATGTGTGGCAGGCATTGTGTTCTGTGACTTACCAATCTTGTGCAAGGAAGACTGAAAACACCCATGCCCACTCAAAAGCTGGGTCAGATGAAAGTCAGTCTCATCTTTGATTAAGCCATGGTCTCACATCCGGGATGATGCGCGCAGTCCATCTTCCCTTCATGCAATTCACCCAAGACTGCTGCCAATAGTTGAGTGAGCGCATTTTCTCCTCGCAGATGACCAGTTTGGTTTCCACCAGTGCTTAACTGAACCCTTGAGCAGTCATCCAGTCTCTCACTCAGCGCATTAGCATACCTAGCCTAAGTTCCGCTTATTCAGCGGTGCGTCCAGTGACCAGAGCCGCAACATTATCCGCATAACCGACCAAACGCGACTCATCTGGAATCTCAAGTCTCAAAAGCCCATCGGAACACACATTCCACAGGTCCGGACCAAGGATAGGCAACACTCGATGTAACTTCCATCCTTCGCTGGCCCTGTGTGGTGTCGTAGAGCAGGCTTCGGTCCTTTACGTAGTCTCTCGAAAGCCGCATTAGATATTCTGGAGCTTGAAAAGGGTTTTCCAGCGTATCCAGAATGTCCACCCATCTAGCGGAGTTGAAGGCGTTTGGCGCGACTATATGCCTCTGCCTTTTGGACAGCGTTGACCACCTCTGCAATCACATCAATGGTGGACCGTCCTGCTCTAAAGCCGTACTGCCGAGGAGATAGGTCCTCCCAAACTTTAATGACAAGGACGATGTTGCAATTGTTGCCAATGCGAAGCTCAGTCCTCTCTGAATTGTTTTGTGCTACATGGTGTGTGATGAAGGTTCACCAATTTTCAATGATACAGTTAGAAAGCTTTTCCTTGCCTAAATAGAAAAAGGATTGATATCGAGAAATTTCCGCCAACTTTTCATAATAAACTGGACCATGCTCCAGTGATAAATAAACAAGAAGCTCTGGATAAGGCAGCGAACTTTTTAACTAATGCATTTGAATTCCAGCAACGAAAAAAAAACCTACAGGGAAATCCAAGCCTCGATAGTGGAACAGTTAGATAGCGGTTTTCCGAAGTAAGTGCAAGAAGAAGTTTAACCATACTAAAAGGTTAAATGATTTGTTAACCTATATTACAAAGCTAAGCAAAAGCTATTTAAATTTGCTGCTCAGACGGCAATGGAGATCTCTAAATGCAAACATTGAAGGTACCAATGAAATGAGACTGCATGCAAAACTCCGTAGGGTGTTGGATTTAGAGCAGCACAGATACACTTTAGGGTTTCAATAGACATATCTTCTCTTGTCAGCTATTGTTGCACCACATTTACCACACAGAGAGGCACGGCCAGCGTTTAACATTTGAGCTTCCAAATCAAATAAGCTGAACATACTTTTGGTCCATTCAAATCTCCAGGGCTAGATGGGATTATGCCGACTGTCATTATACAGACATTAGAGGACACAATTCCTTGGCTTGTGGCCACTGACAAAGCCTCGGGAAATAAGAGTTGTCTTTATACCAAAAGCATAAAAAGCTTCACTTGTCAAGCTTAAGGATTTCGGACCAATTTGTCCAAGCTCTTTTTTATTAAAGTTCTTGGAGAGGTTTGTGGAGTATTGGATAACTAACTCCATTTACCTTTTTCTCATCTCAAAATCACAACATGTCTACTCAAGAGCTAAGTATGCCAAAATTGCTTAACATACACTTATGGAACAGGCTTGAAAATCTCCTGATTGCAAGAAGCATACTTTAGCTGTACTTCTTAACATCGAGGTATCATTCCAAAACGTAGATGTTGAACTTATAAACCAGCTACTTAGAAGCAGGATACAACACGTGTCATGGTAAGGTGGTCAGCACAGATACTCCACAGAGTGGTACTCTATCTTCCCTGCTTTAGAATCTAACATTCAATGAACTTCTAAAAAAGCTGCACAAAATTGAATGCAAGGTGATTGGGTATACGGATAAACGGAAAAATTATATTGGGAAAAGGCCAAGCAAGGCATATTGTGCGCTCTGTATAGTTGCAAAATTATCATGGAAGCAACTTGGGGGCTACAACCTTGTATCGTCACCTGGATGTACACTGCCATAGTACAACCAAATCTGGTGTCTGGGACAGTATTCTGGTGATGTAGTGTTCTTAAGGCAGTAAATCGGAGGATGAGAGAAAAAGTAAGTATGTTAGCAGCCTCACTCACCACAGGGGCACCCCGTAATACCTCTATAAAAGCATTTCTAGTGCTTTTTCATTGCCTTCAAACCAATCTACTCATCTGCGCAAACTGCACAGCGGTAAGACTACATTGCGGTGATCCATTGAATAAGAACGACCTAAACCAGAATAATATACCGAATGCTCCAGCAGGCTGCACAAACGAGTGGTGAGTGGTGTGTTTTTCGCTGGCCTCCACTTAAACCTTTTACATCGCTTGCCGGACCACTGTAGAGTTTTACAGACCAAAGCGTTGGTGATTCTTGAAGCAGACAACTAGCTGTTACTAATCAGATAATTGGAATGAATATTTGTATTCTCAGTGATAGTCGAGCGGCAATAGTGTAGTTCACTTCTTTTAACCACTTTCTCAATGACCTCCCAACTATCTTCACATCCAACCTCCTTCTATATGCTAATGACCTGAAGATATTTCGAGTTATTAGTTTAATACAGAATTTCCGAGCTCTTCAGGATGACTGAAATCTGTAATGTCCTCTGGGTGTCATAGAAATCGACTTTAACTTAACATCTCTAAGTGTCTCTCCATAAACTTTACCAATAAAACTTACCCCATTCAATGTTCGTACTATATCAAAAACTCAGTTCTCATTTTTGTCGAGAGTTTCAAGGATTTAGGGGTGACATTTGATTCTCACGTTTTTGAAATAACCAAGAAAACTTTTCGGATCGCGGGCTTTGTCTTACTTTCCTCTCACAGATGTTTCAACTTTCAAACCTGTGTCCGGCTATTCGTCATGTTGGTTGGCCCAATTCTTGCGTATTTATGCCAGATAGGGTTCCCGCATCTTAATTATCTCATGGTGGCGGTTGAATCTGTGCAGCGAACTTATGACGATCCCCTGAATTTCCTCGGTTTACCTTCACTGCAGGCAAGGAGGCAATTTCTTGATCAATGCTTCCTATTCAAATTAAAGAGAGTCATGCTATCGTCGAAGTTATACAACGCCATTAGCATACGTCCCCCTTTTCTGCACTAGGTCGTCGAATACTGCGCTGTACCGTTTGCCACAACCGTATACTATATGGTATGGTAAAAGACCATCTTAATCTCCAGCTCGGTCCTCTTTCTGGCTCATTTGGTTTATTTAAGCACATGCTGAAGAGAGTACTCTACAAGCAATAATTTCTTATCTCGTTAATTTTACTCACTACATAACCGTTAAATTTAAATTAACTCTTACTTAATATTTATGTTTTAACTTCTTTTTTCGTTTTTGCACACGTATTCTTATTTCTGTCTTATAATTGGGAATGTAGATTCTGTAAAATAGTGATGAATTAAATAAATAAATAAAATAAAGCAGGACTCACTGTAAACGTGGAAAAAAGCCAGTTTGTCATGAAAGAAGTCCGATACTTACGCCACATCATCGGTCATGGTACCATCAAGACTGACCTGGACAAGACCCGCGCTATCGATGATTCTCCCTTGTCTAGGACGGCAAAGCAGTTGCGAAGTTTCTTGGGAATGTGTGAATGGCGTCGGCATTTTATTAGAGATTATGCTACGTTGTCATCTCGTCTGACTGATGTGCTGCGGAAGGGTCTGAGCACGGCCCAAAAGCATTTGAAGATTGCCAACAAGCACTAAAATATGCCCCAGTATAGCACAGCCCTGATTTCAACAAGCCCTTCTCCATTCATTGTGACTCAAATCAATATGGAGTCGGCACGGTTTTAGTGCAATTAATGGGAGACGAGGAAGAAGCTCCTATTGCCTTTATGTCAAGCAAGCTTAACTCAGCCCAGATTAACAACACTGTATTAGAGCAGACATGCCTGGCAGCCGTGATGGAAATCAAGAAAATTTGAAGGTCGTTAGAATTGCATTAAGGTCGGCTTGGTTTATTAATGGAAGATTAGCCCGATGGGCTCTTTAACTATAAAGTTTTATATTCAACATCAAGCAGAGAAAAGAAACACAGAATATCGTTCCCGATTCCCTTTCCCGAGTATTTTCACCAGAAGGAGCGCAACTATCGTGAATGAAGACAGTCCCATCGAAATAGACTTGGACAGCCCCCACTTCAATTCGAACAACTACAATGAATTAAGGCAACCGAACGCGACCCGATGATCACAGTTACCCAATTTAAAGATAGTGAATGGATATATATATATATATATATATATATATATATATATATATATATATATATATATATATATATATATACACATACAAAATGAATACGTAAACTATGACTCGTTGCAGGAAAAAGAATTTTGGAAGCTCTGGGTGCCGGAAGAGATGACTCATCATTGAATTCTCTACGTACCTGTGGTGGTTATGAACGGACGCTTCAGCATCTAAAGAAATACTTTTTTTGGTCCAAAATGTCTCAACAGGTCATGGAATATGTGGCTACTTGTCAAACATGCAAATGCATTAAAGCTCTAAATGAGCCCCTTTGGCCTCTAATGAACCAGCTTAACGTCCCGGAGCTCGTATTACCGCGCCTCTACATAGACTTACTCGGTCCATACCCTAGACCTCCTCGAAGGACGTAGGTGCTATCGTCGTCATAGTCGAAATTCCCGCTGATCAAACATATTTGTAAGTTCACGAGTCGACCTATCGTGAAATTCTTGGAGAGCCTTACTAGCTCCGATCCGTTTCTATATTCATCCAACCTTGACGGATTAAAATCGGAGATTGTCCGCAATCACTTCCACCCTGCGATTTCGTTACAATTTTATCACAAACGTCTCTCCTTACTTGGCCGTCTTTAGACAGCAAATGATTTTCCAAGCTATTACGGCAATTAAAATGTTTGGAAGACCCCATCGTTGCACTGGAGCCCCACGAAAGATGAGGAGTGCTTCACCAACTAACCCAGCAGAAGATAAGGAACGCAGGATGCACAAATAAAGTACACTACAGCCTACGATATCAACCTTCTAAATTTAGAGAAGGGAATGAAGTGTTTCGTCGCAACTTCAGCCAAAACGCAAAGCTTGATCAGTGTTTTTTTGAAAATCAGAGTACACAAAGTAGTAGGACCGGGACGCTATCTCCTTACCGATCAAAATTGAAGGGAAGTGGGTGTATACCATAGGAAGGATCTACGCCGGTAACCAAACAACACCAATATAGCCGTTGACTCCTGGTAATTTAACACCTATGCGGTTGGACGAACATACTATATATTCAGTGTCTGCGTTTTTCCGTCCGTCCGCATCTAGTTTTGAAAGCCTTGCATCTATCTGTCCATTCGGCATTACATTGAATGCCGCAGGATAAACGATCCCGTGATAAATTTTTCATCAGCTCTCTTTTCAAATCCATAGCGTCCCCAGTATTGGAAAAATTAGCTATCCTATAGTAAACGCTGCCGATTTTGGCTTCTACTTCACTAGGCTTTGATCCCAAAGCAGTGAAGATGCGTGTAAACGGAGCGGCTGACAGAAACTCCTGCCCGGGAGAACAAACGGTTGTTAGGTGGCTTGTGAAATTATTCCAATCAGTATCTAATCAAGAAAGACTAAATTTAAGAGATTGTTCCATAGTATTTTGAAGCAGCAGGAGGTGGGGCTGCAGGTTGTTTTAGTCTAGTGGGCATTTCATCTATTGTCGCGGAAAAATTGACGGGATTGTTGTTTGATCCTCTGAAACGGCAATTTTCTTCAACTGAGAAACGATCCGCTACCTGAATCTATGAAACGCGTCGACCGTGCCCTAAAAGATGTTCGTTCCGCATTTAAAAACGTCAGCAAATTGCGAATGCCGAACCCGTCTCTTCCGAGAATTAGATGTCAGCCTAAACTACATAAGGAAGGAGATGAACTAAGGGAGATAATTGCAGACCCTAACTCGCTAACTTACAATATTGCAAAGTGGTTAATTCAGGAATTGACCAGTGTGGGCGGTATTCACAGCAAGTTTGCAGTCAAAAACTCATTCGACCTTATAAGTAAGTTACAGTCCATCAGAACAGTTAATGACGAGCAGATTTTAATATCTTTTGATGTGAAATCCTTGTTCCCGAATACTCCAGTTAAACACGCGATTCACCAACTGAAAGTACAGATGCACCAATTTGGGAATACAACTGATTGGAAAAAAAAGACAAAATTTATAAAAACCTCGCATTTCTCTACATGAGTGAAAACTATTTTACCACAGCAGGCGTAGCGATGGGCAACCCACTAACTCCATTAATAGCCGAAATCTTCATGGATTACATCGAATCAGTAATCGAAGAACGAGGAATTATACCAAAAGTATGGTTCAGATATGTCGACGGCCTATTCGTTATAGTTCAAAAGGATAAAGTTCAACGCATTCTCGACGTAATTAACAGGGTGCACCCAAAAATTCAATTCACGATGGAAAAAGAATATAATGGGGCACTACCGTTCCGTGACCTACTCATCATGAAAAACTTGAATTTGAAGTCTATCGAAAAGCAACTTAAACACAAAGGACGTTACTGGCAACATCAGCTCATCTAACCACGCAGAAAATTGCAGCCTACAACTCTATGGTACATCACCTTACAACTTATCCCTTAACAGTTCAAGGTTTCAAGAAACAAAAAACATATATTTTGAATACAGCTCGGAAAAACGGATACAGCGCGAACATTATAAATAAACTAATATCGAAAAAAAAACGATATCAAATCTTCAAAAATCATCATACGGTTGAGCATTCCGATGCCAAATTCGTTTTACAAAATCAAATCACTCTTTAAGAAATTCAACATCCGCACCGTTGCATCCAGCAGAAGCACCACTCTGAGAAATCGATTAGGGAGCGAGAAAGACGCATTACAAATGTCGGAAAAAGCAGAATTCATAAAATCAATTGCAAAGATGCAAAAAATGTTATATCGGGCAGACAAAGTGGCGAACGACGAGGTATCAACACAATTCGATCAGCGGTGGCATCGACATACGATGCTATGCAAGGTTAAGTCGGACGCCTTCAAGTTGGAGGATCCTTCTATTAGTTAAATGGGAGTGAAGAAATGACATTGCCGGGAAAATAATCCCTTCACCCCCGCCGTCAATCTTTTTTTTTAGGACTGCTTGAACATAATGTGCCACATAGTTTCGTTTGTCAACCGATATACTTGTCAGTATCTACTCGATTAGACTTTCCGGAGAGAGAGCCCTTTTGTTACTTTGTCAGTCCAGTGTGGGCTGTCCTATTTTTTGCACGCAAAAAAGATGTGCAAAGCATCGTCTTCCTCTTTTGCACAAAACCTATAGTCGAAGGACTGTGACTTACCAATCATGTGCAGGTAAGACTGAAAACACCCATGCCCGGCCAAAAGCTGGGTCATATAGAAGTCAGTCTTACCGCGCATTTGATTGTCCTACAGATCAGGCGTGAGGTATGCAGTCCATGTTTTCTTCGTGCTATTCACCCAGGACTGCTGCCAATCATCGTGAGTGGGCGATGTCTCTCCTTCGGAGCAACTGTCCCTGTTTGAATGCAAGTAGACAGTACGAGATGCCACGTCTGTGATTACTAGCACCACCAAATCCAAAACTGCCGGAGATGAAGATGGAATCCTCAATGCTCCTCTTCTCTTCATCTGTGCCAAGCGTTTTCGATACAGCTCTTTGCTGAGAGCGTCGCCCTATATTTCTGCTCCATACACTAGCACTGGCTTTATGGTTCTCATCAAAAGATGTCTTCTTGATGGGTTAGATCTACCTGCACTGGCTGTAATTCGATTTAAAGCCGATACACACGAAACTGCTTTATCAGCCATTGCCTTGATTTGCTCAAAGAAACTCATCTTCAAGTCAATCAGTAATCGCAGGTATTTTATTGATGATTTCAATTCAACCAGTAATTTCCTATTACCATACACAGCCGATCAGGCGTAACTCATCTGGCACCTCTAGTCTCAGAAGTCCATCGTACGATATGTTTCACAAGTCTGGACTAAGGATACATTCTTGAGCAGCATCCAATTTAGCTTCCATCCTTCGTGGATGCTGTATCGTATCATAAAGCTTTGGAACTTGAAAAGAGTTTTTCAGCGTATCCAGAACATAAATCCATCTAGTTGAGTTGAAAGCGTTCCAAACATTAAGTGTTTGGCTCGCGCTTACCACGTCTTCAATTGCATCAGTGGTGTAGTATCCTGTTCTAAAGCCGTACTGGCAAGCAGATAGGTCCCCAGCCTACTGCACGAATCGCACCAGTGAGTATTCCCTTGATAAGTTTCTCTAGCACTTTCATAGCCTTTTTGTCACTAGATGGTGTTCGTTTGAAAGGTGACATTCTAGTCTACAATTTTCATGTGGACAGTTTTGTATTTCATCATTCATGTCAAAAGTTATATTCATTTAAAAATGAGTGAAATTTCTGAAAAAATTCGTTATATTTTACAAAGTCGCTACGATCAAGTTGAGAATGCATCGCAAGCTCGTGAAAAAATGTTTGGTGTCTACGGTCAAGATACTTTATCAAAAGCCACAGCCAAGAGATGGTTCGCTCGCTTTCGTTCTAGAATTTTTGATGTCAAAGATGCACCTCGCTCAGGCCAACCAATCACTGAAAAAGTCGATGAAATCTTACAAAAAATTGAAGAAGTCCGACACATAAGCAGCTATGACATTGCTAAGGAACTCAATATTCATCACCAAACAGTATGAACCATTTGCACAAGGCTAGATACACAAAGTCCGCGTGGCTTAGTGGTTAGAGCACTAAGCCCGTAAGCTGAAGGTCTCTGGTTCAAGTTTCATTGGCTTTAACGAGATTTCTTCCGAGTGATTCTTCGGGCGGACTATGTGCCTGTTCAGTTATGATACGCGCTGGTTTAAAAATCAGAACGTATCGTAGCTGGGTGGACGGACACACGGCCAAAGCGTGATAATGATGATATCACCTTGTGGAGTGCCGATACATTAGATCATGATAATGAGATACTCTAACTATCTCTAAGCGAAGGCCCGAAAGGAGCTGTATAGCTAGGAAGAAGAAGAAGATATACAAAGAAGCTCGGCGTTTGGGTGCCGCATGAATTAACACAAAAAAATTTGATCAACTGAATTTCCATTTTCGAAATGCTAATACAACGCAACTAAATCGAGCCATTTTTAAAGCAAATCATTACAGGCGAAGATACGAGAATGTCGTTTGAAAAAGCTCATGGTCAAGAAAAGGTGAATCATCACAAATGACTTCAAAGCCAGGATCGACACCAAATAAGGTTATGCTGTGTGTATGGTGGGATTCGAAGGGAATCGTTTATCATGAGGTGCTAGAACCTGGCCAAACACTCAATTCGACTTTCTAATATCAACAACTAACCAGATTGCAACAAGCAATTAAAAAAACCCAGCCAAAATTGATCAATAGAAAGGGCGTTGTCTTCCATCATGACAATGCCAGACCACACACATCTTTGATGACCCGGCAAAAATTGACAGAGCTCGGCTGGGAAGTTTTGATGCATCCACCGTATAGTCCAGACCTTGCACTATCAGACTGCTATTTGTTTCGGTCTCTGCAAAACTTCCTTAATGAAAAGAAATTCACTTAAAAAACGAACTTGGCTAAGTTTTTCACCGATAAACCACAGAAGTTCTACACAGATGGAATAATGGCTCTACCCAAAAATGGCAAAAGGTCAGATAATAATGGACAATATATACTTAAATAAAATCCAATTGAAATCAAAGAGATATTCAATCGAAAAATGACAATAAACGGCTCAATACTTTTTAGACTTACCAATATATGTTTTTCCTTTAATTATGGCTTAACAACCTATAATATTTAAGTCTCGTTGTAGTTTCTCAATGATCTGGTAGCTAAGTACTGAAAAAGGGAGTAAGTCGCTCTTGAAACGTGCATACAGCAAATAAATACTACGGCAATCGGAGTAGCTGCTTTTTAAGGCTTTGTAAAATCATTTTACAATACCCTACTAAAAACGTGTCCTGTCTGTTCGTCCGTGTGTCACTCCACTTTTTCTCACAAACTACGTAAGCTAGAAACATAAGATTTTATAAGTAGTGTAGTGATGAAAACACGATTATTACTACTAACTTAAGTTTACTATAAAAATATCAACAGGTTGCGATGGCGTCTCAAACATAACAATCTAAATCTAAACGATATCTAAGCATTATTGGAAATAATATGACGTGACATTCAGGTGGAAGCACATAGCACGGCAGTGCCCTACAGCTGTCTTCCTCAAGTGATAACGATATTTCTATTCATTTAGTAAATGTCACTTGACGTAATTTTGACTTAGTTCCTTTATACGTTTTGAGCACTGTGGGTTGATGAAAGTTTGCTGCGTTGTCTTATGATGGTCTACTCGCTAAATCCTGCGAGCCGTTTTCCATATGTGCCGGTTTTAGACACTCTATGGAAATGTTTGTGATCTTATTCCCTACGCGTATTTTGAAGACTCGTTCATCTAAACGCTCGATGACTTCATGAGGGTCGCTGTATGGCTGCTGCAAAAATTTTTTTCCAGATCCCTGTCTGATAAACACATGGCTGCATCTGAACAGGTCCTTTTGCACAAAAACGCTTCTTTGGTTGTGGTGTGCGGCAGGTGTTGTTTTAGTGCTTGTATTTTCCGTCGGAACGTTTCGATGAAAATATGCGGGTTATCAGGAGACGAATCATTGCTGAAGAATTCTCCGGGCAGCCGTAATTGCAACCCGTAGTCCATTTCCGCAGCTGAACATCCGATGTCATCTTTGAGAGATGTCCTTAATCCTATGATGGCAAAACGTCAATCCAATGTGACGATTCGTGACACATGATTGCGGCTTTCAAGGAACGATGAAAACTTTCAACCATTGCATTAGAAGCGGGATGAAACGCTGTGGTTCGAATCCTGTTGCTGCCGATAAACTGTAATATGGCTCGGAACAATGCAGACTCAAACTGAGTTCCCTGGTCAGTGGATATTGTTTCAGGTGTTCCGAATCTTGCCACCCAGTTTGTGAAGAATGCTGAAGCGATTGTATCTGCAGCGATGTCTTCCAACCCAATTGCTTCAGGCTATCGAGAAAACCGATCTGTTACCGAGAATATGTAGGTGTATCCATAGGACGATGGAAGCGGACCAACAATGTCTGCGTGTATGTGTTGGAAGCGGCGATCCGTCGTTGGAAAGTTTTGCGGGGTAAGAGTAACGTGTCGATGAACTTTAGTTTGCTGACATGCGACGCAGTACTTAGTCCACATTACTACTTCCTTTTTCATTCCAGGCTACACATATTTGCTGGAGACAAGATTGCACGTGGTTTTTCCGCCTGGGTGTGATAATCCATGAATTTTCTCAAAGAAGGACTTCCTCAGACTCTTTGGGATATACCTGTATGATCTTGGATTTCCCATTGATACATCGCAGAATAAAACATTTCCTTCTCCTAATCGAAATTGTTTTTGCTTTAGCGAAGTTTTCGCATTAAGGAGATGTTGCAGCTCTTCATCGTTAGCTTGTTTTTTCGCGATATCCTCTGCACTTGGAGTTTTGAATTCCGTGAAAGCGTCAATTCTGGAGAATGCGACGAAATTCCGTGAGCCTTTAACGTAGGAAATTTGCGTCGGGAATTGGCTAATGAATTCCAATTGTCGCATTTGCCGTGGAGAAGCTTTATCCGAACGTTGTGAAAAGGAGGAAGTTAAAGGCTTATGGTCAGTCTCAATCGAAAAATTCCTTGATTCGAGCATTAACCTGAAATATTTGACAGCCTCGTAAATAGTTAATAGCTCCCTGTCATACGTGCTATTTCTTGTCTGCACTGGGTTCAATTTTTTCGAAAAGAATCTCCATGGTCTCCATGCATCACCTTGTTTTTGCTCCAAAACAGCACCAATGGCTACTTCTGATAGGTCGGTGCGAAGAATCAAAGTAGCTCCGTCGTAAGGGTGAGCCAATAATGCGGCATTTCCAATCAACGTTTTGCTTTCTTCGAACGCTTTCTTGGTTGTTTCGTTCCAAATAATGATTTGTCGTTTGACTTTTTATCACCCAAATAAGAATTTAGGGGAGCAAATACGTCTGCTGCATTCTGCAAGAATCACCTATAGAAATTGATTATTACTAAGTACCTGCGAAGCTCCAAAAGATTTTTTGGGTGTTTGAAATCCGTAATGGCTGCTATTCGATCCGGTAAGGGTTTGGTTCCTTCACTCGAAATTGCCTAGCCTAAAAACTTTACCTCCTTTGCTCCGAATACGCACTTGGGTGTGTTTATTTTGACGCCATATGCCTTCAAACATTCGAAAATATCCTGCAGATGTTCGTGATGCTCTTTTAGGTTCTTTGACTCTATAAGTATATCGTCAAGATAGGCGTAGCAGAATTTCAGTCCACGAAAAATGGTCTCGATAAATCTTTGAAACGTTTGCGCAGCGTTCCGTAAGCCGAAAGTCATTCGACAAAATTCGAAAGACCCAAATGGCGTGATGACTGCAGTGTTTGGTATATCATCAAGATGTATCGGAATCTGGTGATATGCGCGCTCCAAATCCAAAGTGGTAAAAATTGTTTTGTTGTACAAATGATTCGCAAAGTCCTCGATGTGAGCGATGGGATAACGATCGGGAATTGTTATCGAATTTAAGCGACAATAGTCATCGCATGGTCTCCAATGTCCGGATTTTTTCTGGACCAAATGTAATGGACTGGCCCGAGGACTGTCAGATAGACGGCAAATTCCCATCGAGACCATGTAGTCGAGTTTGGATTTGGCAGCTGCATACTTTTCTGGTGAAAGACGTCTCATTCGTTTAGCTATTGGTGCACAACATCTGCACCTTGGTGCAGATGTTGTGCGGCAGAGAACTGTTGAAATTTGAGGAGGATGTGACTTCAGCGTATGTTGATAGCAGCTCGCGAAATTGATTATCCTGGGCTAAAATTGTAATTTTTCCTGAATCCTTGCAAACTTTTGCGAGAGCAGATAGTTGCGTGTTGCCATCCACCAGCCGTTTGTTCCTTAAATCCACCGTTATGCTAAATTTATGAAGAAAGTCTGCACCGAGAATTGGACTTGCAACGTTTGCGATTGTGAAGAACCATTTTATCGGGCGTCGTAATCCGAAATCGAGATCCATCAGTTGTTCACCCTACGTGGTGCTGCGTGTAGCTTTAGAGGCGTTGGTGTTTTACGAAGGCAGTGTTTTTCAGGGGGAATCACCGACACATCAGCTCAGGTGTCGACCAAAAATAGAGTTCCGCTGCGACGTTCTCTTATGAGTAGGCGGTTGTGGTATCGGCCGTCGTCATCTACCGCACATGACGACGAGCATTTTAGTTTTCCTTGCACCGAATTGACGATGGTAGACGCAAACAGTTCGGGAATCGAGATCGCGATTGGTTTTGTTTCCGGCGGTGGGACGAACGTGAATTGTTTCTGCGTGAGTTGCGCATTTCAAACGCTTCAAGCCTTTTTGTTAGAGACGCAATTTCATTTCGAAGATCATCGTTAACGCTTGATGCGCTATTTCCGACGGCGGCTATCGAGGCCATTCCGCTTTCTTCCCAAATTTTGTCCGCCATTATTGTTAATGGCTCGATTCCAATTTCAGAAGTCACTGTCAATATTGCACGCACTCGCGGTGGTAAGCGACGTAGCCAAAGAGCACGCACAGCATCTTCCCGGAGCTTGTTTCCTGTGAGAGATTTCATTTCGCGCCACAGTTGAGATGGCCACAGTTGAGATGGTCTTTTATCCCCAAGTTCTAAGTCCGTGAGCACTGTTGTTAACGCTTTTTCAGGCAAGTCTATGAAGCGAGATATAAGCGAGTTTTTTAATGCTAGCTATGCGTCCGGTGTAGGCGGCGATTCCACAATATCGGCAACTTGCTGCAAAACGGCAGAATCAATTGATGAAACTATCGCGTTAAAACGGTTAGCATCACTTAATACTTTATGAGTCACGAATTGTGCTTCAACTTGCACGAACCACAAAGTTGGCCGTCTTTGCCAAAATGGCGGCAGGTTAAGCAACTGTAGTGATTCAATATTGCCTTAAAAGTTTTCAAATGAACGATGCGGAATTTCGGGTGTCGCGGGATAGGTTTTATTATCTGGAGAATTAGGCATATTGCGCGTTTCACTAGTTTTACACGAGGTCAACAATGTAGTAATGAAACCACGATTATAACTACTAACTTAAGTTTATTATAAAAATATCAACAGGTCGCGATGGCGTCTCAAACATAACAATCTAAATCTAAACGATATCTAAACATTATTGAAAATAATATGACGTGACATTCAGGTGGCAGTACATAACTTGGCAGTCCCCTACAGTAGGTGCAAAGTAACGCCCTCTTCAAAATTTCACTACAAAAGGAAATTTATAAGGTGTTTAAGGGGGGTCTCCCCATACAGGGGAGTGGCCCCCGAAAAAAATGTTCATCGCATGTAAGCAATATGGGTATCAAATGAAAGGTCTTAATTTTAACTTTTGAAAAAATGTCTTAAAATGACATGTTTTGCTTCGAGGGGCGCAGGGGAAGGGGAAATGTGCGAAAAGAGAGATATACGTTTGCAACGGACCTAGACACTACAAATATGTAGGAATTTTAATGAAAATTTTATAAATGGTTTGTAATATTGATGTGTTATCATGACTAACTAAACGACGGGGTCAAAACACTTGAAACAAAATGGCGGCGAACTTCAATGCATAATAACCAGGATATAGTTGTTCGAACTAAATTTATGGAGTTTGTATGAATTTGTATATAAGTCAAGTTTTAATACGCAGAATATATTGTTTGATTTACTAATTGTTTTACAATATCCTTCTGGCAGGAACACATTCCTGCTACTTCAACCTGTTTTACTTTTGTTGGTGTTTTATTTTAAAGCTCGCTGAGGTCATGATAATAAGTATATTTGATCCAATCGAAAAGGTTCTTGAAATGTATGTAAATATATATATATATATATATATATATATATATATATATATATATATTTTATGTAGTCTATAGTTTACAATGTGGGGAAAATATTTATGTTACACCTGGAAAATCAAAAAGAATGGAAAATCTGATTGAGTTGAGACTGTAATTGGATTAGTAGCTGAATGATTTCCTGCAATGAAATGTTTGCTCACCTTATATTAGACACACTAAGTAGTACAAAGTTTAAGAATGTTTAGGCCCCTAGGGATAATCCCCAACATTTTTATTTAGCTCTAATCCTGTGGGAAGCATCATCTTCTGTCCCAAATAACACAATAGAGTCATCAAAAACGTCAGTAATGTAAGCTGATTTGCTGAACTCCATTCCAGTGCTGATCAAAAAATAAAGCCTGTAATTTAGTTGCTAGAAATCAGCCATGAAAGTCATACCAACAAATGCAAATTACAGTTCTCATAAATATACAATCATTCATCAAACTATTCCACTTAATCAATAAATCCCCCGAAATACTCCACATAAGTATTGAGTGGCAAACATTATTTCCTGACTTATCCGTTCCACTTCCTCCGCCACTGTCATCTTCGGGCTCACCACAATTGCTACCACCATCGGGCTAACGACAAATAAACCAATACACCCCCAAACAGGGTTAAAATTATTAACGACTTCTAATTCGCCACCACTAGTCGCGATAACTTACTCGTAACTTAGAAGCTGTTCTTAAAGTGTCACTTACCTGAATCTATTGTTGCCATTGACGATCAGCTGTTCCTTTTTATATATCCACACTACCGCGTCGTATCGTGGTGCATTGATTTTCCCAGCCAGCTCCAGCAAGTGGGTACTATGTTGGGATGTTTCCGTGCCTGCTGTGCGGAATGGTCGAAAGCTTGCTTCCAAGAATTAGCTTCCTTCTAGATGTGGAGGGCCACCGCAAAGAAGGACGCACGACGAGGAGTAGAAAGTATGAGCAACAAAAAGCTTGTCTGCTTGCCGGCAGAGACGTTGAGGAAGATTGTTAAGGCGAGGAAAATTGTGTGAGTGAAAAACTTACGGCACCAACAATGAAAGATACTTGTATCTATAGATATAGAATGTGCACGCAGAAAGATTTGTATCTTCTGTACTATAGAATCGTTCAATAATTAAGGATCGGGGGTGGTTGGTCTGGCTGGCTAAGTGGTTGCTGTTTCGATAATTCAGAAGGACTCACTGACTGAATGTTGGGTTTTGTACGTACAAGGATGATGAAGCAGCTTTGATGCTTTCCTCTTGACCGAACCCGAACAATTGAAACTGACAACAAGCGCTTTTACTTTTGTGCTGATTTTATAAAATTTACAGCCTCACTATTAAATAATTTTCTATAAAATTGATATGAAAGGAAGCGACGGATGCCGACAAAGTGATCCCGACAGCTTTTGTAGAGCGTTCTTCAATTTCTTCTTTGAATTTCCCACGACGGGCGCCACTCGTGCCTTGTGTAATCCAGACAAATTTTCCGGATGAAGGAAATCTGCAAATGAAAGAAACGAAATGTTTGATTTTAAATTGTGCGCAAAAATTTGTCAATTATGTACGACGATAGCACAATGAAAAAGAAATGAATATTTACAGACGGAATTGAACATGAATTTAAAAGGAAATATACAGGACAAAGATCCTTGAATGAATTAAAAAGTGTTCTTTGATTTTATTAGGGATGAATGTTAATTTTACTCAGGATCAAAGTAATAAGTTCTTATGTTGTTATTCATGCGTGGAAAGGATAAATCTCCTTTGGATTAATATAATTTAATGAGTTCAAAGTAAATGTTTATTTGGCAGGAAGTTGATAAAATAATTTTAGTCAATTATTTTGTGTATTTGATAACCGCAGGCCATTTCTCTTTTTACATGAAAAGCCGTCGGACCTTACTTTTTTGAGTTAGCAGACGGGTTTCGACTTCTTTGAGTCTTCTTTAATATCTAAAGGATGTGTGGAATGAAATGTTTTTAAACATGTGTAGGATGTGTTAATCAGGTAGGCCTTAGAGTAGGCCAGGTGGAGGGATATTAGGCTTTTGTTTTCTGAGTTGATGGATGTCCGGTTTTTGGGTATTGTAAAAAATTTTTTTTACAATACCCTATTAATATCGGTACCTGTTCGTCCGTGTGTCACAGCAAGTTTTCTCTGGAACTATCGAAGCTACAGTGATCAGATTTTGTAAAAAGCTCAGAAAATTCTGTTTAATGCAAGTTCCACAGTCAAAAATAATTTCAAAGGCTTTTAAGTGGATCTCTCCATATAAGAATGTGAGCCCTTAAAGGTTTTTCACCAAAGATAGGCGAGTAGAGTACCAAATGAAAGAGCTTGATCAGGCCCTTTGATATTTGTTATTAAAACTACAATATCTTTGCCGGGGTAGGCAGGGGAAGTGGAAAAATACGAAAATCGCGTTGAAACATTATACATTATAACATTGTTAAGTAACTTTGCTTTGCTTTACCACTACAGCCTCTTTACAGCCTTCACTTGTAGTTTGTTTGAGTATCTCATTCTTCTTCTCTTCTCCGTAGCACTACAGCCCCGCTTGAGCCTTTACTTCCTGCAAATAGCGCCTCCAACTGTCTCGGTCCATTGACCACGTCAGACTAAGTCAGACTAGCGTTTCCTCGGTTTCCTCACTTGTCTCTGGCCTTCAGTTCTCCCAACGAATACTTTTTTGGGTATCCGTCGTTCGTCCATACGATTCATGTGGCAGTCTCATTGCAGCTTCCGTAGTTTTTTAATCGTTAGACCTCCGGTTTGTCAAAAATTTCATAAATCTTGTGATTGTCTTGAACCCACCATTCATCTCCGTCTAGCTTCGCTCCGAAAATGGCCTCAGGACTCATCGCTCAAAGGCGTTCAATATGTTTGCGGATGGTTGAGTTAGGGTCCATGTTTCAGACCTATGGCGGAACAAAGGTTTTATCACAGATTTGCATACCCGAAGTTTTGTTTTCTTGTATATGCAGCTGGTCTTCAAGATCGTCAAAACTGAAAAAAAATTTTTTTTTTTGCGAGCTATATTCTTCGGTGTATCTCGACTCTGTTATTGCCGGTTCTCGTTATGTTGGCGTCTAAATACATCAGTTTGCTCACATTTTCAATACTATATTCGCCAAGTGTGAGCATTTGAGGTATTTTTCCTCGACTGCGCTATGAACTTTGTTTTATTTTCATTGATTTGTAGCTCTACTAGTTTTGCTTCGCTGTCGAGTTTCAGGAAGAGTTCTTTGGGAAGTGTTAATGACCGTGACAAAATTTTGGTGTCATCCGCATACACTACTTCTCGGCTTGACTTGTATAGTAATGTACCTCGTGTATCGACGTACTCCGTACTCCAAAGCCAAACTAAGTAGCAATCGGGACAGTCCATCTCCCTGTTTTAGTCCGATATTTGTTTCGAAGGCGTCGGCGAGTTGGTTATTAACTTGGACTTGGGAAATTGTTGACCTCATTGTCATTTTGATGAGATGGACTAATTTGGCTGGGATGCCAAAGCAAAGCATTATTTGCTACAGTACGTTACGATGAATACTGTCGTATGCTTGCTGAAAGTCAACGGATATTTTGTATATGTCAATGTTGAGCTTCCAGCATTTCTCAGGTACCTGCTTGACAGTGAACACTTGGTCTACTGCCGATTTACCTGCTCTAAAACCACCTTGATACTCCCCAAGAATACTGTTGGCGTATGATCCGATTTTATTTTCTAAGATCTTTGAAAATATTTTGTACACGGTACAAAATACTAATATGCCTATATCGTTTTCGCACTGTAGCTTGTCATCTTTTTTTGGATAGGGAATATAATTGACTCTTTCGGCATAGGTTCTTGTTGCCAAATGTGCTGAATGACTTTGTGAATAGCTTTCTGAATAATGCTATCACCATATTTGATGAGCTCCACTGGAATCTCTGATATCTGATTCTGAGATTTTCATAGCTTTCTCTCTTTGTCCTGGTTTTCCTGCCTGCGTATTCCTTGTGCGCCTGATTATTTTTGTCTAACGCATCGAACCAATCATTTCTCTTGCGCCGGGCTTGATGTCAAATTTTCGGTTCTGCCACGGTCTTAATTGCCACTTTGATTACCATCCAGAGCTCGTTGGTTGTTTTCAGAGACGTGTCTGATAAGATGGGAGTCACCTGGTTGTCGCCGTTTGGAGCCTTTCAATGTTGAATTTTTGATCAAGTAACGATCTGAGTTACAATTGACTCCTCGGTATTTACGGACGCTCCAGGCCCAACGTTATTTAATCCGAGGAAGATGGTCGATCTGGTTTTGTGTGCTGCCATCCGGTGATACCCAGGTCATGCATGCATCGATGAGGGAAGCAAGTCGATCCTAAGACTATATTTCTGCTTTATGCAAAGTCAATCAGGCGCTGGCCCTTGTCATTTGTTTCATCGTGGAGGCTATACCCTCTAATCATTCCCCAATGAGACTGCTTATTGCCAACCTTAGCGTTGAAATCACCCAGAATTATTTTTGTGTGATTGTAGGCAATGAGTCGATTAGTCTTTCTAGGTGATTAGAACGTTTTCTTCATTTCTTCAGTCAGGGCGTATACATTTATCAGCAATATTATGTAGAATTCCGGTTTTATTCAGATCGCATAGAATCGTTCATTACTGCCTTAACATCAATAACGTGCGATTTGATTTTGTCTGCGACCTCATGTCTTGAATATCATTTCCCATCTAGTTCGTTTCCTAGATTGCCAGTACGTTTCATTTCTATTGACTGGCCTGTTGTAAAATGTCCTTAACAGCGCCAGGGTAATTGAATGACCTGACATTCCAGGGTCCAATGCCATAGTTCGTTTGCGAGGTTGTTACCGTGGGCCCAATCCATTCCGAGGCTCTTCAGTAGGTTTTGAAATAGTCTCTCCTCGCAAACAACCGTCTCCTCACGTCTTCGTTTCAATACAGGTAAATAGCGCGGCGCTCTCTAGCAAGGAGTGCAATAGGTATTACGCCTGCAATAACTCTCACTGCCAAATCAAAGACTGTCGGATATGAAGATGCAATCCTCAGTGCTTCTCTTCTCTGTACCTGTAACTGAGAACGTGGACCTATATTTCTGCTCCTTGCTATTTACCCTACAGCACTCATCAAGAGGCGTCTTCTTGATGGGTTGAGTCCCCATACGTTGGCCATAAGTCGGCCCAGAGCTGATACTCCCGAAGCACAGCCTTCTCAGCTATTGCCCTGGTTTGCTCAGAGAAACTCATCTTCGAGTCGATCAGTAGCCCCAGGTACTTCATCACTGGCTTTGACTTGATTAGTATGTCTCCAATACTGACCATCCTTACTCTAAAGATCATTTTTTGTTGCTTAACTTAACCCATCAGCAGTCATCAAATCCCTCATTTGGCACATTAGCACATCCAGCCTAAGTTCCACTTGTTCAACGGCGCGACCAGTGACTAAAGCCACAACATCATTCGCATAACCGACCAAGCGCGGCTCATCTGGCATCTCCAGTCTCAGCAGCCCACAGGTTTGGGCCAGAGATAGATCCCTGGGCAGCATCCGATGCAACTTCCATCCTTCCTTGGCCCTTATCAGTCTTTTAGATACTCTCTTAAAGCTTCAGTCCTTTAGATAGTCCCTTAAAAGCCGCATTAGATATTTCGGAACATGAAAAGAGGTTTTCAGCGTATCCAGAATACCCATCCATCTAGCGCAGTTGAAGGCCTTCCTGACGTCGAGTATCACCAACACCAACAATCCGTCGCTTAGTGTGGCTACATTCCTCTGCCTTTTGGACTGCGCTCACCACCTCTGCAATCGCATCAATGGTGGAAAATCCTGCTCCAAAGCCGTATTACCGAGGAGATAGGTACCCAGCAGCACGAATCACGTCAGTGAGTCTTCCCGTGATGAGTTTCTCTAGCACTTTCTCAGCAGTGTCTAGCCTGCATAACGAGTGGTAAGCAGACGGTGATCCGGGATTTCCGTTCCCCTTGCTGATCAGCACGAGCCTCGGCACTTTCCATCGTACCGAGAAAACCACATCCCGTGGGCAAGCGTTGAATGTGCTAAGCCGCAAGTCAGGACACTGGTGATAGGCAAGTTGCAACACCTCAGCTGGAACACCATCTGAACCTGGAGCCTTCCTCGCTTTCAGTGAAAGGACTGCCTCTTCCAGTTTCGGCTGTGTGAAGAGTGAACACTCCGTTGTTAATTTATCGTGGACAGCGTCAACATGAACGAGACGAACGGGAAAGAGTGCCGCACTATCTCGTCTCTCTTTCCCGTGTCATATATAAAACTTATCCATAGGGCACCAAAATTACTACCTTGCCAGCAGTGAGCCTTGCTACTGTCGTCACGGTTCCGTGCCGGCTGAGCCTCACGTCGAAGCTTGTGCTACTCACTTCACTTTTTGGCGATTTCAGTCGACCACCTGTATACCGGGGGCTTGCCGCGGCAGGGTTTTTGACGGGGCATAGAACGGTCGCAAGCAGTCGTGATAATGCTCATAGTTGAGTTTGCCACGTCTTGAGCTGCCAGCTCTTCCGTCTGCTGTGAAGCTGTGAGCACCGCGATGAACCTCTAAACGTCCATCCTTCCGTTGTTCCACCCAATTCTAGAAAGTTGAGAGGCCGGACGTCAGGAGACAACATCACTGATCTCAAACAGAATGCACTGATGATCACTAACTGAGTGATCCTCTAATATGTACTATCCAATTGTGTATTCTCTGTACTAAGGACTCCGAGGCGAGTGTCACGTTCGGTATGGTTGAACTGCGACGTAGGTTTAGCTGCAGGAAGCAGGTTATCGAAGTTCTAATTTTGCCTTGGCTAGTGCTTCCTTGTTCCCAAGACGTGCCCAAAATCCGGTCTTGGGTCAGCGTCCTTGCAAGGAATACAATTTGCCTCCATTATACACTCTTTAGGGAACTGTTCTCGGGTCCTTTGCATACTTGTGCGATGTGACTGTTAGAATTTCATTACTTACCTAATTCCAAATGCATAAATGGTTATCGCGCACTATCATTTCCCACACTTCGTGTAGGAAAAATAATATGCATAATATGCATTCGCATGTATTTCATATAATTTGTAATTCCCATGGTCCAACGCGGTAAGACTGCACCGCCAGACAAAACAATAAAGCTCTATGCGGTGCGATCCCACGATCTAGCATAGAACATGAAACTGCGAAAATTCAAACATGCTTAGAAGCAAATTCCATTGACGCGTTGAACCATGGAGGATTGAATTTGTTTTCAATTTAAAATGTATTTAAAGTAAAGTGCGACTATTTAAAGTCACATATCTATTGCCTCTTCAATATTCAAAATTTCCATTTCGAGCACAAACAGTGACCAAAGTCAAGGCATTTGAAACATTGAAGAGGCGCTGTTCTTCCCCGTATCCTGCAGACAAATCAGAAATTGTTCAGCGTCCTTTTCGGTCAAGTCAATGATGGCCATGCATTGCCCCCTATGGTTTGCTGGTATCACCCTCGCGTTGATCCTACCGACGCTACATAGCTCCATTTTGATGGCCTCTTCTACCTCGGCCAAGCCCGTGACACAGTCAATGTCTCTTATTTTGATAGTTGTCATCGACTGGATCGAGGCTATAGTTGCGCTTTTGCTGAAGACTTTCTTTGTTGCGTCGCAGAATGCTCCCCTATTGGTGGCCTCTGCTTCGAATTCAACTAGTATATGGCCCGACCGCATTGGTCGTTGGTGTCTTACATTTCCCCTGATATCAAGCAGTACCTCCTCGTAGGATTGGCCATCTTGGGGTTTTACGAGCAGTGCCTGCTGCCGGAGTCTTCGTCGGGGCTTCTTTCTCTCCTGTTTCGCCTCAGATTTTTTTTTCTTGTTGGGCGTCTGTGTGGAATTTATTTTCTGGCGCTTTTTGAAAGGGTTTCTTTGCGGGTTTCTTCGCTCTTTTTGTCAACACTATCTGGCGTTTCACATCCATCAAGTGCCTCTCCCTTGCTTCGTTTATCCCGATCGCCATTGTTTTATTGATGTTTGATGGTGGAGCTATCTGCGCATGCTCTTTAGGCTTACCTCTCAACGCTTCTTTAGGCTTCTCCTTCGGTATTCTGGTCCCCTTCAGCCTTTAATCAGCTCCTCCGGTAATGCCCTATGAGGCCTAGGAGATCCTTTACTTTAAGGAGCCCAATCTTTACTCCTTTGCTGATTTGTGACGAGTCACATACAGATTTTATTCCTTTTAGAACATCTCTCGCTTTTTGGATTAGCCTTTCTTCTTCATGTCACTGGGCGGCTGCGATTTTACTTTGCGAAAACTTTTTTTGCGAGAGATTATCGCCTTCCATTTCCCAGTACAGTACTTCAGCCACATTTTTAACGGTGGCGGCGAAATCCCACACGGCGCTTTATGTGTCTGGTCACTCATTTCTTTTGCTGCCGTAATCTATTTATAAACTTCATGATGGTTCGTTATTACCCTTCCTTCGGTTGCTTCGATTGCTTCGGCAGCAATCACAGCAGTAACCATCGAGTTCTCGATTTGCTTTATATTTTCCTCTACCTGTCGATCGTCTGGCGCGTCTTACAGAGTTTCCCACTCTTCCCTTTTAGGACGCTCTGTTTTTCGCATTAGTTTTTTGCTGCACCCAAGCGCCACTGGAACCTCAGTCTGGGCAAGACTGTCTGTTAACCTCCGTTTTTCGTTCGTCTTCACTGTCATTGTAGTCAACGTCATTTTTCGAATCTTTAGTACCGCTCCCGATGCACTGTAAACATCGTGGCTGCAGGCGCAGGTTGCGTCATCATTTTTGTAATTTTTGCTACCTTTTTTCGGTTTTTTAGGGTTTGGCTAAAATAATTTTACGAAACCCTACTAGTTTCGCGACCTGTCTGTCTGTCTGTCCGTCCGTCCGTCCGTCCATCCGTCAGTGTGTCACAGCACTTTCTCTCGCAAACTACTTAAGCTAGAAACATCAAATTTTGTATACAGGTGAAAAGTGGTGCTCTCTTCAAAGTTCAACTACAAAAAATTGTATAAGGTATTTAAGTACAACAACAACAAATACCTTAGAAGTCGAAATTCGCTCAACTTTGCTAATAATAGTATGCTATTCGAGTTTTACATTTTCCCCAATAAAATCGCATCGGTACCCTTAAACTGAACGAAATTCCAAATTTAGGTAGTCCTACTAAGAGCTTTTAAACTTTGTAATTTGATGAAAATCGAATGATACACACAGAAGTTATGGCTGTTTGAAATTTCTCCAATTACACAACAATAACACATGATTTTGGTATTTTATGGACTTTCCATTGAATCAGTCACTGCAGTTTTGATTTGATCTTCTTGAAATTTTCCAATAAGGTCAATAACATTAATATTTTTGAGAAATCATGATTTGAGTGATTTTTGTCGGTTTGCAACAAAAAAGCGACCGTTGAAAGTAGAAAAACAATGGATTTTCCTTTGAACGTGCACATCTCTTTGACATATTTCTTGACGTTATTCATTGCTGGTGACTGCATTTCTGAGAAGTTGAGTACAAAACCTTTCTGATATAAGCGTAGGTCTGTTTACCAAACTTGTTTTTAAATCTTGTAGCACCACTATCGCCAGCAACTTTCTACGCGAATTTACCTGCAACATTCTACGCGAATTTACCTGCAACATTCTACGCGAATTGACCTGGAAGGTTGACAGAGACACAAGAACGAACGAAGCCATTCCGTCTTCTTCGACAACCGTGCATCGTGATCACAACAAATGGAATTGTTCGATTTTATTAATGAAAACAAAGTTTTGTTAAATTAGGCATCTGTCTTTTGATAGAATAAAGCGAAGTGTGCGATCAGCGATACGCACAATTGGTGACTCTGTAAGGTAATTTGTGCGTTTTAACTAATGTCTGAAGACGAGTTCCAGGACGCCAACGGTAGCGCCATCAGTCAATCACGCACCGCCTCGAACACGCCAGCGGAGTCGCACGAAATAAATGCAATTGCATTGAAGCTGCCACCATTTTGGAAAAGCGACCCAGACCTATGGTTCGCACGAGTGGAGGCGCAATTCCGATCAAATAATATCTCGAACGATCAATCTCGATTCGACAGAGTCGTGGCAGAGTTAGACGTGGCAATAATTGCTCAGGAGGCTGATGTAATTCGAGCGCCACCCAACGTAGGAAAATATGCAACGCTGAAGGCAAGGTTAACGTCCGTTTTCGGGATGAATGATCACGAAAGGCTGCACCAACTTTTATATCGACTGGAACTGGATGATCAGCGTCCGTCGCAACTTCTTCGAAGGATGCAGTCGATGGGAAGTGTTAATGTGCCGGAATCAGTGGTTAAACCATTGTGGTTGCAGCGCCTTCCCGCGAACATACGTGCCATCCTGGTAGTGACAGAATCTGAAAACCTTGAAAAGCTGGCTTGCGCCGCGGATCGCATTGCGAGCTATGACACATCGGATGTTATCGCCCACGTGCAAGGTTGTACAGACACGCATACCTTAGAAAACCCCATCGATGGGAGTGTCAAGGAACAGTTTGCGGAACTCCGGTGCGAAGTTAATCGCATTCAATCCAGCTCTTTCAAAGGAAAGGTTGCGAAGTGCAACGCATGCCATTGCTCCTCACGACAGAAAACAACAGCCCTACAGAAGCCAACTAACGAGTTGTGTTATTTTCACAGGAAATTGCTGCTGTGGCAAGACGCTGCCGACCTCTGTGTGCATTTCACGTTTCACCAGCGGAAAACTCATTGAACCATTAGCACCGCAGGCGATAACTAGTGGTTCCTCAATAAATCGCCTGCTAATTCACGATCCCAAAACCAAATTCACATTCCTAGTCGACGCCGGAGCAGACGTATTCGTCATGCCTGCCCCGAAATTTCAAAGTACTCGAAAATCATCCACATATAAGCTGTTCGCAGCAACGGCACGCAGATCGACACTTACGGTAGGACAACATTGGAGCTGTCGTTCGGGTTTCGCCACAGTTTTTATGTTGCGAAAGTCGCCCGCCCAATCTTGGGAGCTGATTTTTTGAGACAATATGGCCTCTTTGCCGACCCCAGGGAAAGAAATTCAGCGTTAGGCTAAGTTCACCGGTACCAGTGCGATTCCATCGCGACGGTTAATGTTAAATCGCTTTATCACGCACTTCTCAAAAAATTCCCCAGCATAACGAATCCCGCCATCAAAACGAATGCTTTACCCATCACCGTCCACCACCACATAATAACCACTGGCCCGGCGGTAGCCGAGCGCTCTCTACGGGTCGGTCAAGTAAAGTACAGAGCAGCGAAAGCAGAATTCCAATTCCTACTGGATAAGGGATATTGTCGTCCTTCAAGCAGCCCATAGGCCAGTCCCCTTCATCTCGTCCGCAAAAAGGATGCCTCATGGCACCCGTGTGGTGACTACAGACGACTAAATGCTGTCACCATTCCAGACAGCTACCCGATGCGCCATATTCAGGACGTAACACTTGACCTTGCCGGCAAACGAATTTTTTCAAAGATTAATCGCTTCAAGGCGTTCCATCAAATACCAATTAAGGAAGAGGACATTCCGAAGACGGCGGTAACAACTCCATTCGGTCTATACGAATTCACCGTTATGACATTCGGCCTCCGAAACGCAGCACAATCCTTCCAACGCTTCATGGACCAGGTGCTCCAAGGCCTCAATCCCTGCACATGCTATATAGACGATATCCTCGTTGCTTCCGAATCGGAAGAACAACACGAGAAACATCTTCGATCGGTTTTCGAACGCCTTGCAAGGTACGGCATCATGATCAATGTTGCGAAATATACGTTTGGGGCACAAGAAGCTGAGTATTTAGGCCATTGTATCAACGCTGACGGCATCTCCCCACCATCATCACGAGTCCAAGCGATTCAGAATTACAAAAAAACTTCGATGGTTTGTGAGCTCCGCCGATTTCTAGGAACAATCAATTTCTATCGACGCTTCATTCGAAATGCAGCTAATCTCCAAGCGCCATTAAATAATTACGCTTCGAGAAAGAATGACAAGACACTAATCGTTTGGACCCCCGAGGTAGAGAAAGCTTTCCATCTATGCAAAAACAGTTTAGCTGACGCCACGCTGCTTGTACATTTCCAAGCAAATGAACCACTCAGGCTAGCTACAGATGCATCGGATGTAGTGGTAGGTGCAGCGCTTGACCAGAAACAGGCACACCAATGGCTACCATTTGCCTTTTTTCAAAAAAATTTGTCTACGCCAGAAACCAAGTACCGCGTTTACGACCGTGAGTTACTCGCTATCTACAGCAGTATTCGCCATTTTTGACATTACGTAGAAGGAGCAGAGTTTCATATACTCACCGACCATAAGCCACTCATCCACGTGTTCGCACAACCATCCGACAAAGCTTCACCACGACAGCTCCGACGCCTAAGCTTTACGAGTATATCACAATTTAGCACTGATATTCGGCACATTCCAGGAGCCCGCAACGAAGTCGCGGATGCCTTGTCCCGGATCGAAACAATTTCGATGCCAACTTTCATCGATATCAACGAATTGATGCGCGAACAGCAAAACGATGCCAAATTGCAGGAGCTACTCCAAAACAATAATACGTCACTGAAGCTAGAACGTATTGTCGTGGAAGACAACCTAGAGATAATAGGCAAGAAGTCACTCACACGCAGTCGCCCCTTTGTTCCTGGGAGTTTGCGTTGGGAAAATATTTGATATCTTCCATCAACCGTCGCACCTAAGTGGCCGTGCAACGTTTAGATCAATCAGTAACAAGTTTGTATGGACAAGCATGAAAAAAGACATTCGCACATGGGCTCGTAGTTGTGTGCACTGCCAGCGTTCAAAGGTCGGCCGCCACAAAAAAAAATGTTCTGCAAACCTTCCAGATGCCTGACGAGCGGTTCCAGCGCGTTCGCCTTGACATCGTTGGGCCACTAATCCCCGCGCAAGGATATAAATATTGTCTCACGATCATCGACCGTTTTTCACGATGGCCTGAAGCTGTCCCATTGGCTGACCAGACCACGGATACGGTTGCTCAGCCTTTTTCAACAATTGGGTGGCACGATTCGGCGTACCGCGCACCGTCATTACCGACCAGGGTACCCAGTTCGAATCCTCATTATTCAAATCGCTAACTGTCTTCATGGGCTGTGAACGGAGCAGAACTACGCCGTACCATCCATCCTCAAACGGAATGATCGAGCGTTGGCATCGTACGCTCAAGTCAAGGAGGACCTGTCAGCTTCATGTGCAGAAATGTTATATGGAACAACGATTTCATTCCCAGGAGAACTGGTAGTCCCTGGTCAAAGCAGGGTCGAGCCCCACGAATTGCTCACCGGCCTGCGCGACTTAATGAGCCAACTTCGCCCTGTACCTCCACTGCACCGTAACCCGCGAACGACTTTCGCCAACAGTCACCTGCGTACCTGCACTCACGTTTTCTTAAGAGTAGATGCCGTCAAGAAGCCGCTAACGCAGCCCTACTCCGATCCCCATAAAGTGCTGCAACGAGTTTCAATCGTGGTTTACGCAATCGACGTCAACGGCTGAAGAGTAAATGTTTCGACGGAAAGACTAAAGCCCGCGTTCATCGAAGCAGACCCAGCCTCTTCACCCAAAATTCGCAGCGAGGACTCAGCAAAATTAACTTCCAGTACACAACCATTGCCAGCCATATCGTCCGAGACGTCCACCCAAGTTCGCAACGCAACACCGCCAATGACTGCAATGCCTATGACACAATCACCGTCAGCGTTGCCACCCAGAGTTAGTCCTTCTAATTTCAACACTGATCAGATGCCGGTAACGTAATTCCGAATCAGCAGCCTACCTTCGCCTGTTCAACGTTGTATATTACCTCCCATCAATGCTCCGCCAACAACGATGAGGACATACAGGCCGAGTAGCAAGTTGTCGCGACGGTTCCAAGCCTAAACGCCCTGGACAGCGACACACCGTGACATCAATACCAATGTCAGTTGGAAGCGAGTGATGTAGCGCCACTATCGCCAGCAAATTTCTACGCGAATTTACCTGCAACATTCTACGCGAATTTACCTGGAAGGTTGACAGAGACACAATAACGAACGAAGTCATTCCGTTTTCTTCGACAACCGCGCGTCGTGATCACACCAAATGGAATTGTCCGATTTTATTAATGAGAATAATGTTTTGTTTAATTAGGCATCTGTCTTTTGATAGAATAAAGCGAAGTGTGCGATCAGTGATACGCACAATCTTTTTCAGGGTTTTTAATTGCTCCAGTTTTATTGGGTCTACCCTCGGAGCCGCTATCTCCGTTCATATATGCAGTCACCTGTTTGGTCCCATGGTTATCTTTGCAGAGCAAGGCGGTCATGCGAGGGTTAGGACAAGCTTCTATGGGGACAAGTGCTCAGAGCTAGACCAGCGCTAATCGGGAATCCGTCTCAATCGAATCTACACCACCAACCCAATGGTGCGAAATTTGAACGCACTCCGAGACCTGCCAAGGTTTTACCGGGACGGAGACGGTATGAGAGTTGAATTGAAACCATTCACGCATGAGTGTCACCTCGGCGCTACCGTGCAAAGCAACTAGGTCCAAACCATCGTATCCGCCAGCCCAAAGCATCAATTCCAGTTCGTTGTCCAAAACGTAGTCTAGATTCAGTAAGTGAGGTACCCTCTCAGGTCTGTGAAGGTGGAATGCTAGCCTCCAAGAGTCCCTATGGGAAAATTTCCTCAGGTACGTGGGGGCTAGCCTCCAAGAGCATTCCTGTGGACCAGCATTCCCCCTGCATGGGGTACAATACGTTACAATTAATACTGTCGTATGCTTGCTTAAAGTCAACAAAAATTTGGTGCACGTCTATATTGAACTCCCAGCATTTCTCAAGTGCCTGTTTGACTATAAACAATTGGTCTATTGTCGATCTACCAGCTCTAAGACCACCTTAACACTCACCAATAATACTGTTGGCGCATGATGCGATTTTATTTTCTAAGACCTTTGAAAATATTTCGTACGCCGTACCAAGTAATTATATTCCTCTATAGTTTCACGCTGTAACTTGTCACCGTTTTGTGGATAGGGAATTTAATTGATTGGTTCCACTCGTTGGGCATATGTTCTTGTTGCCAAATGTGCTGATTTATGCTTTGAAAATGGAGAGTTTTCTTTGCGGTTCTTCGTGCTGCTTCTGCGAGGTGTTGGCGATCGCGGAAAAGTTGGTGGTGCGTTGCTGCTGAAGCGTGTGCGCGACAAAGAAAAGCGTGTTTGCATCTTCCGTACAACAAAAACGAACGTTGTTGTTCAGCAGCGGAAAAAGAAAAACTTGGCGCTCGTTGTGCGCAAGTGACGTACGAAAGTAAAATTGGAGATTGCTAGTCGGCCTTGGGTTTTCCTGCTCGCGCGGAAAACTGCTCAAGTGCAAGATAGTGTTGTGTGCGCCGGGAAAGCAGGAAATTCGCGTGGATCATTTCTCGTGAATATCACGGACTGTCTTGTGGAAACACGTCATCGCGGACGAAACTCTGGGAATAATTTTATTACCGGAAAAACTAACGAGGATTAGTTATTTCTATCCGTTTTAGTTATTTATTTCCACCCGACAAATAGTGCTCAGTGCAAGATTGCGGGACGTGAAATTTTAGTTTGTTTGATCTCAACTGTTACAAATTTTCGGTCGTCAGCAGACAACAAAGGGAAGTTATTCGTCAAGATAACGGGAAAGCCAAAACGAAAACAGTTTCAGTTTTGCCTGCTCGTGGAAGTAAATTTGTTGGGACTGTGCTGCAAGAGAGGGGGAAAATATTCTAGCGAAGAAACTCAAAGCCCGGATTTAAACATTTTTTTTATCGCGCGTCACTTGTACTGATCCATGCGCGCCAGAAAGTTTTAATGTGTTTCGTGCTGAATTTTTCACGAATTCAACCAAGAAGCCGAAAAGGAAATTCTAAAGAAAAACGTTTTAATTTGCATGAATCTCGTTATCACGTGTGCGTTTTAGCATTTACCAAAAGAAAAAAAAAAAAAGAAGAAGAAAAGTTGACAACGAAAATATTCCAGAAATATCGCGAGTGCTTTTAACTAATTTGCTATGCAGTATTATAACTTTACAGGACTTACTCACCTCGTCAACGAGCGCTCGTCGTCGGAAAAGGTTGGGTAAGTTCCCCTATTGTTTCATTTTTACATATATACCAATTGTTTCATTTTTACATATATACCAATTGTTTCATTTTTTATATATACCAATTGTTTCATTTTTTTTATATATACCAATTGTTTCTTTTTATTCAATTTATTCAATTAAGTGGGGTAATCTTTAATATATACTGCAAATACTAATTATATCAATATTAAAAAATGTTTTAATATATACACTGAATAATTTTTGTTGAACTATTTTGATTTCTTTGCTTTGTATTTACGAGAAATCAATGAAATTAAATAAAATGATGAATTAAACGGTAAAAATCGGTCTTTCCCTTCCGGTCTTTTCCAATCGGGTATAGGACCCGGTACGGTGGCAGGCTTCCACCCCAAAATATGAGCCAGCCACCGGGTACTTAAAAATTTTTCTGTTTCAGGAGACTTAATGGGTTGAGTGGCCCAAGCCAAGTGCCTTTTTATGGCATAGAGTTATGCAATTCAATTGTATAATTCTATGACATAAATTGGTCACCGGGGTACTCCCCTTCTGATGGGAAAGCTCATATAATTCAAGTTGTATGAGTTTTCCACTCAGAAGAGGAATACCTGGCCACTTCAACGATTTAACATTGGATTTATTCCGGTTGGGTGGGCATGAAGGGGCTCCACCACCACCCGGTTGCCCCTCTTTCATTTGTGGGCCCTGAATGTATTTGGGTAAGGACGAGGTCACCCCCAAATTAGTCTTTCTTGTCAGGTTGCACTTGTTCTCGCAACAAGTCGTAATTCCTTCGTGGAGGTTATCTACTGATTTGCGACTTCGGTCGTCCTCTCGAACTCTGCAAGCAATTCGTGAATGCGAAATGTTTTGTAGTGAGTCCTCGTGCCGGGGAAACGAACCCGCCCCACGACACCGCAATGCTAGCCTGCCAGCGCATTCACGCGTCTCCGGACGAGGGCATTCTCGGCAGGAATCAACACCTTCCTCTGCCGAGGCAGCAGAACATCGCTGCGGTCCTTCACGGACATATGAAAATCTCTTATTCACTACAACGGGCCATCAATAATTCCAAATTATTACAACTTCTACCTCCTTCTTTTCCGTCAATGCATGAACACCCATCAGCCATATCTTAAAGAATATCACTTTCATGCGGACCGCACACATATTTTCGTTTATAAGCTGAAATCAATAATGAGTGATCTGAATTCCCCATTCACAATGAATGCAACTCCGTATTATCGGCGTCAGATCATACAGGGTTATCCATTTCGTGGTAGGAAAGTATAACCCTGCCATTTGACATTTGTCAGAATTAAATGTCATCCAAAGCGCCATTTAGAAATATGGATCGTTTAACAGTTGAAAAACGCATTAAAATTATTAAGTTTTATTATAAAAATGGTGATTCTACTGTATCAACATTTAGGGCTTAACGAGCCGATTACGGTCGACATAATCGACCTACACAGCAAACAATTTCGAACACATTGAAAAAATTTGAAGAGACAGGATCGGTTATTGATATTATTTATTTATTTACACTACTTTACAGATCCGTGAACCCAATTACAAAACAGTTAATGAAATATAATATAATACATGCGAATAAACTAAGTTATATTAAGAAAAAAAATAACAAGAATATAAAATACGGATAAAATATTGGAAGCTAAGCAGAATATTATGTAATATGCTTTTAAAAGCGTTTAAGGAATGTGACAGAGGACCCAGCTGGAGCTCATTGTAACGACGTGATACGCATACTAAAAATGAATAAAAATAAACATCGGTACGAGCAAAGGGCACAAAGAATATACCAGTTGAACGCGTTCTTGAGGTGGGAAGTATATAAAGCGTTTCCAGAAGGTTGGATGAAAGAGTACCGTGATATAATTTAAATAAGCAGCACAGGTCAAGAAATTCTCTCCTATTTTTGAGTGATGGAATGTTTAGGATCTGTAAGCGCTCAACGTAGGAGCTGTAAGTGAGGTTATATTTGTAGAATAGAGATCGTGTGAATTTACGCTGTACAGTTTCAACAGCATCCGATAGATTGGTATAGTGAGGAGCCCATACTTGGGAGGCATACTCAAGGATTGACCGGGCTAGAAGTACGAACAGATGGACGCTGGTTGAAATGCCAAGGACTTGCAAGAGGATCGTAAAATAAAACCAGTGACACGTGAAGCTCAAGTGGTTATGGATGAAACATGGATGTTAAATTTCAAACCTGGGTCAAATACTACTCCCAAATCTTTAAATTTGTCCACAAGTGCGAGCACCGATCCATCAATCTGGTATTCATATAAAACTGGATGAATTTTGTTGGTGAATCTCATGTGACATCATTTTGAAATGTTAAGAGAAAGTAAATTACCTTGACACCAATTTTGGAGATTGTCAAGATCATTTTGGAGGTACAGGAGCTAATGGGGCGATAAATTTTTAAGTCATCAGCGCAAAGAAGACAATTAGAGGACAGGCATTGGGGAAGATCATTAATAAAAATATTGAATAGCAAAGGGCCTAAAATTGATCCTTGAGGAACACCAGATTTTGGGCTAAATGAGTCCGACGAAAAAAAATTATTCCATGTAACGGTGCAGGAGCGATTGGATAAGAAGGATAAGATCCAAGAGAGGACAGAGTCGGAAATGCGAAAAGATCGGAATTTGTTAGCCAAAAGGTCATGATCAACACTGTCAAAGGCTTTAGCAAAATCGGTGTATATGACATCGACTTGTTGACTCTTGTCGAAAGCAAGAGAGATGGTATTCGTAAGGTCTAACAAATTAGTTACTGTCGAACTACCTTTAATGAAGCCATGTTGTTCATTTGCAAACAGGATACTGATATCATCGTACATTCTGTTATGCACAATTCTCTCAAGGAGCTTGCCAAAACAAGACAGCAAAGAAATCGGACGATAGTTAGAGATTTCACTTCGATCTCCGGACTTATGGATCGGAAAGATGTTAGCATGCTTCCAGGCGTCAGGGAAGCAGGAGGAAGAAAGGCTAATATTGAAAATAATTGATAGTGGGGTAGATAATGAAGAAGATAATGACTTAACGAACAGATTTGGTATTCCATCAGGACTCGGACCGCCATTAATGTCAAAGGTAAGCAGTACATTTTCAATTTCTGATGGAAAGGTCACGATAGAATTCATAATATGGGAAGGAGAAGGAGACGATGAAAACATAGTGGGGTTCGAAACCTTAAATGTGGAGGAAAAATATTGAGCGAAAAGGTCACAGATAGCTTGGCCATCAGAAGCTTGGCAATTACGCCATGAGAAGATATTAGGAATATGGGATGTTGCTTTCAGAGAACGTATGTTTGTCCAAAAGGGCTTAGGGCTATTAGATTGCAGTGATGTTTCAATCATATAATAATAAGATCGCATTGCGTTCTTAACCACTTTTTTTGGCTTCTTTACGAAGTAGTCGGTAGTTGGTGAGGTCAGTGTTAGAGTAAGAATAATGAAGTTTTTTGCGCGCCTGGTCCTTCTAATAGAGAGCGTCTGAGACTTCAGCGGAAAACCAGCTGGGGCTCTTTCTCCGGGGGGATCGGCAGATAGGTACATGGTTTGCAATTATGCTACTGAGATTCTCATAGAAAGTTGATAGCGCATAGTTGGCTTTGCGGAAATTAAATCTTGGGGAGAAAGGAGCGCGTTTGGACTGAGGTGCAAGAAAAGATACACGAACCTCAAGCGGAGGATGATGGGGATCAGGTTTTACATATTCGGAGGGGGATTTTGTGAGCGAGGAGATAGAGGCAGGATTGGTAGTAAGGATGAAATCGAGAAGTTGATTGTTTGCGTTTGGGATCATATTTAATTCCGATAGGGAGCAAAGCGATAAAAAAGAAGAAAACAGGATAGAGATCATTGAAGGATGAGAGGGTATGAGAGCTTGAGTCCCACCTTAGGCAAGGCATGTTAAAGTCACCACAGATTAAAATATTGTATAAAGGGTTGATGCTACAGAAATACGAAGATAATTCAGAGAAAAAGCGGTTGTAAACGCGGAAAGGAGCATTGCAAGGGATATACACGCACAGTAATACTAAACTCACGGCTTGAGAGATATTGATTAAGACAGTGATGCATTCTACTGGAAAAGACGGTGAAAAGTCAGAGCAGAGTTTGCTGTCTAAGGCTTTATGAGTAGCAATAAGTACACCACCGATGTCCGGTAGACATCATATAGTGGAAAAATTTCACTGCTGGCGATATCAGGAGTTAGCCTGGTTTCTGTAAAACAAATGAAATCATCGCAAGAAATGGAAGAGGCAATTTTAATAGCTTCCAGCTTGGTTCGCATGCCACGTACATTTTGATAATAAAGATTGAAGCTACGAGAAGTGTTTTGAATATCAAAATTTAAATTAATATTTGAAGAAGTTGTAGGGTGATATTTGAAGAAGTTGTAGGGTGACCAGTTGTTAAAGTTTCGGAAGAGAGCATACCCCGCGACGAAAATTTCTTCTTTTGGTTACCTCGAACGGTTTAATTAGTGTTCCAGGAGGCCAGTATTCTGGTTGAAGAACTATGCTGCAGTTTGACGGCACAGTAAGCTTAAAGGAAGCTATAACTCTTCCCTCAATGTTGTCTTTTGTCAGTTTGTGGCAGCTGATTATCTTTACTGAAGGTCCAAATTTCGTTGAGACATAGTGTTACGGATAAAACCGAAGGGCACCAGGATTACCTCTGCCCGAACACTATCATAACATTCGCGTGACTATGTATAGTCAGGAAGCTAAGTCGCACTCGACTAGGGTTTGTTTGCCAGTCCAAATTGTAATCATATTAGTAGTTTAAATACGATTATTGGAAGTTTTAAGCAAACATAATTGTCATCGAGCGAAGGTCAGAATCACCGCATGTTTGAAGTTGGAATGTTCCCCAGATATTTCGGTAAAATCAAAACCTAACAAGATCGAGCCAGATGTTGCCAAGGAGGATTCAGATGATGAGAATTCACTGTCTTGAAAATGTCGATAAAACGCTACAGTTTCTCCGGGAGCAACGAGTACATTTAGAAAACATCGGTTCACATGATATTGTCGATGGAAACGCATCTCTAAATTTAGAATAATTGTCCGGTTTACGAATCGTTCAAGAGTTACATTGCTACAGAAATGCTGGATGGTGACAACAAATACGATGCTGATGAAGAGTACAGTCTTCAGGAAGCTGAAAAAGGAGTGATTTTTATTTCGTTCCCGACAGTTTTGCAGCTGCATTCAATGAGATTTCAATACGATCCTGTAACTGACTGTTCCTTGAAATTTAACGATCGATTTGAGTTTGATGACGAATTGTTTTGGATCCATTCTTAGCAGAGAAAGAACAAACTGATGCTGTTTATCGCCTTCATGCGGTGTTAGTCCATTCAGGAGACAATCAAAACGGACACTACGTTGCTTACATAAATCCGCTGTTGGAGGGAAATTGGTGTAAGTTCGATGATGACGTCGTTTCATGCTGTACGAAATTTGAAGCCATTGAGCATAATTACGGTGGTTCAGATAATGAAATAACCTTAAATGATAAGCCGAATAGCAATGCCTACATGCTCGTGTATATCAGATTGTCGGAAATCTCTAGGGTACTTCAGACAATAGTTGAAGCAAATATACCGTCAGAATTAATAGAACGATTGGAAGAGGAGATCAGGATCGAGATGATCCATAAAGCTGAAAAACTGATCAGGCAATATTTTTTACAATACAAATAGTCATGGAGGATTGTTTTGAAACACATGACGTTGCTGGGTACTTCGATCCGAACACTGTCCAATACACATTATTTCGAGCCAAGAAATCGGAAACGATCGGATCCGTGGTGGGTGCAATGTGTAGCTACTTTCGTATCCCTATCACAAGAATGCGAATTTGGCTATTGCTTTATCGCCGCTTAACAACTCGAATGGTGTATTTTGATATCAATAGCGAGATGGAGACGACTTTAGCGTATATAGTGGATACAGCCCCAACATGGACAATTTATTTAGAAACTTTGCACGCTGATAATGATCAAACGATTAACCACTTCAATCCCAGCCAATACATTTTAATATTTCTGAAGTACTTTGATCCCGTACGGAATAGCTTGAATTATTTGGGCTGTAGCCAATTTACTTTAGACACCAGACTTAGCGACGTTGCAAATGTAGTTAAAAACATGTTGGGCCTGGCTGAAAATGTTGAATTGAACATTTACGAGGAGCTGGGACCGAACAGTCTCAATAAATTTACAAAGACCAATGATTCCCTTGAATACAGCTTATGTATTTCTGGGGTTGAAAACCAAGGTTACATATTGATTTTTGAGAAAAAATTTTGGATGAAAAACTGAACTTACCGACCTGTGATGAATATTTTACCAGTCTTCTCTTCAAAATGGAAATGACATTCATAGACAAGAGTCGCCCGAACGACACAGGATTTTCCTTGGTCCTTCCGCAAAGGCACACTTATAAGCAAATGGCTTCAGCTGTCGCAAAGAAAATCGACTCGGATCCAAATAAGATACAGTTTTTCAAATGCCAAAGTTACAAAGATTTGCCTGGAAATCCATTAAATTGCTCATATGATGGACATTTAAAAGAATTACTAGCGCATCATAAACGCAAAAGTGTCAAAAAGCTGTTCTATCAAAAGATTCAAATGGACATAAACGACTTGGAAAGTAAACAAACATCACTGACAGGCCAAACTGTCAGTGAATTATGTTCAGCTGATTCAGCCGCATTTGGAGTGCTCGCCACTAGAGGGGAGCGGAGACCAAGTGGCGGCAGAAAGGAATTACCCCGCTGAAGAGGTGGATGACCGACGAGCGGAACCATAGCCGTTAGGAGGAGGCTATAAAAGCACGCGAAGAATGACGCGCCTCCTCTTTGATCTTTTTTATCGTGGGCGACGAAGCAGCGGAACAAGAGCAACCAGGGAGAACATAATTCGAAGCGCAGCGGCAATCTTCAAGTGGAGGACAGCGGAATCAGCAAAGTGAGATCCAAGCGAAAGAAAAATTCGTATCAAAGCGACGAGCAAGCTCCGACATTGGAGGAAAGGCTACAGAATACATCCGCGAATACGATCGGCGAAGGGGCCCCTTTGTAGGTATATAATAAAAGTAAGTTTCTTTTTTATGATATAGTGTATCATATGTTAAAATTATAAATTATTTCGATTTGGAGTACAAGTGTTGGAAAATTTTAAATAATCGAAGTTTCTTTGTGATAAATTAATGCTTGGAGGAAGAAATTTTTGTCTTTAGGACAAGATTAGAGAAATCTTTGTTTTCAGATTACGGGTTGTGACGAGTGCGGCTTGGAAGGACAAGTCGAAGTGGAAGTGTCGTCGAATTAAATGAAACCCGTGATATCGGGAGTCAGAGTGTTCGGGGGTGGTATCGTGGCCCACGCGAAGATTAGTGTGATTAAGAAGTAGAGGTGTACAGTGGCGTAGGTGAAGTATTGTAGTGAAGATCATAGGGTGGTTAGTAGCTAGGGTTTCGGCCGAATAACGTCGCGTTTAATCCGGTTAGTCGCATTCTCGCTTGGCGGCTATTTGGGGCTTTGAGGGAAAAGCGAGTGGCGCCCCACGCCCATCTTCGGACGAGCTAACCGGGTCCATAAGCCCTGCCGGAGCACTCCAGTTTCCCTGAGGGCCATAGTGGCTCTCGCGAGGTAAAAAGTGGGAGTAACAATAGTCACAAATGTCATTCGTCGATGTCTCATAAGCCAGACGAGATATAAATATTTGCTTCGGCGGCGCCGCGACATGAAGAGATGGAACTTACTGTGGAGCTGGCAGATTATGAGCGGAATTAGAAGCATCAGCTACTGGCGTTGGTTGAATAACCGTTACAAGAGTGTTGGGTGAAGTCGGCCGGTTTTTCGATGTAGCACCGCAACGAGAAGATGAGGGCCCAGGTGATGATTGAAATACAACCTCTGAATCATTGCTGGTCAACAGTTTAGCGCTGTTTTTTGTTGCAGAATTAGCTTGCGTTTAACTTCTCGTTGTTATGGCAGGAGCAGTATCTAATGTTATTCTAGTACTCTCCCCCATGGAGGAAGATTTGCTGCGGAAGGCTGCAACACATCGCGAGTCTCAAGGCTCGCCTCAGTTAGAGGATGCACTGATAAAGATATTGCAAGGCCTGTGCATCATTCCAACATTCGTTCTGTTGAAAATATCGCTGTCGTTGCTCAAAGTGTGGAGGAAGACCCGAATTTGTCGATTCCTCGACGTGCTCAACATTTAGGCTTGTCTTACGGCTCATTGTGGCGGATTTTGCATTTTGATTTGCATCTCCATCCATACAAAATCCAACTCACTCAAGAACTCAACCCTCAAGACCATACACAACCCAGAATGTATGCGAATTGGGTGATTGAACAACAAGCCATTGAAACGATTTTTCGAACATTTTAGTGATGAGGCTCATTTTTCGCTCAGTGGTTACGTAAATAAACAGAATTGCCACATATGGGGCTCTCAAAATCCTCAAGTGATCGCAGAAAGGCCTTCGTGACCGTTTGGTGTGCATTATGGTCTGGTGGTGTTATTGGCCCGTATTTTTTTGAAAACGATCAAGGAACAGCCATTACAGTCAATTCTGACCGCTATGGACGGAAGTTTACCGATTATTTTTGGAGATAAATTGAAGATTATGGTCTGGAGAACATGTGGTTCCAACAGAACGGAGCCACAAACCACACAACACAGGCTAATGGAGCACTTTTGCATAAGGAATTTCCAGGACGCGTAATTTCGAGATTGAGCGATGTCAATTGGCCCGCAAGATCCTGCGACCTAACACCTTTGGAATTCTTTTTATGGGGCTATGCAAAAGATCGTGTTTACAGTATTCGTGAAGTTATGACCGAAGTATTGCCGGAAATGTGCCGAAATGTCATTGAAAATTACCTCAAAAGGATTGAGGCCTGTAAGAGGTCCCGTGGAAGACATTTGAATGATGTTCTATTTTACGTATAATGGCAAGGTTTAGTCTTTAAATTGAATAAATAATTTTGTTTCCATCTGAATATTTTATGTGTTTTCTTTAGCTTTACTTTCCCAAGCGTAAAATGTACAACCCTATATAACAAATAATTAAATATGGACGAGCGCTGGAATCCATCAGAAATTCTCTTCTTATTTACAACCTAAGTAAGTTTCATACAAATATTCGCCATCCACTATTATCTATTCTAATTGAAATTCTCATACTGAACCGATAAATGCAAATCATAAATCGTGTTAAATATTTCCATGACAATAAACACAACAAAACACCCTCTCCGAACGTACCAAAAATGCAGAGTCATTGAATATACAATCGTACTCCAATTTTTTCTCATTCATATGCAAATTAATTCTACACAAATGTGAAATGAAAATTCTGGTTTGAAATCTCCACTGAACCTGGCAATGAATACAAATTTACTAACCACAAAACCAAACATCCAATTGGACAAGTGATATTTAAAGCAAATTATGGAATTCACAAAATTAGTAAACTGCGTTTTATGAGTAGATTTGTTGTTTGAGCATACTCACATGTGCCCATCAACCATAATTGCTAATTACTCATCAAAGCAACAGAATTAACACGACCAACATCAAATTTGCTTTGCCATTCATTCTAACAATCAAACAAACATTCACGTCAACGTGTGAAAATCTTAAGAGCATAACATAATCGATTAATGCGAATCGATAGTCCCCAAAGTAGACATGAACTTCCGCTAATTCCTTATGCACACACACGCACCGAGCCGTCGCGCAATTTGGCAAGTTCCATTTTCACACTCCAGTTAGTCGGGAAAAATAGTATTAATTCCTACATTATCATCGTTACCATGCTCGCCTATCATGTTACCAAAACAGTTTATTAATTTTGTAAATTATAGCCCATTCCCGAATTAGGACACAGGGACGTGCAAACGTACGGCAAACATACGCAGACACTTAGCGGAGGACATAAAAAGAATGTGTGTTTCGTTTGTGGCGATGTAGGACTCGAGGATTAAGGTGTAGGCGCTCCTTCGGATTTAGGCAACGTGTATAAATTTGGGCACGTCTGCTTCCAAGGAACCGAGACCACGTGCCGCAAAGGAAAGGTAAACGTTCTTCGAATATAACGTCGTAGCCTCCTTTGCGCCTCCAGTTTGGGGATACGGAGCGAATTAAAAATAGACTTCGCGATCTGTTTTTTCTTTTCTTCCGCGCAATTTGGCGCCCCGAGATGTAACTTTCCGATAAGTGCTCAATTATTTATGCCGAACGAGTGCTCAAAATGTATCTTTCAGATAGCAAAAAAAAGCGTAGCAAAGCGGAAAGCTGTTGACGTAAGAGCATAAACGAACCGTGATAATGAGGAAGCTATTCGGGACTGAGCTCTTCTTATCTGGCGTGTTTGTGAATGCGCGATGTAACACACACGTCACATCGTATCCTCGCAACGCATGAAATTAGCACACATGATTAATAGAGGTTGGAAAAATTAATGAATCTGCGCTCCATATCCTTGCGGAAAGTGACACCATCCCACCTGGCGGAAAGTGAGGTCAGCAATCAGTTAGTCTTCGTGCAGCGAAATTAATCATCTTGCCTACATACTCGTGCTCCTCCTTCACTCTCGCGGTATTTGCAATTACGAGTGCGTCTCCGAAAACGGGCAAACTACATCGACAAAGGTTCTTGGGTAAACCCAAACGGATCCGAATTTAAGTTAGACCACCGGCTGCGAACGGTGGGGTCACCACATCAAATTAGCTTTGGGTAATGCTTCGCTAATTTAATTTCTCTGTAACTCAACCAGATTTATGCCAAGCAGAAACGCAAATATGCAATTCATCTTAAGTATGTAGGCGGTGACGGTTATGATTTCGTATTTGAAGTCGCCTCGGACGGAGTTATTGGGAAATTCTATGAATATTTAAGTAGACGCTTGCGAAATGTGTCGCAATCGTTAAAGATTATGGAAATTTCTTAGAACTGACCTCAGAAATTCTTATCGGGAGTTTTCCACTGTGACGTGGTGTTGGTACAATTAATGCAGATTTCGACTTGTTTAGGTAACCGTATTCTTCGAAGTGGCCTCCTTTAGCTTGATAGAATGCACCCCATTTCCAAAACAATAGAGTGCAATGGCTCAAGGGTAAATCAAATATTAATTTCTTTTGTTACCTCTTGGCTATCCAAACAAAAACATTATTTCCCGAGATAGCGCAAAATTATGTGATCTGCGAAAAAAAAAAAATATTGTCTGTTGGGAAATACTGTTATGACGTCAATAAGGAGCAGCACTGGTGCAATTTCAGTAGCATTAACTTTAAGGGCTAGATGTATCCAAAAATTCCACATTCGATGTAAAGTAACGAATACTTTGGGTGAATATAAATGTCGAATATTCATTCATGAAAGTATTCTGTATTCGTACTCAAAAGAGAATAAGATCTTATTCCTCATTGTTGGCGCTCACTCAAAATCGCTCTGAAAAGAGTCTTCGAATCGAGTGTCGCTACTCACTGAGTATCATGAAGTCGATCAAGGAATCCACTCCAGGTTAGCAACGAGTAATCCACACATTTAGTTTTTCATGTTTTCTTTTATACTACTTCCTACTGTGTTACTCGTAAAAACTGATGCTTTGGTGGCGATTTGGGTATGATTTAGATTTGACGTTTGGTGGTGATTTGGATAAGAGCAGCTTTTAATGGCTCCGTAACCCCAGCAACTGAAAAATGCAAAAAAAAATTACATGGAAAAATTGCACGACGAAGCCTCTTCGTTATGCGCTTAAAATCGAATTTGCTCCCTCATTGCTTTTCGAATTATGATTTAAAACAGGAAAAACACACAGGCAATAATAAAATTTGAGAGAGGATAGGTATGGTATAACTCCGCCGTATACGGTCCCAAGCCCGTTTGAGAAAGGAGGAGGGAATCCCTTGTTTCCCCCACCTACAGCTTCCATGATTCCCCATCCCAACCCCCAGATTAAATGGTAGTAAATGCTCTGGGGGTGGCACATTAAGTTTACTGTTCCCCAATGATGGGACATTAAATGACGAGAAATGCTAATAACTGTAAATAGATCTAAAGCTCTGCTACTAAATCCTACTAACACCTCCTTTGTGGGGACTTAAGAGTGTGATGGCGAATCTTCCGCGTTCGATAAGGGAATCGAGGTCGTTACCATGCCACCGTGTTGTAACCGATCAGTCGCCTAAGCAAACTGCTCGAAAACCTTCATAACACCTATCCGAAATTTTAATTGCAGATTCGAAAAATACATTTTTTTATATTATTTCAATTTCATAAAACATTTTCGATTTCTCTTTAGTTTTATTAAATATAAATTTAAAGTCATTTTTTTCAATATTAAATTTAGACTTTACGTTATAGTTATATTCTTTATGAGTTTTACCTTTTCCTATTATTCCTTAAATTTTTCTATAATACTATTTTCAATACCTTAAAAAAATTCAAATCTGCAATTTAAATGCGGATATGGCAATATCTTTTCCCGCTGCACATGCACGTATTGTATTGGCGAAGGCAAGTGTGCAGCGGAATGAGTGGAGGGCTCGTCAACTGCCGTTGCAAGTGGTCCCGCAAGCTGACAACAAGCAACAAAGGAGAGTCTGCTTCGAATCGCGACAGCGATCACAAAGGTCTCATGAAAAAGGTCCAGTGGGATAGGCCTCACGTTAGCGGAGCTGACATCGAATCGTGACAACGTGATCGCTTCGCTGTTATCCTATTCCATTTCGCTCGGGGTGAGGAATCTTTTTCACAACCAACATACATCAACCTCAAAGCCGAGCCAAAAAACGGTCAAAAAGGTGAGAAAAAAAAATTTTCCTAACCGGGGCACCGACGACAACTAGATTTCGTGCTCAATTTGAAAGTTTTCCAATAGCAAATTGCACTTGTGAAATAATATTTTTGGTAGTAATGAAAGTTCTTAGCGCCACCGCCACCATTGTCATCGTTTGCAATAATCTATTCAGTCATATTTTTCCGCGAATCGAAGGCAGTTGAGTGCGAACGCGAAGCGGTGTGATTCGAATTGTGCAATTTGTCGGTCGTCGGAATTGTAAGCGATTGCGGAACGACGAACCCAAATATATAAATTGCAGGAGCGCGGGTCCGACAGCGTTTTGTCGCAAAAGAATACGTCGAGATTACGTTGAGAATGGGTGTGATACGTTTGCTCGTGCCATAATGCAGTCACACAAGCAAAGTGCTCGAAAACCTTGCTAACCCTTATCCGAAATTTTAATTGCAGATTAAGAAAAATATTTCATTACTTCCATTCATAGTTGTGTGGCGGCAACGATACACAAAGTTTCCGGCAATAAAAAAAAAAACAACATAAACCCAGACGGCAATAAACACACGTCACCGCATATAACGTCCTTGCATCATCCTCAAACCCTGTCTTCTCCGAAAAGAACTAATTAGGAAATCCTTCGCACATGCAAAGTTATGACGAAACGCCGTGTGCAATTAGTCCGGGAAAAACTGCGAGCATCCCAAATCTCTCACAACGCTATCATCGCCGCGGATATATAAAGGATGGAAATGCAGAGAAGAAACAGAACGCTTCACTTCACGATACGGCGAGCACTCGTTCACGCGCGCAAAATTCTAAAGTTTTGTTAAAATAAAATTATTAATTTGTTGTTATAAATATAGCATTTCATTTATAAAATAAACGTCGACCGCCACCGACATCCGCTACATAATTGGTGACCCCGACGTGATCAGAATGCCGAACGACGTTATACAAGGAACCGCCAGCTATATATATATGCGGTTGCCCCCCTTTACCCCCGCTGAACCAGCGCTCTGGTTTGCGATAATTGAGCGCAATTTCGTGGTGGCGGGCATCACAACAGAGGAGTCGAAGTTCAACGCAACGCTTTCTGCTCTCGACACTCGCTACGCGACCGAAGTGAAAGACATTGTGCTAAACCCACCAGCACACGAGCCATATAGCAAGCTAAAAGGAGAGCTGATTAAACGTCTGAGTACATCGCAAGAAGAGAAAACGCGACAACTATTAGAAGGCGAAACATTAGGCGATAGAAAACCAACGCAATTTTTAAGAGATCTGCGTTCTCTTGGTGGCAATGCGTTCAACGAGGAAATCATACGGACGATCTGAACCAGCCGCTTGCCGGCGCAGACGCAAGCCATTATGGCCACGCAGAAAGACCAGCCTCTCGACAAAGCAGCCGAACTTGCAGACGCGATCATATTACTGAATAAGAGCAGTGTATCCCACGCAGCTCAGATCACGCCAGCAACATCACTATTCGAAGCTGAGCTCGGAGCAAGATTTGCACAGCTCACACTGCGCCTAAATCAGCAGGTGGGAAAATTGCAGTAAGAAGTAGAAATGCTGCGATCGACGAGTCGCCCTTCCCGCCAAGATTACAGACGATCGAACTCACGTAATCGTAGTAATTCAAGAGCACGGAATCACCAGGATGCAGAGGGCTTGTGCTGGTACCATTCCAGATTTGGCTACGAAGCAAAGAAATGCAGATCACCATGTAAACTGTCGGGAAACGCAAACGGCAATCGCTAATGGCGGCCAGCGATTCTAGCCAAAAAACACGCCGCCTATTTATTGTGAACCGGGGAAGTCAGAAACACTTCCTAGTCGATAGGGGCGCCAATCTTTGCGTGTTCCCTCGATCAGCAATCAAAAGCCCACTCAAGAAGACTTCGTATGAACTTGCAGCCGCTAACGGATCCACGATAGCTACCTACGGAATGACAGCGTTATCACTCGACCTTGGCCTGCGGCGCACATTTCCACGGAACTGACTTCTTGGCACACTTTGGACTGCTGATCGATATTCAAGAAAGCCAACTCATCGACAAGGCAACGCAACTAATCTTAAAAGGTCGTGTGTTTCGCACCAACACACCTACTATCAAGGTTGTTTCTGGTGATACCTTATATCACGCGATTCTTGCAGAATTCCCGGATATCACGCGCCCCGATGGCCGCGCTCTAGAGAGACGTCATAATACCAGGCATTACATCCAAACGACACCTGGGCCTCCAACAACGAGCAAACCTCGTCGATTAGATCCTGAAAGACTCACCGCTGCACGCAGGGAATTCGACGCCATGGTTAAACTCGGCACTGCACGTCCATCATCTAGCAGCTGGGCAGCACCTTTACACATGGCAACAAAACAGGATGGAGGTTGGCGACCTTGCGGAGATTATCGTGCACTCAATGCACGCACAGTCCCAGATAGGTATCCGATCAGGCACATCCATGACTTCGGACAGGCACTTCACGGCAAGAAGGTATACTCGAAAATCGATCTGGTGAGAGCGTATCATCAGATACCCGTGGCTGAAGAGGACATCCATAAAACGGCAATAACAACGCCCTTTGGTCTTTACGAATTTCCATTCATGTCCTTCGGACTCCGAAACGCTGCACAGACCTTCCAACGGTTCATGGACGAAGTACTTCGAGGTCTGGACTTTGTTTTCGCATATTTGGACGACATTTTAGTGGCGTCCGAGACCTCGGAGGAACACCTGGAGCATTTAAGACAAATTTTCACACGGTTGGCAAAATACGGCATAATTATCAACGTGTCAAAATGCAAGTTCGGCACCAAAGAATTACCCTTTCTTGGCTATCTCATCTCAAATGATGGCATCAAAACAGTGCCGGAAAAGGTTGAAACGATTCTCAGCTTCCCTCAGCCAACAACCGCCAAGCAACTTCGTCGGTATCTGGGCATGGTCAATTTTTACAGAATTGGCATGCCAAGTTGCGCAAACACACAGGCACCGTTAAACAACATGCTGCACGATAAAATAAAGGGGAACGCCCTGCTCCAGTGGACACCAGTAGCCGAAGAAGCGTTGGAAAAAACGAAACGAGACTTAGCGCGAGCAACGCTCCTTGCATACCCCAAAGTCGGTGCAGAAATGGGAGTATATTGTGACGCTTCTGACATTGCCGTAGGTGCAGCTCTGCAACAACGAGTTGATGGACATTTGGAACCACTCGCTTTCTTCTCAAAAAAACTCAGCCCAACCGAGTGCCGATACAGCGCTTTTGACCGAGAATTATTGGCAATCTATCTCGCTATCAAGCACTTTCGGCACATGATAGAAGCAAGGATTTTCACGGTCTGCACAGACCATAAGCCGCTGACATTCGCCCTCTGGCGGAAACTCGACAAGACGTCACCTCGTCAAGCTCGGCACCTTGACTTCATCGGCCAGTTTACGACCGATATTCGGCACATTTCGGGAAGAGATAACATCGTTGCCGATGCTCTGTCGCGAATCGAGGCAATTGAAGCACCCATCAATTACGCTGAGTTGGCAAAATCACAAGAGAACGACGAGGAACTAAAAGCTCTTTTACGTTCGGAAACGTCTTTGCAACTCAAGCAAATACATGTCCCAGGAACGGACGCTCAAATTTTCTGCGACACTTCAACAGCAAAAGCCCGACCGTATATCACACCAGTTTTCAGGAGAGCCGCATTCGAATCTATACATCGCCACTCTCACCCAGGCAGAAACGCAACTGCGAAGCTCGTCGCACAACGATTCATCTGGCCAGCTGTTAAGAAGGACTGCCGCGAATGGGCACGAGCTTGCATCAAGTGTCGGCAATCGAAAACCACCAGGCATGCGTTCGCGCGTGTAGGAAATTTCGCACCATCTTCCACGAGACTCGAGCATGTGCATATAGATATTATAGTCATGCCGATAGCAGAAGGAAAAAGGATACTGTCTCACCTGCGTGGACCGTCTCTCACGTTGGCCAGAGGCCAAACCGATTCACGACCAGGAAGCTGAAACAGTCGCTAGAGCCTTCTGGGAAGGATGGATAAGCCGTTTCGGAACTCCACTGCGAATCACCACCGACCAAGGGCGCCAGTTTGAATCGAATTTATTTCGTTCTCTCAATCGTCTTTCGGGCACCAACCATTTGCGAACAACCTCATACCATCCCCAAGCCAACGGGATGGTAGAGCGTTTTCATCGCCAATTAAAAGCAGCGATTCGATGCCACCAGCACGAACAGTGGGCTAAAATCATACCCAGCGTCATCATGGGCATCAGAGCAACTATCCGCGAAGACTTAGGTGCAGCTCCTTTTGAGATTATATGTGGACAACTCATGCGCCTTCCAGGAGAATTCTTCGAACCTGCATGCGCAGACAACGAACCAGCACAATTCATCAAGGAGTTACGACGACACTTCGAGCAAATAAGACCAGTGCCAATAAGCCGCATGGTGCACGCACACCGTTTATTTTCAAGGACCTTGCTACAACAACACACGTTTTCTTACGACATGATGCTGTTAAAACCGCTTCGCAAATGCCATACGACGGCCCATACGAGGTAATCAAACGTGGCGAAAAGGCTTTTATCATAAGGATTAGAGGAAAAGATATCACGGTAACAATCGACCGAGTAAAACCCGCGTACACCTTGAACGAGATGACTCCAGAAGACCATGAAATCATTATCAGCAACGAGACAAATCAACAGACGGAAACCCAACTAGATCCTACCAACAACCCTGTCACAGAAAGATCAAGGTTGCAGCTACAAGAGCAGCAGCAACATAAACTTCGACGATCAGAACGACGGGTTCGCTTCGTACAACGCTACCAAGCCGGATCCCAGTAAATCGTAATGCACTCATCTTCAACGTGACTTCATCACTGGCAAGGGGGTGATGTGGCGGTAACGATACACAAAGTTTCCGGCAATAAAAAAAAACAATATAAACCCAGACGGCAATAAACATACGTCGCCGCATATAACGTCCTTGCATCATCCTCAAACCCTGTCTTCTCCGAAAAGGGATAATTAGGAAATCCTTCCCACATGCAAAGTTATGACGAAACGCCGTGTGCAATTAGTCCGGGAAAAACCGCGAGCATCCCAAATCTCTCACAACGCTATCATCGCCGCGGATATATAAAGTATGGAAATGCAGAGAAAAAACAGAACGCTTCACGTCACGATACGGCGAGCACACGTTCACGCGCGCAATATTCTAAAGTTTTGTTAAAATGAAATTATTGTTTGTTGTTATAAATATAGCATTTCATTTATAAAATAAACATCGACCGCCACCGACATCCGCTACAGTTGTAATTTATAAAATTTTTTTTCCTTATTATTATTTTAAATGTAATTTTATATCAATTTCCTTTGTATTAAATTTAAACGTTTCCCTTTAATTATATTCTTCATGATATTTAATTTTTGCTATTATTTAAAATCTTTTTCATTTTTCTTTTCTTCTGTTAATTTAAAACAAGTTGAGTAAGCAGGAGAGTGCTCCTACCAGAAGGTCTTTGTAAACATCCTAAGGTTAGAAACAAGTTTTCTAACGGCGTGAATCGATAACTTGAATTATTCATCCAATACTTGGATATGAAATCGTTCAAATTTATACAAAAGATGCACAGTTTCTTTCCTAAGCACAGTGCAGCCGCCATTTTAATCTAGCTTAAATGATTTTTCTGAATGCTTGGCTGAATGAACATGTTCAAGTTAAATACTATTCCTTACATTTTCATGAAAATTGAAAAAAAATAAAAGTCTCTAAGTCAATTTTAAATATATATAGGGTTTTCCAATAAGAGGTGTTATTTTAAATAGATCTTTTGATTTAACACCTTGCGACTTCTTCCTTGTAGCCACGTGATAGAGAAGCTCGACGCCAATAGCCCAGCGTTAATTCAAGATCTCAAAGATGAAATTCGTGAGGCTATCGAGGACATAGGGCAGCCACTTTGCGATTTGATTATGGAAAATTTCATGAAGAGGATATGGTCCTGTAAGCGTGTCGTAGTGTTTATTTGCCTGATGTTAGTTTTTGCTACTAACGAGATATCTTCTTCTTTATAATGAAATAAACATCCGATCATTTATATTAAAAAATAGCATTTTTCTTTTAATATCAAAATAACACCTCTTATTGGAATACCCTATATCAACCATAAACACATGTTATTGTTGTAGTAATTCCATATAATTGAAATGGCTATAACTCACTTAATTATGATTCGATCTCTATTAAATTTTGTGAACATATATATCTTATATTAGTCTATATAATTGCAAAATTTTAAGAAGTTTAAAGGTACCGTTTTTATTTTATGGGCAAAAATGTAAAATCTACAAATCATACTATTATTAACAAAGTTGAGTGAATTTCGATTTCTGAGGTATTTGTTGCCCATGTACTCATAAAGGCCCACGTTCGTGATAATTTTCAGATTTTTTGGCTGAAAGGTGTCCAATCGCGAGGGGGGGGGGGGGGGACACAAATTTTGGGTACATTTTGCCTTCCCCTGGACCCCCTAATTCGTAAATTTTTTTTATTTCAGATTCTAAAAGTTCTAATCAAGACCTTTCATTTGATACCCCATTCGACTACCTTTGATTAAAAAAATTGTTTAAGGACCAATTCGTTATTAGGGGGGACACCCCTTAAAAATTTTTTAAATTTTTTTTGAGGCCTTAACTTTTGAGAGACCATCACTTCTGACCTTTTCACAAAGTTTGAGCATTCTAGCTTCAATAGTTTCTGAGGAAATTAGCTGTGACGCACGGACAGACGGACAGACGGACGGACAGACGGACAGACAGGTCACGAAACTAGTAGGTCTTTGTAAAAAATTTTTTTACAAAGACCTAAAAAAAGGACAGCCGTGGTGCAAATTAGTAAAATTACAGAATTGTTCCTCATCGGACTTGATAACTTTTGGGCGTAAGCTAGCATCGTGAATATTCATAGTTCGCTGCTGAAAACGCCCTTTAGGTGGTGTTTGAGCGTGGATATATTTTTTGTTGATCGTTTAGCGTGTGATAACTTCGCTAAAAGGAGAGAAAGTGAAATCATGCCAAGATTGAAGCTCTAGTAGTGTGTGAAAGTGCTTGCTATTAATCTCTGTCGTGTCACGAGTTGTGAATTTTAATATTTTTCTTTCCGCGTGGCTTATCTAGAATATTACTGGCATATTAATTCTTGTGCGCGGAAGAAATCAATGGTATTTGACTTTTGAAAGGAGTGGTTCTGCTGCGGTGCTGAACAGTGGCGCTTGTGTGAATATTATTTCTCTATAATCGTTGTCCTTCCATCTGGTTTTTACTGTAGGTCTGAAAAGTTTTTTTTTCGTGTTCTACTGTGTCAAGAAAATAGCAAATTCAAGATTCAAACTTCATATTTAACCTTTGTTGCACATCCTTAGCTGAAATGTAAGAATTTGCAGATGAATGCAAAGAATGGAGCATAAACTTATCAGTTATATGCTATATAACAAATAAATATATTTGGATCTTGATCCGGTTGGGAGGGTGCGAGGGGGCACCACCTCCAATTGCCCAATTTGTTCTTTGAACAAGCAATTTCAACCCTTAGTAGGTTACCTCGGCTCGACACCAGTCGATCGGCATTCGACCCTTTTTAATTCGTGAATATGAAATTTTTTTGTAGTGGGTCCTTGTGCTGGGGAAAAGAACCCGCACCACGACAATGCAACGCTAGCCTGCCAGCGCATTCACGCGTCCTCAGACTAGGCCAATTTTGGTGCACCTCACCATTTGCCGAAGCACCAGCCTATCACTGCAGTCCCTTACAGTCATTTTATTCATCTACCATATCACTACAACCGGAATGGAGGTTGAACGACGGGCTAGCTCCCCGTCACTAGAAAACCATACAATGTTTCGAAACCTGCAGATGGGCATCGGAATGGATTGGACCCACGGCAACGACCTCGCAAACTTAAAAAGGACTATGGCATTGGATCCTGGAATGTCAAATTACTCAATTACCCTGGCGCTCTTAAGGACCTTTTACAACAGGCCACTCAATATCAATTAAAAATACTGGCAATCCAGGAAACAAATTGGACTGGAAATGATATTCAAGACATGAGATCGCACACAACATTCTGTGGGAAGCCTACTGGAAAACGAAAATTCGGAGTGGCCTTCATTGTGGATAGGGTGTTCAAATCGCACCTTATTGATTTTAAGGCAGTCAATGAACGGTTGTGTGCGATCCGTATAAAAGCGAAGTTCTTCGAAATTTTGCTGAAAAATGTTCACGCCTCGTCCGAAGAGAAGAACGACAAAACGAAGGAAACGTTCTATAATCACCTGGAAAGACTAGTCGACTCATTGCCTACCAACGACATAAAAATAATTCTGGGTGATTTCAACGCTAAGGTTGGCAATGAGCTATCTCATCATTGTTTTGTCATCCCAGCCAAATTAGTCCTTCTTATCAAAATTACAATGACGTCGACGACCTCCTAAGTTCGCATCAATAACCAAATCACCGATGTCTTTGACACAAATATTCGACTACAGCAAGGAGATAGACTGGCCCCATTGCTATTCTATTCGGCTCTGGAGTACACCATAAGGAAACTACCTGTCGATACACTAGGTATATTACTAGATCGCGGTTTTACTATAACCCCCCATTCATTCAGCTCGGCTTTATATAGGGTCTCTAGTCGTTCAATCCATTTCTCGTAAATTGGCGAATGTTCTGACGAGAACCACCTGGAATATTCGAGCAATTCTGAGTGGCAGCAGTGCCGTCACTTTCGGATGTTGAGCTGAATCTATGATCTGCACCCCAAACCAAGCGGTGCCTGAGTGTCTTACACTACATGGATTTTGATTTTATGTGATTGGCTGAGTAGCTAATCCATGACTATCCATGACAAGACACGCGCTGCTTGTGGGTCAGAATTCAACCCTGGGCTGACAAGTTGTAACTTGTAAAAACTTGCGGATGAGGGAGCACTTCCGAACCCTGATCCTCATGGTGCCTCATGGAGCCTCAGGAGGAGTGTGCCATTGGTGTCCGTACTTGGGAAGAAGGACGAAATGGAAGGACCAATTATTTTTTTTGATAGCGTAAATTTTTTGGGAACTTACTAAAAGCTTTCAGCATACATTTTTTTTGTGAAGAGTGTTATAAAGTTCACCACTGACGGCCACTCACCTACCTTTACATTTCTTTTACCTCATATATATTACATTTAATATTCGTAGTTTTAAGGTTTTCTTTTGTCTATATATATTTTTAGTCTGTTTCAGCTGTCGGACACCCAGACGCATATTAGTTAACGAGAATGTCCACCAAACGCACGCCAGACAAGCGTCGGTTGCGTTCGGACGCAGGATTCACGGCATTATGCGTCATCTGCCAGCAGGCACGAAATGATGGGACGCCCGTACAAACGTTGGCGTGCGGACATGAGTTCCATGAAGCCTGCGTGGCCCAGCATTTACTGGTCAGTCGAACCTGCCCTTTGTGCCGACAACCAGCAACGTCGGCGGGTCTACCTTCCAGCCACCTATTTGGTATTTGGATCGTCCTTAGCGTGGCACGTTGGGCGTTGTTAATCGACGTATTTAATTATAACTTTGAACATCGACCTGGCAGGGCTATGAAGCATGTGGATGCTTTAAGCCGTTATCCGGCATCAGTATATCTTATCGAGAAGAGAGTAGAAGCATTAATGGAACGAGCGCACCGAACCGAGTAGAACGATAGCGAACTAAATACAAAAAATCATTGAAGATATAAGCGACGAGAAACAAAACGACTTTAAACTGCAACAAGGATTTCTTTACCGCGAAGAACGAGGAGATCTTCTAGTCGTTGTACCCAAGGCAATGCCGTACGACGTTATAAGAAATGTGCACGAATGTGGTAATTTCGGTGTGAGGAAAGCCGAATATGTTCTTCGACAGGAAGCATGCAAGCCCGCATAATTGGTGGGTACGCAAACGTAGAATTGGTTCAGGCCGAGGGACCGCATTCACTTCGAATGCTTTCGCCGAATATTGCAGAGACGAGGGAATAGAACACATTGCCATCACGATGGGTGTGCCACGTGGTAATGGTCAAGTAGAGAGGCTAAACCGAGTGATTATCCCAGTGTTGACGAAGCTGTCTATAGAAAATCCAGCAGAGTGGTTTAAGTTCGTTGACAAAAAAAGCAATAAAAAAGTCAGGCCAAACACCATTAACCTTTTTAGTGTTAATTGGTTTAAGAATTTTCTATCATAAATTAGCTAATTTTAGAAATATGTATATTGTAAATGTAAACTGTTCAGCTGAGCACTATCGAAAGCATGAATACTCTACTTAAATAGGCTGCAAAAACCAATTCCAAAAAAAGTTGGCAGGATACTCTACCACTTTTAAATTAGGCTACGAGTTATTACTACCACGAGTTCTGATTAACAACTCAACTTTATTCATCATATCATTTCTTTATATACTCTAACAACAAAGTTCTAAAATTAATCAAAAAATAACAACTAAGCATTCTTTACTGCACGATGATTTTCCCATGCACAACAGATAGTGGAATTACCACAAAAAATGTTTCCCACATATGCAATGAAATTTTGCTCACGCTAGGTCTGGCTGAAGTGCATTTGAAGAAAATCATCGTGTTACATGTGAACAGTTAAAATGAACTAAAATATGAATGAAATGTATGAAATGAAAATGGAAACTTTGAATTTAGATTATTTTAACTTTACTTAAATGAATTTATGTCTGACAATGGTTATTTGATGTCCTCAACATACTGCCGCCTGTTGAAGTTTCAAACTTCAAAGTTATATTGCAGGTCTAGTACTGATTGTCGTGGAGCTGGAACTGGTTTCCTGTTGCATTTTGCCACTCTTGAAGTCCTTATGTGTTGGTAAACCAGCCACCCTATAATGAACAAGAAGGATAGTAAGGCAATGTAGCTCACTGTTATTGTATGGGTTGAATTGGGTTGAAGACGGTAAAGCTCGGCTTGACTTGTTGACAGCTCATCAAGTTTTTGTTTCAGATTTCCAATATTTGCCGGGTGAATACTTATATTGGGTAGCGTTATTGATCGAAGCGGCTCTACTACATTTGAAAAATCTGAAATGGTGAAATTAATTGCAGGAAATATCAATGTAATTAGCGAAGATTGTCGTAAATCAAATGCCTTGAGAATGAATTTGTCGTCCCTTAACGTGCACCCGGGTTGCATTTCCAAAATGCCTTTTCACTGAAGACGTTGATGAAACGAGTAATTATGGCAAACGAAAGTAAGCTCATACATGTTATTTAACGAATAGAGCCAGTGATTAGGGGTTCGCAATTGATGCCGAATTTTGCTTCGGTGCTCTTGTTTGAATTCACAACTAGGTAGTAGTTTGTTGCTGACCATGATTTCTATGATGCAATCAATGATGGAATTGGTTTTATGGACTACTGGTCAATGCTGTTCACATATGAAGTAGTCGAGATCTTGGTTTTTGCATCGCATAAATTCAGTATTTCCAAGAAAATAAAACTGATCCTTGAAAATATTTGACATTATGAGCTCCGGGGCAGATGACAAATACAAAAACTGTTATTAATCTAATTGGTAATGATAATAGTCGAAATATTTGAAACTTAGTTGGCAGCAACATGGGGATGGTCACGGCGAATATTAAATAATTCCCTTCATTAAAATATTGGACTTGGGCAATTTGGTGAATTTATGAAATGCTGATTAGGTTTCCAACGGCTGGAAGTTCTAAGCCTTGAGGCAGATTGTCCTTAATAAGTGCGATCTGTGTCTTGATTTGGTGAGGTGATATGACGTTTGGATTTATCGTTTCATAGTGTGCGTCGATTATCACTTCCATCAATGAGCGTTGCATATCCTGACACTCAGTGATCAGTGATATAATGAGTATTGAAAAAGTATTGAATGCGTCAGCTATCCACTGCTGCTTGACCTCGGAGTTGGAAAATTGTATGTTCGCGTAAAAAACGTCGAATGCCTCGCTGATTTGCTTCGTCTGATTTACTCTTTCTGCTTCACTTTTTGCGATGATGTTAATTGTTGTTTCCGAAATTGAAGTATGTCACTTTAGCAACTCATTCAGGTTGTTTTCATTATTTTGAATGTTAGCGATGGTTTTGCTCATTGATTTTTCATACTCATTGTCTAAAATCCCAAAAAGTTTGTTGGCTAAGAGCCAATTATATTAAACGGGGACCTTTTCGCTCTTCTTTGGGTAGGCTCTTGTAGGATAAGATTGTATTGACTTATTAAATGCAATCGATGATGGTATTGTGATACAATAGCGTCATGATATATGTTGTTAGTAATATTCTCCTTAAGCCGCTCTAGTTGATTTACGCCAGTTTCTATAGTTCGGAAAACTTCCCAATAACCTTTTAAATCATAAAAGGTTATAAGTGGCCTTAGTTAAGAATGGCCTCAACTTCAGTAGCTACCGTGCATAATTTTTTGTACGTTAAGGAAGCTGATACAACTGTTCGTAGCAATAGAAGCTGAGTAGACTTTACCGCTGCCTCCCAGAGGCCACCGAAATGCGGTAATCGAGGAGAAATGAAGTGAAACTGAATATTGCCACTAGAGCAATTGTTTACTATTTATTCAACTGAGCGTTCGTCCGTCAATAATTCTTGTAGCTCCTTTAGGTGGTTATTCGCACCAACCAAATTACGGGCATTGTCACTGTATAAATTTTCACATTTTCCTCGTCTGAATTCGAATCCTTTCAATGCACGTAGAAACCCATCAGTGGTTAAGTCGGAGACAACCTCCAGGTGTATAGCTTTTGTTGCTGCAATGTATGATTTTTGGGGTCGTTTACCTCGAATTTTAAAATGCGTATGTATTGGTCCACAGAAATCGACACCGCTGTTGAGGAATGGTCGCGTCAATTGGACGCGATGTTTTGGTAAGTCGCCCATTTGTTGACTGAGCAAGCGTGGTCGGAATTTGGTGCATAAAACGCAATTTGTCGCAATGGTTCTGGCGATATTTCTGCCATTCAGAATCCAGTATTTTTTTCTTGCAATGCTATGCAAAGCTTGAGACCCTGCATGTAAATTCTCCCTATGAAGATGATCAAGGAGCAGTCTTGAAAAGAAATGGTCTCCTGGTAGAACAATTGGGTGCTTTATGCCATCTTCGATGTCAGCTAGTTGTAATCTTTCTCCGACTCTCAGAATGTTATCAGATGTAATGAATGGTGTCACCAATCGAAGTTTACTGGATTTTTTAATTTCCCCATCTTTTAACAGCATTTTAATTGCTTCATGAAAACTGCTAAGGGCTACATCTAGTTCTCGAGTTGATAAATGCTTGGTTTGGACATTGCCACGTTTACTTTGGAATGCCTTCACTGCTCTCTTAATGTAAGCCATTACCCGTTCCAGCTTTAGAAACGAGTTCCCATGATCAATTGAGTACAATAGGTGTGTATTCAATTCGCTCGAAGCAACGACAGAGACTTTGATGTTCTTTGTTTCTTCGTCTGTAACGTTACTTAAATTGGGTTCAGTTGACCATTCACGTTTTGGCATTCTTGAAAAGGTTGGACCATTGAACCATATTTTCGATTGTTTCAACTATTCTGGAAAAAGTCCACGGGAAACCAGATCGGCAGGGTTATCCTTTTGTGCAAACATATTTACACTCCTTTGTTGAGGTCATTTCTTGAATTGCTGCGACCCGATTTGCGACAAATGTTTTGCGAATGGATGGGTCTCCTCGTATCCAGTTGATGACAATGAGTGAATTAGACCAGCAAAAAACTGCAATTGCCTTTATGTCAGCTGATGATGTTACTTGTTTTACCAAGTGCGCTGCCAGCTTGGCTGTACACAACTCGAGTCAAGGGATTGTGGTCGGTTTGATAGGAGCTACTCTGGATTTTGCACAAAGCAGCTTGACTGTTACCTGACCTCGTTTGCCTTTTGACCGTATGTAAACGGCAGTACCGTACGCCTTTTCACTTGCGTCTGCAAAGGCGTGAATTTGCGTGTCGATTGTTTCGTATTCGCTGAACATATATCTTGAAATATGTATTTCATTCAACATTTGTAGCTCTTCCCTGTATTTTATCCATATCAATTGAAGCTCTCCTGCAATTGGCTCATCCCAATCAACCTTTGCCTTCCATAGATTTTGCATGATTAATATTCCGGTAACAATCACTGGATTCACAAGTCCCAAGGGATCAAAAACTTGAGAAATATCGGCGAGTATGCTTCTCTTGGTCGTAATTTATGCTCTTTTCAACCAGTAACGAGCGTTAACATATCTGTGATGGGCCACCATATCATTCCTAATGTTTTTACATGATCGCTATCCAGTCTCGCGAAGTCAAGTTCAATATCAACATGCTGATTCGCGATGCCTTGCACTAATTTTGGATGATTAGCGCACCACTCATGGAGATTGAGTCTTGCTGATGCCAATAATGAACGCAGCTCATCCCGTTTTGCTACTGCTTCATGCAAATGGTCACTTCCTGTTAAGACATCCTCAACGTAGAAATCATGGATCGCTGCAGTCCCTAGTGGAAGCTGGCGTGCTTCTTCTTCAGCCAATTTCTTTAAACATTTGATCGCTAAGTACGGCGCTAATTTTGTACCGTATGTGACAGTAGAAAGTTTAAAACATTTTACATCGCCAAGATCATTTTGCCGCCACATTATCAGTTGCAGATGTTGATCTTCTTTTACTACGAGTATTTGGCGATACATCTTTGTAACATCTGCAGTGAAAACATAACGTTTCAAACGGAATCTGGAGATGATTGGACTAATGTCTTCCTGCACTTGGGGTCCTTTGAGTAATAAATCGTTGAGTGACAAATTGTTTCTGGTTTTTGCAGAGCCGTCAAAAACTACTCTCAATTTTGTGGTAGTACTCTCGGGTTTTAATACGTAATGATGTGGCATGAAATAATGTGGCCCATCAATGTTTGCCTTTTGGATTTCCGATATGTGTCCTAAGTCCAAGTACTCTTGCAGAAATTGATTATACTTCCGTTTAAGTAAAGGTTGTTTAGAAAGTTTTCTTTCCATTGATAACATCATTTTATACGCCAATGAATGTGAATCACCTAACATCGAGGCATCACCTAATAATGGTAAGTTCACTATAAATTGGACCGTTGGATCCCGAGTAGTTGTAGCTTCGAAATACTCTTCGCATTTTTTGTCTGTGCTGGATAGAATGACTGGTCTAGAGCACTCTTTTAAGTCCCAAAATGTCTGTAGTTGACGTTCTAGATTTATATTAGCTATTCCACAGAATGGAGTGCAGTTAGAAACTTTTCCAAAGACTACCCAGCCTAGTGTAGTATTTTGTAGGGTTTTTTTTTGTGGTAGGGAGGTGAAGGCATTTACGCCCGCCAAGTCTGGCAGTGTGGGATTCCCATGGCGGATACCCTTGGACTACCCACCAAACACCTCCCCTGTCAATCTGAGAACCTAGCCTGGAACCGTTTGACACATTACTTCGGGCTAAGCCTCGTTTCTCTACGCGTTTAGGCGCCACCGGGCTACAGGGATCCCTTTTCCAGCGGAAGGAGGGGAAGGGAAAGGGATTTCTAGAAAAGAGACCCCTCCGCCCTGGACGCCTCCAGGCGCTCATATATTTTCCTTTTTATCTTAAGGACTGCCCGAGCGTAATGTGCCACACAGTTCCATTTGTCAACGGATGTGAGCATCTCTCCAGTGAGTTCATCCGGAGAGAGATCTCCCATTTCTTCAATGAGGTCACCGCGCTGCCTTTCCCACCTCTTGCATACAAAAAATGTGTGGTAGGCATCATCGACCTCTCCAGCACAGAATATGCAGTCAGGAGACCGTGACTTACCAATCTTGTGCAGGTAAGACCGAAAGTATCCATGTCCACTCAGTGGCTGAGTTAGATAGAAGTCAGTCTCACCATGCCTTCGATTGAGCCACGGCCTCAGGTCACCAATAAGGCATGCGGTCCACCTACCTTTTGTATCGCTCACCCAGGACTGTTGCCAATCACTGAGTGAGCGTTCTCGTTCTTCGTGGTCGACAGCATCTCTGTCGCATTCGTTCCTCCGCAGGTAGATTCTGCGGCGCTCCTTGGCAAGGAGGGCACTCGTGCGATGACCAGCACTGCCGACTCCGAGACAGTCCGATATGCAGATGCAATCCGCAGCGATCCTCGTCGCTGCACCTGTGCCAAGCGCTTTCGATACAGCTCCTTGTTGAGAGTGTCACACCATATTTCCGATCCGTACAACAGCACAGATTGTACTGCACTCATCAGAAGTCTCCTTCTTGATGAGGTGGGACCCCCTATGTTGGCCATTAGTCGGCTGAGAGCCGAAACACTCGCTGCAGCCTTGTCAGCTATTGCCCTGATTTGCTCGGAGAAACGCATCTTCGAGTCGATCAAAATGCCCAGGTACTTCACTGCTAGTTTAGTCTCAACGAGTGCTCCCCCAATGTTGATCATCCTTACTATAGGGATTCTCTTTTTTGTCAAGATGACTATTTCGGTTTTCTCCAAAGCTAGGCTGAACCCGCGAGCAGTTATCCAGTCCCTCACTCGGCGCATTAGCATACCCAGTCTGAGTTGCGCTTGTTCAACAGTGCGTCCCGCAACTAGCGCCGCGACATCATCTGCATAGCCGATCAAGCGCGACTCATCCGGCAGCTCGATTCTCAGTAGCCCGTCGTACGTGATGTTCCACAGGTCTGGGCCAAGGATGAAGCCTTGTGCAACACCCGATGTAACTTCCACCCTCCGCCTACCCTCCTTCGTCTCATAGAGCAGGCTCCGGTCTGTCAGGTAGTTCTTCAAAATCCGTATCAGATATTCTGGAACTTGAAAAGAGTTTCCAGTGCTTCCAGAATATCCGCCCATCTAGCGGAATTGAAGGCGTTTCTGACGTCAAGCGTCACGAGCAACACAACCCTTTTGTTAGACTGACAGTGAGACTCCGCTCTTTGGACCGCGCTTACTACTTCCGCTATCGCGTCCATAGTGGAGCGACCTGCTCTAAAACCAAATATCATCCCGTGGAGAACGGACCGCGTCAGTGAGTCTTCCCTTGATGAGTTTCTCGAGCACTTTCCCAGCAGTGTCTAGCATACATGACGGGCGGTATGCAGACGCCAACTCGGAATTTCCCTTCCCCTTGCTGATCAGTACGAGCCTCGCCACTTTCCAGCGTTCCGGAAATACACCTTCGTAAAGGCAAGCGTTGAACATACTGAGCAACAAGTCAGGACAAAGCTTGTAGACAAGCTGCAAAGCCTCAGCAGGAACGCCATCTGGTCCCGGTGCCTTCCTTGCTTTCATGGATAGAATTGCCTGCTCCAGTTCCATCATTGTGAAAGGTGAGCATTCTAATGGTGTTTGTGCATAAGCTGGATCAACACGGACAGGGTGCGTGGGGAATAGTGCCCGTACGATCTCGTCCATCTTCTCTGCTTCATGTAAGCAGGGCTTCCGTTGGGCACCAAGTTTTCGCATGTCCAGCTTGTAACCTAGGCCCCACGGATCCCTATTTACATCGTCCACGAGGTCTTGCCAGCATCGGGCCTTGCTCTTGTTAATAAGCCTGCGAAGATATTTCCTGCCGGACCTGTATGCTGCTAGCCTAGTGCCTCTCGCCGAAGTTTGTGACACTCGCTTCTTTGTTCGGCGATCTCGTTTGACCACCAGTATACTGAAGGCTTACCGTGTCGGGGTCTCCGACGGGGCATGGAAGATTCGCAAGCAGTTATGATGGTACTCATAGTTGAATTCACCAAGTCCTTGGCTGTAGGCCCTCCACTCCCTGGCGGAGCTCCCAGCAACGGTGCGCCTGCCGTAAGCACGTCAGCGAACCTCTCAACGTCCATCCTCCCAGTCCTCCATCCGAGGATTGAAGTTTGGGCATATGCACGCAGAGTGGCACCGTCGTGAATCTCAACCGCTATATACTGGTGATCACTAGCCGAATAGTCCTCTAGTACTCGCCAGTTGTGTATTCTAGGTACCAGGGACTCCGAAGCGAGTGTCACATAGGGTATGGTTCCTACGCAACCCCAGCGGCGGAAAGTAGGGGTGTTACCAGTATTTAGGACAAAAAGCGCTGTTCTGGCCGCCATGTCCAAGATTTGCTTTCCCCTTGGGTCGGATTGTGGCATACCCCATTCAATGGCTCTAGCGTTGAAGTCTCTCCCGACCAGCATGTGACCCTCTGTGTTCTAGACAGCGTCCTCCAGGGCATCGAGTTTGGTTCGAAAAGATGGCATTGCCTCGTTAGGCGTCAGATAAACACTGAAATATGTTATCCCTGAACACCGCGTCCATGGCCCTGCACCTGAAGGCGGGCGCTGTTTCGAACCCAGATGGCCGAGGTACTAGATTCGTCAGGGTACCACGCTTGCGAGTCCTTGTTATGATGTTGCTCGCTCAGCAACAGCAGGTAAGCTTTCATATCCCTCGCAAACTGCTCAAGTAGGTCCTGGGCGTTCGTGCTTCGGTGCAAATTGAACTGCAGGATACGGATCATTTGAGTATCGATTTGGCTTTAGTTAGGGCCTCCTTGAAAACCCAGCATCTCCCTGTCACCGGCTCATGTTTGAGGTCGCCGGGTGCTAGCTTAGCATCCTTGCAAAGAATGCATTTTGCCTCGTTCGTGCACTCCTTCCTTTTGTGCCCCGTTTCACCACATTTGTAGCACAGAGATCTCCTGTCGGGTCCCCTACAGCCATACGCAGTGTGTCCGTATTCGAAGCATCTGAAGCAGCGGATAGGGATCGCTCTTCTCCGTATCCTGCAGATCACCCAACCTATCTTAATTTTGCCCTTCGCCAGGATTTGCTGGGCGTCTTTATCAGCTAGTTCGACAATAGCCATGCGTTGCCCCCTTGTGTTTTCACGTGTCAATCTTGCCTTGACTTCACTTAAGCTGGGGAACTCCCTCCTAATGGCATCCTCTACTTCAGCTTTGTCCGTGACGCAGTCGAGGTCCCCGGTTTCCAGGGTGGCCATTGGTTCGAGCGAGGCAACCGTTGCCGCATCTCCAAGAACCTTTTGAGCCACGTCACGGAATGCATCTTTGTTTGTGGCCTCTGGCCCGAATTCCATCAGCAGGCCACCGGTCCGGGTTGGTCGAACTGCTTTGATGGCAGTTTTGGTGTCGTCTGGCTTGACCGCTCCTTTAATTTCACGGAGGACATCTGCGTAGGTTCGGCCCTTAGTGGGTTTAATAAGCAGTGCCTCTCGCAAGGGTTTGCGCCGCGGTTTGCTTTTTCTTTTCTGTGGTATATCGGGGGTTCTTTGTTCTTCTTTTCGTGGTTGAGCTCTTTGTCTGTTTTTTCTAGGAGTAGCTTTTTGGCCGCTTTTTTCGCTGCCTTGTTTCGCACCACATGAAACTCCTCGCCTGGAGTGACAACTTCGTTTATGGTCTCGTCCTTCCTCCTTTTCTCACGGTCGCCTTCAATTGGGCTACCGGCCATTCTTTTGCTGCTGCTAGGACCCACTGATGCCTCGAGGGAGAGCGTGTCTTTTTGGTGCTTTTCGGTTGCAAGCCACCTCCGCCTGTAGTGCGTTATGCGGCCAAAAAGCTCCTCCAGTCCAAGAATGCCATTCCTGACACTCTTGCCTATGTTTTTCTGCACTTCGCAGGCAGCCCTCAGTTGTTTGTCGATAGTCCTCGCTTTCCGAGTAAGCCGCTCCTTTTCGGCGCGGTCAAGGGCAATTGTGTTATTTGGCGCCACCTCTTGGGAGAGGCCCCCGTTTCCTAGCCCTTTTGCTTCTATCGCTTGGGTGACGTTTGAAGTGGCGTCGGCCAACGGCGAAACTTCTCCCTCCCCCAGTCTTACACTGGCCTCTGTTGGTGTCGCAGCTTGATCTGGATTGTGTACGTCTTGCACTGGACGCTCCGGGGTGCGCATAGTCCTTCTACTGCGCCCAAAGGCCACAATGATGCCAGGTTGCACAACGCACTCTACCTTCTTTCGTTCGTTAGTCCGTCTGTGGTCTGTCTCCGATGATTTAACCTGTGATGTTGACTTTGACAGTGTTTCTGGGGTTTGCTGCCTCCCCCCGCAATCGGTGACTTGTTTTATCGGTGTTCTTGCCAACAGCGGTTTTTGCCTGAAAGGGTTCTCCGTGCTAGCGTCCTGTTTGCTTGTAGTTATATCTGTCACAGAAGCCAAGCTCACCACTTCTATAACAGTATTTTGTAGGGTTGGCAGATTATCCAACAACCGTCTTTGACCATTTCTAATAATTTCTCCATAGACCTCCGCCCGCAAAAGAATGTCTATTCTGCCTGGTGTATTAAATGATAGGTCAGCCAATGGAATGTTTTCGGGCATATTCCAGTCATCTGTATTGATGCTGGGGTTGGTTGTTTGTAATTTCTTAAATTGCGAAGACTTCTAAATTCTTTACAGGTCAATTTCAGGGTAATGTTGATCTTATCACTAGCTTTCACCCTTGTATTTCAGATTCCAGAGATGTTAATACTTGGATCACTTGTACTGAATCCTAAATTTTTGCGTAGTTTTTCGGTTATGAAGTTTAATTGTGAGCCGGAATCAAGTAACACCCGTACTTTTAAGGGGTTTCCTCGGTTGCTAATAACTTCGGTGATCGCTGTTCCCAAGAAAACATAGCCATCTCCTTCATTGGATTGCGCGGCTAAATTTGTTTTTGTGGCTGTATTGGTTTCGTAGTGCCTACTTCGCTGTGTAATAGTGTGTTATGTTTTAAGGGTTTTGTAAAATAATTTTACAAAAACCTACTAGTTTCGCGACCAGTCTGTCCGTCTGTCCGTCTGTCCGTCTGTCCGTCTGTCCGTCTGTCCGTCTGTCCGTCTGTCCGTCCGTCCGTCCGTCCGTCCGTGTGTCACAGCAGTTTTTCTCGAAAACTACTTAAGCTAGAAACATCAAATTTTGTGTGTAGGTGTAAAGTGGTGATCTCTTCAAAGTTCAACTACAAAAAAATTTTATAAGGTATTTAAGGGGGGTCTCCCCATATAGGAGAGTGACCCCCCAAAAAAAAATATCATTGAAGGTAGCCGATATGGGTATCAAATGAAAGGTCTTGATGAGGACTTTTCAAAACAGGTCTTCGTTTGGCAAAATTTGCTTCGAGGGGTGCACAGGGAGGGGAAATATACGAAAAATTTGTGTCCCCCCCCCCTCGCGATTGGACACCTGTGATCCGAAAAATCTGAAAAAAATCAAGAATGTAGGCCTTGGTGAGTACAACAACAACAAATACGTGAGAAGTCGCAATTCACTCAACTTTGTTAGTAATAGTATGATTTATCGATTTTATGTTTTCTTGAATAAAATCTTAACGGTACCCTTAAATACAATGAAATTCAGTACGTGGATGTCTATTTATAAGATTGATCTATCCTGAAAGTTTCATTAAGATTGAATCATAATTAGCGATGTTATAGCGGTTTGAATTTTCCTGTATTACTATGGAACAATATGCGCTGCATTTATTACTATGGCAACATATGGCTATGGAACAACATGCGCTTTTTACCGACTCAGACACTACAGTTTTGCTAGGATTTGCATGAAAATTTCAGGAATGATAGGTGTCATGAATATCTTTGAGAATCGGTTCAGCTAGTGGTATCAGTAATCGTAAAACAAAATAGTGGCTGTTTTAAATGCGAAGATTGAATAATTTTGAGTTATTTTTTCCCAACTTCAACGTTTAAGGTGCATGCTTTGAACACTTGATTCAATTTAATGAATGACTGAAGATGAGTACCCACAATTGATGCTCATAAGTGAAACAAGTCAAGGAGGTGGGAGAGAGCTCCTAGCAAACGGGTTTTGTAACCATTCTAGGATTCGAAAAAATTGGCCATTAATCGATGATAACAGTACAGGAGAGTGGCCCCTGAAAAAAATTCATCAAACGTAGCCGATATGAGTATGAAATAAAAGTTTTCATGGGAGCTTTTCAAAACAGTTGTTAAACTGTCAGTTTTTGCTTCAGTGGGGGCACAGGGGGGAAATACATGAAAAATGTGTTTCCTCCGTCGCGGATGGACATCTGAAATAATTATCAAGGGAGATATTTATGAGTGTAGCAATACTAAAAACCTCAGAAGTCAAAATTCGTTCAACTTTGTTAATAACAGTATGATCTCCGTATTTCGTATTTTCTCCAATAAAATCGTCTTTGACATGTTTCTTGATTTGATTCGATCTGGTGACTGCATTTTGTAAATTGAATACAAAACCCTTCTAACATGAGCGCAGGTCTGTTTACCCAACTTGTTTACCATAATTTTGGCAGCCTCTAGACAAACATTTTTTTGTATATGTGACCTTTTTTCAGGCAATTTGTGCAAAGGTCTAATCGTCGTGCCTTTTCAAATTCAATTTTAGTAATTCGTCACAATGGTAATTTGCATGGGCCCTTTTGCAGAGTTTACATTCTGGTATTGTTTTGTGGCCTACCAACGAAGATTGTGTTGATGAACCTGTTCTTTGACTTAAGGTTTCTAATGTTTGGAATCTCATCTTAATGAACTTCAATAGCTCATCTAACAATGGTAGCTCCCGTGATGATTTTAGTGTTTGTTCGTACAATGTATACGATATCTTATGTAATTTTTTGAGGACCGTATGCACAATTATTGGGTCCCAATGCTCTTTTGCTGATATTCCTATTGTCTGTAGGGTGAATAGGCATTCTTTTGTCGTATCATGCAACGATCTGAGTGCCGACGCCGACTCAATGGTAATTGCTGGTTGTGCCATTAATTTGTCTAGTAATGCATTCACTAGTAAACGCTTATTTGCATATCTGTTGTTGAGTATATCCCAAGCAACGATATCGTTGCTGTTCGAGATAGGTAAATGCGTTACGAGTCTAGCTCCCTCTCCCGTCAAGTTCATTTTTAAATACCAGAATTTTTGGCAGTTACCAATAGGCTGGTCATGAACCATTTGCTTGAATAGGTCTGCAAATTGGGGCCATTTAATGTATTCCCCATCGAATTGTTGACGAACCTGTATCAACGATTGTCAAACTGCGGAAGCTTCAATGGGCTGGACACACGAACCATATAGACGAACAACGGATATCCGGAAAGGTATTCGTTGGGAGAACTGAAGGGCGGAGACCAGTGGGGAAACCGAGGACGCGCTGGTCTGACTTGGTCGACGAAGACAGTTCATCGCTGGTCGGATTTCGAAATTAGAGTACGCCGTCAACGGGCCGAGTCAAATGGTGGCGAGAGAGGAGCTGTAGAGCTACAAAGAAGTAGAAGGATTAAAATCGAATATTTGTAAAGCAATAAAAAAGTCAAGCCAAAAATCATTAGCCCTTTTAGTGTTAATTGGTTTAAGTATACTTCAAGGATAATCTATGAAACTTTTCAGAATTTTCGATCATAAATTAGCTAATTTTAGAAATATAAATGTAAACCTTGTTGCACTTTAACTTCAGAAAAAATCAGACATTGAAGAAGGGTGCACATTTACTCCCGAAATATATATATATATTTGTCACTAAAGCAAATAATATAGCGTTTTAATATTATTATTCTCACAGACTTATGGTACACTGGATAGTGATATTTTTTACATTAGACTGAACAATTTTATTACCTGGTCTTGAATCAATACAAATCGGCGAATAGCCCACTGAAAAAAAAAAACAAAAACAACCGACCATATTGGAACTTTTGCTTTAAAAACAAATATTATCACATCCATGTCACTTAGCTAACACTTAAAAGCTTAAAGACTCAGCGAAGTAATCCCACTTGTTGCATCAACTTTAAGCAGTTTTGTAACTTTTTGAAATCAAAATTAGGATGGATGCAAATTAAAATTTGCATACATAGAGAACTATAGAACAAAATTCAAGTCCAAGTTGTAATGTGACGCCTACGCCCGGGAATCGGAGTGATTCCGATCCCGAACCCTGGCACCCGGCCAGATATGTATGACTTCGAAGTGCAAGCAGACTTCATCTTTCGTGCAGATATCATTGCGCCGAAAATATTTTTCTTCAAATATTTATATTTGTGGAGAAATATTTTCTGTCAATGTGATCCGCTGTAGTAAAACACTGATACATTTCGAAGCATATCTATCTGGCAATGACTCCCACAGTTGCCATCCAAACGTCAAAAAAGGTTATGGGCTCAGATCGCTTTAACTGCGTTACTCGTTATCTTCTAACAGTGCACGTCGTTCCATTCATCTGATTATTGCCCGAGTGCATTTAGTCAGTTTTTTTTCATCGATCATGAAATTCGTCAAGGGAATTTAAACTACTGAAGGAAGCAAAGGATTCGCCTCTATAGAAGGACAAAGTAATGGATGTGATGCAGTACTTCAACGCAGTCAATATAATTGGAGAAAGGTAAACCGTTATTAAAGAATAGGTTGCGATGCGAAAATTGAACAACATAATCACCATAACTGTTTAACGGATGAATCAACGTAATCGTACCAGGTAGGCTGACCAAAAATTTATCAAAAAAGGAGATAAAATGTGTATTTTAAATTTCATGGCGTGAAATTCATTGCATTATTTAAAAAAAAACAATAGAGGAAAAAAATTTATATATTAAACTTGACCTCTGCAAAAAGACTGTACACAAGAGTATGGTTTAGTAGATTTAATAAACCTTCATGATATCCTGAAAATATGGAGTTAAGCGTCAGCTGATGTTGATGAACCCTGCATAAATTATCTGATGGAATGACATGCGAAAATCCATAGCGAAGTTCGATTATGTGATTTGAGTGTTGCTGTTCAAACAATAAAAGGACACACGCATGCCAAGCAAAACGTCGTTTGTCGGATATTAAGTGAATGTAAACGAGTTTTCGATAAGCGAGTTCGCAATCCTATCGCATTCCTATGCTCGACGGTGAAGTTATAAGGCGAGTTCAAACAAAACGACGTCGAAAACTTCATTTTCCATTCGGAAAGAAATCCAACAAAAGTAAGCTTGCATAGTTCGCACAGCGCTGGCTGCATCGAGCTTAGCAAGAACTCGAATCTGAACGTGGATGAAGAATTGATCGCGGGCATTCTGGATGAAGTGGAATGCGATCGTGACGGTAGGGATGATGAAACAATTCGTATCCATGATATGTAAAATTTGTAACATTTCATGTTTGTAGCATAATTCGAAACGTAGAAACTCCATCTGCAACCAACAGTCAAGTACCGAGACTACCATTGACATTTGATCTTCCTGTCGTCTAGAATTGTTAGTGGATGGCGATAATAGATACTGATCGACTCTTGTATGAGGAAATTTGCTTAATTGTGAGATGGATTTGGCATTTTGTATTGTCTCTGTCTGAAGGATACGTTGCCAACAAATTGCAGATGTATTGAGGTGAGCAAAGTGCCTGTTTGATTTAAAAGAAACATTCAATTGATTGTTGTATCAATATGAACAAGATGATTAATAGAAGAATGAAATCAGATGAATATATAGATTAACTTTGGCGACTATATCAAATTTGAAATAATGAACGGAGTCGAAAGTAATATTTTTGTATTTAAGTTGAGATTTTTAACGTTGAAGCCTGCGATGCACTGTTTTACACGGACTGCGAAGTTTAATTGTAAAAATATCGGAATATGTTGTTAATATAATTCAACATTAGTATAAGACAATTTTTTTTTAGGGATTTTGAAATTAGTAGGGTATTATTCAGGTCTCACTAGCAACTTTTCGACTGGCTCAGAATGGTGCATCATTGATAGTATATAAAGTTTAGTATACATTTTTCTTATTCAATTGAGACGCGACTTACTTGATGCTGTGTGACCTTATGTGCAAACTATCAAATCAAAAGGTGTATCACTTGTTACGATATTGCGCTATACAATCTTTTTCATATGTTTTGATCAAAAATTAATCCTTATGTAAACAGCTTGTGTAAAGTGATTTATTTACAATGTTTTGATTAAGTTTACAAGTTTTAATCTCCAGCAATATTGGCTATGTGCTTTTGAGTTTAAAAGGAATTTGAACCTGTTGAATCTGACTCCTTCAGTGGAGCGCTGTATCCCATTCCAGATGAAGGCATCAGGGTAATCCTGAAATTTGTCATAAGCTGTACACATAGGACTGTTTTTTGTACCATCCGTAAACTTGTGATCAATTAAAAAATGTTGCCATTCCCTTGAAAATTACTTCAGAATTGTTGCTCCATTTCGAGCCATTGCATCAAGAAAGGTGCCAAAATTGACCACCAATAAAACTATATAGTATATATGCACTGTAATATAATATAAAAAAAAGAACTTAACATTAATATAGCAAACGTAGTTTAATAAACATAATTTTAATCGCAATACTAGGAAAAAAACAAGTTGGGTAAACAGACCTACGCTCATGTCAGAAGGGTTTTGTAAATTGACAAAATGCAGTCACCAGATCGAATCAAATCAAGAAACATGTCAAAGACGATTCTATTGGAGAAAATATGAAATACGAAGATCATACTATTATTAACAAAGTTGAATGAATTTAGACTTCTGAGGTTTTTAGTATTGTTTTACTCATAAATATCTCCCTTGATAATTATTTCAGATGTCCATCCGCGACGGAGGAAACACATTTTTCATGTATTTCCCCCCTGTGCCCCCACTGAAGCAAAAACTGACAGTTTAAGAACTGTTTTGAAAAGCTCCCATGGAAACTTTCATTTCATACTCATATCGGCTACGTTTGATGAATTTTTTTTCAGGGGCCACTCTCCTGTACTGTTATAATCGATTAATGGCCAATTTTTTCGAATCCTAGAATGGTTACAAAACCCGTTTGCTAGGAGCTCTCTCCCGCCTCCTTGACTTGTTTCACTTATGAGCATTAATTGTAGATACTCATCTTCAGTCGTTCATTAAATTGAATCAAGTGTTCAAAGCATGCACCTTAAACGTTGAAGTTGGGAAAAAATAACTCAAAATTATTCAATCTTTGCATTTAAAACAGCCACTATTTTGTTTTACGATTACTGATACCACTAGCTGAACCGATTCTCAAAGATATTCATGACACCTATCATTCCTGAAATTTTCATGCAAATCCTAGCAAAACTGTAGTGTCTGAGTCGGTAAAAAGCGCATGTTGTTCCATAGCCATATGTTGCCATAGTAATAAATGCAGCGCATATTATTCCATAGTAATACAGGAAAATTCAAACCGCTATAACATCGCTAAATATGATTCAATCTTTATGAAACTTTCAGGATAGATCAATCTTATAAATAGACATCCACGTACTGAATTTCATTGTATTTAAGGGTACCGTTAAGATTTTATTCAAGAAAACATAAAATCGATAAATCATACTATTACTAACAATGAATTGCGACTTCTCACGTATTTGTTGTTGTTGTACTCACCAAGGCCTACATTCTTGATTTTTTTCAGATTTTTCGGATCACAGGTGTCCAATCGCGAGGGGGGGACACAAATTTTTCGTATATTTCCCCTCCCTGTGCACCCCTCGAAGCAAATTTTGCCAAAAGAAGACCTGTTTTGAAAAGTCCTCATCAAGACCTTTTATTTGATACCCATATCGGCTACCTTCAATGATATTTTTTTTTGGGGGGTCACTCTCCTATATGGGGAGACCCCCCTTAAATACCTTATAAAATTTTTTTGTAGTTGAACTTTGAAGAGATCACCACTTTACACCTACACACAAGATTTGATGTTTCTAGCTTAAGTAATTTCCGAGAAAAACTGCTGTGACACACGGACGGACGGACAGACGGACGGACGGACAGACGGACAGACTGGTCGCGAAACTAGTAGGGTTTTGTAAAATTATTTTACAAAACCCTAAAAAGGGTATATAAATTTATAAAATAGTTAAATGATTTCCGCCTCACTAGTTAGATGAAACGTGAGAATGTGTATAGTTAAAAACAATTTGTTTTGCTATCGGTGACCAAGTGCATGCCTTCTTCTAGCAATCAAATCCTGACTACATAAATATCTCGATGTACAAAGTGTACAAAGGATACCAAGATGGATTTAATACAACTCAATAAAACCCGGAACTGAATCCTATGATTCGTTTTTTTTGTTTTTGTTTTAATTTTTGATTCACTTTGAAATTTTATAAATATTCCAAATCAAATTAATTTTACTTTATGTTGTTAAACAATTTTTTTTAACTCCAAAACCGTCCATCTTGGTTCTTTATAGAAATAATTTAATTAATAATTTGTTCATTTTGTTTGTTTACAATTATTTATAATTGAAGTGTTTTAGTGGGTTGTATGCAAAATCGATTTGAAAAGCTAAATATACAAATCATTTTTTTTAGTGCAGACCCCACTAGTCTCCACCAAAGACGCTCCAGTTCTTCATAAAGAAGGCAAACGTAATAGTTCATTACATTTACAACTAACAAAATCAAGTATTTTTTTTTTTATTCAGTTTATCACAGCTTTGACAGATGCTTTATATTCTCACTACCGTAGTTAGTTTAAAAACCTTAATCTCGTCATGTGATAAAGTAAATTTACGATACAGTGATAAAAAAAAAAAAAATTAGATTTATTCAAACCACGCACTATCACAAGAGTAATTTTCGTAGAAAAGTAACACCAAATACCCACTAACCTGCATTGAAAACAAGTTGGGTAGACAGACCTATGCTCATGTCAGAAGGGTTTTGTACTCAACTTACAAAATGCAGTACCCAGTAACGAATAAAATCAAGAAAGATGTCATGTTCGAGGATCATACTATTATTAGCACAGTTGAAAGAATTTTGACTTCTGAGGTATTTGTTATAGTTATACCCACAAATATCTCCCTTGATAATTATTTCAGATTTTTTAAGATCACGGGTGTCCATTCGCGAGGGAGGAAACACATTTTTCATGAGAACTTTCAGTTGATACTCATATCGACTACCTTTGATGAAATTTTTTTTCAGGGGCCACTCCTCTCTACTGTAATCATCGATTCATGGCCTGTTTTTTAGAATCTTAGAATGGTTACAAAGCCCTTTTGCTAGGAGCTCTCTCCTGCCTTTCCGACTTGTTTCAATTGTATATACTCATCTTCATGATACCCATCATTTCTGAAATTTTCACGCAAATCCTAGCAAAGCTGTAGTTTTTAAGTCGGTAAAAAGCGCATATGGCTCCATAGCCATATGTTTCCATAGTAATACAGGGCATATTGGTCCATAGTAATGCAGGAAAATTCAAAGCGCTATAACTTCGTTAAATATTATTCGATCTTTATGAAACTTGCAGAGAAGGTCAATCTTATAAATAGTCATTCGTGTGCTAAATTTTATTGAATTTAAAGGTACCATCTAGATTTTATTTAAGAAAACATAAAATCAATAAATCAAACTATTACTAACAAAGTTGAGTGAATTTCGACTTCTCGTGTATTTGTTGTTGTTGTACTCATTAAGGCCTACATCCATGATTTTTTTCAGATTTTTCGGATAGAAGGTGTACAATCGCGAGGGGGGGTACGCGAAAAGTTCGTACATTTCCCCTTCCCCTGCCCCCCTCGGTACTTTTAAGGCAATTTTAAGACTTGTTTTGAAAAGATCTTGTTGAGACCTTTCCAATGACACCCTACTCGACTACCAATAGTGAAAATTTTTTTTTGAGGGGTCACTTCCCTATATGGGGAGACCCCCCTTAAACCCCTTTGAAAATTTTTCCCACCATTGAACTTTCAAGAGGTCACCACTTCTGACCTTTCCACAAAGTTTCATGGCTGTAGCTTCTATAGTTTCGGAGAAAAAGTGCTGTGACATACAGACGGACGGACGGACGGACAGACGGACACAGGTCGTGATTGCAATAGGGTTTTGTATTTTAGTACAAAACCCTAAAAAGAAGTAAAGCACAATTCTTAAAAGATCTGTTTTGAAAACAGAGAAAAAGTGTAACAATAGAAGTTAATTCAATGAAGAAGTGACTGATGTACTGTAACTTTAACCCAATATACTATTCTAATATTTAACAGTAATAATAATTGTAATTACCGTTAAGAAAGACATATAGTAACACCACTTTGAAAGAGAAATTCATATGAAAATTTCATTAAAATGACGCTTAACGTCTCATTGTAAATTGAAATCGTTTAATAATGAATAATATGAATTGCTAACAAAAAAATAGACTTTCCTTTCCAGTAGTTCTGCTTTTCAGCGGGCAATGGGGTGCAGGGTAAGTATGCCGTCGCGAGGGTAGGGTTTGAAAAAAATCCGCTGAGGTCAGTTTCGCGTCGTGTGCGGTACCTTAGTTGTTTTTGATTTTTCCTTAACGTAGCATTCGTCGGGTTGAGTTAACGTAGTATACTTTTCGGTACCGCGTCGGGAATTCGGGAACGCGAAATAAAAATTAGGTTTCGTTCTTTTGGCTGGTCATAAGAAGAAATACGGAGTAACGTAGAATAGGTTTCCTCTCCGTATGGTTTTGTTTTGTAACGCGTTTGAAAACGGGCGTGTATAGGTGGCTGAAATATGTAAATGAGCGTAACCCATTCGGAGACCCGCGACCGAAATCCTCTCCGATCTAGCTGGCCGACAAGCAGCCACCGCGTGAATGGGTTATGGTGCACGGATTGGTTGACCGGTTGGTACCATCCGTCGGTACTACTCAGACTTAACGTCTAGAACCGATGAGAGGACGGTTCCGCGTTCGGACGTAAACTTTTAAATCATTACAAAGTTGACATAAAAGCAAAGAGACATTCTAATACTTTGTTTTGACAATTCGTCAATAGTACAATAAAATGTCCGAAAACAATTTTTTCTGGCATTGAACTTTTAAAAAATAATCAAAGGTTATCGCCACTTCAGCAACAAAATAAACAAACTGAAACTAAACAAAATTTTAATAACATTCAGCTGGTTATCAGACGAAATTCATTAAATTTTACCAGACATTTCCCATCAAAATAATAAATTGGAAAATAAAATATAGATAACGATATATTTGTAACACCGGTTGTTTGTCGAAAAAATACTTTTTAAAAGTTGTGACAAATTAATGAAAATTCGTGACACAACCTAAACATTTATTCACAAAAATGTGCCCAGAAGTCGGTACTAAAACTTATCCAAAACAAATTCCGACTGTTAACAACAACATCAACTGATTACCACCTTACGTTTCACATTTATCGACATTGTTTACAAACCTCTTGAAACAGTTGCAAATTTTCTGCTCGATCCAAGTGCTGAATGCAATTAGCTGGTTTTTAACTACACTAGATAATATCACTTTCTGCACTATATTTTGATAATTAAGAAATTTTCAAGTACTTTTTCAAACACAAATATACACCGCAAAATCTATTCTAAGACAATATACAGATTAACACCAATTCTTTGCTTTATATTGAAAGAGATTCTGCACAAGGAATTTTATTACTTTACTTTTATTTTACAGCGAATTGAGAAGAAACAATCACTTTCTTTAGATATTATTACGCACTTGACTATATTTACGATTTGAATGCTATTTTACAATTTTATTCAAAAATTTTCAACGAGTAGATTTTGGCGCGAAAAACTTGCACGCACTTAGCGATAAATTCACGATATGAACTGAATCGATTTCCCACTGCGTTTGGCTAATTTACGAAACGCTGCACGATAAACTACGAGCCGCGAATTGAAACCGTTGAAATATTTACATGAGTTTAGACTGGATCTCTATATAATAAAATCTGCCCTCGTAAGTCTTAAAGATGATTAAATACTCGAAAATATTCGCACTAAGCGCGAGCACCAGCACATAAATAAACAAATGGAAATTCAATAAACAATGCGATTGTTTGTTAATATGCAAATTCCGGTTAAGTACGATTTATTTCTTCAGCTTCAAGGCTAATTTCTTTGAGTTTCTTTTGAGTAACGTCTTAACACCTGTCCGAATATTTCGTGGAAATCAATCCCAAACGGAAACCGAATTGTGGAAAATTTTCAACAAAAATGAATGTCAAGAACGAAGCGAGGAAACCGCGAAAACGTTACGTTCGATTTAAATTCTTCAGCTCGACTAACTGATGTTGATGGAGATGTTCGCGTTTCTACGCTGCTGCTGCTGTTGCTACTGCTCCGATGTTCGGAAACGTTAAGACGTTGTGAGAGACGTCCGACCGTAACATCAGCTCTAGCTTCAGATGCTACAACTTGGCCCACTAAGCTGGATGATGTCTTTCGTTCCACACTTTTTTCGGAGCACAGACCCCGGTGGAAGCCGATCCATCCTTTTATACACGAGCACTGGTGGGATTCAAGTTCGCCAAATTTCCTTTTCTCTGACGACACTTTACGACAAGGACATGATTGAGTGCGGCCACATTGCCATCGATACATACACTGACTCGGCTATACACACACGGCTACGTCCGCGAACAGATGTTCCTTGTTTCCGGGCAAGGAGCGGAAGGAATCGTCACCGAGGGCAGCTTTCATTCACGGTTGCATGTTGCCTGGGCAAAAAAAGTTACGGATTCCGATAGCGGCTATTAAAAGAAGGAGCAGCAAGGACGTTCATGAAACCGTCACGAACAAAGGCCAGCGTATTGCATAGCGGATAGTTACAGAACGGCGGGCCTCTTGCGAGCAGGGAACGCACGGTATTGTATTCGCGAACTTTATCCGAATTTATAGCGGACTTGGCCTCGGAGCTACTAAAAGGTCTTAACTACAAGATGATTATCAACTCAAATAAAATGTTGTAAACAGACAATGAAAAAGGTGAATCTTATCGACACGCGAGTACCCGTTCGGCCTCGGAGCACAACTGGATCTGGCAGAGAGAAGACCAGAGTCAAAGCACGCGCAAAACAGGCTTCCTTCTACGTTCTACACATAATTATCATCGGCATAGCAGCATAGTAAGCAATTGCCTCCATACAACATTTGCTCCGTGAAGCCCATCATGGAGCTCACCCAAATACTCCGAACCACTCGACGCCAACATTTTATTTAGTGACCTCACCACCCAAACCAAGCCGCCTGACTAGCACAACAAGCATGCCGGGCCCCATTGAAGCTCCATCGTGCCATGATGGGAAGCTCCCTCCAAAGCATGGAAGACATGTACCAAAGCATTCAAGCAACCACTTCACCATATGACGCCACGCGAACTCGAAGAATCTCTTCCACAGAGGAGGAACGAGTTTTCCACTGTGACAAAGTACTCGCATGCCCCAAAGGTGTCCACCAAATGATAACTCGAAGCACATGCAGATTCTTATCTAAAGCTCCGAATTGGTCTTACTTCAATCAGCTGATTGACTTTGTATCTGTTTGAGAAAGAGAAAGCTTTCGCTGGAAGGAGAACATGCAAATTTTACATTCCAGGTATGATTCCAATGATTTCGGTGGAAAGTGGTGAAGGATGAAGTGTTCCCGCCTGTACCACTTTATCTATGGAAAAATTTGCTTCCGTATTCACACAAAAAGATGTATGAAATAGATTTTAACCTTTATAGAATATTTGCATGTGCTAAAATTATACATTTTCAAACAAGGATGCTGTAATAATTTCTTTATATAATGAAATCTTAATAAAGAGTACCGACGTTTGGCCATATTTTATAAACTCAAATTCACTTTATTTCAATAATAAAATTTATAAAAACATGGAGCAAGTTTCAAAACATGGGTAAACAACACTACGCTCGTATCAGAAGGGTTTTGTACTTAACATACGATATGCAGACATACGAGTATAGAATATATTTTTTTGCTTTCAAAGTAAAACCAGTGCTACTCCAATTTAACTGGCCATCATTTGGTTGCAATATAGCTGAAATCATTGACTAAGCCGAACCTTAAATATCTTTTTGTTATATTATATATTTCGAGAAAATACTATCAAAAGTGTAGTGTCTGGTTTGATGGAAAGCCCATGTGGTAGAAAAACCGTGATTGATTGTTGTAATCGGAGAAAATTCAAACGGCAATAATTTCTGTACATTCTATTAAAACTTATAAGTATAAGGACCTTTTAAGGAACACTTTGTGGCGGTTATATTACATTTAATTCAAAATAACTCAAAAATATTCATTCCATTCATAAAATATACTGTACATAAAAATACTTTACTTTTGACACATTAAACAAATCATGTAAATCTAGATACCTATATTATTTTTGGAATTGTATATATAGATTGTAAATTAATGAAGTTAATTCAGCAAGTTCAGTTCGCTCAATGAATTCAGTTCGTTCTCAAGTATTGTATTGAGAAAGTCAATTAATAAATATAAATTAGTTCATTCAGTTCCTTCTCTAATATTGTATTGTTTGAATTTATAATAAAATATTGTCGCGTGTTATGGTTCGCGGCCAGTAATTATAATGTTCCGGGAAAGTGAAAACGCAATGCCTTTTAAATTAAATTAAAAGAGTTTATTTAATTACTTAAAAATGCACAATCACTTATTTAACTATTTCACAATTTTAATTTTCACTATTGAAAGTCTTACTTCCACTTGTCCATAATTTTCTATCGCAATTGTCTTCTAAAATCACTTCACAATCAACGAAAATCACTTTTCTATTACTCGAACAATATCGCTTTTCTATTCGCTTCACACTTTCGCAGTTTTTACTATCGCGCTTCTAATGAATGATCTTCCCATTCATTCTGCTCGCCGTTATATCAATGCATTTCTCGAACATTGGTGAATGTTCTGCCGAGAGGTTTCTGATATATTCGGGCAGATTAATGAATGAAGCAGTGACTCACTTCCAAATGTTGATGATGCTTGGTGGGTTCTCGTGGTTTCGAGTAAATTCATTTTGTTAATGTTTTTAATGGTTGTGAAAACAATTGCGACCGTAGCTCGCCGAATTCTTCATACATGTAACACTGCCCCTACCTCAGTTCTTTTCGCCCCAAAAAGATGTGCCGCCAGTTGTAGTCAATTCTCCCTGGATGTAATAGGGGGCAACACGGTCCAGGTGCACGATTTTCATTTTGGCTCTTGGCTTACGATGTTCCTGTCTTCGGTATACGACGTCGTTGATTCGCTTTGTAACTCGGTATGGTCCCTCCCAATTATGTTGCAACTTTGGAGACCTACCCTTTCGCCGTTGCGGGTTACATAGCCACACCAAGTCATCTTGCTGGAAGCCAGTAGAATTAGCCTTGAGATCATACCTGGTCTTCATGCGGTCAGTAGCCGATTCGAGGTGTTTTCGCACTGTCCGATGTATCTGGTTCAACCGTTGTCTTAGCTCACTTGCGTACTCCGAGATCGTTTGGGGTTTCTCGGGGGGTGTTCCGAACTTTTATCAGCTGGCAGACGAACAGTCTTTCCAAAAATGACTTTGGCTAGGGATTGGCCCATCGATGCATGTTCGGCAGCTCTGTACGCCATCAAAAATAGTGGGATATGTCATTCCCAGTCTCTTTGCTTCTCGTCAACCATCTTGGCCAGGTGTTAATTGAGAGTGCCGTTGAAACGTTCGACCATTCCATCGGATTGGGGATGCAGCGGTGTTGTCCTCGTTTTCCGTATTCCCAGCAGCTCGCACATTTCGCTAAAAACTAGTGACTCGAAGTTTCGGCCTTGATCTGAATGGAGTTCACAAGGTACACCGTACCTACTGACCCAATTTCACACTAGCTGTTCGGCTACAGTAGTTGCTTCCTGGTTGGGAATGGGGTAGACCTCGAGCCACTTGCTGAAATAATCGGCTACAACCAGCGTGTTTCGATTTCCCCATTTGGATTCAGGAAAGGGTCCTCCGATGTCAACAGCAATCCTTTCAAACGGAACCCCCACGTTATAGGTTTGCATTTTTCCTCTCAGTCGTCGCATTGGGCCTTTGACGGAAGCGCAAATTGTGTATCTGCGACACCAGTTTTCTACGTCTTCTTGAGCGTGGAGCCAGTAGAACCTTTCCCGCAATATCGCTAAGTTCTTGTTAACACCAAGGTGGCCTCCCGAGGATCCTTCGTGTATCTCCTTAACCACATCGTGGAGTCGGCTTTTGGGTAGTATAGTTTGCATCCTATAGGAGCTGCCATCCGCCGTTTCCCATTTCCGCTTGAGTATGCCACCCTCCACCTGAAGAGAGTTCCATTGTGCCCAATAGCTTTTCAGGGTTGCGCCATGCCCAGTTGTCTCCTTCAACACGAGCAATGGTCCGATGTCTTCATCAGCTAACTGGGCATTTCGAATCTCCTCCGGTGACCAACCTTCACCGAATTCGGTCGTCATCAATCGCAGATCAACGGGCAGTTCCTTTTCCTCAATCCGTCGGCAATGCTTGCAGTTAGCTGGACATGGACGGCGGGATACGGCGTCAGCATTTCCATGAACTCCACCCTCCCGATGAACAATTTCGTAGTCGTATGACTGCAACCTTTCAATCCATCTCGCAACCTGTCCCTCGGGGTTTTTGGAGTTGAGCAGCCATCTCAATGATGCACGGTCCGTTCGAAGAACAAATTTCTGGTCATATAGGTACTTGTGGAACTGCTTGGTGGCCTCTATTATAGCCAATAGCTCCTTCCTTGTCACACAGTAGTTCCTCTCGCTTTTTGAAAGAACTCTACTGTAATAAGAGAAGACTATTTCTTCGCCATTGATCTGCTGGGAGAGTAAAGCTCCAATATCGCCGTTGCTCGCATTGGTGTCAACTACAAACATTTTTCCGGGTTGCAAGCACGGGTGATTCACACAGCTTCTCCTTCAAGGTCTCAAAGGCTCCCTGGCATTGTTCATTCTAGACATACGGACGATTTTGTTCGGTTAACTGATGGAGACACTTAGCTATTTTGGCAAAGTCTTTGACGAATCTTCGATAGTAGGTTGCCAGACCCAGAAAACTTCGTAGTTGGTGCTTGTTGTTTGGTGTTGGCCAGCTTTTCACGGCTTCAATTTTCTCAGGGTCTGTTTTGACCCTTTCTGCTGATACGACATGTCCTAGGTATTTTACTTCAGCTGCGAAAAAGGTACACTTGTTGGGACTAAGTTTCGAATTTGCCAGTCGCAATTGGGAGAAAACCTCTTCTAAGTTCCGCACATGCTCTTCGAACGTTCGTAGCACGAACTCCATCAGGCGTTCGAAAGTGGCTGGAGCACTGCAAAGCCCAAATGGCATCACCATAAATTGCCACAATCCGGTCCCAACTGAAAATGCGGTCATCTCTCGGTCCTTTTTGTCAATTTCTACCTGCCAGTAGCCACTCTTGAGATCGAGTGTAGAAAACCATATTGCGTCGGCTAAAGTGTCCATGATGTCATCGATGCGTGGGAGCGGGTAACTATCTTTCTTAGTGACGTCGTTAAGCTGCCTATAGTCGACACAAAAACGAGTGCTACCATCCTTTTTCTTTACTAGAACTACAGGCGCGGCTTATTTTTCCATGTCCGAGATCAGTGCGCTCACTTCTCCTTGTTTGGCTATAGGGAGGCGTCTGGGTGCTTGTCGAATCGGCCTGGCTCCCTGTGTATCTATGACGTGAGTTACCATACTCGTTCGGCCTTGGTCATCCGGGCTTGTTGAGAAGATGTCACTGTACTTGGTGACCAGATCAGAGGCTTGCTTGAAAAACTGCACTGGCAATTTGACCTGCTTCAATATTGCAGACGTGGATTCCCGGGCTTTGTCTGTGTCTTGCCTCCTTTTCCAATGATGGTCGTGAGTAGCTTCCAAAGAGGTGATGGTGGAAACAGGCTGGCAGCTGCTGATGACTTCTCCCGCTTTGATGCTCGTGGTTGAGTCTGCGGTGTTAAGGACTCTAACCGGCACATATCCGTTCCTTATAGATCTTACAAGGCTTCGTCCTACAATCAAACTGCGCAATGCGGACGTCTTCGTTGGCTCTATAAGATAAGAACGCTGGTCTCCAGAATCACCATCAAGCTTGGCCCATACAATGCTCTCGGAATATTTCGGCACATCAGTGTCGGTACATACTAACACATTAGTCTTGGGAATTTGGACGCTGGGACCCTCCATCAATACTTCGACATTCTGCCATTTCAATACCCGTTTGCCCAAGTCCAGCGTGATTCAATGTGGTCCCAGAAAATCCATTCCGAGAATGCAGTCATCCATAATGTTCGCGGCCAGAAAATTATGTCGGAACGCAAGGTCTCCCAACTGTATCTGGAGGTTGACCTCTCCATGGACAGGTGCAGTTTCTCCCGTTGCTGTCGGTAGTGAGAAAATTCTGCCCTTGCGAAGTAGTTGTTGCCTCACATGGTCTGGTCGGATAATCGATCGGGTTGCACCAGTGTCGATTGTTATGGTGCAATGTTCTCCGTCAACTTGACCCGGAAGGCATAAGTCCGCTTCTCCACGATGTAGTCTTGACATGGTGATGGTGGCACTGGAGACGTCGATTCTCCTAGCCAACCTCTGCCCCACGAAGTTGGCTCTTACGTGTTTCCCGACCCCTCTGTTTGAAGGGCTTCCATTCTGGGCTCCTGACTCGGTCTGGATCTCCTCCTAGCTGCACACCCTGGACAATAGCTTGGTTTTCTTCGCTTCTTGCAGTCTCTTTGCAGGTGACCCTTCTCTCCGCAATTCCAGCATCTAGGCGCACCGTTTACATGCGGGTCTCGCTCAATTTCCACGCGCTCACACCTGCACTTGTCTGTCACTACCTCACGAACCCGGGCAGTGGTACGGCTCACATTTTTCGCTGCCTGAAAGTTCAGACTATAAGCCAATGCGTCCTTAACTGTTTGCTTTTGAGCTAAACGCACCGCTTGTTGCAATTCTTGGTCTTGGTCTTGGTCATAACGCATGTCGAGCGCATTTATTATAACAGCCGGGTTTGAGTGCAACTCGGCGGGGATAGTCTTCAAAAGCTCGGCAGCTGGGCCTCTTAGAGCAAGAATTAATGCAGTTGCTCGTTCCAGCTCATTTCAGTGATTTTCCCTAGCGGCGGCTTCAAACTGGGTTTTGTAAATGCTCCAGACCGTTCGCCCATCGAATATTGGTGCTTTTTTGGTGTTTCCACTTCTCCACCTTCTGCGCCTTTTTCCGCATCTGAGAGCTCACCCGAATCCAGATTCCCGCCTTCCGACTCGATCGCGTCACGCAAGCGTGCAATCAGTATGGCCTTTGTACCTTGTGTAGCCAGATTGCGCTGTTCCAACTCCTCCTTGAGCTCCGATATGGCCAATTGGTCAATTTTCAGATGTAAGTTTCGTGGCATTTTTATTTGTTTCGGCTATTTTTCCACCAGTTTCTACGTTGATTTTCACTGTTGTGCACTTTAAAAATGTTTAAACGTTTTCACTTCCAAAATGTTCTTTCTTACTTCTCGACACCACTGTCGCGTGTTATGGTTCGCGGCCAGTAATAATAATGTTCCAGGAAGGTGAAAACGCAATGCCTTTTAAATTAAATTAAAAGAGTTTATTTAATTACTTAAAAACGCACAATCACTCATTTAACTATTTCACAATTTTAATTTTCACTATTAAAAGTCTAACTTCCACTTGTCCATAATTTTCTATCGCAATTGTCTTCTAAAATCACTTCACAATCAACGAAAGTCACTTTTCTATTCCTCGAACAATATCGCTTTTCTATTCGCTTCACACTTTCGCAGTTTTTACTATCGTGGTTCTAATGAATGATCTCCCCATTCATTCAGCTCGCCTTTATATAGGGTCTCCATCCGTTCAATGCATTTCTCGTACATTGGCGAATGTTCTGCCGAGAGGTATCTGGTATATTCGAGCAGATTAATGAATGGAGCAGTGACTCACTTCCAAATGTTGATGATGCTTGGTGGGTTCTCGTGGTTTCGAGTAAATTCAGTTTGTTGATGTTTTTAATGGTTGTGAAAACAATTGCGACAGTAGCTCGCAGAATTCTTTGTACATGTAACAATATTATTCGATGCATAGTAAGATATCTTTCTAATTGTAGAAAGAATAGTTTATTCTTATAAACAGAAACAAACTATACTAACCAGAACGAACAATTGGTGACCCCGATAAGGCACAAGCGCCTCTTATTGAAAATCCAGTTCTTATTCAACACGTGGACTTGCAACAAAAGTTGTTGTAACCTTTAAGAAGGACGAGCAGTACCACGCTTTCTAAGCCCGAGCAGCTATTGCGAATATAAAAAAACGAACAGAAGCAAACTGTCGAAGCTATAGCTGAGAGCGTTCTCTCTTCGGCAAAGTCACATATTGTAGGAAGTAATTTAGAATCAAAGGAAAGTCCTGTTGTTGTCAGTGCTACACTACGCGAATAGGAAAACCACACCGATCTCTCTGCTATCAATAATTCTATGCAAGGAATCAACACAACAGTTTCAGATTTGGCAACCATCACTGAGAATTTGGCACTGAGTGACAGTGGCAAAGGCTGGCTAGTTATATTCAAGACCTCCAGACTAGAATTTTTTAGAAAAAAATTCTGAGATTCCCTCGCAAAAGCTGCGACTCGCTTGTCGTGGAAGATCGAATTGCGAAGGAAGTGAAGGAATCTGATTTTTCGTGGCGATTGAGTCGGTTTGTGCGATTGACTCACACCTTGATAGATGAAAATTCTTGTGTCAATTACGAGCGATGGTAGAAATATTATTTCGTTAGAGCAGAAAAAAAGCGGAAAGGTCAAATCGCGATTTTATTTGCAATTTTCGCCGATTGCTGGTATATTTTCGGTCATGTGTCCGCCCGCCCGCCAGCGAAACGGAAATTAGAATTGTGAGCAATTTCGAATTTAGTTATAGCATCCGGACAGAGCCTTAAAAGCAAAGCAAAACAATCATCAAATCAGCAGGCAGCCATTGATTTAGTACCGCGAATAAGCCGAGAACAGGCGAAAACGGCGAAAAGTTCCAGCAGAAAATTCCAATCAGCGAACTCGTAAGACATCAAAAGTGGAAAACGACGAGCGAGGAGCGAATATCCAAGAAGGAATTTAAGTAAGAGAATTTATGTACAACATTACATTCTACAGTTACACACATTTTAAATTCACACATACACACCAGAATTTTAACGATTAGATCGCAGATTAAGGGTAGGATATATGGGGGATATATCCAGCGTACCGCACCCAGAACCCTTAGGGATTTATTTTTGCAGGAGTATTGATATCATTATAAATTAAATTATGTCTCAAGATAATTTTCATGATGCGAGTCCTTCAGGGGATTCTACAGTAAATGCTGTAGCAGTGAAACTACCTTCATTTTGGAAATGCTGTAGCAGTGAAACTACCTTCATTTTGGAAGAAGTTTCCTGAAACATGGTTTAAGCGTTCGGAGGCTCAATTCGCTCTGGCTGGGATTACGACGGAGTTAACTAAATTCAAATATGTTCTGGTAGCTCTTGATCCTGACGCAATTAGGACAGTTATTGATCTAGTGAATAATCCTTCATCCACTACTCCCTACACAACTTTAAAAGAAGCTCTAATTTCCAGACTTTCAGCGAGTGAGAATACGAGATTAAGTCAATTAATTTCGAATCTCATGTTTAGGAGATAGACAGCCCTCACAACTTCTTCATGAGATGAAACAACTTGGGGGGATAAAGTTGGAGATGATCTTTTAAGATCATTATGGCTTCAAAGACTACCGGAAAACATGTAAGCAATATTAGCATGTAACCGGTCCAGCTCTTTGAATGATCTGGCATCAAGTGCTGATAAAATTTTTGAAGTTTCAAATAGACCATCAGTATTTTCATTTGCAAATTCCTCCAAATCAGAACCTAACGTTCAACAACAAATTGCAGAGTTAAAAATCAAATTGCAGAACTTACTAAAGCTGTTGGAGAATCATTAAGATTTAGAAGTCCAAGAAGGAACGATGGCCAGTTTCAAGGTTTCCGTTTACGTAATTCATCCAACAGACGCTCAAAAGATAGAGGATTGTGTTGGCATCACGCTAAATTTGGTGTCAATGCACATAAGTCAATGCACATAAGTGTATTGATTAATTCAAAAAACTATATCCTCTTAAGTCTCCGGCGGCAAACTTAAGTAGTATTTCTTCTAGCCGCCTTTTAATTCTCGATCATTCTCCAAAGAAGAATTTTTTGATCGATACAGGTGCGGAAATTTCGGTGATTCCGAAATCAAATAATTTGAAATTAATTCTATCGGGATTTAAACTTTCTGCTTCTAATGCATCTTCCATTGATACTTATGGCAGAAAGTTACTAACATTAAATTTGGGACTTAGAAGAGATTTTTCATGGCACTTTATAATTGCCGACATTACACATCCCATTATAGGAGCAGATTTCCTTGGTCATTTCGGTCTTTTAATAGATGTAGCTACTAAAGCTTTAATTGACCCAGTTACCAATCTTAAATCAATAACTTCTATTTCTAAGGAAGATTATTCAAATTTATCAATTCACGTTCAATCGGATGATACTAATGTTAAAGAATTATTAATTAAATTCAAGTCGATTACCTTAGAATCTGATTTCACTAAAGTTCCAGTACATAATATTAAACATAAAATTGTTACTTCTGGATCTCCAATCATCTCCAAACCTAGACGTTTAGCTCCGGACAGATTAAAGTCAGCTAAAAAAGAATTTAATTTTCTTCTGGAACAAATGGTCCTCACCATTACACATGGTAAAAAAAAGTAATGGTGAATGGCGTCCTTGTGGAGACTACAGACGTTTAAATGCCATAACTGTTCCAGATCGTTATCCGATTCCTAATATTCAGGATATTACTCATTTTCTGACCGATTGCAAAACATTTTCAACTTTAGATCTTACCAAGGCATGCTATCAAATTCCAGTCGAACCCGAAGATATTCCAAAAACAGCTATATGCACACCGTTTAGACTCTTTGAGTTTACCCGAATGACCTTTGGACTATGCAATGCCACGCAAACTTTTCAGCGATTTATTAATTCTGTATTAAATTTTTGTTTTGTATATCTTGACGACATCCTGATTGCATCTAAATCAGGTTTCTGAGCATTTAGCTCATTTGGAAATTATTTTTGAAAGATTACAAGAACAGGGTCTTATAATTAACATTAACAAATGTAAATTTTTACAGACTGAGATAAAATTTCTAGGTCATTTCATTTCGTCTGAAGGCATTCGTCCAGCTCCAGACAAGTGTCAAGATATTCTTCAATTCAAATTACCTGAGACTATTTTAGAACTTTGACGATTTTTAGGCATGATAAATTTTTATCGTCGTTTCTTGCCCAATGCAGCTCAACATCATGCATTACTTAACAGTTATCTAAACGGAGCTAAAAAGTCAGACAAAAGAAAAATTAACTGGACTCCAGATGCTATTGAATCTTTTAATTTTTCAAAACAACAATTATTCGAAGCAGCAGTATTAGCGTTTCCTAACATGGATGCTCCTTTAGCAATTTTTGTTGATGCTTCAGATATTGCCATTGGTGCAGCACTCCAACAACGCATAAATGATGACTGGCAACCCTTAGGTTTCTTCTCTAAGAAACTCAATCAAGCTCAAAAAAGTTATAGTACTTATGACCGTGAATTGTTGGCGGCTTATCAAGCAGTAAAATATTTTAGATCTTACATTGAAGGTCGTTCTTTCACGCTGTTCCGGATCACAAGCCATTAATATATTCATTTCGGCAAAACCCAGCTAAAGCTTCTCCAAGGCAACTCCGTCAACTAACAATTATTAGTGAGTTTACTACAGACTTTCGACATATTTCTGACAAATAGAAATTCCTAGTACAAAAGATTTCAAAGCTATTTCAGAAGCACAGATTGTAGATGAATGTCTGACGAACTTGAGAACAAATTCGAAATTTAAGTTTAGTCAAATTAATTTGCCAAATTCAGATATTGAAGTTTTTTGTGAAACTTCTGATAAAACTATCAGGCCTTACATTCCAGAAAAATTTCGTGAACAAGCTTTCAAAACTGTTCACAATTTAGCACATCCTGGAATACGAACTACTCGTCGCATTATTGCAAGCAAATATTTTTGGCCTTCATTAAATAAGGATGTTGCAAACTGGACTCGAAGTTGTTTAGATTGTCAACGTTGCGAAATTTCAAGGCATAATAAAAGTGAAATTAAGACTTTTCTATTGGTATCTAAACGCTTCAAAGCAATTCATATGGATATTATCGGACCACTTCCTTATTCACAAGGTTTTTACGTATTGCTTGACAATTATTGACCGATTTTCAAGATGGCCAGAAGCTATTCCCATGACAAATATAACAGCTCAATCTTGTGCGGAAGCTTTATGCATTGTTTGGATTGCACGTTTTGGAGTTCCTGAAACCATAGTTACTGATCAAGGTAAACAATTTGAATCACAACTATTTGGCGAACTAGCAAGGACTCTAGGTTTTAAGCGCAACCGTACTACAGCTTATCATCCTCAAGCTAACGGTATGATCGAAAGATGGCATCGTACGCTTAAAGCAGCCATTATGACACATAATAATCCTTCATGGACCAAGAGCTTACCTTTTGTGATGTTGGGTTTGAGAACAGCAATCAAAGAAGATCTTAATACTTCTCCAGCAGAGCTACTTTATGGAGAAAATATCAAAATTCCGGGTGATTTTTCGATTCCATCATTTGATAACCAAATACAAAACGATTTAGTTAAAGATCTGAAAACTGCTATGTCGGTTATCAAACCTATTCCGGCTGCAAATCATGGTAATAATAACACAAAAATTATTAAAAGTTTAGATACATGTACCGAAGTTCTAGTCAGGGTAGATTCGGTTCGTCCATCGCTTAAACCACCATATCAAGGTCCCTTTAAGATATTGCAAAGAAAAGCAAAAAATATTTCACTATTGAGATTAATAATAAAGCGTGTAATATTTCGGTAGATCGATTAAAACCTTGTTTTTCCGCAATTAAGAAAAAGGAAATATAGAGACCAAAAAAATATCGTTTGACATCAGTAAAAATAAAACAAGATTTATAACAAGATACGAGGTGTGTTCAAAAAGTATCACGAATTTTGAATTTTCGCGGGTTACGTAGATTCGAATTTCGATTTTTTTGTGACGTTATGTTGGTACTCATGTCTGCCACTTATGCCGACAAGCTCGGCCATTTTGAATGTTCACTTGATTGGTGATAGCTGCTTTACTTGCATGTGTTTTCAATCGTCTTCGATTTTTACTTATTCAAAAAAATGGATCAAAGAACGTGTATCAAATTTTGTGTGAAAAACGAAATTAAGTGCGCGGATGCATTCCGAATGTTGACTGTGGCATACGGAGAAGCTACCTTGGACCGAAGCAACGTTTATCGGTGGTACAAAATGTTTTTAGAAGGCCGAGAAGATGTGAACGACGAAGAGCGTGCCGGACGCCCGAGCACTTCAACAACAGACGAAAAAATTAATGAAGTGGAGAAAATGGTATTGGCCAATCGTTGAATCACCGTTAGAGAAGTTGCTGAGGACCTAAACATATCGATTGGCTCGTGTCATTCGATTTTTATCAACGATTTGGGCATGAGATGGGTGGCCGCGAAATTCGTACCAAAATTGCTCAATTGCGACCAAAAACAGCAACGCATGAACATTGCTAATGAGATGTTAAACTCTGTCCGCAACGAACCAAATTTGCTCCAGAGGGTCATAACTGGTGACAAATCGTGGGTTTATAGTTATGACGTGGAAACCAAAGCTCAATCATCTCAATGGAAGCTGCCGCATGAGCCAAGACCGAAAAAGCGCGCCAAGTTCGGTCGAATGTGAAAGTTTTGCTGACAGTTTTCTTCGATTGCAGGGGCGTGGTGCATCATGAGTTCTTGCCACAGGGAAGGACGGTCAATAAGGAATATTACCTGCAAGTTATGCGCAATTTGCGCGAAGCAATCCGCCAGAAACGCCCGGATTTGTGGGAGAACAAAAATTGGCTTTTGCACCACGATAACGCCCCTGCTCACACATCGTTGCTTGTGCGCGACTTTTTGGCCAAAAACAACACACTAATGATGCCGCAGCCACCGTATTCCCCAGATCTGGCCCCCTGTGACTTTTTCTTGTTTCCTAAACTGAAGAGGCCCATGAAAGGACGACGTTACGCTACGCTTGACGAGATAAAGACGGCATCGAAGGAGGAGCTGAACAAGATTAAAAAAATGATTTTTTGAAGTGCTTCGAAGATTGGAAAAACCGTTGGCACAAGTGTATAATATCTCATGGGGATTACTTTGAAGGGGACAAAATAGATATTCATGAATAAATAAATAATTTTTGAAAAAAAAAAAAAAAAATTCGCGATATTTTTTATTTATGAATGGCAAACGTTCCAATAAGTCTCAAAGAATAATTTTACATTAAAATTAAAAAAATTAATCAGTAACAGTTAACTAACCCCACATAAGTAGTTTTCCTTTTATCGCGAAATATAAATATTTCACTAGGGGGGAAGTTCTGAGGCGGTTATATTACATTTAGTTCAAAATAACTCAAAAATATTCATTCCATTCATAAAATATACTGTACATAAAAATACTTTACTTTTGACACATTAAACAAATCATGTAAATCTAGTTACCTATATTGTTTTTGAAATTGTATATATAGATTGTAAATTAATGAAGTTAGTTCAGTAAGTTCAGTTCATTCAACGAATTCAGTTCTTTCTCAAATATTGTATTGAGAAAGTTAATTAATAAATATAATTTAATTTGTTCAGTTCGTTCTTAATTATTGTATTTTTTGGATTTATAATAAAATATTATTCAATACATAATCTTTCTAATTGTAGAAAGAAAAGTTTATGCTTACAAACAATTCCAAACGAACTACAAAGAACGAACAAGTCCTTGAGACAATATTGTGCCAATGGCGTAGTTGCTTGCATCAGCGGTTAGTAGGAAAGGTTTGGAAAAGTCTGGATATTGTAGAATTGGATCGTTCGTTAGCAAATACTTGCACATGTTGAATGTTTTAATATATTTATCGTCTAGTATTATTCGTTTTCCCTATTTTTAGACATGATGTGAGGGGTTGGTTAATTTTGCAAAATCTTTGATCGACTTGCGATAATACTCCAAAAGCCCTAGGAACGATTTTATTTCCTTTTGAGATTTGGGAATGGGAAAATTTCTAATAGCTCTTGTTTTTTCTGGATTTGGCTTAACTCCCCCTGTAGTAACTACATGCCCTAGTAAAGCGACTTCTTTATGTAAGAACGCCGATTTGTCAAGCTGGACCTTTAATTTAGCTTCACGTTATTTAGCAAAAACTTTACGGAGATTTTCTATACGCTCTTGGAGCGAAGTCGAAAAGATAATGATGTCATCTAGGTGGACTAGATAGACGGTGCCTTTGAGTTCTTTCAGGACGTTGTCTATGACCCTTTGGAAGGTTTCTGGGGCATTTTTGAGCCCAAAAAGCATACAGATGTATTCGTAGTGCCCTCCATCTACGGCAAACGTGGTTTTTTGGAATATCTTAAGGATCCATTTATATTTGGTGGAAGCCATTTGCAAGGTCTTATGTGGAGATATACATGCACTTTCCTTATTAATCAAGTCTTTCATTGATATTCGGAAGCGAGTATTTGTCGCTTATTGTTTTTAGGTAAATTTCTCGAGAACCTATTGCGGAGAGTATCATATATATATATATATATATATATATATATATATATATATATATATATATATATATATATATATATATATATATATATATATATATATATATATATATATATATATATATATATGGGATATAACGAAATTTGTGACCACGCTAGGGGTTGCAATTTGGCTCCGATTTTCACCAAATTTTCAGGGAAGATGTATTGGTCTAATATCTCGGTTAAGTTTGTGAACCAGCTATATCGGCCGGGCAAAAACAAAATGGCGGCCATTTTAGACAAAAAATCGTGATTTCTGTTCTGACCAAAGTATAGCTCCGATTTGGATGAAATTTCGTACAAAGGTTCACTGATGTATGTGATGAATCTCACAATAAAAAATCCAAAGTCGATACGGCAGAAACAAAATGGCGGCCGCTCAAAGGTCGAAAAACGTTCGAAATTTTGTTGTTGTAATAGTGGTCAAAGCTTTCAACAGATTTTCATGAAATTCGGCAGATTCTACGTCTAGCACTCGTTGCGTGTAGACGTGTTTTTAATTCGCTCCTGTCAAGAATTTTTAAATTAAAATAATTTTTAAAAACGTCAATTACAAAGTAATTTTATAAAGAAACTTATTACATCGTCGAACTATTCGAACAATTTATCGAGTATCTTGACTTTACCTACGAGAAAGTTTCAAGAAAGGAAAAAAGTTTTTTTCACCGGGGGGATGGAGGAGCCCGACGGCTTCCCACCGCTGGGGGACCCAGAGCCAGGCATTTTGAAAATTACAAATGATAAAATAAACAAGCGGAAAAATGAACAAGACAATTGTGAGCATGGAAAGCGAATTACGATTTCAAGCGAAGATTATGAAAAAGTAACCATGGAGAATACAAGCGTTACGAAACAAAATGACGAATTAAAACTCCGGATACAGAGTTTAGAAGATATGGTCCGGACGTTGTCAAATGGGAGCAAACAAAAAGCGAAGCCACAGAATAAGTCCGGCCGAAAAGAGCCGATACTCACTAAGAAGAATGAAAAACAGGAAACAACAAGCAAGATCAACGGGAAAGGAGTACCAACAAATAAAATGAAATCGCAAGATATGAGCAAGACAATCCATGATGCGGAAAATATCCTGAGCGCAGGAGGAGCGAACGACAGCGCCAATTATTATGCGGTGCTGTCTGCAATGCACGAGGAAATGGACGTCGAGATAGAAAGCAACGATAAGACAGGTAATATTGATAGCGATAATAATTTCATAAAATATTTAAAATTAAAAAATAAGCAAAAGGAGAAGAAGCCAACCGGTGTGTCTGCTGGTCCTCCTAATAAAATTAATGTGGTAAATGAAAAAGTTCCTCCAATAAACGTTTTTGGGCAGCGTGGAGGAGATATGGTTCGGTTATTGGCAGCCGAACATAAAATCAAAAACTTTGAAATTAAGAGAGTAACCGGTGATAAGCTCTCGATCAAGACAAAGACACTGGCTGACTTCAAACAGGCGAAAGATGCTCTTAATAGTGTCCAAGCTCCCCACTTTACATATACGCCAAAGGCGGAAAAAAATCAGACCTTCCTGTTGAAGGGCCTGGACTGTGGGGAGAATACAGTTGATCTCCTTGAGATGTTGCAGGAAGCAGCACCAGCTGTTAAGTCCATGTGTGTGAAAAATTTTGCTACAAGGAGATCAACTGTAGAAGGTAAAATATTACCATTTTATTTGGTACAAATTTCCAACGACAGCAGTCCGAGTGCCCTCCAACAGGTAAGGTACTTAAACTTTAGAGTTGTGAGGTGGGAACGCCTCCAAAAAACTGAGGTCAACCAGTGTTACAGGTGTCAATGATTCGGTCATTTGGCTGCCAATTGTGCAATGCACTATCGCTGTGTTAAGTGCAAAGATATCCACGCCCCCGGTGAATGCAAATTGGCTCAGGTGGAGCCAAAAGAAAAATTGTATTGTGTTAATTGCGGTACATTTGGTCATCCAGCATCATACCGAGGATGCCCTCGGTATCAAGATGCAAGAGCTAAATTTTCCCCAAAGCAAACCAAAGTGAATCACAATCTGTTACCTCCCAACTTCATCAAACCCGGAGTATCATTTGCACTTGCTGCCAGAGGACCAGCAGACAACAATATAAATAAAATAAATAATGTAAGTGGCAATAATGAGCTGCTTCTTAAAATCTACCAGCAACTTGAATCGCTTTCAGATAGAATTAATAAGCAAGACAAAAAAATCAATTTCGTTTTTCAAAGTTTAGGTCAACATGCTCCAAAATAGTTTGTCATCCAGTCACATTCCCATGGATAGGATTCGTCTCATCTCGATCAACGTCAACTCCAATGTTACTTTACATCGGCGTGATTATCTCCTTGAATTCATTGTTAAGCAAAAGCCTGACATCATGCTTCTCACCGAAACCCACCTCAATTCATGGCACTCCATGACATTCAAGGATTTTGAATTTGTAAGAAACGATAGGGTAATAGGTGATGGGGGAGGTGGCACCGGGATATTGGTTCGAAGACCCTATCGTTTCCAAAATATTGAAAAAGTCGAATTCAAAAGCTTTGAATATCTTGAAGTGTCCGTTATCAAAATTTCACTGCCAGGTGGGGATAACCTCTTCGTTATCTCTGCCTATGCAACTGGTGGAACTGTTCTCAGGCTCAAGGAGGAACTCAATTCCTTGTTTGAAATACTCGAATTGAACAGGCTTCATAATTATTATATTCTTGCTGGTGACCTGAACGCCAAGCATACATCATGGCTGAACGCCACCAATAATCCAAGAGGTGTTTTCCTGAAATCGTGGATAACAGAGAACCAGATTGAATACAGGTGCAATCTATATGGGTCGGAGTTCCCAACATACCCTAGGGCAAATTCATATTTGGACCTCTGCATTGCTGACGCAAGACTCGAATTCAACTTTAATAGTCCTCAACGGAAACTGCAGGTGCTTCCTTATGATAGCGACCATAACGCAATCGTAATGGAAATCAATCATCAAAGGGATGATTTCTTCCTCATTCCAGTTCAACACGAAAATCATCCGTTGAACTTCAAAAAAACAGACTGGGGAAAGTTTCAAAAGAAGTTTAATCGTGAGTACCAGAAGCAATGTCCCCTTTCTGATGGTGGCAACTCTTGCTCAATGGTTCCTAATGACAGGAATCTAACTAACGATGAAATAGATGTCTATTTGTCGAAGTTAGAGAAGCTGACTTTAGAAACGATTGAGAAAGTAGTTCCCAAGATTAAACAGCGAAACAATATGGAAGGATATGAAACACCAACCGTCGCAAGGTTGAAAAGATTGAAAAGCCTTCTTCTCACACGCGTCAACAATATTTATCGACGATTTTTGGATTACAACCATCCCTCGTTGGCTTTGTTGAAATTACATCTGAAGAATGTCCGGAACTTAATCCGGTCATACTTCAGGAGTGAGGTCAGCAATCAATGGGCGGAAAAATTGAGGGGTATTAGCCCACAGGACCCAGACGGCGTGTTCACGAAAGTGAATAGCATATTCCGCAAGAAGTCTCGAGTGAAGGTATCGAATCTTGAAGTCACTAGTGATGAGATAAATCTTCTCGATAGGGCTGGTATCGAAATTGATAGTACGACTCCGGATAGAAATGGAAACAGGATCATTTGTGAAGGATTAGATAAACTTGCCATGATTGGAACACATTTTGAATTGGTTCATTTTCCAAACCCTGAGAGAGGGAATGAAATAGTTTCAGAGATCGTTGAAGCAAAAGTTTCCGACTTCAAGTCAAGCCTGAACGGCCAATCAATTCTTCATTTCAATGAAACATTAACATCTGACCTCATACCGAACTTGAATCTTATTGATTATTTTGTCAGCTATGAAGACTTTTGTTTCATATTTCGCAGGATAAACAACAAGAAATCATGTGGAACTGATGGTATTCCAAATGTAGTTCTCCGACATTTGCCTGAGGTTGCTATTAGGAACTATTGCATATTGTTCAACAACATGTTGAGCAATTCATATTTCCCAAATGAGTGGAAAAAGGCTAAGGTATTTCCGATCTTGAAGAAAGGAAAAGAATCTTCATGCCCCAAAAGCTATCGCCCAATCAGCTTGCTGCCTAACATCAGCAAGGTGTTTGAAGTGATACTAAATAGAGCATTAAACGCCCACATTGAGGAAAATGAGTTGATGCCGAATTGCCAATTTGGTTTTCGTGGCAGGCATTCGACCACACATGCAATAACGAAAGTAACCTCCGACATCTGTTGGAAACTAAATGATAAACAATGTGTTGGAGCATGTCTCATTGATATGGAGAAAGCCTTTGATACGGTATGGTTAGATGGACTAATTTTTAAACTCCTTCAGGACAAGTTCCCCAGACACCTTGTCGCCATGATGTGTAATATGTTATACGGGAAATCGTTTGTTGTAACTGATGGAAATCTGACAACAATGCGCGAGTTCAAGGTCTTGAATGGTCTACAGCAGGGAACAGTTACTGCGCCTCTGCTCTTCTCAATATTCATTCGCAAGCTATTGAACGGCTTTGATTTTAACGTCTTGCCAACGCGATCATTGGTAGCGTTTGCTGATGATCTGATCATCTATACGGCAGACCGAAAAGCTACAATAGTTCAGAGCAATCTCCAAAAAATGTTCAATGATGTACAGCTGTACACTGACAATTGGCGAATGAAAATCAATGCGCAAAAGTGTGAAACAATCTTGTTTCGGACAACGCTGCAGGGGGTCAGTCAAGACCTGAAACGTAATTGGAAAGATTTCCACATCATGGCTGGTGAGGGTAGTCTTGAACGGGTTCCACATAAATCCTGTGTTCGATACCTCGGTGTTTATCTCGATCAGTATCTGTACTATACTGAACATGTGAAAATCATGCTCAGTAAGGCACTTAAAGTAGTCATGGCCCTTCGAAAGCTCTTTCATTCCAGATACATTGATCAAAAGGTCAAAATCATCTGTTACAAGACACTGGTTAGACCAGTTTTGACATATGGATGTCAGATCTGGTACAACCAGAGTGCTAGTACTATGGAAAAATTAAGAGTTTTCGAAGGGAAATGTCTTCGTGCATGTACTGGTTTGTACAGAAAGCCTGAGACGGATTGGAAACATTATATATCGAATAGAAGAATTTATCAAACTGCTGAAGTGACTAGAGTCGATATTTTCATATTGAAACTTCTTCGGAATCATATCGCAAGATCTGTGACTGTGAGTGAAAACCCTTGGATTTCACAGCCGTTCCACCCTACAGACGGGTATATAGCGACTTGCCTCGCTACTGGCTTCATTCCTCCAGAAGCATTCGTGTATTTGGACATGAATCGATATGTTTTTGATTCTGACGGCGTCCCAGTCATATATCACATATATCGACGGGCCACCGATAAGAAGATAAAATATCCTCCGAACTTGAGTTCACGAGACCAAGAATTCCAATGGAGATACTCATTTGCTAGATTCGTTGAGGCTGATCGAGTTGGGACGGGGCAATCTAGGTATTGGTGGCTGAATGACAATGTCTAAATTATTCGTGTTTATTTTCAGTTTTGGTGTTTTTCGTTATTTAGTTTTTGAGTTTCAGCTCATTATTGCTACATTTAGTGTTATTGTTTATTTTTGTTAAAAATTAGGGATAGGTTAGGTTTATATTATGTTTATTATATTAGGTTAGAGATAAGGTAAAACGCTTAGGTTAGGAACATAGTTACAGATTTTTTTAGTATAAGATAAAGTTTTTGATTGCATTTATTAGAATTAAGTTAAAACATATTAGGTGTAGGATCAAAGTTCACTGTAGTGTTAAGATGATAAATAATTTTAGAATAGTGTTGGTTGGTTTTTTCTCCTTTTTCCAATTGAATTTTAAAAATATGTAACAATCTTCATTGATTTGAATTTGCTAGAGTTTTTTTTTTTTAAATGTGTTTAATGATAACGTACAAATTTAGAGAGCCATTTGGGCCATTAAGTTTTTTTATTGTTATTGTTTGGATTTTGCTTTATATTCTTTTAAAATTTATAACGATTAGTATTAAATAAAGCGCTTTTGACCTTGACCTTGACCATGAAATTCGGCAGTTAGATAGAAATTATAAGTATCTAAAGAATTACGTGAAAAAACTGGAGGTCAGGTTACAAAAAACAAAATGGCGGCCAGTTAAAACTCAAAACTTCGAAGGCTTCTAAAAGTCGCAATTTTGATTCGACAAATATGAAACTCGGTTTCAAGATAGATCTTAGATCTACAGACTTCGATATTTTGGTGATCATGCATGTGCAAATTTCAAAATGGTGGCGGTTTAAATATGCGTTTTTTTCAGGTTTTTGTGGCGCTCTAGCGGTCACATTTTCCAGCGGATTTTGATGACACTTGAGATTATGGATCTCTGTACTATGTTCTTGTATTATGCAGAAAATTATTAAAATTGAATGAAAAATAAAAAAGTCGAAAATTTAAAACCCAATATTTTTAAGCTGCCATTTTCACTAAAAATTGAATTATTTTGCCCTGTCTAGAGTGTAACTCCGATTTGAACGAGATTTGGCACATTGATTGATGAGGTCCTAGCACACAAAGATTTAAAATAGTCCAAAATCAAATGCATGCATTCAAAATGGCGGCCCCCAAAGGTCAGGAGGCAAGCGCAATTCGCTATTTTAGTAGCAACTGAAATAATGAATTTTTTTCATGGAAACGTTTTAAATGACTTATCTTGAACGTATTTATAAATCAGAATATTTTTTAAATATTGTAAAATATTTCTAACAATACCCTAAAAAATTATAAAATCGCGACTTGTCTGTCTGTTCGTGCGTCACAAGTTTTCTCGCAAACCACATAAGCTAGAATGAAGAAATTTTCTACGTAGGTCAAAAGTGTTGCCTCTTGAAATTTGCAGTGTAAGAAAATATTTTAAAGTGTTTAAGGGGGTCTCCCGATACAGGGGGGGGACATAAACATTTTTTTTTATTTCTGTAGCCCTCTAGCAGCCAAGTTTCTCAACAGATTCCGATAAAACTTGAAATTATAAGTTATTAAGGCAAGTTAATTTAATTTAATTATGCAAATCGGATGACAAATAAAAAATTCGTAAATTTACAGTTTAATATTTTTAGCAGCCGTTTTCAATAAAAATTCAAAATGACGGCCCCTGGTGGTTTAGAAAAGAATCGAAAATGTATATATTAATGGCAATGCAAGTGCTGATTAAACATTTATGGAAATCTTTTGAAATTAACTATTCGAGCTATTTAAGCCGACAAGTTATCACCTTTGTGTGGTAACCACTGTGAAATGTATAAACAGCAAATGTAAGAAGGGCAAAACGAGTATAAATATGTTTATAACAATTTATTACCCACCGATTTTCAATATGTGATTCATACGTGTGCAACTGATTTTAATTAGCAAAATATTTGCGCCTCTATGAAGGGTCTCCAAATACAAACGGCGGCAGATCCTTTCTGTCAATAAATACCCATGTAGTGCTTAAAAAATTGCAGCAAGAAGTCCAGTAGTAGGCAAGCCAAATTCTTTTTCGAAACCTTACGCTACATACGAGAAATTTACCTTTCCGGCTGGTGCTGCCAACGGGGATTTTTCATTTAGCTTCCGGTAATCAATTACCAGTCGCCACTTTTGTTTACCACTAGCATCGAGATTCTTGGGAACTATCCAGACTGGAGAGCTAACTTGGACGAATTATTCCTTGCTCTAGCATGGTTGTTATCTGCTTCCGAACTTCGTCTTTGTGGATATAGGGATTGCGATATGACTTTGTGTAGATGGGTAAATCGTAATTTGGTGTTTTTCCTCGTTGGTGAAGGAATATATCATCATATTCTTTGCAAGTCTGGAGAAGAGCCTTTTTAGGGTTTTGTAAAATAATTTTACAAAACCCTTCTAAAATCGCGTCCTGTGTGTCCGTCTGTCCGTCTGTCTGTCCGTCTGTCTGTCCGTCCGTCCGTCCGTCCGTGTGTCACAGCAGTTTTTCTCGGAAACTACTTAAGCTAGAAACAACAAATTTTGTGTGTAGGTGTAAAGTGGTGCTCTCTTCAAAGTTCAACTACAAAAAAATTTTATAAGGTATTTAAGGGGGTCTCCCCATATAGAGGAGTGACCCCCCGAAAAAAAAATTTCATTGAAGGTAGCCGATATGGGTATCAAATGAAAGGTCTTGATGAAAGCTTTTCAAAACAGGTCTTAGTTTGGCAAAGTTTGCTTCGAGGGGCGCACAGGGAGAGGAAATACACGAAAAATTTGTGTCCCCCCCCTCGCGATTGGACACCTGTGATCCGAAAAATCTGAAAAAAATCAGGGATGTAGACCTTGGTGAGTACAATAACAACAAATACGTGAGAAGTCGCAATTCACTCAACATTGTTAGTAATAGTATGATTTATCGATTTTATGTTTTCTTGAATAAAATCTTAACGATACCCTTAAATTCAATGAAATTCAGCACACAGATTTATAAGTTTGATTTATTCTGAAAGTTTCATAAAGATTGAATCATATTTAGCGAAGTTATAGTGGTTTGAATTTTCCTGTATTACTATGGAACAATATGCGCTGCATGTATTACTATGGCAACATATGGCTATGGAACAACACACTACAGTTTTGCTAGGATTTGCATGAAAATTTCAGGAATGATAGGTGTCATGAATATCTTTGAGAATCGGTTCAGCTAGTGGTATCAGTAATCCTAAAACAAAATAGTGGCTGTTTTAAATGCGAAGAATGAATAATTTTGAGTTTTTTTTCCCTGCTTCAGCGTTTGAGGTGCATGCTTTGAACACTTGATTCAATTTAATGAATGACTGAAGGTGAGTACCTAAAATTAATAGTCAAACAAGTCAAGAAGGCAAGAGAGAGCTCCTAGCAAAAGGGCTTTGTAACCATGCTAGGATTCGAAAAAATTGGCCATTAATCGATGATAATAGTACAGGAGAATGGTCCCTGAAAAAAAAATTCATCAAACGTAGCTGATATAAGTATGAAATGAAAGGTTTCATGGGAGCTTTGCAAAACAGTTCTTAAACAGTCAGTTTTTGCTTCAGTGGGGGCACAGGGGGAAATACATGAAAAATGTGTTTCCTCCCTCGCAAATGGACATCTGAAATAATTATCAAGGGAGATATAACAATAACAAAAACCTCAGAAGTCAAAATTCGTTCAACTTTGTTAATAATAATATGATATTCGTATTTCATATTTTCTCCGATAAAATCGTCTTTGACATGTTTCTTGATTTGATTCGATCTGGTGACTGCATTTTGTAAATTGAATACAAAACCCTTCTGACATGAGCGTAGGTCTGTTTACCCAACTTGTTTCTTCAGAATTTAGATGGTCGATTCGCAGGGAGATTATTACGTTATTAGTTTCACTATTTCTTGGCTCCGGGCATACAATATTAAAGTTATTGATTTCGGAGAAGTTTTCTTTGGTAAAATTTTCAACTTTTACAGGTTGGTCCAGATAAAGAATTTTCTCGGCATTAGAGTTATCAATTATTTCAACCCAACTATACCAATCTTGAGCAAGATATATTCCTTTGGGATAAGAAGTTCTGGTTCAATTTTTGTAAGATTTATGTAGATATCTCCGCTTTGGATATCGACAGGGAGTTTGGCTAGTAAAAGTAGTTTAAATAAAAAAATTTAGTTTAAAATATAAGAAAATTACTGAATTCCCTGTAGCAAGTACTTTTTCCAACAGGTCTACGTTAAGTTCAATAGAGATCATCGCGTCAAGTCCTAATAGTCCGTCAAAGTAAACGTGAAATTTGAAAGCGAGAAATCGTGTGAATCTGGTGTCTTAAATTCAATGAAATTAGGGAGGATTACTTCTTTATTAACTGTATATTTATTTAAAATGGTGGTAGTGTTGATTAGTTTAATTTCTTTAATGTCGTCAGGGTGAATAAATTCTGGGTGTAAGAATGATGAAGAAGATCCCTTATCTACGAGAAATTTTAATGGTCTGCCAAAAGGGGAAGAAATGTTTGTATAGGGAAGAATAAGTCCATGCTTGTTAACATTTAGGTATCCTGTTGACTGTTTGAGGCAGATTGTGGAAAATTTTCATCTGTTTCGCATTCAAATATCTGAAAATGTTCAAGTTCACCTTGGTAATCATAATAATTGTCAAGCTTTAATATGTGTAGTGAATCTAGATATGAGTTGAATGCGAAATTTTCGTGAATATTTTCATAGTGGTTCATTTGATCATTATTATTTTCGCTTAAATGGAATAATTCTTAACATATAAAATTTGGTGGACCAGTTGACCTGAAAAAGTGATTAGAATTAGTGCGAATTTGCGAATTAGGTTTCAGATGACCAGATGAGGTATCCGTTGGTTCACGTTTGGACTTATTTGGCTGTTGATTTTTGTTAAAGTATGGAGACTGCTGAAATTTTTTTTTAAATTGATGGTTTCCAAAAGGTGCATTGTTTTGTTAACGCTGAATATTTAGAGGTCTGAAATTTTGCTGAAAAGGATTTGTCTGGAAACTAAATTGTTGTCGTGGGAAATTGTAAGACATACCTAAGAGTTGTTGTGGAAAATTAAAAGGCATGTAGAAGTTTGGTTGCGTAAGTAAAGTTTTTGTGAGTTGAAACTGTTGTGTGGAGGGAAAACGTAATTTCAATCTGGTTTGTGGAGGATTAATTTGTTTTCCACTTAACAACTGCGGGAAAAGTTTATTATTTTCGCTCTTTGGATAGAATATGTTTTGCTCCTCTATGCAATACGCGAAGGCTTCGGCTAGTGTTGTAGGTCTCATAGCTCGAATTGTTGAACCTAAAGACTCTTTGATGCCTGATAAGATAGCATTTAAACACATTTTAGAAAATAAAACCTTTTTCGAGTTGACCACAGTAGCATCCTTTTCGTGGATGCTCACATGGTTTGTAAGACTGGCGAATATTTCAACAATTTCACTGTAAAATTGTTCAGTTGTTTCAGTCGTCTGTTTCATTTTGTATAGGTCCCGTATTAGTGACGTCTCGTTACGTTTGTCCGCATAATAAAGTATGAGATGCTCCTTTATTTTGTCCCAATTAAGAGGTGTCCCATACATATTCAATACCTCGTTTGCCGGGCCGACGAGCTTATTACTTATTGCACATAGCAATAATTGGCCGTAACCAGAACCATTTGTAACCGTGATCAATCCTAAAATTTTGTCTACACTGTCATTGAAGTCGTAAAGCAGTCAAGGATTCCCTTCAAATTTCGGGATGTCATTTATCGCATCCGGAACACGGAGCGAATTAAAAATGTCTAATGTCGTTACTTCGTTGGTCGCCATTTCTTGAACAAGGATTGCCTTCCCTACTAATATTTAAACAATTTTCTTCGGTTGTAATATTTAACGCACTACTTAAACCACTCACTAAATGTTCACCGAACACGAAAAACTGCTCACTTAATTTTTTCCTGATACTGTTGATTATAGGGTAAGGTTTTTCGGGAGACTTTTTTATGGGAGGCATATGAATTGAAATTTTTAAAGGAAATAATATTCAATATATTGTGCCCAATTTAACTCTACTTACATGCAACTTATCGCTACTTGGTTCACAGCTGGTGTTTGGTTTTTCGGCTGTGACTTCTTTTTCAGAATTCGCACTTTTGGGAACAATTATTCGCTAATCCGGCGACGAGTTATTTTCCACTGATCTAGCGAAATTTTGTAGTAATCTAGGAGCTATGGCTCTAAAAGCAGCGCTGACACAGGCACACAGCACGAACGCAATTTAACAAGGATTCAGTCGATTCAGTCACCTCCCCCATCGCAACACTCGCTCTTTTTTTTTCGCATGAAAAATAAGTGAAAAATTTCTTTTGTACTTAACACCCGGGAAACAAAATTCTAAAACTGTTTAAAATTTTTAATGTGTAGTGATTTTATTTCAATATCTTTTGAATATAATTTAACTAATTGCGGTGTAACGCGGTATGCAAATGCTTAGAACGAAACGGTTAACCCCTTAAATTATATGAACGATAAAATCATTGTATCATTTAAACCCCACAAAATTTGTCAAATTTTACCCATTCCAACCATAATATTAATTAAAAATTGTTTTGTTTGTCGATAATTAACGCGTGCCTGTCTTATTCTTTCGATTTATTTCCCCCTTAATTACGCCTAATAATTATAAACATAAATTGCTTTCAATTGAAAACTTAATCGAATCTACAAAAAGACGAATTAGAATTTTAAAAACAACCGAAACGAGTGTGCATTATCACCACCGCGTGTTCACCCATAGATGGCATTATTAATCGAAACTTTTGCTGTTTCGTTGCTCGATGGCTCGGCCCCGCCATGTTAGTTCGCGAGTTGCACAAGATCCTCGTGAGAGGAAGGCGAGTGAACGTAGGAAAGTACGCGTGGTGGCCATTTTAGTGTCGTGAATTCCCTTGATTTAAGGTTGTGAATTTATAGTGAAAATAGTTTACACCAGCGAAGGAAACCTTTAAAACCAAAATAAAATCGTGGTGGATGTAAGTGAACATCATTTTCAAAATTTGTTAGCATGAGCATTATTTTCATACAGTGATAGTTAATATTAGAGAAAATTTAATCAGAAATTTGAATCGATATCGTGTTTGTGGAGGAAATGAATTCGAAGAATTCTGTTTGAAACGAGAATTGTTAATGGGAATCTTCGAGAAGGGCTGGGAAAAACCGTCGCCTATTCAAGAGGCGGCTATACCAATTGCTTTAAGTGGTAAGGATATATTAGCACGAGCGAAAAACGGTACTGGAAAAACCGGTGCTTATTGCATTCCCGTACTCGAGCAAATCGACCCATCTCGTGATGTTATCCAAGCTCTTGTCATCGTACCAACGAGAGAGTTAGCACTGCAGACTTCGCAATTTGTATAGAATTGGCGAAGCATTTAGACATCCGAGTGATGGTGACAACGGGTGGCACCAATCTAAAGGATGATATTATGCGAATTTATCAGAAAGTACAATTAATCATTGCAACACCTGGCCGTATTTTGGATCTGATGGAAAAAAGTGACGGATATGTCACAATGCAAAATCCTCGTATTGGACGAGGCAGATAAACTGTTATCACAAGAGTTTAAAGGCATACTGGATCATGTTATAATGAAACTGCCAAAGGATCCACAGATTCTTCTATTCTCGGCTACATTCCCGTTCAGTGTGAAAAATTTCATGGATAGGCGTTTACGTGAACCATATGAAATAAATTTGATGTAGGCATTAACACTGAAAGGTGTTACACAATATTATGCATTTGTACAAGAACGACAAAAGTGCATTGTCTTAATGCGTTATTCTCTCAGTTGCAAATAAATCAATCAATAATATTTTGCAATTCAACGCGACGTGTGGAATTGCTGACTAAAAAGATCACGGAACTTGGTTATTGTTGTTACTATATCCATGCCAACATGGCGCAGTGGCATAGAAATCGTGTTTTCCATGAATTTTCGGCAGGGACTATGCAGAAATCTAGTCTGCTCTGATCTTTGTACACGTGGTATTGATGTATAGGCTGTGAATGTTGCTATTAATTGCGATTTTTCACGTATGGCTGAGACTTACTCGCATCGTATTGGCCGTTCAGAGCGTTTCGTACCTTTGGGTATTGCCATCAATCTAATCACATATGAGGATCGTTTCGATTTGCATCGCATTGAAAAGGAATTAGCCCCTGAGATTAAACCAATTCCAAAGGTGATCGATCCTTCGCTTACGTTGCCAACTCGTTACCAAGTTTGCAAAGCGGTAACGGAAACGACATGAGCAATTCATAAATCAATGAAGAAGGAAACGTGAGCAAGTGAAAAACGTGGGAAGAACGATGTCTCTGAAACAGTTAAGTGCTACAAGAGTGTTAGTCCGTGCGGGAATGCGCGAGTGCCTGATTTATGTGTGAATGTATTCGCGTTTTGGATTTATAGTACTTTATGAATGAACGAATTGTGAAAGAAACGGCGTGAATGAAAATTTTGATTTTCAATACTTACGCGATTCGAATGATAAATTATGAAAGGGATTGTAGGGGATTAATTATCAAAGTGTTTTTATGAGTAAAAAGGGAAGGAGTTAGATGAATCTGTAAATAGTGCAGAACAGTTTGGCCCAATATATGGGGCCTAGAATGATTTGGCAAAACGAACTCAAGCTCTGATTTCTAGAGTCCAAACAGTAATAAAATTGAATTTAATAGGGATAAAGAAAGAGCGCACTTTGATAAAATGGTGTAAATAATAGACGAGTGGGAGCAGACGCGACCAAAATGTATGAAATAGGCGAATGCAAATGCACAGAATACTTTTTTTTTTAAATGAACGTTTGCATGCAGTCACGTATGGATGAAAATAAGCTCATTTCGCGTCCATTACTTTACATGTCTTTGGTTGTTACGTTAAGTTCAATATGCCGTTATTTCAGGGTTGTTGGCAGTTAGATAACTCCTACCATCCTGTTGATACACAGCGAAAAAACTTCACCAATTGTTACTTTTTCTACGACAGTGCCTGTAAAAAAACGATATCAGTTGCCAATATCGCCATGAGCCATCAGCATTAGGTCACGAAGTGATGTGCAACAGGTGGTTGGAAGGCCGATGTGAAGATCTTCATTGGAAGGAGCGGCACATGTTGATTGGGCAATCAAACGAGGACCTTTGATACGCATCGACAAGCAAGAAACACGCGCAAGTGTTGTGCCAGCGTGATACCTCCACTACGAGTGAAATTCGTGCAGAAATCCGACGTTCGCTCGGTTGCATGTATAGTGCGTGCATGCAACAATTTAGTATTCGGGATGAAAATTTATCGGAACGTTATCGCATCGGACGACACGAAAAATTCGTAAAAGTTGACGCCAAACATTCTTTAACGACTCGCATCTGTGATTTCGAGACGACAAGTCTAGCGCCGCCATCTTGCTGCTGTACTACAAGAGATTTCTTGACGACGACTCGATTGAACGAAAGTGAAAGCAAAATCGTTCGCAAGGAGGAAGAAGACGCGAGCGACTTAGTAAAAATCGGTGAATTCACATCATATTCGTTATTGCGGAGCGCCAGCATACAAGTCAGCGACAACCGTCGAAATATCGCAACGACGTAGCATAGACGCGGGGAATCTGGCAACAGAGCACACATATCGGAAAACAAAAACACCAGTCGTCATCGATAGCAGCAAAACAAAAACATTCGCCGAAAAACGTATCTTATATGGGCTTTTGAATTGTTCTCATTTTTTTTCTGTACCATGCACCATCTCTGAAGAAAGATATTGAGTCGCTTTATCTTACAAATTCCGTACTAAACACCTTTCGAGTTAAGATTATTCATTAGTACTGTTGTGATTGTGTGTGATTGATTTTTATGTACGATTAAAACAACTAGCTGTTCTACGTTGTTAGAAGAAGTTACCTGCACCCATCGAGCGCTCGACGGAACATGCATGTAAGTACCTTTTTGGTTGCCTAATATTATTATTCATAAAATATACAAGTATATTAACTCTAATTTCCTACCTGATCCGTTTGGTTCAGTAAGCACACACAAGACGTATTTATGCAGGACAAGAAATATTTATCGAAATGTTTAATTTAGACGCGAATGCATCCTTCCTACCTACATATTTTTATTAACCCTTAAAAATAAAATAAAACACCTTCAAACACAACCAGAAAGATAAATTCTAAAGAAACAAAATACTGTCCAATTTGATGTATGCAAAGCACACAAACAAACACTTTACAATAGCAGTAAAATTCCCAACAAAATTATTGCTGTCAGATTTTCGGCCAACAACACAATTAGATTAAATAAGAAGGGAGGCATTATAAACGAGAAAATAGTTATAACTTCACTTAAAATTTTCTGATCCGATACAAGTTGGAAATTTAGCATGGTATAAAAAGTAAAATAGGAGTAACATCTACACGAAAATATATAATATTAATTAAAGAAAAACAAAACAATAAAAAATGATGGATTAAACGGAAAATCGGTCTTTCCCTTCCGGTCTTTTCCAATCGGGTATAGGACCCGGTACGGTGGCAGGCTTCCACCCCAAAATATGAGCCAGCCGCCGGGTACAGATTAATTCCTTCTTTTGTATCAGGTGACTTTATGGGTTGAGTGGCCCAAGCCAAGTGCCTTTTTATGGCATAGAGTTATGCAATTCAATTGTATAATTCTATGACATAAATTGGTCACCGGGGTACTCCCCTTCTGATGGGAAAGTTCATATAATTCAAGTTGTATGAGTTTTCCACTCAGAAGAGGAATACCTGGCCACTTCAACAATTTAACATTGGATTTATTCCGGTTGGGTGGGCATGAAGGGGCTCCACCACCACCCGGTTGCCCCTCTTTCATTTGTGGGCCCTGAATTTATTTGGGTAAAGACGAGGTCACCCCAAGTTCGCCTTTCTTGTCAGGTTGCACTTGTTCTCGTAACAAGTCATAATTCCTTCGTGGAGGTTATCTACAATGTTGCGACTTCGGTCGTCCTCTTGTGATCTCTGCAAGCAATTCGTGAATGCGAAATGTTTTGTAGTGAGTCCTCGTGCCGGGGAAACGAACCCGCCCCACGACACCGCAATGCTAGCCTGCCAGCGCATTCACGCGTCTCCGGACGAGGGCATTCTCGGCAGGAACCAACACCTTCCTCTGCCGAGGCAGCAGAACATCGCTGCAGTCCTTCACGGACATATTGAAACATCTATTAATCACTACAATTTATTCGCTTTTAATGTTCCTTCAGCACCTTTAGTTCTGCCACGACAATAAACCATTGGTGCTTTACGGACTTAACACAATTTTCAATTTACCGAAAAATTTTCTCACCCACCGCCTACAAGACTGCTAAAATATGTCTGGTTTTATCGGATATATTTTATCTCGTTCCTCTCTAGAACAAGATATAAATTTTTAATATAAAATCCAGAACTGGTAGGGTACCTACTTATCCAAGCGGCTAGGCCGCAGAGATTTCTGGCGTGGAATCTTTAATTCCATTAACACCATGGTTACTAAATTTTAAACTTTAACTTGCTACAATTAGCAGCAAAATAAATAGTTTATATTCGCTACAAACTCGCAGCTATTCGTTTGAAGAAACCCCTTTAAACGCGTATGATCAATAATTGATATATTTTTCATAACTCCTTTGGTTTATATACAATTTCGTTTCTTACAAGCTAAACAAAAATATGCAATTTATTGGTCATACATTATTACTAAGATGACCCAATTCTTAATTTATTACTCAGAACGACGACACGTTCGAGTATACAAAATATCATGCATATGAACTCACATGATTCATTATTACTTGACCATAAACTCAAGTGTCGTGTGTCAAAGGGAACACCACTTCAGTTCACACCTCAAGCAATGTACGTGAATCATCTTTACTAGCCCATACGTTCAATCGTCGCGTGCCAAAGGGAACACGAGATTTCATTCACACGTTATCAGTGAATGTATTTCTATGGTGAGATCCATGTTACATTCGTTACATTTTAATGTTTATGTTCACTTGATACTTTTCGAAGTCAAGTGAAATTTATTGCATTAGGTCAAGTGAAATGTGGGTGATATTCATCACATTAATTTAGTATTAATGTGATGAATATCATTTTAATATATGAATGAATTGTTACCTTGTGTTGATATCATTACGTGTGTTTCTATTTAGTTCTGGGTGATACTCATTACATTGATCGGGTATCAATGTAATGAATATCACTCTAATGAATGAATGATTGTCGGATATCATTACACCCTTAACCTCAAGATGAGTGTTAATATATTGAGCTTAGTTCTATATCTTAATACGAATCTAAAAAAAAAAAAAAAAAATTTTTATTATTTACATATTATTCAATGTTTATATATATTCTTATATTATTTTTAATTTATTCTATATATATATATATATATATATATATATATATATATATATATATATTCTCTTTCTTATATCTTTAATTTATTCTATATATATATATATTTTATTTTACATATTTTTCTTTAGCTTTAAAAAAAAATTTTGGTAATTCTTTATAATTAAATGTTCTAATTATCCTTGTAAGTCTTATAATGTTTTTATTATGATACAACGTTATATGCTTTTATTCTATCTTTATGTATTGCTTTATGGAGTCCATTAATATCAACTATTATATTACTATTTTCAATGTTTATGACTTTGAAAGGACCTTTGTAAGGAGGTTGATGTTTCTTTCTATTCTCATTTCTGATTAATACTAAATCTCCGATGTTTATGTGTATTGGGTTTGTATAAATTTGATTTTGAACTCTTTTGGATTTGACATTCTGTATTATGTTCCTAGCTTTTGTTATGGATGTTCTTAATCTAACCTTTAGCTCTTTTGAATAATCATCAAGATTGTAGACTTTATCCCTGTTCTCAATTAAATCATTTGGAAGGTAAGAGAGTTTTCCAAAAATTAGCTCATATGGTGTATAATTTGTGTCTACATGTGGTGTAGTATTATATGCAAAGGTGTAGTACGGAATCCATGTGTCCCATTGCTGGTCATCAGCAAAAGAGTACATATACTCGTTAAGTACGCGATGGTTTCTTTCAACCGAACCCAATGTTTGGTGATGGTATGGAGTAGAAAAAATTTGCTTTATTTTTAGCAATTCACATATATCGCCCATTAGTTTATTTGTAAACTCGGTCCCTAAATCAGATTTGAGTATTTTAAAATGTCCATATTTTAATATGAATTCTTCTACTAGTCCTTTAGCTATTGTTTGTGACTCCTTATTTTCTATAGGGAAAGCAACTACAAATTTCGTCAATTCGCATTGTAACGTTAATATATATCGGTAGTTATTTGAGATTCTTAATGGACCTACGGTGTCTATTTGTACCGTTTCAAAGCTTGTTGATGGAGTGTCCGTTTTGACCATCCTTTCTTTTGTATGTCTTACTTGTTTATTAGTCTGACATGCTGCACAATTTCTTATGTGAACCTTAACCATATTGTTCATATTTTTCCAACAATATCGCTGTTTTAATTTTAGCAATGTCTTGCGAACCCCAAGCTGTCCTCCGTGCGGTGAGTTGTGATACTCTTCTATTAGCTTCTTTTGGTTTGTTTTATCTGTTACTTTAGTTGGTGGTTTGTATATCATGATTCGAAGTTTCTTTTGCGTACTTGTTTTATGTTGCAACATATTAAATATTCTTTTAAACATTACTTTGTCTATAGACTCAAAAATAATGTCTTCACAAGATAATGAGAGTTTATTGATACATTCTTGATTCGCGAATCTCATTAGCTTCTCCAAAATCGAAACGAGTTTCGGATATGGATTATCGCCAATTGTCTCATTATTTTTATCTCTTGTGGTAGCATTCTTGATGGAAACGAATTTCGCATCAGTTATATCGCTACAGTGCACTTCTATAATATCTTTTGTACGTATAATGGAAACTTTATTTTCTCTGTTATTTTCTCTGCGCAGAATAAATTTTAATTTCATAATACCGGTGATGTCTGACAAACTCGTGCAATCCCAACAATAGAGTTGATCAAGTTCTATCGGTGTCTGGGTGCCCTCGTCACCGACTATCTTCTTGTCATTTTCAGAGGCCATTTGCCTGGTAATAGCTAATATTTTCTTCTTCGCAGTTTCATCATTTTCTGGAGGTATCATTGCTTTTAAGGTATCAGAGTCTAGCTCGATCCTTGATAATGCATCAGCATTGGTATTCATACTACCTTGTTTATATACAATCGAAAAATCATAATCGGACAGGTCAACACGAATTCTAGTAAGTTTCGATGAAGGATTTTTATGTGTAAACAAAGATACCAGTGGTCTGTGATCGGTCACAACCACAAACTTCCTTCCGTAGAGGTAGGGTCTAAAGAAGTTTATGCCCCAATGTATGGCTTAGAGTTCTTTTTCGATAGTAGGTTTATTAATATCGTGTTTAGCCAAAGATTTACTTGCATAAGAAATTGGTAAATCTTGTCCAATTTCTCCTTGAGATAGGACTGCGCCCAACGCGTAGTTAGAAGCATCAGTCGTTAATATGAAAGGTTTGTCAAAATTTGGATATTGAAGGATTGGAGGTTCTATCAATTTTCTCTTCAAAGTATCGTATGCATTCTGACATTCTTCAGTCCAGCTAAATGTTGCATTCTTCTTTAGTAAAGCATTCAAACACTTCGCCGTCTCAGCAAATTTAGGAATAAAACGCCTGTAATAATTGCAGAAAGCCACAAATCTGCGGACTTCGTCCGCATTTTTCGGGACAGGGTAGTTTTTGATAGTATCATTTTTAGCTGGATCAGTCCTGATTCCTTCATTGGTTATCAAATGACCCAGGTATACTACCTCTGATCTCAAAAATTGGCATTTTTCCGGATTTAATTTTAAATTGTGCTGACGCAGTCTTTGTAATACTTTACGAAGGTTGTCATTATGATGTTTGATGCTGCAACCGAATACTATAATGCCATCAACATACAGGAATGCTTCGTGACTTAGGCCACTAAGAGCTATAGTCAACATCCTTTGAAAGCTATTTGATGAAATTTTCAATCCGAATGGTAATCTTTTAAATTGATAGTGTCCATCACTGGTGGAGAATGCCGTCAATGGTCTAGACTCTTTCTCAAGTTCAATTTGATGAAAAGAGCTAGTCATATCCAGCGTAGAGAAGTATTTTGCTCTACCCAACTTGTCTAAGACGTCTTCAAGTCTCGTCAAAGGAAACTTGTCGCTGACAATTTTGTCGTTAAGTCGTCTAAAATCCACAACCAGTCGCCATTTAGCCTTTCCATCTGCACTCTTTTTTGGTACTACCAAAAGAGGTGAGTTGTATGGGCTTATCGATGGTTCAATGATGCCATTTGTTTCAAGGTCCTTAACTTGTTGTAGGATCTCTTCATTTTGGGATTGTGGCAATCTATAATTTTTAATATAAACCGGATTTTTATCTACGGTCTGTAACCTCTGTTTGTAAAAATTATTTGTTTCTAATTTTTCTCCATCCAAATGAAACACATCTTGAAAATTCTCTATTATCTCAAGTAAATTATGCATCGCGGGTCTGTCGAGAATGTCTTTGTTCATAACCTCTATAAGTTTCTTGAATCTGTCTTTGGTATATCTTTGTTTTTCCCACTTAAAAATGTTATAGTGTTTTAACGGTTCTACTTCAACATTAAAGTTTCTTATGACGATGTCTTCGTCATTAGTGTTCAATATTTTTACGTGTCGAACCCCTTTTGCAGGTATGATAGTATTTCCTACAAAAACACCCTTTTCTATTTCTGTGTTAAGGATAATACTATCCTCAGAAACTTCTATATTAACAGGGACAATCATCTCAGTTCTTGCTGAAATATTTAGCTGTGAATGTTCCTGTTTTCGTGTGTCCATAGGTAGTATGATATCTTCATCGTTCACGTTGAAGGTTATTGTAAACGTTTCGTAATCGATTTTACATAAATAATGGACCATTAAGTCTCTACCGATGATTCCATCCGTGCTTATTGGAAAATTGCTTTGCACAACGTGGAATGGTTCTTTTAATTTATAATTCCCAATCATTAAGTCAAGATTAGTTGTACCCAGAGATGTAGTTACCTCTTTGGTAATGCCGGTTAACTTAATTTTATTATTAGTATCTAACGTGTTCTCTAAGTTAAAATGAATATTTTCTTTACAAATTGACACATCTGCTCCGGTGTCGATTAAAAATAAGAGATATCTACCTGAATTACAATTATAGATTCTTACAAAATTTGTACAGTTTTCAGTGATTCTAAATATTTTTCTCTCTAGTTTTGAACTTACTGATCCGGGAGGTTCTGAAAATCCTCTCCGGAGCCTTGCACGTTTCCCTGATCGGTAACAACGTGTACAGTTCTTCGTTCATTATTGTAATTATTCCTATAATTTTTCCTTCTATTACGTCCACGACCTCTATAATTACTATTGTTTTGGTTACTTTGGTAACGAGTGTTCGTTTCATTACCATTACCACCATTGTTGTTGCTACTATTATAATTGCGATTGCTATTCGCATCATTATTATCTGAATTATATCTTCGACCTCTGTTTTTCTTATAGCGGTTGCCTTGCTTTTTACCTTTTCTATCTGAGCCGTTACTAAAATGCATCACGCTATTGGTAGCTTGCGTCTCTGCATTTTCCAGTTCTTGCGCAAGAGACACGGCTTCAGCAAAGCTTTTTGGTCTTGCCGAGAAAATAGTGCTTCTTAGCTGATCACCTAGTCCGTTTTTGAAAACAGTCAATGCGTAGGTGTCATTCATTTGCGTTATTATTTTCTTCTCGTTAGCGGAAACTTGACTACCTATTTCCTGAATTTGTAGCTGATTAAGTTCATCAACTAAATTCAGAATCTTGTCTTTGTAAGCGCTCACGGAAGATTTTTTTTGGTAAGTGCCGCTCAAAAGTGTGTGGATTTGTGGAACTGTTTTGTTACTTTTGTAACGATTCTGTAATTCTAATTTCAAAGAGTCAAAAGTGGAAACCGAAGTGTTGGCCAAAGAAAGTCTGACGGTGGCACTCAATTTTACATTTACAAAAAAGTCTATTAAGCTAGTTTTTGCATTAGCTGATAAAGTTGCGTGTAAAATTTCCAGAATTTTAAGGAAAGGATCTAATTCCTTATATTTGCCATCAAAGACAGGGATCAACTTCATAGCCGTTTCTAGATTAAAATCAGCCATCGTAAAGTTTTCCTCGAGAAATGGTAAACTCAATTCTAAATCCTCGCTAATGGATTCTTCTTTAGTGTCTGTCTCTATAGAGTATCCTTGTTTACTCAGCTGTAGCCAGATTTCTCCTTCTAAGATTGACGATTGAGCCCTGAATTTTAATTTTAGATCTAATATTCTAGAGTCTTCCTCACTACAAACTTTAAGGGTATTATTGAACCTTTCTCTCCTAGCTTTCAATTCTTCTAATTTTGCGTGAAGAGTCTCAAATGTATACAAACTTTTTGCACATTTCTTCAAGTTGCTAAGGATCCTTTCATTTTCAAGCACAATCAGTTCTAACTGCTCCATAAATCAATAATAAGATGTCAAAATTCAAAAAAAATAAGGATAACTATCAATTTAATTTTATGGTCATTTCTATATGCATTTAATTACACATTTATATTCCTATTCAATCTTTTAACAACGTAATTCTTATTATGTTTGTTGTAGAAGTAAAATATAATTAATCCTATAGTGAATGCACCCGTCGTCACCAACGATTGTTGATACTGATCCACGAACGTACTTTGCACAGAACAGCTATTCCCCATATTGCTTCCAGTACCTTCGTTCCGGCTTTAGCTCTAACAGTTTCTGCTGTAACCGCTGCTTCTGCTCCCCAACTGATATCCGGATTATTCTGTGAAGCTCTGCTCGTTCACGCTTTAATTTCGTTCTTCTACCTCCTCTCGGTCGACGCTTCTTCGGAATCGTTGCTTCAATATCCTGTTCTTTGTTGATTTTCTTCTGCTGATAACGCTCAATACTGCGAGGCTTAGGTCCTCTGTAGTCAGGTGTACCTATCTTTGTAGGTACATAAGGTGGTGCTGGCTGCTCAATCTTCTTCACGGACATCGGTTTGTATTCCTCCGCTTGTTTCACTAATTTCTCAAACACTTCATTAATAACGCGCTTATCCTCTTCTGATAGTCCTTCATTAATCGCATCCTCTTCTTCAAAGTTCGGTAGGGCAGGATCGCCATAAAATATGTCTGGTTTTATCGGATATATTTTATCTCGTTCCTCTCTAGAACAAGATATAAATTTTTAATATAAAATCCAGAACTGGTAGGGTACCTACTTATCCAAGCGGCTAGGCCGCAGAGATTTCTGGCGTGGAATCTTTAATTCCATTAACACCATGGTTACTAAATTTTAAACTTTAACTTGCTACAATTAGCAGCAAAATAAATAGTTTATATTCGCTACAAACTCGCAGCTATTCGTTTGAAGAAACCCCTTTAAACGCGTATGATCAATAATTGATATATTTTTCATAACTCCTTTGGTTTATATACAATTTCGTTTCTTACAAGCTAGACAAAAATATGCAATTTATTGGTCATACATTATTACTAAGATGACCCAATTCTTAATTTATTACTCAGAACGACGACACGTTTGAGTATACAAAATATCATGCATATGAACTCACATGATTCATTATTACTTGACCATAAACTCAAGTGTCGTGTGTCAAAGGGAACACCACTTCAGTTCACACCTCAAGCAATGTACGTGAATCATCTTTACTAGCCCATACGTTCAATCGTCGCGCGCCAAAGGGAACACGAGATTTCATTCACACGTTATCAGTGAATGTATTTCTATGGTGAGATCCATGTTACATTCGTTACATTTTAATGTTTATGTTCACTTGATACTTTTCGAAGTCAAGTGAAATTTATTGCATTAGGTCAAGTGAAATGTGGGTGATATTCATCACATTGATTTAGTATTAATGTGATGAATATCATTTTAATATATGAATGAATTGTTACCTTGTGTTGATATCATTACGTGTGTTTCTATTTAGTTCTGGGTGATACTCATTACATTGATCGGGTATCAATGTAATGAATATCACTCTAATGAATGAATGATTGTCGGATATCATTACACTGCGCCCATTACATTTGTTGGTTCTATGGTGGTCAAAAAAACAAAGTTTTTAGTTTATGATAAAATTTGTTATTTATCGCTTGAAAGTAAAAATACAACTGATCTGATTCTATTCATTTAAAAAACATTTGAGCCAAAACAATTCTACAACCTTTGCATTTCCATAATTGAGAAAAGTTTTACGTTGCATTCTTGAATGTGAAAATATGATACATCACCAACTCGTGGCGGATGTTCCCATGACTTTGAGGTCAAGCTTATATTCGGGACCTCGTGATATGTGGATCACGTGTAGGTGAGTTGCTGATCATAACACACGTTCACCCTTTTTCCAATACATGAATCATACATTAGTGCCATTTTTCTCACATTATATTTTCTTTGATTATTTTAACCGTAATATACGCAATTTAATAATAAAAATTTCAAAATAAAATATTTCAAAATAAACCGAACACAAAATAAAGGGCAACACAGCAAGCTACTCCCCTAGCAACAACCTGGAAAGTTTTCAACTAAATTTCCAATAGCTAACGAGCATTCTACATACTTCCAGATTCAACTTGTGTCTGATATTTCCAAGAAAGCTTTTTGACGTACAATATGATGAAACTCGCTAGAGATAAGCAGAAGTCGAGTTTATTCCATGTGTTGAATGTGATGGTCGGACATGGTATAAAGAATATTCTTTATACCACGGTCAGAGCATATATACTAACAAGCAACTGCACCAGCTGTTTTTCCGATTAGAAAGGGACGTAAAATAACATGAGACATTATTTGGCATTTCTTTCTTTCCTTTCTAACGATTTGAGAGGAAAATAAATTTTACTCAATACATACACAAATCGATTTCTAATTTTACGCAATACATACACAAATCGGTTTTTACGTTAACTACCGTTAGATGCGAAATTTGTTCTATGTGAAATTGCTTGTTAGTAGATATGCTCTGCCACGGTTGTCGGACTTGTTGCGTCTGAATGAGTGGTCGGGAAAAAGCCGAATGAAATGTTTCTAGAAGTTGGGTACAATATTTCTTGTTTCCAAATCTCGTTTTCAAAATACCTTTTTTTGACAATACATACTCATTAAAGTTCTTATCATTCAAATCCCGCTAACCAAAGTGCTGTTCCTAAAATATAATTTTTAAGATTTCTCTTATACAAAAACAAACAAAAACTCGTTGTTTAATGAAAATATTTTTTTTTATAGGATTTTATGGTTCTCAATTTTTTACGGTTAAGAAGTACAATTATGAATCGGAATAAGAAGTAATACATTATCAGTTGACACTTTTTAAGGCAAGTAAAAGCAGCTGGGGAATATCCTGCCTGAAGATATTGTAAAATAATTAGTAAATCAAACAATGTTTGCTGAATATCAAAACTTGGCTCACACATATATTCCATGAATTGAGCTCAGAAAAATAATATGTGGGTATTATGTATTTTAATTTGCCGCCATTTTATTTTCAACCTGTTGACCTTAATATTTTAGTCATGATAACATATCAATGTTTTAAAATAGTTCTAAAATTTTCATCAAAACAGTTACACGTCTGTAGTGTTTGGATCCTTTGCGAACGTATATTTACACAGTATTACATGTAATTGCTGTTGTAATTGATGAATTTCAATCGTCTGCAATTAAGTTGTTTACGACTTGATTTTAATGAAACGTTCAGAAAGCGTTTTAACATTAGAAAATTGACTTACAAATTATTGGAAAGTTGAAGGGTCATCCTTCGATTTTACAGATAATAACGTAAAATTCATAAAATGTAGTGGTAAAGGGGGTAATGGTGGCCAGTTAAGCGCTTTTTGGAATAATACTCAAATTATAAATTATAGATTTATTAAGAAAAGACAAACTTTTAGAAAAAAAGAAAACCGACTTCTAAATGCCCAAAAAAGGATGAAAAAAATTTTATGGAAGCGGTGCCATATCATTTTTTCCCCGATTCTTATGTGATGGTGCAGATGTTGCAAATATTTATGTTGAAATGGAAAAATTAATTTGGTGGTGCTTCCATAAAATTTATTTTACCCTGTTTAGGGCATTTTGAAGTCGGTTTTCTTTTTTTCTAAAAGTTTTTTATTTCAACCCTTTCTAGTGACAATTTTTTTTTCTTTTCAAATCTTTCATAACTCAGTTTCTTGAATACATTGTACCAGGTATATTAGAATATAATTTTTTACTGCAGTGCAAAAACTACTACTGCTAAAATTTGAATTGAATTTAGTTCTGATACATATAAGACATGATCTCATAAAATCCAATATAAATTATGGCTTAACAAAGCTTTTGAATTTCAAACATTGCCAAGCGGCCGCCATTTTGATATTCTGGCCTGACCCTGAAGTGCTTTTTTATTGTTCAACTTTATTCGACCTTTGAGCGGCTGCCCTTTTGTTTCAAATGGTTCAACTTTGGATTTTTTATTGTGAGCCTTAGATATTACACAATCGACTGAATCTTTGTACCAGCTTTGATAGAAATCGGAAGTATACTTTGGTCAGAACAGAAATTTCGCTTAGCAAATTTGAATGATTAACAAAACTAGTCTAAATATTTCTGAAAATTTGGCAAAAATTGAAGCAAAATTGCGACCTTCAGGCACAAATTTCGTTGTATCCTTTGTATACTCACATACACACATACATATATATATATGTATGTAAAGATTGGTTTATAGATTAATTCAAATTCACTTTATTTTAGTAATTAAATTATTGCGAAAAAGATTTACAATGGATGTAAGATGTGAAAGGTTAAATCACGTCCACGCTCTACGGAGGTTGGATACCAACTGCCCGGTTCGTAGTATCTCGTTTGACAGTCGTATTTCATTCCACACTCGGTCATCCATATTACTCGCCTGCCTCAGGCGAGTCATCTGCGTCTTGTGGTGGAACGGTGAGGTCGTCATTGCCGTCGAATTCGGCCCATACTTTCATCCTGTCTGCGCTCGATTTGGTAACCTTTGGGCCTTCGTGTTCGCCAACCTTCTGCACGCCATAACGATCGAATCCCTTGATTGAAACAACCCGATAGGGACCAAGAAACTTTGGTCTGATCTTCAGTCCCGTACCAAACTGTACTCGCTCTATCGCAACCAGGTCCCCAACTTTGTAGATGGTAGCTTTCTTTCGCTTCTTGTTGAAATTTCTCGAATTTTCATCCTGTATCTTCACTATAGCCTCTTTCGCCTGCTTGCGTAATTTTGCTCCAGCTTCGTCATACTGTTGGGATATAACTTCCTCTAAAATCTCCATAAGCCGAATGTCCTTTCCAGAATTCATCTTAGTACCGACCATTAATTGAAATGGTGACATTCTTATCGATCGATGATACGTAGAGTTAATGGCTCTCTGAATATTTTTTACATTTTTGAACCATTCATCAGGTGTGTCAATAGAATACTTCGTAAGTGCCGATATGACAACCGCATGAAGACGCTCGATCTGCCCATTTCCCCTAGGCACGCCGGTAGTCACAAGATGCAACTCAATATCGTGGTCTGTGCAATACTTCTTGAAGTTTGAAGAGGATAACCAAACGATTCAGCAACTATCTCCATCTTCTGCAGGAATTCATCGCACGCAAGTGTTTTTGTCGGGAAAAGCCAACAAAATTTTGTGGATCCATCGATAACAGCCAAAATATAACGTGTTTTGCATAGGGCCCAGATGATCGATATGGAACGCAGCGAGGGGGACATCGCATTTCGGAATCGGGTACAAAAATCCATCTGCTTTGCCTCGTTTTCTATAGGATAAGATGCATCTCACACAACTGGAAATGCAACGTTCAATGCGACGATCCAGATCGGGGATATAAAACTCTTGCAGCATATTCTTCATTTTCGGCAAACGAAAATGCCCTTTTTCGTGGACTTCCCGAACTAATGCTGATTTCATTAATTCTGGAACGACAAACAAACTATTATCATTTGAAATTTTACATAAAATACCATGATGTATCGTATAATCTTTGTAAGGCTTATCTCTCAGTATTTCGATGATAGGTAGCAACGCCTCGTCACTATGTTGTGCTTCGCTCAATCGTTTCAGAAAGTCGTCATTTTGTACCATCATAACAACCGGATTGCGGCTTAAGGCATCGACATGTCGCATGCCAGTTCCAGCACGGTGCCCCACTTCAAAATCAAACTCTTCAAGCAGCATGACCCATCTGGCAACCCGCGTCGCCAAATCCCTCTGTTCCATGGTGCATTTAAACGCTTTACAATCGGCGACAAGTTTGAAGCGCTGTCCAATCAGATAAATCCTAAACTTCTTCAATGCTTCGACGACAGCCAACACCTCGAGTTCGTAGCTTGAATATTTTTTCTCAGGTTCGGTCGTAGACTTGCTCTTATAGAAAACAGGATGCATCGAGTTTTCTTCCGCGTCCCTCTGGAGAAGAACCGCTCCATATCCTTGTTTGCTGGCGTCAGTATGTAACTCCGTAGAAACGCCATATTTGAAGATTTTCAGCACAGGATTTGATGTCAACGCATTTTTCAAGTCGTGTAAGGCTTCCAGCTCAAGTTCTCCTAAATCGATGACAGCTCCCTTTTTCGTAAGTTCGGTCAACGGTCTCGCTCGTGTTGCAAAATTCGGAATAAATTTCCGAAAATATCCGGCAAGTCCAAGGAAGCTTTGTAGTTGCTTCAACGTCTTTGGAATCGGAAAATTAATAACGGCTTTTGATTTACCAATCGACGCCTTGACGGTTCCTTTTGAAATTCGATGGCCTAAGTATTCTATTTCTTCCTGCAGGAATCGGCATTTACTCCATTTTATATTCAGTCCATTATCAGCAGCCACTTTTAGGGTTCGTCTTAAACTAATTAAGCCTTCTTCAATGGTCCGTGAGGTTCCAACGATGTCGTCAATGTAAATTATTACAACGTTTTCGCGAATTAGATCTCGGAATGTATAATTTATAAACTTTTGAAATACGCTGGGCGAATTGCATAATCCAAATGGTACCTTCGTGAACTCATATTGTCCGGTTTGAGTGACAAACGATGTAAATTTGCGACTCTTTTCATCCACCGTCACATGGAAAAAGCCATTTTCAAGATCGAGGGTACTAAAAAATGCAGCATCTCCAATTTTGTCGATTTGGTCTTCGATCACCGGTAGCGGGTATCGATCTTTGTAAATTTTCTTATTGATGGCTCGGTAGTCGAAACACAATCTGTGCTTGCCGTCCTTTTTCCTTACCAGAACCACTTGACTTGCATAATCAGAGAAACTTTCGCGTACAACTCCGTTTTTCAACCAAGACTCCACTTGCTCGTCGATTATCTTTCGTTCGGGTGGCGGAAATCTTCTTGGCGGACGATAGACCGGTTCGTTATCAATTACAGCGATTTTCATATTTATCGGCGATTCTTTCGGTTGTGTCGGTGAATATTTCGAGATAATATTTCTAACTTCAGAACGAACCTTCATGTTGCAAACGTCTGCACTAAGCTCATCTTCGTTCAGCGCTTCCGTATTTATCTGCGCGAGAAAACATTCTATTGGGTTGCATGCTTCATCCATCGTTTCTTTACTATCAGGCTCCGCATCGACTTTCGTAATTGTCATTTTACCATTGCGAATTTCCACTATGGCGCTAGCGAGTAGATTCATTCCTATGATGACGTCGGGATTAGCACTCATGTTGTCTACTATGTTGAACTCGATATTTTCGAATAAGATACCGTTAATTGTCACATCGACAGTACACAGCCCATGCGTAATGATACTGGAACCGAGATCCGCTAACGTACAACGCGAAGATTCTGATACGTCTCGTGGCTTTATTTTACTTAGGCACGACTTCTTCACAATGCACACGTCGCTTCCAGTATCGATAAGACCGGAAAAAGCCACCTCGTTAATTAATACAGAACGATATGATGGTCCAGATTTTCGTATGCAATTGGTTGCCTTTCCATTCTGGCAATCAGTGCGTTTGTGACCAAATAGATTGCACCCGAAACACTTTGGGCCTTTCGTCTTGTCCGGACAACCATGCCATTCGTGATCAGACGATCCGCAATTGTAACAGTATCGTGATTTCTGCATTGCTTCGTTTTTTCCCGTTTTTAGTTTCTTTACGTTGAGGCCACTTGAAACTTCGGGATCGCTTTTTATTTGTACGTAGGTTAAAAGTTTTTCTTTGAATTCCGCTGTCGTTTTCGCGCCGTATAAAATAGTCTTATTCACTTTTGAGTCTTTAATGCCATTGATCACATACCAAAACACCGAGACAGCTTCCACCTGTGCATGACTGCCTATTTCAAGCATTCGGTACAAATATTCACGGTACGATTCATTGTTCCGTTTTTTCTCCTCTCGAAGCCTCTGGTGAACGTCGCAACTAGCTATCTTTGCTTTAAACTCTTCGGTTAGGGCACTTTTCAGTTGGAAATAGGACACCGGTTTTGCCTCGCAGTCTACGAACATTCGAGCCGCGCCCGAAAGCGATTTTTTAAGGAATACGAATTTCTAAATTTCCGTCCATCTGAACGCGGTTGCATACGCTTCAAATTCGTTCAGATATGCAACCACACTCATATTCTCGCCATGAAATTTGCGAATCACGCTTTCCACATCATGCATGTTAAAATTTGATGCGCGATCGTCGCCGCCTCTCATCGTTTCCAACACGTCCACGCTTGCGTCACTTCGTTGCAGTGACCTACGATGCCGCGCACTCATTTCGGTTATAGCAAAAGCGAAATGTTCGATCACAGTTATCACTAAATGCTTTGTTCTTCTGTCCGTTTTTCTTTATTTCGCACGGCACATGCGTATTTAATTACTATTTATTTATCGGTAGCTCTGTTCACAATTCTCGAACGAGCCCTCATGTAAAAATTGGTTTATAGATTAATTCAAATTCACTTTATTTTAGTAATTAAATTTTTGCGAAAAAGATTTACAATAGATGTAAGATGTGAAAGAAACCACGTCCATGCTCTACGGAGGTTGGATACCAACTGCCCGGTTAGTAGTATCTCGTTTGACAGTCGTATTTCATTCCACATATATATATATATATATATATATATATATATATATATATATATATATATATATATATATATTTATATTCTTCTTCTTCATAGCACTACAGCCTGTAATAACTAAGCCCTACGCCACTGACGCCAATCAGCCGATCCATGTACCCTACCCTCATGACGTCAACGATTAGGGAGTGACTTTTTAACTACTCGCTGCCACTGAACCGCGATTTGACATGTATCAAAAAGAAAAAGAGACGGAGATGACCTGCGGTTCGCGCTGATTGAAAGTTCCACGTTGCGCTAAATCTCAGCGGTGCTGATCCCGGCATCAAGAAAAAAAAGTTAGTGACTGTGGCAGCCGCCTCATATTTGGATGTTTTCCGGACATCATCCCGGATTGCGGATCACTGCGCCTCCACCTACACCATCTGCCACAGACGAAAATCCTGCAGTTTCTCATGACAAGCGAAGCCCTTTTCACTTTACAACGCCCGTGACGTGGAACTCCCACCAATCACAGCTCCCCAACGGACTAGGAATCGCAAACCTGACGTTCCATGGTTTGGTCCATTGGCTGACGAGTCTATTGTGAGTGAAACTTATCTAACAAGTCTGGGTAGAGTCACAGCCATCAATATTATGTGAAACGACATCGATCCCTTGATATTACTTCTGGACGCCATAAGGAAAGTGGCCAATCGACAGGTAGTGCTCTGCTGGATGCAGCTTTAATTGATCATCATCGCTCGTCATTAAAAAAATGAGCAGGCACACACAATTGAGAATTACATCATACACACTGAATTTTGGAAGGCATTAACACACATTAAATAAATGGTTGGGTTCAATATTGAAAGTTCTCCCCTCGTGCACTCCGCTAATTACATCCGTTTAAGGCAGTACCAAGAAAGATGACCACTCATCAACAAGGAGGAACACCACCCAAAAGTCCAGCGTTATCTAATCGAAAATATAAATACCATATTTTTCGAGAATGCTATAAGTGATTTTATGGTCCAGGTATTTATAACATTCCAAAATCAAACCAAAGAGTAGATTTATAAAAGCACGCGACAGATAAAAAAATTTTTAATTCGGGATCGAAAGAGTGGTTTAACAATTCAAGTATTTTCCATTTCGTCACAACACAATCAAGTAACATAATTAAAAATAACACCAGTTTGTGGGTTTCCCAATAAATACGAGCAATGCAGATTTACTCCAGCAAAAAAGCGTTAAAAAAATTTCTGAATTTCTCCAGCTAATTTCTCAAAATTTATAGTAAAGCTGAAACAGAAACCAATTTGGGATAGTTGATTTTCAATGATATTTCAATTGAAAATACAACATATCTTAAAATAAATTCAAGTCTTCTTCAATAGTATGAGTAAAGAAGCATTTGGACTAGTAATTTTTGTTAAGCCTCATATCACAAATTGCTTGTTTTGACAACTAGTAAAAAATTTGACCCTCTCCGCAATGAGCTAAAAGCGTAGATTTTCACTTGAATGATTTGAAAAAAAAGATGCAAAATTAATAAAAAGCAAATAATACAAGTAAATAAAAAAAAATAATACAAACATGTTAGTAGTTAACAGTAACATAAATAATACTACTGTTACATGCACGAATAATTCTGCGAGCTACTGTTGCAATTGTTTTCACAACCATTAAGAACGTCATGATCAACAAAGTGAATTCACTCGAAACCACGAGAACCCACCAAGCATGATCAACATCTGAAAGTGACGTCACTCCATTCATTAAGCTGCTCGAATATACCAGGTACCTCTCGGCAGAACATTCGTCAATGTACGAGAAATGGGTTGAATGGGTAGAGACCCTATATAAAGGCGAGCTGAATGAATGGGGGGGATCATTCATTAGAACCGCGATATAGTAAGAACTGCGATAGCGAATTGAAAAGCGATATTGATCGAGCAAGTGGAGTGATTTTCGTTGATTGTTAAGTGAAGACAGTTGTTAGAGAAATTTAATTGACAAGTGAAAGTTAGATTCTAATTAAAATTGTGAAATAGTTAAATAAGTGATTGTGCATTTTTAGTAAATGAATAAACTCTTTTAATTTAATTTAAAAGACATTGCGTTTTCACTTCCCCGGAACATAAAAATTATTGGCCGCAAACCATAACACGCGACATTGGTGTCAAGAAGTGAGAAAGAAAATTTTGGAAGTGAAAATGTTTAAACATTTTTAAAGTGCACAATAGTGTAAATCAACGTGGAAACTGGTGGAAAAATAGCCAAAAATAACAAAATAAAAATGCCAGGAAATTTTCATCTAAAAATTGATCAAATGACCATATCGGAGCTCAAGGAGGAGTTGGAACAGCGAAATCTGGCCACACAAGGTACAAAGGCCATTCTGATTGCAAGCATGCATGACGCAATCGAGTCGGGAGGCGTGAATCTGGATTCGGGTGAGCTCTCTGATGCGGAAAAAGGCGCAGAAGGTGGAGAAGTAGAAACACCAAAATCAAAGGAGCCAGAAACTGCGCTAATGCAAATGTTAATGCTGATGTCATCCAGTCTAACTGCGAAGCTAGATGAACAATCAGCGAAGCTAAATAAACAGTCATCTAGTCTCACTGCGAAGCTAGATGAACAATCCACGAAGCTAAATGAACAATCAGCGAAGCTAGACCAACAAGCGTTCGAAATCAAGGCAGACATCGCACAAAAGCTGGAGAAACAGTCAACTGATTTGAAGGCAGATTTGGAAAAACAACCAAATTAAATGCGTCGAGGAAAAGGTATACCAGGTCGAGGTGAGGATCAACCATGAGATCAGCCAGGTCGAGGAGAGAATCAACCATGAGATGGGAAACATGAAAAAAGAATTGGCAGCCGCGAAGGCAGTAGTAACCACTTCACCAGCCCTATTTGTAACCGCAGCGCAAAGCACATCCAGAAATGTGCAAGCATGAATATTCGATGGGCAAACGGTCTGGAGTATTTACAAAACAGTTTGAAGCTGCCGCAAGGGCAAATCACTGGAATGAGCAGGAACGAGCAACTGCACTAATTCTTGCTCTAAGAGGCCCAGCTGCCGAGCTTTTGCAGACGATCCCCGTTAAATTGGACTCAAACCCAGCTGCTATAATGAATGCGCTCGACAAGCGTTATGGAGGCGATCATCTAAAGCAGATTTACCGGTCACAGCTACGGCATCGGATGCAGAAGCCTGGCGAAACTTTACAGCAGCTAGCCCAAGACATTGAGCGACTGGCACTTTTGGCTTACCCAGCGTACGACCCCGAACATCGTGATGACGCAGCGACAGCAGCATTCATCAGCGCATTAAAAGACCAAGAATTGCAACAAGCCGTGCGTTTAGCTCAAAAGCAAACAGTTAAGGACGCATTGGCATATAGTCTGAACTTTGAGGCAGCGAAAAATGTGAGCCGTACCACTGCCCGGGTTTGCGAGGTAGTGACAGACGAATGCAGGTGTGAGCGCGTGGAAATTGAGCGAGACCCGCATGTAAACGGTGCGCCTAGATGCTGGAATTGCGAAGAGAAGGGGCACCTGCAAAGAGACTGCAAGAAGCGAAGAAAACCGAGCTATTGTCCAGGGTGTGTGTGTGAACCAGACCGAGTCAGGAGCCCAGAATGGAAGGCCTTCAAACAGAGGGGTCGGGAAACATGTAGGAGCCAACTTCGTGGGGCAGAGGTTGGCTAGGAGGATCGACGTCCCCAGCACCACCATCACCATGTCAAGACTACATCGTGGAGAAGCGGACTTATGCCTTCCGGGTCAAGTTGACGGAGAACATTGCACCATAATAATCGACACTGGTGTAACCCGATCGATTATCCGACCAGACCATGTGAGGCAACAACTACTTCACAAGAGCAGAATTTTCTCACTACCGACAGCAACGGGAGAAACTGCACCTGTCCATGGAGAGGTCAACATCCAGATACAGTTGGGAGACCTTGCGTTCCGACATAATTTTCTGGTCGCGAACATTATGGATGACTGCTTTCTCGGAATGGATTTTCTGCGACCACATGGAATCACGCTGGACTTGGGCAAACGGGTATTGAAATGGCAGAATGTCGAAGTATTGATGGAGGGTCCCAGCGTTGAAATTCCCAAGACTAATGTGGTAGTATGTACCGACACTGATGTAACGAAATATTCCGAGAGCATTGTATGGGCCAAGCTTGATGGTGATTCTGGAGACCAGCGATCTTATCTGATAGAGCCAACGAAGACGTCCACATTGTGCTGTTTGATTGTAGAACGAAGCCTTGTAAGATCTATAAGGAACGGTTACGTGCCGGTTAGAGTCCTTAACACCGCAGACTCAACCACGAGCATCAAAGCGGGAGAAGTCATCAGCAGCTGTCAGCCTGTTTCCACCATCACCTCTTTGAAAGCTACTCACGACCATCATTGGAAAAGGAGGCAAGACACAGACAAAGCCCGGGAATCCACGTCTGTAATATTGAAGCAGGTCAAATTTCCAGTGCAGCTATTCAAGCAAGCCTCTGATCTGGTCACCAAGTACAGTGACATCTTCTCAACAAGCCCGGATGACCATGGCCGAACGAGTATGGTAACTCACGTCATAGATACACAGGGAGCCAGGCCGATTAGACAAGCATCAAAATGTCTCCCTATAGCCAAACAAGGAGAAGTGAGCGCGCTGATCTCGGACATGGAAAAACAAGGCCTTATCGAACCTTCTGTCAGTCCATGGGCCGCACCAGTAGTTCTAGTAAAGAAAAAGGATGGTAGTACTCGTTTTTGTGTCGACTATAGGCAGCTTAAAGACATCACTAAGAAAGATAGTTACCTGCTCCCACGTATCGATGACATCATGGATACTTTAGCCGACGCAAAATGGTTTTCTACACTCGATCTCAAGAGTGGCTACTGGTAGGTAGAAATCGACAAGAAGGACCGAGAGAAAACCGCATTTTCAGTTGGGACCGGATTGTGGCAATTTGTGGTGATGCCATTTGGGCTTTGCAATGCTCCAGCCACTTTCGAATGCCTGATGGAATACGTGCTACGTGGTTTAACCTGGAAAACCTGCTTGGTGTACCTTGATGACATCATTGTCATCGGGAAAACGTTCGAAGAGCATGTGCGGAACTTAGAAGAGGTTTTCTCCCGATTGCAACTGGCGAATTTGAAACTTAGTCCCGACAAGTGTACCATTTTCGCAGCTGAAGTAAAATACCTGGGACATGTCGTATCAGCAAAAGGGTTCAAAACAGACCCTGAGAAAATCGAAGCCGTGAAAAGCTGGCCAACACTAAACAACAAGCACCAACTACGAAGTTTTCTGGGTCTGGCAACCTACTATCGAAGATTCGTCAAAGACTTTGCCAAAATAGCTAAGTGTCTCCATCAGATAACCGAGAAAAATCGTCCGTGTGTCTGGAATGAAGAATGCCAGATAGCCTTTGAGACCCTGAAGGAGAAACTGTGTGAATCACCCGTGCTTGCATATCCGAAACCCAGAAAAATGTTTGTAGTTGACACCGATGCAAGCAACGGCGGTATTGGAGCTGTACTCTCGCAGCAGATCAATGGTGAAGAAAGAGTCCTCTCGTATTATAGTCGAGTTCTCTCAAAAAGTGAGAGGAACTACTGCGTGACAAGGAAGGAGCTATTGGCTATAATAGAGGCCACCAAGCAGTTCCACAAGGACCTATATGGCCAGAAATTTGTTCATCGAACGGACCATGCATCGCTGAGATGGCTACTTAACTTCAAAAACCCCGAGGGACAAGTTGCGAGATGGATCGAAAGATTACAGTCATACGACTACGATATTCTTCATCGGAAGGGCGGAGTTCAAGGAAATGCTGACGCTCTATCTTGTCGTCCATGTCCAGCTAACTGCAAGCATTGCCGACGGATTGAGGAAAAGGAACCGCCCGTTGATCTGGGATTGATAACGGCCGAATTCGATGAAGGTTGGTCATCGGAGGAGATGCGAAATGCCCAGTTAGCCGATGAAGACATCGGGCCATTGCTCGTATGGAAGGAGACGACTGGGCGACCTGAGTGGAAAGACGTTTCAATGCATGGCGCAACCCTGAAAAGCTATTGGGCACAATGGAACTCCCTTTAGGTGGAGGGTGGCGTACTCAAGCGGAAATGGGGAACGGTGGATGGTAGCTCCTATAGGATGCAAACTATACTACCCAAAAGCCGAATCCACGATGTGGTTAAGCAAATGCATGAAGGATCCTCAGGAGGCCACCTTGGTGTTAACAAGACCTTAGCGAAATTGTGCGATAGGTTCTACAGGCTCCACGCTCGAGAAGACGTAGAGGACTGGTGCCGCAGATGCACAATTTGCGCTTCCGTCAAAGGTCCAAAGCGACGACTGAGAGGACAAATGCAAACTTATAACGTGGGGGTACCGTTTGAAAGGATTGCTGTTGACATCGCAGTACCCTTCCCTGAATCTCAATGGGGAAATCGATACACGCTGGTTGTGGCCAATTATTACAGCAAGTGGCCCCAGGTCTACCCCATTCCCAACCAGGAAGCAACTACTGTAGCCGAACAGCTAGTGTTAAATTGGGTCAGTAGGTACGGCGTAACTTGTGAACTATATTCAGATCAAGGCCGAAACTTCGAGTCACTAGTTTTTAGCGAAATGTGCGAGCTGCTGGGAATACGGAAAACGAGGACCACACCGCTGCATCCCCAATCCGATGGAATGGTCGAACGTTTCAACGGCACTTTCAATACACACCTGGCCAAGACGGTTGACGAGAACCAAAGGGACTGGGACCGACACATCCCACTATTTTTGATGGCGTACAGAGCTGCCGAACATGCATCGACGGGCCAAGCCCCAGCCAAAGTCATTTTTGGAAAGACTATTCGTCTGCCAGCTGATATAAAGTTCGGAACACCTCCCGAGAAACCCCAAACGGTCTCGGAGTACGCAAGTGAGCTAAGACAACAGTTGAATCAGATACATCGGACAGTCGGGAAACACCTCGAACCGGCTACTGACCACATGAAGACCAGGTATGATCTAAAGGCAAATTCTACTGGCTTCCAGCAAGATGACTTGGTATGGCTATATAACCCGCAACGGCGAAAGGGTAGGTCTCCAAAGTTGCAACATGATTGGGAGGGACCATACCGAGTTGCAAAGTGAATCAACGACGTCGTATACCGAATACAGGAACATCGTAAGCCAAGAGTCAAAATGAAAATCGTGCACCTGGACCGTCTTGCCCCATATTACATCCAGGGAGAATTGACTACAACTGGCGACACATCTTTTCGGGGCGAAAAGAACTGAGGTGGGGGCAGTGTTACATGCACGAATAATTCTGCGAGCTACTGTTGCAATTGTTTTCACAACCATTAAGAACCTCATGATCAACAAAGTGAATTTACTCGAAATTACGAGAACCCACCAAGCATGATCAACATCTGAAAGTGACGTCACTCCATTCATTAAGCTGCTCGAATATACCAGGTACCTCTCGGCAGAACATTCGTCAATGTACGAGAAATGGGTTGAATGGGTTGAGACCCTATATAAAGGTGAGCTGAATGAATGGGGGGATCATTCATTAGAACCACGATATAGTAAAAACTGCGATAGCGAATTGAAAAGCGATATTGATCGAGTAATAGTGGAGTGATTTTCGTTGATTGTTAAGTGAAGACAGTTGTTAGAGAAATTTAATTGACAAGTGAAAGTTAGATTCTAATTAAAATTGTGAAATAGTTAAATGAGTGATTGTGCATTTTTAGTAAATGAATAAACTCTTTTAATTTAATTTAAAAGACATTGCGTTTTCACTGCCCCGGAACATTAAAATTAATGGCCGCGAACCATAACACGCGACAATACGAAATAACACGGACCCTATTAACAATTAACAAATGATGCAAGTAAGAATAAAAAAACAGCACAAACCACATTAATAACCAGTAAATACCACAGCCTATCCCTCCTGTTGTTCATATAATTATTACCTGCATATAATACAGAAACAGAATAACAATAAATAATCCATGCTCTCGAAATCTACATAAATAGAGCAATGTGTACTCTGCTTAATGATCGCTTAGAGTTTTACTATCCGCATTTCACAACTTTTTGGAATGTTAAAAAATTTCACATTTCTTAGGTTTCTTCGTCGTGTTATCATTTCCTGTGCAAATTTCGAATTTTGTATGTCTAATTATTATTCATTCTGAATAGCGGTGTAAATGACAGTAGTCTTAGTTTAAGAAATGTTGTAAGTTTAAGTAATTCAAGTTCGAAAAGTATATTATCACAAGGTAGTAAGCCATGATAGGACTCGATGTTTTTTAGAATCAGACTCTGATTTGGTTAAAAGGTCCGTTTAATTTAAGGCACAGAAAATGCCTAAGTGATCATTAATGAAAGTTCATATGTTCTTAGGAAGGGTATTTGAATTCTAATATATTACGGTTTCAGAAACACAAGGCAGCTTCGTTCAAGTTCCCCTTAATTCTTTTTTCAGGATAAAACCTACAAAAAAAGAATTCGTTTAATTTCTCATTGAAAAAGGTCTAGATCCGTATTGTACTTATGACTGCCCAAAAAGTTACTCTACTTAAACCACATTGTAGTGCTCGTAGGTTCAGTCCATTGAAATTGCCTTCAAGTAACAAAATATACGAGTATCTGTAAATAGCCTTGATTGTCTTAAAAGAATGTTGTACATAATGAAAAATATTTAAAAACTTTTTATCGTTTCTGAAAAAGTTCACGGGTTTATGAAAATATAGAAATTTAAGAAGAAGAAAAAAAAAACAAAAAGAGAGAAGATAATTATTTTGAATATATTAAATTACTAAATTATCACATAAGCACTTTAAAAGCAATGTCGTTATAGAAGACAGAGACAATTAAAACTCAAATTTAATCATAATTTTTAGTTAAGTATATTAATTTACATTCAACTGATGCATAAGTTAACACTAAAATTATCACCACGTATCATCCTCAAATAAAAGAATGATTTAAGACAATTATTTCCCTTATGATCATAATGAACTTATTTAAGTTATATAAAGGAATTATCAATCTCAACTTATAATACCATGTGGTTTTTTTTCTTTAACTTCATTACTCATTGAACGTATACAAAATTTCATTGAACAAACATAAAATTAGTGTAGGTGCTACTTAAGAATTTTAAAGAAAGTAACCACATTGTTAGAAACCCTCTAGAAAGTCTCGTTGAATTTGTTATATAATTATTAAAGACATACCTACAAACATCAACTAAGAAATGAACAAAATGAATTGCTAGGCTAATCAAGTATATCCTCTCCAGCAAAACCGTTTTTTTTTTCAGCAGGGGAATGTCGGCGAACGGTGCGTATGCTGCTTAGTTGCTGGTTTCGCGTTGCGGTCGGTACGCGGTGCCGTAGCTTGTGGTTGCATGTTTTTTATTAGCGTAGATTTTTTCGATTTTGTCTTAGAGTAGTATATTTCGGGGATCGCGTCGGTGATATTGGAGAGCGCGTATTTTTGGCGGTTTGTTTCATTTATTTCCTCCGGGATGGGAAGATGCATTTTAGAGTAGTCAATGGAAGTTGTTTGACGCGTTATTAAATTGGGCATGTAAACCGGTGGCTGATTTTTTGTATTTCGAACTAAGTCTGCTCGCGTAGGACCCTCGACTGAAACTCCTCTCCGAACTAGCTAGCTAGCCAGCAGCCACCTCGGAGTAGACTAAGAGTGTCCGGACTTGTAGACCTGAAGGGTACAGTCCGCTGTCACTTTCCGAGACTTCACGTCTATAACCGATGAGAGGTCAATTCAGATTTCCTTCGGGAAATCTCGAACATTTGAGACATTTGCGAAGCGAAGTAAAATCATTACAAGCCCCTCTCGGACCTTCGCTTCCTTCAAATAGAGCCCCCAACTATCTCGGCCCATTGTCCGTGTCCTCCAATGTCAAAATCAGAGCAGCGATGAACTGTCTTCGTCGACCGAGTCAGACCAGCGTTTCCTCAGACCAGGGTCTTGTAACAGATAATTTTGACTTTTTGATAAATGTATTTGAAATTAAAGAGTCTTCCTAAGGCCATGACTACTTTTTGTGCCTTACTGAGCATGATTTTGACATGTTCAGTACAGTACAGATACTGATCGAGATGAACACCGAGGTATCGAACACACGATTTATGTGGGACCCGTTCTGAACTACCCTCGCCAGCCATGATGTGGAAATCCTTCCAATTATGTTTCAGGCCTTGACTGGCCTCCTGCAGCGTTGTCCGAAACAAAACTGTTTCGCTCTTCTGCGAACTGATTTTCATTCGCCAATTATCAATGTAAAGCTGCACATCATTGAACATTTTTTGAAGATTTCTCTGAACTATTGTAGCTTTTTGGTCTGCCGTATAGATGATCAGATCATCAGCAAACGCTACCAATGATCTCGTTGGCGAGACATTAAAATCAAAGTCGTACAATAGCCTGCGAATGAATAGTGAGAAAACAGAGGTGCAGTCACTGTTCCCTGCTGTAGACCATTCAAGACCTTGAATTCGCGCATTGCCGTCAGATTTCCATCAGTTACAACTAATGATCTCCCGTATAACATATTGCACATCATGGCGACAAGGTATCTGGGGAACCTTGCAATGTGACGCCTACGCCCGGGAATCGAAGTGATTCCGATCCCGAACCCTTGCAACCGGCCAGATGGGTATGTCCTCGAAATGCCAGCGGACTTCATCTGTCGTGCGGATATCGTTGCGCAGAAAATATTTCTTTTCTTTCCAAATATTTAGATCTGTGGATATAAATATTCGAAATATAAAATTAATCCAAACCCCGACACATTTCGAGACATATCCATCTGGAAATGCCCCTCCACCGTGGCCATCGAAAAACTATGCCACTGGCGACAAATGGAGAGGCACATTGCCGCCATGTGGCGTGCCATTCCACAGACATCTGTTTTGTCCGATGTGACAACCGGTCGAATTTGACAGCCACATGGAGTGGAAGGAGGTTTGGCTGAGTGAAAGGAAAGGTGTCGGTAGCAGCATGTTGGCGCGGTACTAAATGGGAGTAAAACTAAATTAAGAGGTAATTTTTTCGTTCGGCTTACATCGACGAATGCATTACCATGCTTTGCTTGCAGTTAATCGCTCCATAAATTGGAATGCTGACACAACCTTCAAAGTGGAGAATCGCTGGAAAACTCGACGACTGTGGAAGCAAATGCACCTAATCTACCGTTGTAGGAGGCTGTGGAGGATCCTAATTGCCCAGCTAAGTATCATTAGGAAGTGCAGATCAATTGCATTACTGAACATCATATTAATGTGTTACATAACTGTTTCGTACGTGAATGGGAACTGAAGTGGGCCAATATCCATGACATTAAATCACTCCAAGACGTTAAGGAAGTACTTGTCCCATTCTAGGCTACGGGATCCCCTTCCAGGGGCCAATATTATAAGGTCCCATGTTAGTTGGTGGGTCAATGATGTAGAACCCCATAAAAATCTCCATCCTGAAAACGATTCCAGTGATGAAGAGCATCTGTTTGAGCGAGTCGTACCTCACTATGATCATATTATCCTGGACCAAGTGGTCAAAAATCTAAGTCACGTCAAATTCACTAAAAATTATATGAAGAAGGAACTTTAAGAATTCCATGTTTGATTACAACAAATTAGATTATATTGCAATAAGTGTAGGATGCGTAAAGGAGATAAATGATGAGACCATTGAGGTTAGAAACACTCAGAGGAGCTGATTACTATTGCTATGGTCATTATGGAGTTGTTGGATTTAATGTAAATCTATACCATTTCCAGTATTATACTCGTATGCTTAAAGTTCGATTTGATAGCATAACATTTTTACGTGTGCTCGAGAATCGAAAATCAAAATCGACATACGGAAAGTTTAATATCTTTCTACATACCGACTGTTGGCATAATTTTATAGTTTTTCGTTCCACGCAACTGTGTTGTATAATAACTGGACCGAGCTGTCTGCTGACTCATTTTGTTTATACTTTACCTATCGCTCAAGCATTCACACAGTATTCGGTTCCTGTCAGTTCAGTTTATTCGAAAATTGAACAAGCAACTACACAGATCATGTAGGCAAGAGTAATCAAGTTTACTTTCGCATGGATGTTTGGTTCTCTTCCATCCATTCTGGATTGCAAGCTTACTGCGATATGCATAGGTTTGCGCACACAGAATAGGTGATTTTCGTCAAGCAAAATTAGACAAATGTAACTGAAAAGCAAAAGCGTAATATACAAAAATGATGATCATAGTCTTTGAAATAAGGAAAAAACGCGGGAAATAAAATAAAACGAAGGTTTTAACATGTTAACTAGTAATTTTAGGACGCAAAGTGAACTAGTAAGAGCGTTAACGTTGATTAATTGCATAAATAAACACAGTTTCGTGTCAGTGTATTAGGGCTGTATGAATTTTTAGCGTGATATATATAAAAAGACTTTAGAAGAATGCATGTAGTTCATTTAATTGTCTTTCTCTGACAACGGATTTTCATATAAACACTGTAATTGATCGCGGCTTTTCGAATTAAGTCACAGTTTTTTTTTCTAATACTATTTCTAGTGTTATTTTGTATAGAAGTTTGTCATTTATATCAATATTTTTAATAAGTATATCATAGTCGATTGGATATTAGGTTCCATGATGTTAGTATAGACGATAAGATAATAAGTTTGTAATTGTTTTTTTTTTTGTATTTAAGCATCATTTATTATTATGCATGGCAAGCTATGATTTAACGTTCATTTTCCATTTTAAGCATAGCTAACAATCATCAAATTACCTTTTTTGCGGAAAAGTTATTCGTTTCAAATAAAATTTATAAATTTAATTCTGATGATAAAAGATATGTTGATTTCTGGCTACAAAACAAAGAAAAAAATGTATCTACAATCATCTTGTTATTCCAAGTTTGTCGAAAAAGTATGCGCATCCTTTTTTTTTTAACGACCCCAAATTTTTGCTTTTGTGTCAATATATATTATACTTCGCATGTTGAAGGAAAAATTTTAATATATATACATGCATACCTATTAAAATAATAATTTAGTAGTCAAAGGGTAGACTAATAAGTTGTTGAATGCGGAAATATTACTTATTATGAGAATATGTAAACATTTTAAAATACAATGTCAGAGCAAATCAGAATGTAATTAGCAATCAGTTCTTAGTCGAACTAGAAGAGTGTGAATGAAGAAAAAAAACAATAATCTTCATTAATGTATTACTGAAAAAAAAAAAAAAATCGTTCCTGGCGTATCCGAGAATGAGAATACATTTTATTCTAAATGCTTGGTAGATCCCGTGTGCAGAAGTACGTACTATGTAGGCATAGCTTACCAGGAAAATATAAATTATTAAGAAAATAGAAAGGGAACAAATGCAAAACTTGATCATTTTTGAGAATCTTGGCGTCTTGAATATTTTATCGAGGCGTAATATACTGACAATACAATGAAGTTAAATACAAGAAAACCTTTAATATATTGTGAATAAAAGAAAATCTTACAATGATCAGTAGCATCTAAATATTTAATTTTTTTTTAATCTATGTTGAATTTTGAAAGTGTGCTCAAGTTCTGAAATTTTCCAAGAAAGTTTCATATATCACTTATTCATTGTAATTTTCCGTAATTGTAATTTTCCGTAATTGTTATTTAGGATAAAAAAAAAGTGAAATAAATATGCACAAAAGGGCCATAAAAAGAAAAAAAAATTTTTTTTAATTACATTATTTTTATGCTAAAATGTACCTGACGTTGTTATTTGCTTAATTCCTTTTAACATTAACGTTAAACATAAAAATACTAAAAATCGACTTCAATATAAACCAGTAAATGTAAAGTAAAATACATGAAATGAACAATCGAGAAATCCTAAATCTCATTGATGCTACTGATTTATTATAAAACAAAATAGAGTCTCTGTACAAGATATATTTACTTAAGGAGAAAAATAGAATCTAATCTAATCGTATCAATTAACAGGGTATTCTAATTAGAAAATTTTCGTAAAAAAAAAAGTAATAAAATGAATTGCTAATTAATAAACACGACTTTCCTTTTCAGTGGTTCTTTCTGTTTCAGCGGGAAAGTGAGTGCAGGGTAGGTATGCCGTCGCGAGGGTAGGGTTTCGACAAATCCGCTGAGGTCGGTTTCGAGTCGCACGCGGTACGCGGTACCTTTGTTGTTTTGTTATTTTATTAGAGTAGTTTTCGTCGGGTTAATTTCGAGTAGCATATTTTTCGGTACCGCGTCGGAACTTCGGAAACGTGAAATGAAAATTAGATTTGTATTCTTAAGGGGATGAATGAAGAAATACGGAGTAATGTAAAGTAGGTTTCTTCTCCGTATGGTTTGGTTTTGATAACGCGTTTTGAAAACGGGCATGTTCAGGTGGCTGAAAATATTGTAATTGAGCGTAACCCATTCGGAGACCCGCGACCGAAATCCTCTCCGAACTAGCTGGCCGACAAGCAGCCACCGCGTGAATGGGTTACGGTGCACGGATTGGTTGACCTGTTGGTACCATCCGTTGGCACTACTCAGACTTAACGTCTAGAGCCGATGAGAGGTCGGTTCCGCGTTTGAAATAAAATGTTGAAAATCATTACAACCTGTACTGAAGAAGTTTAAAAACTAGTCCATCTAATAACACCGTATCGAAGGCTTTCTCCATGTCAATGAGACACGCCCCAACACAGTCTCTGTTGTTTAGTTTCAAACAGATGTCTGAGGATACTTTCGTTATCACGTGTATGGTCGAATGCCTGGCACGAAAACCAAATTGGCAATTTGGCATCAACTCATTTTTCTCAATGTAGGCGTTTAATGCTTTGTTCAGTATCACTTCAAGCACCTTACTGATGTTAGGCAGCAAGCTGATTGGGCGGTAGCTCTTAGGGCTCGAAGATTCTTTTCGTGCCTTCAAGATTGGAAATACCTTAGCCTTTTACCACTCATTTGGGAAATATGAATTGCTCAACATGTTGTTGAATAATATACAATAATTCCTAATAGCAAATGCAATTATTCCTCAGGCAAATGTCAGAAAACTATATGTGGAACACAGTCAATACCATTTCTCTCATAGCTGACAAAATAATCAATAAGATTCAAGCTCGGTATATGGCGAGATGTCCATGTTTCATTGAAAAGAAGAAGAGATTTCCCGTTCAGGCTTGATTTGAAGTCGGAAACTTTTGCTTCAACGACCTCTGAAAATATTTCATGCCCTCTCTCAGGGTTTGGTAGGTGAATCAACGCAAAATTAGTTCCAATCAGGGCAAGTTTCTGCAAACTATCACATATAATCCTGTTTCCATTTCTATCTGGAATCTTACTATCGATTTCAATACCAGCCCTACCGACTTCAAGATTCGATACCTTCACTCGAGACTTCTTGCGGAACAAGCTATTCACTTTCATAAAAACGCCATCTGGATCCTGTGGGGGGTAGAACCCCTCAATTTTTCCTACCATTGATTGCTGACCTCACTCCTAAAGTATGAACGGATTAAGTTCCAGACATTCTTCAGGCGTAATTTCAACAAAGCCAATGAGGGATGGTTTTAGTCCAAAATCGTTGACGCGTTAAGAAGAAGGCTTTTCAATCTTTTTAGCCTTGTAATGGTTGGTGTTTCATAGCCTTCCATATTGTTTCGATGTTTAAACTTCGGAACTACTTTCTCAATCATTTCCAACGTCAGCTTCTCTAACTTCGACAAATTGAGATCTATTTCATCGTTAGTTTGATTCCTGTCATTGAGAACCATTGAGTAAGCGTTGCCATTATCAGAAGGAGGACATTGCTTCTGGTAATCCCGTTTAAACTTCTTTTGAAACTTTCCTCAATCCGTTTTTTTTTTAATTCAACCGATGATTATCATGTTGAACTGGAATGAGGAAGACATCATCCCTTTGATGATTGATTTCCATTACGATTGCGTAATCGTCGCTATCGTAAGGAAACAGACGCAATTTCCGTTGAGGTCTTTTAAAGCTGAATTCAAGCCTTGCGTCAGCAATGCAGAGGTCCAGATATGAATTTATCCTGGGGTATGTTGGGAAATCCGACCAATATAGATTGCACCTGTATTCAATCTGGTTCTCTGTTATCCACGACTTCCGGAATACACCTTTTGGATAATTGGTGGCATTCAGCCATGATGTATGCTTGGCGTTCAGGTCACTGGCAAGAATATAATAAATATATGCAGCCTCTTCAATTTGAGTATTTCAAACAGGGAATTGAGTTCCTCCTTGCACTTGAGAACATTTCGACCAGTTGCAAATGCAGAGATAACGAAGAGCAGTGAATTTTTAATAACGGACACTTCAACAGGTTCGAAGTTTTTTTAATTCGACTTTTTCAATATTTTGGAAACAATAGGGTCTTCTAACCAATATCCCGGTACCAAGTCCCCCATCACCGTTTACCCTATCGTTTCTTACGAATTCAAGATCCTTGAATGTTATGGAGTCCCGTGAATTGAGGTGGGTTTCAGTGAGAAGCATGTCAGGCTTTTGCTTAACAATGAATTCCAAAAGATAGTCTCGTCGATGTATAGTGACAATGGAGTTGACGTTGATCGAGATGAAACGAAGTTTATTCATAGGAATGTGACTGGAAGACAAACTATTTTAAAGCATGTTGGCCTAAACGTAGAAAAACGAAATTGATTTTTAGATCTTGCTTATTTATTCTATCTGAAAGAGATTCAAGCTGTTGGAAAATTTTGATAAGCAGCTCATTATTGACACTTACATTATTTATTTTATTTACATTGTCTGCTGGTCCTCTAGCAGCAAGTGCAAATGATCTCTGGGTTTGACGAAGTTGGAAGGTAACACACTGTGATGCACTTGGGTTTGTTTTGGGAAAAATTTAACTTTTGCATCTTGATACCGAGGGCATCTTCGATATGATGCTGGATAACCAAATATACCGAAGTTGCACAGTACAATTTTTCTTTTGGCTCCATCTGAGCCGATTTGCATTCACCGAGGCCATGAATATCTTCACATTTAACGCAGCGATAGTGCATGGCAAAGTTTGCAGCCAAATGACCGAATCTTCGGCACCTGTATCACTGGTTGACCTCAGTTTTTTGGAGACGCTTCCCTCTAACAACTTTAAAGTTCAAGTACTTTACCTGGGACTGCAATCGTTAGAAATTTGTAACAAATAAAATGGTAGTGTTCTCACACTAATCAATTTGACAGCTGGTGCTGCTTCCTGTAACATATCAAGTAGATCAACTGTATTCTCCCCACAATCCAAGCCCTTCAACAGGATGGTCTAATTTTTCTGCGTGTATGTGAAGTGGGGAGTTTGTACACTATTAAGAGCATCTTTCGCCAGCTTGACATTAGCCAGTGTTTTTGTTTTAATTGTGAGTTTATCAGCGTTCACTCTCTTAACTTCGAAATTATCGATATTATTTTCGGCTGCCAATAGCTTAACCATATCCCCTCCACCCTGCCCAAAGACATTAATCGGAGGAACTTTCTCAGTTATCTTATTATTTTTAATAGGAGAACCAGCAAACACACCCGTTGGCTTCTTCTCCTTCTCCTTATTTTTTGATTTGAAGTATTCAATAAAATTATCACTAGAATTGCGTATGTTTTCTTGGCACTTCATCTCGATGTCCATATCGTCATTCATCGCAGCAAGTGCCGCATAGCAATTTACGCTGTCGTTTGCTCCTCTCGCGCTTAGTTTGATATCAGTATCATGGATTGTTGACTTTTTCGTATCTTGTAATGTTGCTTTATTTGTTTGTTGAGCCTGTTGTGTGGCTACTTTTTAGGGTATTTTAAAATCATTTTTTTTTTTTCTTTTTTCTTTAAAAGCCGTCGGGCCTTGCTTAGTTGTGTGAGCAGACGCGTTTCGACTACTTTGAGTCATCTTCAGTGTCTAAAGGATGTGTTGAAGGGAGCGACTTTATATAGTCGTAGGATGGGTAATTAGCGAATAGGTAATTAGCGGATGGGTAATTAGCGGATGGGTAATTAGCGGATGGGTAATTAGTGGATGGGTAATGAGGTCAGGAAGTAACTTACTCAATTATGCCACGTAGGGGGATATTATGTTTTTGTTTTTTTTTTTGTTTTTTTTGTTTTTTTTTGTTTTTTTGCTTGCATAATATCCCCCTACGTGGCATAATTGAGTAAGTTACTTCCTGACCTCATTACCCATCCACTAATTACCCATCCGCTAATTACCCATCCGCTAATTACCCATCCGCTAATTACCTATTCGCTAATTACCCATCCTACGACTATATAAAGTCGCTCCCTTCAACACATCCTTTAGACACTGAAGATGACTCAAAGTAGTCGAAACGCGTCTGCTCACACAACTAAGCAAGGCCCGACGGCTTTTAAAGAAAAAAGAGGATTGGCCTGCGGATATCAAATAAACAAAGTTATTGACTATTTTAAAATCATTTTACAATACCCTACTAAAATCGCGTCCTGTCTGTCCGTCCGTCCGTGTGTCACACCACTTTTTCTCGCAAACTACATAAGCTAGAAACATAAGATTTTGTAAGTAGGTGTAACGTGATGCCCTCTTCAAAATTTAATCACAAAAAAAAAATGGTGTTCAAGGGGGGTCTCCCCCTATAGGGGAGTGGCCCCCGAAAAAAAGTTTCATCGCATGCAGGCAATATGAGTATCAAATGAAAGGTCTTAATGAGACCTTTTCAAAACTGGTCTTAAAATGGCAAATTTTGCTTTGAAGGTTGCAGGGGAAAGGGAAATGTACGAAAATGTTGACCCGAAAAATCTGAAAAAAATCACAGAGGTGTGACTTTACAAGTATAAGGGCAACAAATACCTTAGAAGTCGAAATTCGATCAACTTTGTTAATAATAGTACATTTTATAAATTTTACGTTTTTGCCTATAAAATTAAAATGGGACCCTTAAATTTACCAAAAACTACAATTTAAGTTTTTTGAAAGCAACTGTATATGTTCTGAAAATTTCACAATAATCGAACAATAAACAGCTATGTTATAGCCGATTGAATATTTAACAATTACAACAATATTAACACGTGATACTAGGGAGATACACGTTTGCAACTATAAATATGTAGGAATTTTGATAAAAACTTTAGAAATGGTTTGTAATTTATCATGACTAATTAAACAACGGGGCCAAAACACTTCAAACATAATGGCTAACCATAATAATTCTTCCAACTCAATTTATGGAATCTGTATATTAGTCAAGTTTTGATATGCGGAATATATTGTTTGATTTAATAATTGTTTTACAATACCCTTCTGGCAGGAGCACTCTCCTGCTACTTCAACTTGTTTTTCGTTCTTGCTTGTTGTCGCTTTTTCGGACGTATTTAGTGGCATCATCACTCTTCGATGTTTGTTAATTCCCGGATTATTTCCTCTAAATTTTGAACTCGGAATTTCGTCTCCTCATTTTCTCTAGTAACTCTTGCGTTTTCTTTGGTTACTCTTTCCAATTCTTCGCTTGAAATACCCTCAAAGCTTTCTTGGTCGTTTTTTCGTTTTATGATTTTTTCATTTGTAGCACTTGCAATGCCTGGTCCCGGGTCCCCCAGCGGTGGGAAGCCGTCGGGCTACGTTTCTTCTTTTTTGAACTTTTTGAGACTTCCTCGCAAGTAAAATCCAGACACTCGATAAATTGTTCGAATAATTCGACGACTTATAAGTTTAAAAAAAACACTTCGAATCGCCGTTTTAAAAATTATTTTAATTTTTGAAAATTGACAGGAGCGATTAAAAACACGTCTATACGCAACAACTGCTAGACGTAGAACCCTGACCTTAGGAGACTACAACCTGGATGTGTGGATAGTTTCCCGTACTTAGAAGCCCATCTTGACAGAAAGGGTACAGAAAAGAACAGAATATGGAAAAGAATAAATGCGGCAAACAGAGCCTATTTCTCAGTACTTTTCCTATGCTAAGATCCAGAGATGTTTACAGAGAAAATAAGATTTGCTTATACAACTCGCCAGTTAAGACTTTTGCCGTATGGATGTGAATCCTAGACTTTCCAAAGTTTCCAAAAAGGTCCTTGAACGGATTCGAGTGATCAGGAAGATGTATAGCCCAGTAAAGCATAGAGCAGAGTGGAGACTTGGTTACAACAGTGAATTGTATAATCTTTATGACGACCCAGATGTATCCGCATACGCAAAGCTAGGCAAACTGCAATAGGCAGAACATGGGGAAAGAATGGAAGAGCATCGGCTCCCCAGACGAACTTTGAAGCGTAGGGCGCAAGGGAAACGTGACAACAGATCCTTACTAGGGATTTCCACTTGGCGAACGATGTCGCAGAACCGCGAGGATTTGTGACTACTAATACTGGGGGCGAAGGGCCGAATTAGAGCTATGCCATAGATGAATAACGAAGCCAAATGCAAAATATAATAGTAAAAAGGCTTTTGACTTCAGTCATCAGTTCATCACATCGAAATGAAATACATATGATTTTGGTTCGTATTTTCAATAATCATTTTTTATTTTTTCTTATTGGCAAAAAAAATTATACGCTAACTAAAATTATTTTTCACTTTGCTCTCACGTTATATCTTTTGTTATAATTCAACTGTGTTCAATTCAAGACCAGACTACTCTTCTGTAAAAAAACTGATTTGAAAATTAGATCCAGAAGAAGGAAGCGCGCACACATTAAAACCATTATATTTGTGGAACAAGAAACTGAAGGTAGAAAAGTAGTTTGGTATTTGAAATCGCATGATTTGAATCTTCATGACAAAAAATGTATTGAATTTCCGCTCTGACATAATAATGTGATTTGTATTCATAAATAAATTTGAGTTTAATAATTTGTTCTTAGTATTTTGATATTTGTGTTCCTAGTAAATTACTTTCAAAATGAAAATTGTTCGTTTTCAGCAACAAATTGATGGACGTGCGGAAATTTGTATCAAATACTTTAATTTATTGCAACGTACTTTATTGAATTTTAATTGTTCTTTCATTGATCGAAATAAGACTTGAAAATTCTGAAAAAAATTTATTGTAAATTTATGTCTTCTTTCATATATCGTAATATAAGCAAATCTCTTGAATTTTATGCAAGGAAAACACATTGGCTTTTAGTTTATTTTTCATTTTAATGTGTATTTTATATAAAATTTGTTTCTAAAACTTTTTTAAATTGTTTTATAATTTATTTGAATTTTTACTTTTTTAGATAAATCAGCTGCGCCGCTTATCCGCGTTGGTTCACATTTTTCATGGTGTTATTGCTGATGTTCTCTTTAATATTTGTAGCTGATTTGCTGTAAATGCTGGCGATATCGGTTTTCTTGAAATCTCATTTAAAAATGCTGCTGTTGACGACGACGTTAGGTTTTATATTTATGCTTTTGTTTGAGTTGCGAGCTACTAACATGATTAAATATGTTTTATGAAGTGTAAAAATTGTTGGCTTTTCTTTCGATCCGCGATCATCAATTAACGTCGCGACTTCTCTGCCCTTCTAAGCGTTGAATCTTTCGTGTCGTGTAACTTGGATAGAATAAGATTGGATTGTATGCTTGGTTGCTTCGTACGAAATTAATATGGTTTTTGCTATTTCTTTTTATTTATATTTTTCTCGTTCATGACGCTCTTCCATAATTATTGTTTGAAAAAAGGATGAGTTAATTGTTTAATATAAAATATATATTCCTACGAGCATTCCTCTTGACTCTTTCGGACACAACGTGCCACTTTCCTTTTAAATTCCGGATACGCTTCTCGCCATTCTTTAGCAGCATCTACATTGGCTGGCGATTCGTCATTTGGATCCGCTAGCATTGATATAACCGATATTAGAATTGTTTCAACAGTGTGTACGGGCAACCAGCGCTCCGACGCCTTCTCATAGCCCCATTTGTCGTCACCAGGCTCGTGCAGGATACTTATACAAACATCACCATTTTTTTCTATATTAGGATGCCATATTTCCGTCACGAATTTCATACGTGGTGGTCTCAGTGGATATTCTTTGGGGAAGTATAAGTGTGCTTTGAAGAAACCGCCCTCGCTGCAAATGAAATAAAATAAGTTAAATTTAATCGGCATTGTAAATAACGTAAAACGTTGTAAGTCAAAGATTAAATTAAATTTGAAATTAATTTAACCTTCAGTAAAATTTTTCTTTAAAATTAACAGCAAATTTAATGTAAATTTTCTCTCCGTTCCTTTCTTTCTTCTGGCAGAAAGGGTATGTACTCAACCTAAGGTACGCAGACACCAACAATGAATAAATCGAAGAAACACTTTAATGAGATGTAGATGCATAAATCATCCTCATTTCCAATGACCGCGATATTGTTCCAATGAAACAAAAATCATTTTTCTTGGAAAGCTGCCGGGCTTTGCTTATTTGAGTGGGCAGACGCGTTTCGACTCCTTTGAGTCATCTTGAGTGTCTACACTGAAGATTGAAAACACTAAAGATCATTCAAAGGAGTCGAAACGCGTCTACTCACTCCAAGAAGCAATGCCCGACGGCTTTTCAAGAAAAAAGAGAATTGGCCTGCGGATACCAAATAAACAGAATAATTGATTGGAACAAAAACCATTCACATAATGAATTTTCAATATATTTATGTTATTCATCTTGTCTGCAAATTTTAGGACAGTCAAATGAACCGATAGTTTGGAGAAGGGAATAAGTCATAAAAAATGCTAATTTGACATTTTGATGAAACGCCATCTATAATAGTAGACTCATCTCCCACCACTATCAACCTGAGAACCCAGCCTGGTACCGTTTGACACAGTACTTTCGGCCAGGTCTCGTTTTGTTACTCCGTGAGGCGCCGTCAAGCTGGGGGATCTCTTTTCTAGCGGGAGGGAAGAGGAATTGCCAAAGAAGCAATCCCCCAGCCCCAACGCCCCCGGCTGCGCTGTGGGTCCCTTTTATCTTTTAGGACAGCCCGAACATAATGTGCCACCTGGTTGCATTTGTCAAGCCAAGCATCACCGCGGCTATACTACCCGGGCTGAGCTCTCCGGTCTCCCTGTATAGGTCCTTTCGCAGCCTGTCCCATTTTGTGCACGCAGAAGATGTGTGGCAGGAATTGTCTTCCTCTCCTGTGCAAAATCGACAAACGGGGACCGTGACTTATCAATCTTGTGTAGGTGACACTGAAAACACTCATGCCCGCGCTAAAGCAGGGTCAGATAGAAGTCAGTCTCACCATACCTTTGATTTTGCCAATCTCACATCCGGGATGAGGTGCACAGTCCACTTTGCCTTCGTACAATTCACCCAGGACTGCTGCCAATCATTGAGTGAGCGCTGTCTCTCCTCTTGGACAAGCATCTCCCTCACGTCCTCGCTATTAGCTTTAACAACGAAACAAAAACCGTTTTCACTGTGACGATACAGGAGGTCCTAGATTGTAATAGTTTTAAGAAGGAAATAAACCTCGGATTTAAGTCCTTATTCAAACTGACGTACATTATAAAATTCCTCGCGGGCTGAGTGACATACGCAACGTTATCAATCATGAAGTCATGTATGTGCCATTCACAGAACCCTACGTTTGTTGTCTGAAGACCCGAAAATGCCTAGTATCAGTGCCAAGTGCACATGACGATCGACGCGTCATCAAATGGCGGCTAAATGCAATGTCGGACGAGACTGTAGTTGTAAGCAGAAATGTACAAAGAACTTTACTGTAGAACAAAAACAACAAATCCTAAAAAAGCGTGTACACTGGACAACCAAAGAATGAACAAGACGCATTTCTTATGGGGCGCATACAGCGTCAACCGTCGAGACGTGAAAATCCAACAATTCGTGACAATTCATTCTACAAGTACTTTATCCTGAATGATACTGTTGTTTGTATTCCGTGCGACAAATCAAGTATAGCCATTTTCCGGCTCTCGTCTCTCATTGCCAACGCAAAAGCTCCTGTAACAGATCAGATATACGTGGAAAAAAGCTACCTGCCGATACGCTCGTTGCCATTAATCTTAGATCGTTCCCAGTAAAAGAAACACACTATAGCAGCAAATGCATTCATTATTTAGATCCTTCACTTAGCTTCAAGATAATGCATTTGCTATTCTGCACCAAGTATCATGAGCATTGTTGATTTCGACATAATACAATAGTGAAAATGGTGGAAACACGAATTTAATACTATTTCTAATAGTCAGTTGACACATACAATTGATTTTACCTATGGCGCCGTATAGCTATCAGAGAAAGAGAGAGAGAGAGAGAGAGAGAGAGAGAGAGAGAGAGAGAGAGAGAGATGCTTTGACAGATCTAGTCCATCATATGTTATGCGAGCAGTACTGCCAATGTCGTTATTCCTACAAGGATCGAAAGGATCACAGATGCTAATCATTACGAATGGCTTTCCTGTTATCGAGTTGCTACTTGCAGCAAGCGGCTGTAATGAGTATCATTTAGATTCTTACCAAATAGCTTCATAAAGATGTCTGCGAGGTTTTTCTCCGACCTCAAGTACTTCAACTCAATTGATCCATCCATTTGTTTCTCTCGTACAAAATGATATTTTTTCACAATGAGTTTGGGTTACTAATGTAATTTTCTGCATGTGCGATTGCAGCCTGGTTGTCGGACGATATTTGAATGCTATTTCCAAGTATACATATCTTCGAGTCTGAGAGATTTCAATAGTTCCCGCATCCAGGTGATCTCCTTTCCCCATGCAATCACCGCTACGTGCTTCGCTTCCATCGTGCTGAGTGCGGTTATCGTTTATTTTGTTCTTTTCCAATGTATAGCCCGCTGATACACTTACGATCCCAATCCGCATCTGCGAATGCTGAAAGCTTGTGACCTGTGTGCTCGTATCTCAATTTGCAGTCTTCTATGTTCTTCAGATAAAGAAGAATCTTTTAACCAAATTGCAATGCCTTCGATTGAAATTTGAAGAGTATTATGCTGGTTTGGTTATGGGGGCGCGTTCTTCGTGACAGATGAAGTCGCCCATGTATGAGCTCACGATAAAGGAGATCCACGGATTCCTGATTGCCTTCGACGAAGCTTGCTTTGACTTCCATCGGCGTTCTTGCTCCGTTTGTATCCTGAAGTCCAAATTGTGCAAACAGTTTCTAGATATAATCCTTTTGTGATAGTGAGATACAGCCGGAATTTTCCTTTTCGTATCTCACACTAAGCATTTGAGAGATTTCTCCAAGATATATAACCTCAAAGCAACGTTGAAGTAACATATGTGCTTTATTTCTCGAAGTTTCATTCATCACGGAGAAAGCTATGATCACTCTTCCCTTTTTTGCACACAATTGGTAAACACAAGGGTCGATTTCATTTCGAGTAAATCTAAGGCTCTTCAAAGATTTGTTTAAATGATCACTCTAGCATCTTCCGCTTTGCTTCAACCGCCATATTGATTTTCTCAGCTTGCTGTAGTAATCGAGCACCCCGCCTAGGCAAACTGCTCGAGGGACCTTCACGAAAGGAAGCAATTTCATAATTATAATAATAATAATAACACAATAAGTGCGGAACAATTTGATACGCAACTTATTTATATTATTACTAACCTGAAATAAACCCCGACATTATCCCCACTGCCATCATGGATAAAAAGTTTCTCCGCTCCCTACTCAATGAGCCTACAAGAAAATTTCAATTCACTAACAATAATTTTAAGAACAACAAAATCACAAATTTACTTATACCAGTAAGTCTGTAAAGCGGTCATAATAAACCTGGAATTGAATTTCTAAATCAGTTCAGAAAATCGTTAACAAATAAACGAATAACGATCTGACCAAATAATCGATAATGGCAACGGGTAGCAGATTGAGCGAAGCAATTCCAAGATTCCACTTGCATCCGAATCGTCCGTTATCGCCATTACGAGAACTCGAGCAAGTGGATGAGGAAAAACACTCGTCGAGTGAAACGGAGAATGGGATCGAGACTTGATCCCGTACTGGCGCAGTACGAGCAGCGAAGAACTTGTTCATGCAATACCGAAAAGTGGTGAACTTATGCATGTGCATTGGCACTTGCCATTGCGTATTTGGTCGCGGCGGTGTAGGGGACAGATGATTTGGATGGATTATCAGTGAAAAGGCATAAAAGGCAGTGAATTATCGCGTGTTTTGTTAAGTAAGTGAGCAAACAAAATCGGACCACAAGCAGTTGATGACTTTAACGGCCATATTTTCAACTTGGAAGTGCGCTTCGCGGCTAGTGAATTTGCCGCAGAGGAGTTTATTGAAATATAGAGTGCAACAATTAATAGAGTTCCTAACCAAAGAAGTGTAAAAAAATGGAAATCTAATCGGAGAAGAGTTATTCGTTGCGTATAATCCACTTGATAATTAAAAGTTAAACGCTTTTAAACAAATTCAAAAGAAGAAAGAAAAAGCTAAATTAGGAAACCCTTCACCTACCTAATATTCAATTACGATTGGAAGTGCTAAAGAAAAGAAATTTAATGAAAGTGTTGTCATCTCGGAGTGCAAGGTTCCATTGATCCGTGGTGAAAGAATAAACGATTTAGTATGTGTTTTTAGTTTCGGAGGAAATGCATTCACAAACCGGAACGTGGTGGATAATTTTAGAATTAGTTTATTAAATCAAGTCTCGTGTTTGAATCGTTAAGATTTTAAGTGCCCGATATAACTGACTACTGACTGATCGCACACCGGTAAATTAACTACAATAACTGAAATAGGAGCCCGTGAACAGCGTGAAGCAATCGCAGAATCTCGATCCTAGAGCAATAAGCTGGCTTCAGTTAACTGCGCTTACCTATAATCCATTAAATAATGAAATTCCGATAAATACAGCAAAGGGATCAACTTCGGAATTTCTAATCAACCCGTACGAGTGTGAAACTTAAGAGGCTTGAATTTCGTATGAGTTTCGCTTACAAAAATTAATTTTTGTGATGGCGATGTTAACTAATTTCACAGTTTTATTTAATTTTGATTTACACGAAGGATTTTTCCTATTTATATGTTGTCAGTCAGCCGCGTTGCATTAGTTCATCCCTTCGGTAAGTTACCTCGGCCTCAACACCGTCAAACCGAGACGTTTTTCTCATCTTATTCGTGAATTTTTTGGTAGTGGGCCCTTGTGCTGCGGAAAATAACCCGCCCCACGACACCGGAACGGTAGTCTGCAAGCGCATTCACGCGTCCTCAGACAAGGCTAATTTCGGCGAGCACCAAAATCATCGCTCGCTGAGGCAGCAGTCCATCGCTGCAGTCCTTTACGGACGTTTAAAACCCAATCAAACACTACATTGCACATAAAAGGTGCGTTCCAAAATAAACGAGACTGAGCTAAAATAGAAACGACAGAGCTTTGTTCTGATAAATTCGAGTTTATTTATTCGAAACAGTCTCCTCCGGAATATCCTTCAGGATGTCGGTACAAGCCTTTTGGATGCCCTCTACGGACGCAATGTGTTTTCCTTTCATGGTCAAATGCAATTTTCCGAATAGGTAGAAGTCACAGGGAGCCATATCAGGCGAATATGGTGAATGATTGATGGTTAAAATGCGATTTCTAGTCAAAAAATCAGTCATGAAAAGAAAAATTGTTATGACAAATCTCGTTTATTTTGGAACGCTCCTTGACAGACCTTTCGTAAGCCCAAATGATCGGTTAAAACACGATAAATCGGTGTTTTGGAGATATTCAACTCCGATTCCATGAATTTCAACGATGATTTCGGCTCGTTTTTTGATAAATTCACGCACAATTTCGATGGAGTTTTCGGTGATCGCTGATTTTGGGCGGCCCGTATGTTTATTGTCATTTATGTCCGCACGACCATCTCTGAAACGTGTAAACCACTCACGCCATTTTAAAACAAATTTTGATATTAGTTCTTTGTTCGAAACTCATTTTTGTACCGATGACACAAACATACTGTCACTTTAGACGCAATAACTTCGCTTCCACTGAGCCGAATTGCACCAAACTTTCACTGAAAGTCAGGGAGGGATGTAACTTTCCAACTTACTATCTCATTCACAGATGGCGCCACCAAAAAAAATTATGACATAATCCTCGTTTATTTTGGAACGCACCTTGTAAATATTCTTGTCCTATTTATACAAATCTTTCTGATTTCGTCATTTATATGGTTTTCTTTAAATCGCTGTGGAGATAGGCGCTCTTTACATCGTATTGGTCGATGTTCCAATTCTTTTCAACACTTATAGCAAAAAGCAATCGCATTATTTCAAAGCTGGATACTGGCGCTGCAACCCTTTACCACTAAGCGCGCTCTGAAAATCTCTTTGCATTTGACAGGAGTAATACGGGGAGGTACTAATTCCCATGATTTGTGCACTGTTATTGAGTCAATTTTCTCAACCATTGCTTTCATCTACTCTGTAGCTTCGCTTGGTTCGATAGCTTCTTGATAATTCGTTGGCTCGGTACACTCGTCCTTCTGAGCTGTGAACGTTTGGGTGTTTGCTTCGTTATTACTCGCTTTTGTAGATTGGAGCGTCATCTTATGTTGTCGTCACTGAGTAATCTAGGATTTCGTTTGTGTCAAGTACTTTTTCGGTTTACCAGGTGCTTTTTGTTCAGGACCAGCTTCTTCGTCTCGCGATGGTAGATCATCATGATCCGGATTCACCATGTCATTTAGTACGTCTTTGTTGTTGAGATCGTCTGTATCATCTTGTAGAGTCAATTCATGCAAGTACTGCATATTGATATCCTCGCTCGTATGAGTCTTAAAATTTGTCAGCTGTTGTGGAGAATGTTCTTTGAAAGCACAATCCCGTGACTCTTGGACTTGTTGTGTACCTGGCATCCAAGTACGATTACCTCGACCATGCAGTGCGTATCCAATAACAATTCCACGCTCTGCTCTTTTGGATACTTTCAAAGAGCGTTTTTATTTTGGAACGTGAGCAAAAACTTCGAATCCAATTGCTCGCAAATGTCGTACATATTGGCTTCCTTCCCATCCACAATTCATATGCGAGTTTTTTGTTTGTCGTGACTATTTGTAACACGATTGCGAATGTATATCGCACGTTACGTTAACTCCGCCCATAAGTTCTTTAGAAGACCGCTTTCTTGAATTTGGGGTCAGACTAAATCCGTTAATGTTCTGTTGTATCGCTTCGCAATGGCGTTTTGCTGCGATTTATAAGTCATTGTCGTGTCATGTCTAATTCCCGTAGACTCAGAAAAACTCATCCAATTCTTCGAACAAAATTCGAGATCGGTGCGAAATCTCTTCAGACTTCGTCTAGTTTAATTTTCAACTACGATTTTCCATTTCTTGAATTCGCTCAGTACGTCACCCTTATTTTTCAAAAATATCTAAAAGGCGAATTTACTTGCGTGATTGATAATGGAAAGTCTGTATCTTTTATTTCCCCAGCTTGGAATATCGATAGGATCCATGAGATCAGCATGAAGAAGTTTCAGAACCGTTGACCTCTTTCCCTTTGTTTCGTTTCAATATTTCTTTGGGAACGGTTGGCGCGTTGATTTTACAGCTAAATAATGATCGCATGACGTTGGAGAACCTTTCTCACAATCTAGGCCCAAAACTGAATTGTTATTTACCATTTCTAAAATCGTATATTTGGCCACGTACATCATCCTTCGATGCCATAAATCGAGTGATTCTGTCTTCTTCTCATTTGCCTTTATCATATTAAGGGTACTTTCACTTTTCTCTACTGGTTCTGTATTTATTACATTCAACCCATCTTTATTTTTGCCTCTATTAGCAAGTTTCCTTTTTGTATATTAAGCAGCCTCTTTCATTAAATAAACCTTTTTATCATTTGACTCACAAAATGTTGTTTGACTCACAAAATGCCTCAATTAATACCACCAGCAAAGTATTTGTTTGCTTCGAATCTGATCGCGAATCGTGAATTACCTTTAACTATCGCTCTTATGGTACTCCCCACAGTACTCGCTTCTCTACCGTCCACTAATGTGACATCATCAATATTAGGGCTCTTGTTGAAAATTGACAAGGATTCCTCGTTAGGTACCATGTGATACGCTGCACCAGAGTATATAATCCATCTGCTATTGCATTTCGTAGTTGTCCCACAAATGGCGCTCATATTTACAGCGTTTTGCTTCTCAGAGTTTTTTTCGGCAATGCGAAAGAGAGAGAGAGACACTTTGACAGATCTAGTCCATCATCTGTCATGCGAGCAGTACTGCCAATATCGTTGTTCCTTACAAGCATGCTAATAGAGTCAAATACGATTTTTACAGAAAGTACTACGATACTAACTACGCGTACAGGATTGGACGTCCGCAAGTCAGTGTGTGTTCAACGTGTGAGGAGCTTACTGTGAAAATAAAAAATACAAAGCTGAATGACAATGCTGATCGCACTACGATCACGGAAAATATGGTACACCTCAAACGTGCCAAGAAATTTTACAAAAAAAAACAAAAAGAAATTATAGCATTATGCAAAGAACGAAAAGATGTTGGAGCGATTGTTTCCGGCTTTATGCAGAATCTGCCATTGCCAAAGATTCCGTTTCAGGAAATATTTTATTTTAGAAAATTATGGCTCTACGTTTTTTGCGTCCATGATCCTCCGAACTAGATGATATAGTATGGCGGTTGGTGGTTCGTGTACAAGGAGTGGGAGAACGAGCTTAGTTAGTAGCCACGCTGTCCTCAGTCCAGCCATGAAAAACAAGAGGTACTTTAAGCCGTCGGAAATTTTTACTCGTTTAAAGGCGCAGTTTGGGAACACTACATTGTCTTAGAATCGAGTGTATACGTGGATCAGGCAATTTAAGGGTGGGCGAGTACGTGTCGAAAACAAATGTCATGATCGACGTTCAAGGACAGCTCTTACAGATGACAACATCCGTGCCATTCGAGAGCTTATTGAACTCATTGATTTTCTGCACAATCAACAAACAGTGAATGCTGCCTATTATTGCTAGGTGTTACAGTAAGCGAAAATTTCCTACCGAAACAAAACACCGTGGTATGCCCATTAGAGAGGTCATCCTTCTCCATGACAATGCTAGGCCGTCCATCGCGGCTTTGACTATGGATAAACTGGAAGAAATGGGCTGGAGAACACTCGAGCACCCTCTTTATAGTCCAGACTTGTCCCCTGTGACTACTTTTCGTTCGCGCCACTGAAAGAATCACATCGCGGAAAACGATTCGAAAGCAATGTAGAAGTCATGGAGCACGTGCGCAATTGGCTGTCAACTCGCCTAAAACTGTTTATGAATAAGCAATATTCAAGCTTCCAAAACGGTGGGAAACGTGTGTAGACAATGCGGGCGACTACATCGAGATACGAGTATGTGTAAAACAACAGCGTTTATATTTGATTCACCCGTCCGAAAAAACTGGAAACAAATCTCGTTGTCACCAATGGGGTTTGAACCAGGGACCTTCCGCTTCGCAGCGAGTACTCTAACCATTACACTACGCGGACCATTAAAGATACAAGATACGTCATATCAAAATACTCGGAACCATTAAAAAAAGCCATTTAACTCCTGCGGTGCCTATAACAGTGGTAAAATACCCAACCACCACAAAACGATGGAAGATGTCCGCAAAATCATTCAATACACAGAGGGAGATAAGGAGTTCTACATGAATATACTTCTCCGCCCCTGGGTTATTTCCGCTTTGCGTTAGCAGATTCGCTGTCTTCTTCGTAGCACTAAAGCCCCTCTCGGGCCTTCGCTTCCTGCAAATAGCGCCTCCATCTGTCTCGGTCCATTGACCGCGTCCTCCAATTTTGAAATCCGAGCAACAATGAACTGTCTTCGTCGACCGAGTCAGATCAACGTTTCCTCGGTTTCCCCACTGGTCTCCGGCCTTCAGTACTCCCAACAAATACCTTTTTGGGTATCCGTTGTTCGTCCATACGAATCATATGGCCATCGTATTGTCGCATCCGCAGTCTTACAATCGTTGAAACCTTAGGCTCGGCAAAAATTTCATACAGCTCATGGTTGTATCGAATTCGCCATTTGTCCCCGTCTAGCTTCACTCCGATTATTCACCTCAGGACCCGTTGCTCAAAGGCGTTCAATATCTTCGCTAAACTTTAAATTGATCATTTCATCCTTTTTACATCCATTTAATGTAAATCTATACGATGATTTTTTGCTCTACAGTGAGCGTTTATTGCTTCGTGCGGATATCGATCTCGTTTTCGGATGGCTCCGATAGCTTGAAATTACTTATGAAAATTCTTTGTGTGTAGCTAGATGATTGAGTTGCGTATTTAATAATTTTTTCTGAAAAATTATTAGAGAAGAAAAATGTTAAAGAAGGTGGTTTCGACGTGTGTACTCATCAATCTTATAAGATACACACCAGTGCTTAGAGGTGAGAGAGTTATTTTTAATTTTCCTCCTTATGCGAACTCAATATGTTTTTGTAACTACTGTACCTACTATAAGTAGGAAAATTAAAAATGACTCTCACCTCTAAGCATGGTGGTCACCATCACCGGTGTGTATCTAATAAGAGTGATGGCCCGAAGAGAATTAGTACACACGTCGAAACCACCTTCTTCTAACATTTTCCTTCTCCAATAATTTTTCAGAAAAAAATATTAAACATGCAACTCAATCATGTAGATACACACAAAGAATTTTCATAAATAACGTTCAATATATTTGCGGATGCTTGGGTTAGGGTCCATGTTTCACACCCATAGAGTAACACAGGTCTTATCACAGATTTGTATACTTGGCGCTTCATTTTTCTGCCAATGCAGCTGGTCTTCAAGATCGTCAAAACTGAATAAAATATTTTATTTGCGAGCTGTATTCTTCGGCGTATTTCGACTCTTTCATTACCGGTTCTCGTTATTTTGGCACCTAAATACACAAATTCGCTCTCATATTCGATACTGTATTCGCCAAGTGAGGTATTTTTCCTCAACTGTGTCATGAGCGTTGTTTTATTTTCATTGATTTGTAGCCCTACTAGTTTTGCTTCGCTGTCTAGTTTCAGGAAGAGTTCTTTGGCAGTTGTAAATAACCGTGACAAAATGTTGATGTCGTCCGCATAGGCTACTGATTGGCTCGACTTGTATAGCAATGTGCCTCGTGTATCGACAGGTAACTTCCTTATGACGTACTCCAGAGCTGAATTGAATAGCAATGGAGCCAGCCCATCTCCCTGCTTTAGTCTCGATATTTGTCTCAAAGGCATCGGTGAGTTGGTTATTGATGCGGACTTGGGAGGTCGTCGACGTCATTGTCATTTTGGTAAGACGGACTAATTTGGCTGGGATGCCAAAGCAAAGTTTTATTTGGTACAGTACTTTACGATCAATATTGTCGTATGCTTGCATAAAGTCAACGAAAATTTGGTGTGCGTCTATGTTGAATTCCCAGCATTTTTCAACTACCTGCTTGACTGTGAACAATTGGTCTATTGTCGATCTACCTACTCTTAAACCACCTTGATACTCCCCAATAATACTGTTGGCGTATGATTCGATTTTATTTTCTAGGATTTTTGAAAATATTTTGTACGCCGTACAAAGTAGTGATATGCCTCTATAATTTTCGCACTATCACTTGTCAACTTTTTTATGGATAGGGAATATAATTGATTGACTCCACTCTTTGGGCATATGTTCTTGTTGCCAAATGTGCTGGACGACTTTGTGAATAGCTTTATGAACACTGCTGTCACCATAATAGATGAGCTCCACTGAAATCTTACGATGCCCGGCGCTTTATTATTCTTTTGGGCTTTGATGATTGAACCAACTTCATCCAGAGTTGGGGCCAATGCAAGCTCTCCGCAGACGTCTATAGGTTCCGATGTTCTGGAGCTGTGCGGAGGATTCAGGGAGTTCGGTAAATATGATGCCCATCTTTCCTTAATGTTGGTTTCATCAGCGATGATATTGCCGATGTCATCACGACAGAGCGTGCTTTTGAGCTGATAACCAAGTTACAGGCTTTTCACTACTTTATATGCTTGTCTTGTGTTGTTGCTCGCTAGACTTACATCTATACTTCTCAATTCGTAGTCATAGTATTTTCTTTTCTTAATTCTAATTATCTTATTAGCTACTCTTCTAAGATTTTTATAGTGTTCTCTCTTCGTCCTGGTTTTCCTACCTAAGTATTCTTTGTACGCCTGATTCTTTTTGTCTAACGCAATTTGGCACTCATCATCGGACCAATCATTTCTCTTGGTCGGGCTTGATGTCCGATCGTCTGTTCTACCACGGTCTTAATCGCCGCTTTCACTTCCATCCAGAACTCATTGCTTGTCTCTAACGATGCGTCTGATAAGATGGGAGCCAGCTGGTTGACGAAGGTATCCGTGAAATTGTTTGCCTTTCGATGTCAAATTTTTGTAGCGGGCTGGTCTTCGCCGAAAATACCTTTGACATACGACATCGATGGGTTAATTTGGTCAAGTAATGATCTGAGTTACAATTGGCTCCTCGGTATGTACGGACGTCAAATATGCTCAAGGCCCAACGTTGTTGGATCAGAACATGGTCGATTTGGTTTTGTGCGTTGCCATCTGGTCATGACCAGGTTATTTTATGAATGCGTCGATGTGGGAAGCAAGTCTGCTACGTGCAAAGTCAATCAGGCGCTGGCGGTTGTCATTTGTTTCATCGTGGAGGCTATGTCCTCCAGTCGCTCCCCGATGAAATAGCTGATTGCCAACCTCGGCGTTGAAATCACCCAGAATTATTTTTGTGTCGTTTGTAGGCAATGAGTCGACTAGTCTTTCCAGGTGATTGTAGAACGTTTTCTTCGTTTCGTCGTCTTTTTCTTCGGTCGGGCGTGAACATTAATCAGCCAGATTTTGAAGCATTTCGCTTTAATACGGACCGCACACAACCGCTCATTAACTGCCTTCAAATCAATAACGTGCGATTTGAACTCCCTATGCATAATGAAGGCCACTCCGAATTCTCGTTTTCTAGTAGGGTTCCCATTTTTGAATATTGTGGACGATCTCATGTCTTAAATATCATTTCCAGTGCAGTTCGTTTCCTGGATTGCCACTATTTTTAATTTATATTGACTCACCTGTTGTAAAAGGTCATTAACAGAGCCAAGGTAATTGAGTGATCTGACATTCCATGATCCAATGCCATGGTCCTTTTTCCGTTTGCGAAATCGTTGCCATCAGTCCAATCCATTTCGAGGCCCTTCTGCAGGTTTCCAAACATTGTAGGGTTTTTCAGGTACGGGCAGTTAGCCCGTCGCCAAACCTCCATTCTGGCGGCATGGTTATTACTTCAATTCCGTTATCAGGCGCGAAAGACGCGCATTGACCCTCTTACGTCCCCACAAAGGAGGTGTAAGTAGGATTTAGTAGCAGAACTGTATATATATTTTCAGCTAGCATTTCTCGGCATTTAATGTCCCAGTAAACCCAATGTGCGATCCCGAGAGCATTTACTACTATTTAATCGCGGGGTTCTGAATGAGGAATCATGGAAGCTGGGGTTGGGGAAACAAGGGGTTCCCTCCTCCTTTCTCAAACGGCCTTAGGACCGTCTACGGCAGAGTTCATCCTGCTAAATGTGAAACGCAAGTCTTCACAGCTGAGAAATTAACAATAAAATTCAAGCTCGATATGAGGTCACATGATAATGTTTCATTGCGATGAGACGAAGCCTATCCATAGGAATGTAACTGGATGGCAGGTTATTTTGAGACATTTGAAAGACCTAACGCTGAAAAACTAAGTCAATTTTTGAATCTTGTTCGTTGATTCTATCCGATAAAGAATTAAGTTGTTGGTGGATTTTAAGAAGCAGCTCATTGTTGCTACTTACATTATTTACAGCATTGTGTGCTGGTCCTCTAACGACGAGCGCAAATGATACCACGAGCTTGACGAAGTTGGAAAGTATGACACTAAGCTTGTGTTTGCTTTGGAGCAAATTTTACTTTTGCATCTTGATATCGGAGGCATCCTTGATATGATGCTGAATGACCAAATACACCGCAATTGGTGAGTGCAAATTGGCTCCGCCTGAGCGAATTTACACTCACCGAGGGCATGGACTTATTTGATTTTACGCACCGATAGTACATGGCGCAGTTGGCAGGTGAACGACCAAATCGTTGACCCCGGTAACACTGGTTGACTTCGCTTTTCTAGAGGCGTTCCCGACTCACTACTCTGAAATTCAGATACCTTATTTGTTGAAGGGCACTTGGACTGTTTTTATTCGAAATTTGTACCAGATAGAGTGGTAAATTTTTCTTTTCGATGGTCGATCTACTTGTCGCAAAGGTTTCGACAGAAATGAATTCAATTTCTGGAGCAGCTTCCTTGAGCACCTGAAGAAGATCGACCGTACCCTCGCCGCAGTCCAGACCCTTCAACAAAAGGGTAAGTTTTTTTTCGTTTTTTGGGGTATGGGTGAAGTGTGGAACCTCCCCAGAATTCAGCGCATCTTTGGCTGACTTGAAATCAACCAGTGATTTCGTTATAGTGGTTAATTTTTCTACATTTATTCTTTGGATTTCGAAATTGCTTAATTTATTTTCGGGAGCCAATAGCCGAACCATATCTGGCTTCATTCTTCCAGAAGCATATTCTACGTCTAGCAATCGTTGCGAACACACGTGTTTTAAAAAACTCCTATCAATAATTTTAAAATTAAATACTTTTTTATAAAAGTAAATTGGAAATTAAATTTTTTTTTATTAGGAAACATCATCCCGTCGTATCATTTGAACAATTATCGAATACCAGAAGTGTCACTTCTGAAGAAGTCTCGAGAAGCGGAAAGACATTCAAGGGCAGTCCCGGTTGATGAAAATTGCCTCGAATCTCGCTGTAAAAGCAACGAGATGGAGGAGCCCGATGGCTTCAGCCATCAAATAGAACGATCATGTCTATCGCCAACAATGACGGGCGAGAAAAAGTTAAAGCGAAGATTCGAAACAGAGAACGATAAATCGAAAATTTTATCAGTCGTCGAAATCGAATAACTAGTCAAAGCTAATGACAAAGTGGAGAAGTATGAGAGAGAAAATGAGGAACTCAAACTTAGGATCCATTCGCTAGAAGAGCTAGTCGGCAAATTAACTTTCAACAATGAAAAACAAAAGACCAAGAAAAAAATAAAATCAAAAGCAACTGAAGACAAAAAACTAAAGAAGCCAAAACAGGAACCTAATCAAGAAGATGTCCTCAGCGCAGGCGGAGTCAGTATAAACTAACTCGGCTAAAAGAAACATTGACGATCAACTTTAACTCCATTGTGAGTCTGCATTGACGTGACTGCCTCTTGGAATTTCTTGTCAAGCAAAAGCCTGACATCATCCTCCTCACTGAAACCCACCTCAATTCATGGCTCTCCATGTTTCGTAAGAAACGATAGGGTAAACGGGAGGCGACACCGGGACATTGGTTCGAAGACCCTATTGTTTCCAAAATATTGAAAAAGTCGAATTCAAAAGCTTTCAATCTCTTGAAGTGTCCATTATCAAAATTTCAGTACCAGGTGGGGATAACCTCTTCGTTATCTCTGCATATGCAACTGGTCAAAATCTTCTTAAGTTCAAGAAGGAACTCAATTTCTTATTTGAAATACTCGAATTGAACAGGCTGATAATTATTATATTCTTGCTGGTGACCACATCATGGCTGAGCGCCACAAATCATCCAAGAGGTGTACTCCTGAAATCGTGGATAACAGAGAGCCAAATTAAATACAGGTGCAATTTATGTGGGTCGGAGTTCCCAACAGTCAAGTCAAAGTCAAAAGCGCTTTATTCAATACTAATCGGTATAAAGTTTCAAAGAATATAAAGCAAATTCCAAACAATAACAATACAAAAACTTAATGGCCCAGATCGCTCTCTAAATTTCTACGTTATCATTAAACACATTTCATCAAAAAAAAAACTATAGCATATTCAATTAATTAAGATTACTACATATTTTGAAATTCAATTGGAAAAAGGAGAAATAACCAACCAACACTATCCTAAAATTATTTATAATTTGAACACAGCAGTGAACTTTGATCCTACACCTAATATGTTTTAACTTAATTCTAATAAAATTCAATCAAAATCTTTAATCTTATACTAAAAAATTCGATCACAATATTCCTAACCTACGCGTTTAACCTTATCTCCAAGCCTAATATAAACACAACATATACCTAACCTGTCCCTAATTTTTAACACAAGTAACACATAATAATGAGCTGAAACTCAAAAACTAAGTAACGAAAAACACAAAAACTGAAAATAAACACGAATAATTTAGACGTTGTCATTCAGCCACCAAAACCTAGATTACCCCATCTCAGCTCGATCAGCTTCAGCGAATCTAGCAAATGAGTATCTCCATTGGAATTGTTGATCTCGTGAACTCAAATTGGGAGAATATTTTATCTTCTTATCGGTGGCCCGTCGATATATGTGATATATGACTGCGACGCCGTCAGAATCAAAATCATATCGATTCATTTGAAATTCACGAATGCTTCTGGAGGAACGAAGCCAGTAGCGAGGCAAGTCGCAATATACCCGTCTGTAGGGTGGAACGGCTGTGAAATGCAAGGGTTTTTACTCACAGTTACAGATCTTGCGATATGATTCCGAAGAAGTTTAAATATGAAGATATCGACTCTTGTCACTTCAGCAGTTTGATAAATTCTTCTATTCGATATATAATGTTTCCAATCCGTATCGGGCTTTCTGTACAAACCAGTACTTGCACAAAGACATTTCCTTTCTAAAACTCTTAATTTTTCCATAGTACTTACACTCTGGTTGTACCAGATCTGACATCCATATGTCAAAACTGGTCTAACCAGGGTCTTGTTACAGATAAGTTTGACTTTTTGATCAATGTATTTGGAATGAAAGAGTCTTCATAGGGCCATGACTACTTCTAGTGCCTTACTGAGCATGATCTTGACATGTTCAGTATAGTACAGATACTGATCGAGATGAACACCGAGGTATCGAGCACAGGATTTATGTGGAACCCGTTCTAAACTACCCTCGCCAGCCATGATGTGGAAATCCTTCCAATTACGTTTCAGGGCTTGACTGACACCCTGCAGCGTTGTCCGAAACAAAATTGTTTCGCGCTTCTGCACATTGATTTTCATTCGCCAATTGTCAGTGTACAGCTACACATCACATCATTGAACATTTTTTGGAGATTGCCATGAGCTATTGTAGCTTTTCGGTCTGCCATAAAGATGATCAGATCTTCAGAAAACGCTACCAATGATCGCGTTGGCGAGACGTTAAAATCAAAGCCGTTGAATAGCTTTCGAATGAATATTGAGAAGAGCAGAAGCGCAGTAACTGTTCCCTGCTGTAGACCATTCAAGACCTTGAATTCGCGCATTGTTGTCAGATTTCCATCAGTTACAACAAATGATTTCCCGTGCAACATATTGCACATCACGGTGACAAGGTGTCTGGGAAACTTATCCTGAAAGAGTTTAAAAGCTAGTCCAAACACACCACATCGAAGGCTTTCTCCATATCAATGAGAAATGCTCCAACACATTCTCTATCATTTAGTTTCCAACAGATGCTTGAAGTTACTTTCCTTACTGCATGTGTGGTCGTTTGCCTGGCACGAAAACCAAATTGGCAGTTCGGCATCAACTCATAATTCTCAATATGGGCGTTTAATACTTTGTTGAGTATCACTTCAAACACCTTGCTGATGTTAGGTAGCAAGCTGATTGGGCGATAGATTTTAGGGCATGAAGATCCTTTTCCTTTCTTCAAGATCGGAAATACCTTAGCCTTTTTCCACTCATTTGGGAACTATGAATTGCTCAACATGTCGTTGAACAATATGCAATAATTCCTAATAGTAACCTCAGGCAAATGTCGGAGAACTACATTTGGAATACCATCAGTACCACATGATTTCTTATTGTTTATCCTGCGAAATATGAAACACAAGTCTTCATAGCTGACAAAATAATCAATAAGATTCAAGCTCGGTATGAGGTCAGATGTTAATGTTTCATTGAAATGAAGAATTGATTGGCCGTTCAGGTTTGATTTGAAGTCGGAAACTTTTGCTTCAACGACCTCTGAAAATATTTCATTCCCTCTCTCAGAGTTTGGTAGATGAACCAATTCAAAGTGTGTTCCAATCAGGGCACGTTTATGCAATCCCTCACAAATAATCCTGTTTCCATTTCTATCCGGAATCGTACTGTCAATTTCGATACCAGCCCTATCGAGAAGATTTATCTCATCACTTATGACTCCAAGATTCGATACCTTCACTCGAGACTTATTGCGGAATATGCTATTTACTTTCGCGAAAACTCCATCTGGGTCCTGTGTGCTAATAACCCCTCAGTTTTCTGCCTATTGATTGCTGACCTCACTCCTGAAGTATGAACGGATTAAGTTCCGGACATTCTTCAGGTATAATTTCAACAAAGCCAACGAAGGATGGTTGTGGTTCAAAAATCACCGATAAATATTGTTGACTGTTGACGCGTGTGAGAAGGAGGCTTTTCAACCTTGCAATGGTTGGTGTTTCATATCCTTTTATATTATTTCGATGTTTAATCTTGCGAACTACTTGCTCAATCGTTTCCAACGTCAGCTTCTCTAACTTCGACAAATAGAGATCTATTTCATCGTTAGTTAGATTCCTGTCATTAGGAACCATTGCGCAAGAGTTGCCATCATCAGGAGGGCATAGCTTTTGGTAGTCCCGATTAAACTTCTTTAGAAACGTTCCCCAGTCTGTTTTACTGAAATTCAACCGATGATTTTCATGTTAAACTGGAATGAGGAAGAGATCATCCCTTTGATGATTGATTTCCATTACGATTTCGTTATGGTCGCTATCGTAAGGAAGCATCTGCAATTTCCGTTGAGAAATAACAAAAGCTGAATTCAAGTCATCAATGCAGAGGTCCAAATATGAAAATCCAGTCAAAAGGTGCAAGTAGAAGTAAACAATGTGCAAGTGGAAGTCAACAAGGTGCAGCTGGTAAGCAGGCCAAAGATGATGTCAAGTCCAACCAGAAGGGGAAGAAGTCGGCTTTCAAGTGCTACGGTTGTCACGGAACTGGTCATTTTAAAAGAGATTGTCCAAACAGGAAGAAGAAGAGTGATGGGACGTCTGAAAGTAAGGGTTCGTTAGCGAAGTGTTCAGTCCGGAAGGCAAGAACGAAACTTGGATCATCGATTCTGGTGCGACGGACCACATGACCTTCAAGAAAGAGTGGTATTCATTCTTTGAGGCTTTCTCTATTCCAGCAGAGATTCGTATCGGAAACAATTCTGTGATGAGTGCTTTTGGAAGAGGAAATATTGACTTTAGAGGCGCTTGTGAATGGCCGTTGGACTTCTTGTCACATGGAAAACGTGCTGTATGTTCCGGAAGCTAATTCTCGGTTACGTGTGCACTGGACAAAGGTATGACTTTCAGCTCATCTAAGGATAGCTGTGAATTCCTACTTGATGGTGTTGTCAAGGCTCAAGATGTGCGATCTGGTCAGCTGTTCAAGATGATGCTCAAGGTTAAGGAACCGGACACTTGCTGTGTGAGTGAGGCTAATCTGGCGGTCAAGGGCTCTCTTCAAGTCTGACATGAGCGTTTAGGTTATCAGAATAAAAGACATGTTGTGATGATACTCAAGAATCACGGAATTGAAGTACAACAGGACGACGAATTCCGTGGATCTTGTGTAGAAGGTAAACAATATCGAGAACCGTTCAAGTCACGTCAACAGCATTCATCTGTGCCAGGAGAAGTGATTCATGTTGATGTCAGTGTTTCACTTGGACAGGAGTCTATTGCTGGTGCCAGGTACTTTGTCTGCTTCACGTGTGACTATTCAAGATTTCGTATGGTTTACTTCTTGAAGAAAAAATCTGAGGTGTTTGACAAGACCAAAGAAATGTTGCAGCTGGTGAAGACTCAACGAGGTCGACCGGTAAAGGTGTTCCAGTGCGACGGAGGAAAGAAACTTGACAACAAGGAGATGCGAGAACTCATGGATTCCGAAGGTACGATGATGGTGATTACGAATCCTTACACGCCGCAGTAGAACGGTTGTGCTGAACGAACAAACCGAACAATTGGTGAGCTAGCACTAACCATGCTTGTTAGCAAGGATCTGCCGAAGTTTCTGTGGGCTGAAGCTGTCAACGCTGCGGTTTACATTCTCAACCGAACTGGTCCAGTCTCTGTAGAAGGCAAAACTCCCCACGAGTTGTTCGTTGAGAAGAGTGTTCATTTGAACAGGCTTCATATTTTTGGAACCACATGCTGGGTGATGGTGCCTAAAGAACGTCGGAAGAAGTGGGATGCTAAAGGCGTCGAAGCAGTTTTTGTTGGGTACTCGGAAGACATCGATGGATTTCGTGTGTGGAAGAAGGATACAAAGCAGGTGATCCGAAGTCATGAGGTAGTTTTTGGTCCAGAGCATCCCTCTAAAGGTATAGCTTTGTTTCCGGTTGAAGAAATTGAAGATCCTGTCGAGCCCCGCGATTTTCCCAGAATCCTTAACTCACCTGAAGCTCCGCGGTTCCTGCTGAACCGCAAATTGAAGAAACTCCTAAGGCTGCAAAAGATACCACTCGAGATAGAAGTAAACTTCAGAAACCTGTAAAATTGAGTGAAATGTTTCTTGCAGAGTTAGAAGAACCTCGAGACTACAAAGAAGCCATGAAGTCGGGTAATCGTGAACACTGGAAGGCTGCGACGAAAGAAGAAATGCCTTCACTGAAGGACCTGGGTTTTAACGGTGTTACCTCCAGGAAGGAAGACGATTGCTTATCGCTGGGTCTATCGTATCAAACGAGATGCAGAAGGGAAGGCTTGTCGCTACAAAGCTAGGCTTGTTGCGGAGGGTTATAGTCAACAAGAAGGTATTGATTATCATGAAACTTTCAGTCCCGTAGCTCGATTTGATACTATCATGGCGATTCTAAGTGTTGCTGCCAAGGAAAGTCTGGAGTTGGCCCAATTTGATGTGAAGACGGCATTTCTAAAAGGTGTTTTGAATGAAGAAATATACATGGATCAACCTGAAGGTTTTGAAGATGGTTCTGGTCGTATGTGCAAGCTGATTCGAAGTCTCTACGGACTGAAGCAATCTCCGAGGTGCTAGAACAACCGGTTCAAGGAGATTCTTATCAAGTTTGGTCTCGTCCAGAGTGAAGCTTATCCATGTCTTTTCTTTTATATGTCTGGTGAAGATAAACTGATCATTGTCCTTTATGTTGATGATGGCTTGGTTGCTGCAACACAGAAGAGTTTGATTCAAGAGTTCCTGAGGAAGCCGGAGATGGAGTTCAAGATCACACGTGAACCGCTTGGCTGTTTCCTGAATATGCTCATTGAACGTGAAGAAAATGGTTCAATCCGTTTGAGTCAGAAGGTGTACGCGGAAAATCTTCTTCAGAAGTTCAACATGGCAGAAGCCAATGCTGTTTCAACGCCCATTGGCAAGTTCGTGCAGTTGGAAGAGAAAACTGGTTTGAGAACATCTACTCCTTACCGTGAAATTGTAGGATGTTTGATGGACTTAGCTGTTGCTACTCGTCGTGACATCGCGTTTCCAGTCAATTATGCGTCGCAGTTCTTGGAAGATCCGGAAGATGTTCACTGGTTGATGGTTAAAGGGAATCCTGAGATACGTCAAAGGGTCTACGTCAGTTGGTATCAGGTACGAGGCTGGTTCCAAAGGAAGTGTCTTGAAGGCCTTCAGTGATGCAGACTATGCTGGTCAATCGGATACTCGTCGGTCTGTTAGTGGAATCGTTTTCATGCACAGTGGAGGACCGATATCCTGGGCTAGCAGACGTCAAGAGTGTGTGTCTCTATCCACAACTGAGGCTGAGTATGTCGCTGCTAGTGAAGCTGCCAGGGAATCTGTGTGGTTGTCTCGACTGTTCGCAGAAGTCTCTCCCTTAGACAACATTCCAATTCTTTTTGTGGACAATCAAAGCGCAATCAAGTTAGCGAAGAATTTCGAGTTCCACAAAAGAACCAAACACATTGAAGTGAGGTACCATTTCATTCGAAAGGAATTGCAGGATGGAAGGTTGAATATTCAACATGTTTCAAGTGATCAACAACTCGCTGATATCCTGACGAAGCCGCTGCCACGTCTGATATTTGCTGATCTACGTTCTGCCCTTGGAATGATCTGATCTGATTTTGAATTTGAATTTAGTTTCTTATTGGAAAATTGAAATATCGTGTTTTAGAGGAAGTATTGATGTAAAACGTTGATATTTTGAATTCAAAATTATGTTCCTTTAACCTAATGCTACGACTGTCATTTGTCACTTTGTTCACTTATGTCAATCTGTCTGTCAATAAACATTGTGTTAAAACGTTGGCTAATTAAAGTCATATTATTGTCTATAAAACAATAACACTTTGAATTCCATGTAGTACCATGAATTGAGGTGGGTTTCAGTGAGAAACATGATGTCAGGCTTTTACTTAACAATAAATTCAAGGAGATAATCATGTCGAAGTATAGCAACGATAGAGTTGACGTTGATCGATATTAGGCGAAGCCTATCTATGGGAATATGACTGGAGGACAAGTTATTATGAGGCATTTGAAAGACCTAAACGCTGAAAAGTAAAGTTAATTTTTGAATCTTGTTTGTCGATTGTCTCCGACAAAGAATTAAGTTTCTGGTAAATTTTGAGAAGGACCTCATTATTGCCACTTACGTTATTTCCAGCATTTTCTGCTGGTCCTCTAGCGGCGAGTGCAAATGATACTCCGGGCTTGACGAAGTTGGAAGGTATGATATTACGGTGTACTTGTCTTTGCTTTGGAGCAAATTTAACTTTTGCATCTTGATATCGGGAGCATCCTCGATATGATGCTGGGTGACCAAAAACACCGCAGTTAACGCAGTATAATTTTTCTTTAGGCTCCGTCTGAGCTAATTTGCACTCACCGGACGCATGTTCCCCTTTGCATTTGACGCACCGATAGTGCATGGCACAATTGGCAGCCGAATCACCAAATCTTTGACACCGGTAACACTGGTTGACTTCTCTATTCTGGAGGCGTTCCCACCTCATGACTCTGAAATTCAAGTATGAGTACCTTATTTGTTGAAGGGCACTTGAACTGCTCTTATTTTCAATTTGTACCAGGTAAAGCGGTAAATTCTTCCTTTCTACGGTCGACCTCCTTGTCGCAAAGGCTTTGACTGAAACAAAATCAATATCTGGTGCAGCTTCTTTGAGCACCTGAAGAAGATCGACCGTATCCTCTCCGCAGTCCAAAACCTTCAACAAGGTCTGATTCTTGTCACTTTTTGGGGTGTAGGTGGTGTGGAACCTCCCCAGAATTCAGCGCTTCTATGGCTAACTTGAAATCAACCAGTGATTTCGTCCTTATAGTTAATTTTTCGGCGTTAACTCTTTTGATCTCGAAATTGGCTAATTTATTTTCGGCTGCCAATAGCCGAACCATATCTTTTCCGCTTTGTCCGAACACGTTGACTGGCGGAACTTTTTCTGTCCTGTTGGAAGCTTTTTCAGAGGAACTAGCAGAACTGTGGGCTGGTTTTTTCTCTTTATTTTTGTTCTTTAAATATTGAATAAAATTTAAGTCATTATCTTGATTAGAATTACCTTCGCTGTTTTCTTCGATTTTCATTTCTTGGGTTAATTCCTCCAGCGGTGCAAAATAGTTTTGGCTCTCGTAGGTGCCACCAGCACTTCGAACACTTCTGGATATGTTTGTTTTGCACTTTTTTCGCCTTTGTTACCTGTTGCCATTGATTTTGCGGCTGCGACTTTTGAGGCTTCATTCCTTTCTTGAATAGATCTTTGAGGGACTGTATCTCTAGCCTTAGTTCATCATTTTTTTTTTTTTTTGCAATTTGGCCATTTTTTGATTGTCCGCTATTATTTGCAGCTTGCATCCTCCATCTGCGGAGTTTTCTTCGTTATGTTTTCTCTTGGTGATTATCGTCAGTTTCGCATTCGTCGTTTCTCCAGGTTGCCCCAACGCTGGGAAGCCGTCGAGCTCCTCCATACCAGCGGCCCACTGGTTTTCTTTGGTTCTTTGCTTTTCTTTACCAATCGAAGTAAAATAATATTCGATAGAAATTTCCTGAGTCGATCACTTCGACAATATAAGTTTTTTTTCGATAAAAATTAACTTCGGACTGACGTTTTTTTAAAAATTAATTTAATTTTCGAAGTCTTTTGACAGAAGCGATTTAAAAGACGCCTATATGCAAAGACTGCTATGATCCATCTTTGTTTTTGTAGCAGCTCATTATTGCTACGTTAATTTTTATTGTAATCTGATAAGTTTAACATGTAGGTTAGGAATATTGTAAGATTGTTCTGTTAAAAAATGCTTTTTGATAACATTTGTTAAAATTAAGCTGATACATATTAGTTGTCCAAATACACTGTTTCGTTGTGTTCTTTAGTTATATGTAATTTTTAATAAAGTTGGTAGGTTTTTTCTCCTTTTTCCAATTAATTGATAATACTTAGTAATTTCCATTGATAACATTTGTTATAGTTTGAATAATTTTCTTTCTATTGTTAAAATTTAGTGTTCCATTTTGAGTACTTTATTGTATCAGAACTTGCTTTACGTTTATATAAAATAACGATTGAATCGATAAATCGCATTTGAATTTGATTTTGAAAATCTTCGCTACAAGAGTTAGCACTAAGGTAAACCTCCATGATTGGAGGGAACAGCACCTTCGAGCTGCAGGTAAGGTATCGCATCATCCATGATAATTATAAATATGATTGCCGAAAATTCTGTTTTCTCATCGTCTCCACCAAGATATAAATGATGATATGAACATTTCCTACGATTTATATTTGATAAGGCACAAAATATCCGTCCAAAAAAATTCAATATTAAATAATTAACGTCTACCACGGTCAACGACCCTTACTTGATTTATAAATAATTACTGCAACGCAAAGCCTACTAGGTGACTTTGTCATGATCGCATTCGATTTTGCTATTTTACATATGAATATAACTTTTATATAAGCGAAAATATTTTGACCGTACAAAAAAGCAATAAAGGATAGAATAATAGAAAATTTAATCTTCTCCCTTAAAAATCCATGGCAAACGTCTTTTCGGGTTTTAGCCTCAACTGAAAACAGAACCAATAGTCCAGACGGATGCTTATCAAAGAAACAACGCGAATTATTGTGTAATGTGATTAGCACAAACGTGGGTAGATCAAGGCATATGAGTCACTCTCCAAATGTTTGTGACTCGTTGAAATTTCAAGAAGTCTCATTGTAACTCTTCGGAACGCATTTCCTCTAGGAATTGGTCAAAACAGACTCATCATAATCTGACCAATGAAGTGAATCAGTCGAAAGCCAATTAAAATTTCAATGTCATACACAAATTTTTCCCATGCCGCTTGTGCGAATAAATTTGCAAATTAAGACGACAATGTTGCCGCGCCGAAGGTGATGACCATACGAAAAGAAAGATAAAGAGCGGGCTTGGATGTCAGTAGCCTTCTCATGTCACGGCAACTTTTGTGTACTTTTTTATTACCCATAGACGCGACCACGCTCGCTTGTTCCTCATCTCCCGGTTCGGCACAATCACAACTCGACTTGTTGACCATCTTCAGATCAGAACGACCTCAGGCGAGGCCAAGAGCCTCCGCAGTCAGCAAGACAATATACACAAGACGAGAGACTTCGTCTCACATCACAACACCGATCGGAAAACAAAGAGGTGCGTGAATCAGACACCGCGACGTGCGTTGTGTACAAGTATGATGAAGCCCGTGAAGAACATCCACATGTGCGGTCCCACAGGCCAGACGGAGGACTGCGAAGAACTGACATGACAGCAATGCGTCGGTGTCCCTAATTTTTGGATTAAATACGCCCAGCAGAGAAGGAATGGATTTTGCAGAATAACTTAATTGAATAGAAAGTTTTCTGACAAACCGTGCGAGGTTATGGTCGCACGCAGCAGCACAACGAGCACAACACAGCACTTTCGAAACAAGAAGCACTAGACACTTTCATTGTGGGTCGAGTGGGAATGGGGCGCAATCAGCCTTGGACTAACTGTCGGCGGCTCGTGGAAGCGCCGAGGCACAAGAAGGTCGTAAAAGAGGTCAAGGAACGACTCAAGGTCCAAATTTACTCCGCATCAGCAGAGAGAATTGATAATAATAAAGGCCAAAGCGGCGCGCTAAATACTTACTAGAGTGTATCCGGAGGTCCGATGATGAGCACTTCCCATCTGAATATGTCATTGTCGTCAATTAATCCAGCTGAAAATCCCTCGACTGGATTTTTGTTCAGCTCTGCAACGGCACAGAAAAAACAAAAACGGTGTTAGGTCTCCAAACAAAGGTGGTTGGGCGAAGGATTGCAAGGCGGCCAAGGTAATTGCGGGATCCGCTTTTACAGTAATTCCAGTGGCGAACGGCAGCCGGGCTTGCGGAAATTTCCAAAGGTTCGCCAATGCGGCTAAGTGACATTTCCACCGAATTTATTGACAATTATGCAGACTGGGCCGAGACGTACGATGACTTTTATCGATTTTTTTCCAAATACTTCGTGCGATTTCCGACAGACGTTGACACGCAAAAGACTCCTGGGCGGTCTGCGGCCCTTCTGTGGGCTGCGACAAAATGTAAATAACGTAAATTCGTCACTTTCGCACTGCGATGTTGCCACCCGGCCGACGTTCGCCACCGGGATCTCGGCCGTGAACCCACCCGTGACCACGGCAGGCATGCTTCCGCAGCCCCAGGGCCGCCGCGAATCGCAGATACTCACCAGCTAATTGCTTTTTCAGTAATAACGACGATTGCAGTTCTGACATTTAACTAAAAATGAATTGTTTTTGAGTGAAAATTAATCCTTCAACAACGACGACCAACAAGGCAGAGGAGCGCGCACGCTACAAACGTGTTTCGTGAATGACCGACGACGTGAAAAGCGGAGCTTTCCTCGCGATTTTCCTACTTTCGAACACGACTTTCCGATTGGAACGTTCGGTGTAAAAAAATTACGTTGATCTGCAGCAAGAAGTGCGAAAATAAAGAAAAAATCTCAACTCGTTCACGGTCTCGAACGCGACGGCAGCGGCGACAGCAGCGACGGCACGGACTCGCTCGATTCTCGATTTTCGGACTTGTTAAATTCGAGTGCGAATTCGATATAAGTTCGATAGACGGGCAAGTTCGGGAGGTAGCTATGGTGTTCTCTGTTGCGCTTTTTCGTTAGTTGAACTGTTCGCACCACTGGTAAGAAATAGCGTGAAAGCGGGATCAATACAAATGCGACGGCAGCTGACCGATGGGAATTTCAATTTGCTTTAAATTTTACCGAAATTAATTGACGGGAATTTTGAATTTTCGCGAGAATTTACGACCTGCCAATGGAGCACGGAATTTTTCCTCGTCGCAACAAACTTTTCTCGACAGCTATCCGAATTTTTTCAACTATGACTTTTTGACGAAAATGGAGCTATCAAACGATTTTAAAACCTCCGAGACTTTGCTTTTCGCCGGGACTGTAGGTGCCGTGTGTTTTGAAACATCACATAGCACACACACACTTCCAATCGGACTTTTCATATAAGAATTGAGTGAAGTTAGGCGAATTAACGGTGAATATTTATAGCTTTTCTCCTCATAGAACTTTAATAGGATGAATTTTGAAAATAACAAGAAGAAGAATTTTTGTTTACAACACAAATGTCTGAATTGTAGGGTTATGTGGTAGCCGGTCGATTGGCGCCTGTACGGTTGTAGCTATAAACTCTGGTTGTGGTTAAAACAATATTATGCTAATGAGGCCATCTACTATTTTACCTGAATTAGTGGAATCTGTTTTGCAGAAACTAGAAGACAAGTATAAAAATTCCCAACAAACATTCTGTAAGTTCTTTCCCTTTCTAAACTAATTAATTTTGCTTAAGAAAACGTAGTTTTGCAAAATAACAGCTTATGTCGTACATTATGTTTTACAGTGGACATTGGAATCAGATTTGATACTGAGCTTCTTCAGAAAGAACCAGTGATACACTTATTCATTTCATCTTTTTCATATCCTCTTTCATCATATTCCGAAAGGAGAAAGGATATGGATTGGTACCATAACCACACTCACAACACAAATATTCAAATTAATTTATAATTTTTTTTTTTTTCATTTTTATAAATTTTTTAATTTTGTTAGTAATATTGTTATTAACAATGATCAAGACACATAATCTAACTATTGGATTGTAGGATAGCACACACATATAACCAATTAGAGGATATGTGATGTTAGTAACTAAAAACAATAACAAAAAAGAAGAAGAAGAAGCTCTTTTCGTAATAATTTCAAAATTTTCCAACAATTTTACTCTTCTATCAAAGTTTGCAACTTCTCAGTCAGCAACTAAAGGCTGCTGGTGTAAGGGAAGTTATTTAATGTTCAAAAAAACAACATAAATTAAATTTAATCAGGATCGCAAAACATGACTTCTCAGATTCTCCAAACCTCAACAGTGTGTTCCCTAAGTAGCTTCTTAAATATTGGAAAGACTTTAACCTTTTTTAACTCAGTTGGTAATGAGTTATATACTTTCATTACTAATCTAACAGGGTCACTATGTTTTCTTTTAGTTCGAGCAAACGACAACTTAAGATAATCATTATATCTGGTATTATAAGAATGAATGTCACAGTGTTTGATTAGCTGGACACCCGATTTCATTTCAGAATTAAGTATTCTGAAAATAAATTTAGCTTTTTCCATATATATCATCTGCCTGATACTAAATTTCTTCGTTAGTGGATAAAGGGTAATACTAGGGGTCAGTCTATCCAATCCATGCATAGCCTTGACAATCTTATTCAGCATTCTATGAATTGAATCAATGTTCGATTCCGAAGTATGACACCAATTCATAATGCCATAAGTAATCAAAGGCAAAACATGAGCATTATAAATTAAGTTTTTGAGACCAATATCTAAGTAACTTTTACATCTAAACACCCTAATCCAAAAAACCAATTTCGATTTCAGACTACTAATCTGTTGAGTCCATGACAATCTATCATCTATGATAAGACCTAGGTATTTCCACGATGCTACACGCTCAATACTTTCATTGAACATTTTAATGTCCAACACAATATCTGCTTTGTTTAGTTGTTTAAATAGCATAAACTTTGACTTTTTAATGTTTATAGTTAACTTATTCCCTAACAACCATGACCCGTACTCCTTTAAATCGTCATTTACTTTTCGTTCTAATGCACTAGGAGAGAAATCCGAATATAATAGCAATGTATCATCCGCATAGACAATATATTTGCCCTTCAAATTAGAAAAATAAATATTATAAATGTATAAAATAAATAAAGTTGGACCCAATATGGAACCCTGCGGAATGCCTATGTTGATTTTATATTTATCACTCATTTTCTGATTCAAGCAAACAGCAATTGTTCTGTCCTTCAGGAAGCTTTCAAACAATTTCAAATGAGTGCCTCTTATTCCTAGTTCACTTAAGCATTGAAGCAGAATCGAGTGATCAACAGTGTCAAAGGCCTTCGCCAGGTCAACAAATATTGCTGCAACATATTTACCTACATCTAGTTCGTTGTTGATGAACTGTAAGGCATCAGTAATAGCAGATGTTGTGCTACCTTTCTCAATAAAGCCATATTGGTTTACATCAAATCCCAAAGAATCTTTAATAAAGCGAATCAGACGTTTATTAATTATTTTTTCAAATACCCAACTCAAAGTACTAGTTAAACTAATAGGTCTATAGTTATTAGGGTCATTTACATTGCCTGATTTGAAAACTGGCACAACTTTAGCATCCTTAAAGTCTGTAGGAAAGGAAGGAAGAGGCACTTGACGGGCGTGGAGCACCAGATCAGGGGTTCCAGACAGTGCTTACAAAAGGAGCGAAGAAAGCCGCAAAGAAACTCCTTCACAAAAAGCCTGAAAATAAAATTCGCACGGACGCCCAATTAGAAAAAGGACCTGATGCAAAACAGGAGAGGCAGAAGCCCAGACGAAGACCCCGGCGGCAGGCACTGCTTGTAAAGCCCCAAGATGGCCGATCCTACGCGGAGGTGCTGCGGGACATCAGGGGAAACGTAAGGCCCGAAGACACCAATACTACCATTAAAGTAGTACGACCAACGCGGTCGGGCCACATACTGGTCGAATTCGGAGCAGAGGCCGGCAATAAAGAAGCATTCTGTGACGCAGTAAAGAAAGTCCTCGGCAAAAGCGCAACTATAGCCCCGCTCGAGCCGATGGCAAAGATCGAAATACGGGACATTGACTGCGTGACGGATCTGGCCGAGGTAGAAGAGGCCATCAAAAGGGAGTTCCCTAGCGTGGGAAGGATCAAAGCGAGACTGACACCAGAAAACAACAGGGCACAACGCATGGCCATAGTTGACGACCGAAAAGGACGCCGAACAATTCCTGAACAAGGGCAAAGTACGAATAGGGTGGGTTGTCTGTAGGATACGGCGAAGAGCAACGCCTCTTCAATGTTTCAAATGCCTTGGTTATGGTCACACCACACAAGTATGCAAAGAACCCGATAGGAGTTCCCTATGTTACAAATGCGGTGAAATGCGCCATAAAAGAAAAGAGTGTACGAAGGAGGCACACTGTATTCTTTGCAGGGATGCTGATCCAAAACCTGATTTTGGACACGTCTTGGGATCAGGAAAATGGCGGGTGTTCCAGGAAGCCCTAGCCAAGGCCAAATCAGAGCTTCGATGACCCGCATCCTGCAGCTAAACCTACACCGCAGTTCAACCGCCCAAAATCTGCTTGAGCAGTTTGCGAGGGACAGGAAAGCCGACTTCTTGCTGCTGAGTGAGCAACACCATAATAAAAGTCCTGCATTATGGTACTCTGATGAAACTGGTACTGCCGCTATCTGGGTTCGGAACAGTGACTTTCAAGCGGAGAGTTGTGGATGGGGGGATGGTTTCGTGTGGGTTCAGTGCTCAGGGATCACCTTCTTTAGTGTGTACCTAACGCCTAACGAGCCGATATCATCTTTCCAAGCCAAGCTTAATGCTCTGGAGGGCGCTGTCTCGAACGCAGAGGGAAAAGTGCTCGTTGGGGGCGACTTCAATGCTAAAGCAATCGAATGGGGCATGCCTCGGACGGATCCGCGGGGAAAACGAATCCTGGGAATGGCGGCCAGGACGGCCCTCGTCCTACTAAACTCCGGAAATACGCCGTCTTTCCGCCGTATTGGCTGTGAGGGAACCATACCGGACGTGACATTCGCCTCGGAGTCCTTAGTACGGAGGATACAAAACTGGAAAGTATTAGAGGACTACTCAGCCAGTGATCACCAGTGCATTCTGCTTGAGATAAGTGATGCTATCTCCCGACGTCCGTGCTCTCGGCCTTCTACAACTGGATGGAACATTGGAAGAATGGACGTCGAGAGGTTCGTCAAGGTTCTCACAGGAGGTGAGCCGCTCCAGGGAGCTCCGGAGGGGACGGAAGAACTGGCAGCTCAAGACGTGGTGAACTCTACTATGAGCATAATCACGACTGCTTGCTGCGCTTCTACGCCCCGCCGAAGACCCCGGCACGGCAAGCCCCCAGTGTACTGGTGGTCTACTGAAATCGCTGAAAAGCGGAGGGAGTGTCACAAGCTTCGGCGTGAGGCTCAACGGGCGCGGAACCGTGACGAGGCAAGCAACCAGGTGGCAGCATATAAGTCAGCCAGGAAATGCCTTCGCAAACTTATCAACAGTAGCAAGGCTCGCTGCTGGCAAGACCTAGTGGACAATGTGAACAAGGATCCGTGGGGCCTTGGCTACAAGCTGGTCATGGGGAAACTTGGTGCCCTACGGAAACCTTGTATACATGACGCGGAAAAGATGGACGCGATAGTGCGGGGACTCTTCCCCGCCCATCTCGTCCGTGTTGACGCTGTCCATGGTGAAACAGCAGTAGAGTCCCCACTCTTCACACAGCTGGAACTGGAGGAGGCAGTCCTCTCCTTGAAAGCGAGGAAGGCTCCAGGTCCAGATGGTGTTCCAGCTGAGGTGTTGCGGCTCGTCTATCACCATTGTCCTGACTTGCTGCTCAGCACATTCAACGCTTGCCTACGGGACGGGGTTTTCCCGGTACGATGGAAGGTGACGAGGCTCGTGCTGATCAGCAAGGGGAAGGGAAATCCCGAATCGCCGTCTGCATACCGCCCGTTATGCATGCTAGACACGGCTGGGAAAGTGCTAGAGAAACCCATCAAGGGAAGACTCACTGACGCGATTCGTGCTGCTGGGGACCTATCTCCTCGGCAGTACGGCTTTAGAGCAGGACGTTCTACCATTGATGCGATTGCAGAGGGAAGGATGGATGGAAATTACATCGGGTGTTGCCCAGGGATCTATCCTTGGTCCGGACCTGTGGAACGTGTCTTACGACGGGCTACTGAGACTTGAGATGCCAGATGAGTCGCGCTTGGTCGGCTATGCGGATGATGTTGCGGCTCTGGTCGCCGGACGCACCGTTGAACAAGCGCAACTTAGGCTAGGTATGCTCATGCGCCGAGTGAGGAACTGGATGACTGCTCGCGGGCTGAGTTTAGCACTGGAGAAAACCGAAGTGGTCATCTTGACAAAAAAGAGAATCCCTAGAGTAAGGATGATCAGTATTGGAGATATACAAATCGAATCGAAGCCAGCGGTGAAGTACCTGGGGCTACTGATCGACTCGAAGATAAGTTTCTCTGAACAAATCAGGGCAACGGCTGAGAAGGCTGCTTCGGGAATATCGGCCCTGAGTCGACTTATGGCCAAAGTAGGGGGACCCAGCCCATCAAGAAGACGCCTCTTGATGAGTGCTGTAGGGTCAGTGCTACTGTACGGAGCAGAGGTATGCGGCGACGCTCTCAGCAAGGAGGTATACCGAAAACGATTGACACAGGTACAGAGAAGAGGAGCACTGAGAATTGCATCTTCGTATCCAACAGTCTCCGACTCGGCGGTGAGAGTGATTGCAGGCGTGATACCTGTCGCCCTCCTTGCTAGAGAGCGCCGCGCTATTTACCTGCGCCGAAACGAGGATGCGAGGGAGATGGTTGCCCGCGAGGAGAGACAACGCTCGCTCAACGATTGGCAGCAGTCTTGGGGGAATTGCACGAAGGGAAGGTGGACTGCGCACCTCATCCCGGATGTGAGACCGTGGCTAAATCGAAGGCATGGTGAGACTGACTTCTATCTGACCCAGCTTTTGAGCGGGCACGGGTGTTTTCAGTCTTACCTGCACAAGATCGGTAAGTCACGGTCTCCCGATTGTCGATTTTGCCCAGGAGAGGAGGACAATGCCTGTCACACATTTTTTGCGGGTACAAAATGGGTCAGGCTGCGAAGGGAACTCTACAGGGAGACGGGAGAGCTCACCCCGGATAATATAGTTGCGGTGATGCTCGAATCAGTTGACAAATGGAACCAGGTGGCACATTATGCTCGGGCAGTCCTAAAATATAAAAGGCTCACAGCAGCCGGAGGCGCTGGGGCTGGGGGATCGCTCTTCTGGCATTTCCCCTTCCCCTCTCCCCTCCCGCTAGGAAAGGGACTCCCCAGCTTGAAGGCGCCCCACGGCGTAACAAAACGAGACCTGGCCCGAAGTAATGTGTCAAACGGTTCCAGGCTAGGTTCTCAGATTGACAGGGGAGGTGTTTAGTGGGTAGTCCAAGGGTATCCTCCATGGGAGTCCCACACTGCCAGACTCGGCGGGCGTAAATGCCTTCACCTCCCTACCACAAAAAAAAAGTCTGTAGGAAAGATCCCATTAGATATGAAATTATTAAAGTCGGATACCACATGTGGAGCTATTATATCACTGACAAGTTCTAGATGTTTTGCCGAAATACCATCACTACCAGCCGAAGAGTTCTTTAAAGAGTTAATGCATAACACTACTTCTTTAGTATTGGTAGGCTCAAGGAATATAGACTCAGAGTTATAAGGAATTTGCTTTCTATCAAAATTTAAAAGATTGAATCTTTGGTCAAGTTCTTCCGCTAATTTTTTTCCAACAAATCCGAAGTGGGGTCCAAGTGAATCAACAGAAATATCCGAAATTTGATTCTTAGTCCTGTCAGAGGTGAATAATTCTTTATTTAGAATCTGCCATATTTTTCTAGAATATCCCTCAGCAGCATTTATCTGATTGTTTAATACATTTTTTTTAGCTGATCTAATCAAAGAGTTAACCCTATTCTTTTGTACCTTGTATTCCTGGTTCAATATAGGATCATCCTGGCAATTTTTTAGTCGATTAAATAAATCTTTCTTCCTCCTAATTTCCCTAAGAATATCACCAGTTAACCAATTATTACTCCTAGTTCGAATCATTCTGATGGAAGTAGCTGCTTCTTTTGCATTTTGCATTATTTTTATTATTTCAGAAATAGATATATAATCATTATAGGCCGTACATTTGCTTCTAACCAATTCAATGAATTTAATTTTATCAAAACTATAAATTTTCCATAGGAGATATCAATTTTTTAATTCCTTCCAAAGTAATAAATAAAGTGTTATGGTCAAGTTCCAGCCAATCATTATATTTAATACTAAAAGTTGCTAACTGCCTGCTTAATGTAGAGACAACATGTTCAAGGAGAGAAGCACGATTATCAGTTATTCTAGTTGGAAGGTTATTCATGACTGTTGCTCCATTCATAACTAGCATATCTAAATAGTTTATGCTGAAATTGCTATTTTTATCCAAAATATCTATATTAGAGTCAGCTACAACCACCAGGTTTCCATAATTCTGTAATATACTGTCCAAATATTCAATTAGCTCATAACTATTTTCATTGGGGGCCTTATAGAAAGTACAAATATTGATAACACCTCTATCGCTTTCAAGAGAAATAACTAAAGTGTTACAATAGCTATCAACCAGTAGGACTTTATGCCTTATTCTTTGCTTGATGTAAATCGCAGTCCCACCTCCTTGAGAGTGATCTCTGCAATTATATACGGCATTATAACCATCAAGATTATACAGATTGACTTCGTTACTACAAATCCATGTTTCGTTTAAAATTATAACATCCAGATTCTCATGCGAACTACAAAACACCTCAAGATCTATAAACATATTCCTTAAACTTCGAATATTAGCATAAAATATACTTAAATTGGTGGCAATTCTCATATTTCAGATAAGTAGTTAATCTTCCTCTGGAAAGTTTTAACTGCCTTGAGGTGCTCAGGACAATCTTTATGAGAAGCTGGATGCAAAAAATTCTTATTATTCACCAGCAAACAATTCGAGCATTTCGTAACCTGAGATTTACAATCTTTTGTGCTATGATGTTCCGCACAATTGGCACAAATCTCTATTTGACTTCTACATCTCAGAGCAGCATGACCGAACTTCTGATACTTATAGCATCTTCTGACCATCAGCTCTTCTCTGCAGTAGTGAGAGTTGAAGTCAATATTTATGTATGTATCTACCAGTCTCCTAAATAATCCTCCCGGAACTTCAAATATCGAAAATTTCTCATTTTTTCTACTTTTCCAGCATTTAACAACTTTCAAAATACCATCAGGTATATTCGGATTAAGGGCCTTAATCTCAGCCACGAGCTCATCACTGTCAAAAGACCTTTCCAGCCCATGCACTATAAGCCTTGGGTTCAACTCCTTAGTACGCTCCACATAGTACGACTCACCTAGACATTCCTGCAAAGAATCGACAAGATCCTCTGAATTGATTGAGCTCTCAGTCTTGAGAATAATTCCCCCATCTGACAATTCCTTCTTATATGTGATAGGAATTTTAGCAGCTGCAGGTTTAAAAGACTTCTTAATTTGCTGCATTGTATGATCAGCAGATTGTTTAGATTTTGGACGGACTATTACTCCTCCGTTAAATTTGGGCGATCTTTTTGCCGGAGGGTTAGTCAAAGCAGCTGAATACGACACTGGCAGATACGGCGCCTTTTCTGAAATTTGCTTCTGCAAATCAATAATTCTGTGGTTTAGTGTGGAATTGGAATCGACTAATTCGGTAATTTTTTCAATAATATCACTATTGCCTTCTTTCGCAAGTGGAACTTTGCATTTTATTGCCTTTGCCGCAGAGGCCTTATCACTGGGACAGACCCAGAACACCCACTTGGTAACATTTTTCACGGCATTACAGATTTCATCAGGCATCTGAATGCAGCTGGTATGAAACCACTTGCCACACACTCCATCACACTTCATCGCAGGATCGTTGTTCCGAACCGCTTTACCACATGAGCCACACTTGCTGGACATTTCAAGTGTAAATAAATTTCAAGTGAAAATAAATATTATAAGGGAACGAAATCAATAATTTTTCACACACCTTTAAAATAGTATACTCAGTTTTCAATTCCTTCTATAGAATACTAATCCACTTTCACAGAAAATCCACTTTTCACAAGAATAATTATTAAAAATTCTTCAAAAATGCTTAAAAATTTGATTTTACTTTGGATGTAAACAAAGTAGCACTTTGACACTTGACTTCTTCTTCTTTTAGTAAGCGTCCATTCCCTACCACTCTCCCCATCTCAAGTTTCTTCGTTGCACAACTCTCGTGCTAACTGCGTTCACATTTCACCGCTTCTAGTGTGTCACCCAGACAATTTTCAATACATCGGTATATTTTTTTTTTGTTTTTGTTATTTGCATGGTTGACCAGATAAAGCAACATTTAAATAGTATATCCAGGCAACATTTAAATAGTATATCCAAGCTGCTGACCCAAGCGTATAAAAACATTCTGAAACTACCAATGCTTACTCAAAATAGTTTGATTCACCAATTGGCAAAATCATTAACCTTTAGTCAAATCATTATAATAGAGAAAGCTAAGTTTATCTACAAAAATTTAAAAACTAATGGATCGGACCGAACACCATTAATTAAGGTATCACAGATCAACCCATATAATGCGAGGAATGCATATCAATTCGTAATACCTTTTGCCCAAACGGATGCAACGAATGATACTCTGCGTATATATAACAATCTACCAGAAATAGTTAAGAAAGCAAACTCACTTTTGGTATTTGAGAAAAGCGTAATTGGTGCGTGGACCTGTAGTTCTGCTTTTATGAGCTCAGAATCTTAGGGCATTTTTCACCCTATCGGCGCGATACGGAAGAGACAGTTACTCAGAGTTTTTTTTTATTTTTGATAGCATCGTATTGTATTGAATTTTTTTATCTCTGAGAGCTGACCATGATTGTAGGAAAATAAGCTAATGGAAAAATGAAATGAGCACCAGTAAATAAAAACACTTAGTTGTATACTTTATTTCTGTTTATTGTTACCACGCGCGCCGACGGCCAGATCGAGACTGTCCCGATTCCCGTGTTGCGGTCGACCGCGTAATCTCTATATCTCTTTCTTTCCTACACTCGGTCTTTCTGATGGCTGCATCGTCCCCGATACCTACTTCCTGTTCGGACGACGAATCCTCGAATGAAGTCTCAACGGTCATGCCTACAGCTTGATATGGCTTCATATGATCAGCTGACGTCGTAGTCTCCTTGGGTCCTATGTGGTCACCTATTTTTTCAACTCCGTACCGTTCATTAGGCTTAACAGTCACAACCCGATAAGGGCCCAAAAACTTCCTCTGGATTTTTAGGACCTCCTCCAAACTGAGTCGTTTTAATAGCTACAATATCGCCGACATCATACGGGCTTGCGGCTTTACGCCATCGATTGAACGTTTTGCGATTTCCTTCTTGAACTTTCTTCATGTTGTCCATAGCTCTGCTTCTCAGTTTCGATCGTTCCTTCTGAAAGATTTCTACGATTTCAGCTTCAATTATTTCACGCAGCTTCAAGTCGTCTTTCGTACGTATAGCTGTTCGAATCAGTATGTCGAATGGTGAAATTTCAATACTACGATTAAACGAAGAATTAATGCTCTGTTGTTCTTTGTCAACTAACTTAAACCAATGTGCTGGACTGGGATAATCACTCGGTTTAGCCTCTCCACTTGACTATTAACACGCGGTACACCCGTCATGATGGGAATGTGTTCTGTTCCCTCGTCTCTGCAATATTCGGCGTAAGCACCCGAAGTGAATGCGGTCCCTCGGTCTGAAACAATTCTACGTGGGTTTCCGAAAACAGTGGCTTGTTTCTGCAACAGCGATATAACTTCCTCCGTTGTCGTTGACTTCGTTGGATACAGCCACACAAACTTGATGAATGCATCCGTAACAGCGAATATGTGTTTGAAACACTTCCTGGTCGACGGCATCGGTCCAAGATTATCAACATGATAGGTATCTAGTGGCCCACCATCTTTGTCAATCGGATGTAACAAGCCCTCCAGCTTTCCGTGTTTCTTCTCGCATGTATCGATGAATTTTCTTATGCGGGCTTGCATGTGCGGGAACTAAATTTCCTGTCGAAGAACATATTCGGCTTTCCTCGCACCAAAATGACCACATTCGTGTGCAGTTCTTATAACGTCGTACTGCATTGCCTTGGGTACAACCACTAGAAGATCTCTCGTTCTTCGCGGTAAAGAATTCCTTGTCGCAGTTTGAAGTCCTTTTTTTTCTCGTCGTTTATATCTTGAATGATTTTTTGTAGTTCGCGATCGTTCTGCTGGGCTCGGTGCACTCCATCCATTAATGCGTCTACTCTCTTCTCGATAAGATATACTGATGCCGAATGTCGGCTTAAAGCATCCGCGTGCTTCATAGCCCTGTCAGGTCGATGTTCAAAGTTTTAATTAAATTCGTAAATTAACAACGCCCTTTGATAAACTTACGGAAATAGCTGGTCAGCCCTAAAAAACTTTGTACATCCTTCGCTGTTTTTGGTCGATTGAACTCTGTTACAGCCATCGTTTTTTCCTTTCCTGGCATAATAGTGCCGTTTTCGACAATGTATCCTAAGTACTCCACTCTCTTTTCCAGAAATATACACTTTCCCCAGTTAAACGTTACGTTGTGTTCACTTGGACCTTGAGCACTCTTTGAAGTTTCTCTAAACCATCTCGTTCATCTTTGGCCGGAATTATCAAATCATCTAAATAAGACAATACGGTTCCATCCGACATCAAGTCTCTAAATACTGCTCTGATGTGTCGTTGAAAAACTGCCGGTGAGTTGCAGATACCAAAAGGAACACACAAGAATTCGAACTACCCATCCGGTGTAACGAACGCCGTATACTTAACGCTGTTCTTTTCAACTGGCACATGATAAAATCCATTTTCTAAATCCAAAGTAGTGAATACAGTGGCGTCCTGCAAGCTATCCAGCTGGTCCTCGATCAAAAGCAACGGAAAACGGTCCCTTTTCATCTTCTTGTTTAGTAGACGATAGTCTACACACATTCTAATCCATCCATTTTTTTTTCGTTCCTAGTACTATTGGGGTAGATATTCCGACGAACTAGGTCTCACCACGCCCTTTTCGATCAAATCATTGACTAGATCGCTCACGATATTGCGCTGCTCCGCCGACAAGTGTCTTGGATTTTGTTGTATTAGAATATCGTCCTTTAGGATAATTTTAATTTCCACACCGGTATTCTTTGTCGGTCTCGGTTTGTAGCTTTCAATCAAATCTCTTAACGTAGAGCCTATGGTTCGGTCTTTAATGTGCGGCAACTGCATACTGGGCCCTTCAACGACGTTTGTACGCATAATCTCCTTCACTGAGTCTTTGAAGTTGTTCTTTGCTTCGAGCTTATCCGTATGAGATTCAGCATTGAGCTCTACCAATATAGTATTGCCATTTCTTAGACGTATTCCAACAGAGTTTGTCAGCTCTGCTCCGAGCAAAATATGGCATCCCACAGTGCAGTGAAGCTACCAAGCGTTCTCAAACCAACTGAACCTATGCCCTCGAAGAGTACTGTCGACGCCTTCAAAGCAGGTGCGTCCAGACTTTCGTAGGTGCTTCTCGTCATTAAGTGAAGATCACTGCCAGAGTCGAATATAGCTTTAATATCCTTTCCGCACACCTTCACTATTTTGTACGCTTTCCTGTCCGTTGTATTTAATGCATTACAGTATTTTCTATCTGTCTCCCGTTAAATTCCTTGTTTTGCTCCTTGGCATCGTACTTCAGTGTGTCCAAACTTGTTGCACCGAGAACACTTCAACCCCTTCAACTTATCCGGACACTCACGGCTCAAGTGTGTTTTATCTCGCAGTTGTATCATCGCTTCAACACTCTACCGCTTGGACGTTTTTCACCACACGCATTTTCGTTCGATTTCATCGAGCCTTTCCGATATTGTAAGGATATTTCCTCAAACGCAAGTAGTAAAGCGCATTGACCCAAAAGCCTGTAAACGATCCACGTCACGCAATTTTAAATCCGGAATACCGTCAATGGCATAGCTTACAATTTCCTCTTCGTCCAGGCCAAGGTTATTCTCGAGAATCCTCTTTTTTTTACCTCCATTCCCTAACACTCTCTCCATCACTCTTTCTTCGTCGCACAACGCTCGTACGATCTGTATTCACATTACGTCGCTTGGTCCTTTGTGCCACCCAGACAATGTTTAACACATCGGTATAAGGGGGAACACAATATAATGTGAATTAGTCCTTTTCGTGAACATCTAGTCCAAAAAATCATGATCAGCTCTCAGAGATAAAAAAAATCAATATAATACGACGCATTCAAAAAAAAACTCTGAGTAACTGTCACTTCAGTATCTCGCCGATATGGTCAAAAATAACGCCTTAAGATACTGGGCTCATAAAAGCAGAATTACCGGTCCACGCTTCAATCAGTGCTCATTAAATGCTCCCTTAGTCTTTTCTTAAATACCAAAAGTGAGTTTGCTACCTTAACAATTTCTGGTAGATTGTTATATAACTTGAAAAAACTGATTGTTAATTCTTCGAAAAAAAATTATTTTTTATTACCAATCGTCTTAAAGTCTACTCTACAACTAATTGTTACAATATCATTATCTATCTTATATCAATTCTTAATTCTATGCACCGTGAGAAGATGCATTAGATCTTCTCCGCTCATCAAAGCAAACATTCAGTAAGTTCATAGAATGAATGTCTAAACCAAAACAATGTTGGTGGATAAGAATTAAATGTACGTGATGAAAATATAATAATTTTAAATTCTCATGCTAGAAATAATAACATTGAATGCATCATATGATGCTGAAGATATTGTGGGTTGGAGAATATGTAACCTCTCCCCCGTTTGATTTAACATTCTCCGGAATGTTTCCAATTTTTGCGTGTGAAATTTGGATAATTCGTTTTGTTTTTTTTACTTTAGGTAGAGTATGACTATGAAACTAAGTATGAGCAAAATTGATGAGCCAACAATGTAGTGTACATTTTTGTGAAATACAAGTCTTTCAATGTATTCTAAATTATCAATATTTTTCAACATAATCTTGGTAAAATTCAATTGTTTTGTTAAATTAAAATTATTAGGGTTTTCTGAATAAAAGAATCTGTCTACGAATTTTTCATTAGAATTAGTGAGAGTCTGATTTAATATTTGGATAGTACAATTGTTAATTGTGATAAGGTAGTTTCCATTTAGTTTTAATTTTCGATCATCGCATTTATTTACTAGTTCGACATTTTTCATATTTTTGCATATTATGGAGTTAACATCAATCTTTACAATTTCTGTTGTTTCTTTCTCAACAAAAAGGCAATTATTTTTTACAATACAATTATTCCAAGGTTTCAACTCGTTTTCATATTGAATCATATTTTCAAAAATAAAGTTTTTTCCATTAAGCTCGAGAATGTATTCGTCATCCATTGCCACTTCCAAATTGTCAATTGTTAGTAGGGGTGTTATTAATTTATAATTAACAAGCTTGTAAGAATTTGGAATTTTTATTGCTAAAATTAATTCGTTTTCTTTAATTTGAAATAATCCAGTTCTTACGTTCTTTAATTTGTAGTAGTCAAGTTTCGTATCCGTTATTTCCGTTGCTGTTAGCAGACTTGGGTGGACAAGGCCGTGTTTCACTAATGCAATGCTATCAATAATTTGGTTTAACTTTTCTTCCAAGATCCTTAATTTTAGTATATGTTCCATTTTAAACTGATTGGAAATAATTTATCGTTCGTTCTGTGATAATTGATTAAACGTTCTATTAATTTGATTTCTGTTTTCAAAGAAGTGATTGTTTCATTCAAATAAGAGTTTATTTTGATTTGTTTATTTAAATTTGTTATTGCGTGCCCATTGTTCTCTTCAATAATTTTCAAATGTTCCGAAATTTCCGTCTTGTCGTCATCGTTCATAGTTCCGAAAAGCCATTTATGTGTCGTTCCTACAACGTTAATAAGTCCTCGTTTTCGTCTATTATTTTTCGGTGGCCGTATGGCACTAATTTTTGCGTAAATATTTGTTAGTTCATTTTCGATTATTGGGTTGGTATCAATATGCAATGTTTTATTATTATTTCTCAGGCAATCAGCAGTCTGTTTGATGTTGTCCACATTAATGATATGGAGTATAGTTTTAGTGTCCTGTATTATTTCGGTTTGTCCCATATTCACAGTTATGTATCCATTTTCAGTCGTTATTTGGTGTGTTGTCAGCCCCGCTTCGGTTTGTGGTAGCACTAAAACTGGTAGCGTCAGTATACGAAATGCTAATATCGTCACCTGCAAATTTACGTGATCTTTTAATATTGATTGGGTGGTCTCTAAGCCTATTCTTAGTTCTATATATAGGTTCATTTTTATAGTAGTTTCTTTTATAATTCATAACAGGGATTATAATTCTAGTTTTCTCATAATCTTCTCTAGATTCGTAAAGTTTATTAATTACCTTTTCTTTTTTCTTTTGCGCTAACTGTGTCAGCTGTGCGACATCGCTCTGCATGGCTTGATCAGGGGTCATTTTTATTGTTGAATGGTATCTATTATTATAATTATTTACTGCTCTATGCATTTTCTGAACAATACTTAAATCTAAATTACGCATCGAAACTAGCTTCTCCTGTAATGTACTGTGGAACCTGTTTATATCACTGTTACCAGTATGTGTATTGGGGGTAGTTAGGTGAATTTCTACTTCCTGTTCTCTTAAAAAATCTAGTAAGTTCAGCGAATTAAATTCGTTTTCAGCCACAAGCTTTCTCGGCTTTCCAAACTTTGAGAAGTGTTCTTCTAATATTTCCGTTTTTTTAGTCCAATGCCTATTTGGCATGTGGTAGACATACGCTTTTTTTGTGAGCTTGTCAATCATGATGAGAAAAGGTTGTTTGGAGAAGTAATATACATCCATCTGAAGTATTTGATTAACTTCTGTGGGCGTTTCACTGATTTTATACTTTAATTTGATTAGTTTCCGTTCATATTTTGTTTCTACGCATGTTTTACAGTTATTTATTATTTTTGTTATTTCGTTTATGAGTCCTGGGTAGTAAATTTTATTCTTCAAGCTATGGTAAGTTTCGATGATCCCACTATGAAGGCTTTCTTGAGTGTGGTAAAGGGATATATTTCTTTGTGCTTTTTCTAAAGTTCGCATCTCGGTTGCCCTGAGGGTGGCTTTAATAAACTTAATTTTGTTTTGCTCACTGAACAGTTCTATCAATAGTTGTTGTATTTTATTATATTCATGATATGATAGCTCCGTGTAAATTCCAATTCGTACAGGTGTAACATATCTTTTTAGTAATCCTATCCATTGTTCTCGACCTTTCGTCATGTCAATATAGACGATTTTTCGGTTATGGAGTTTTTCAAATTCCTTTTCTACATCTTAGGCCAAAATCAGTTAGGTTTTATATTTGTTCACGATGGTCTCTTTTATTGGTATGTGGTCCAGTCGTTGTTCCTCTTGAGAGTGCATTGTGGCATTATCTGTTAACGCCTTTACTGATTCGCTATCTGTCTGGTTTTCATAATTGTTATCAGGGATTCTACTCAAGAAATCGGCGACCTTATTCTGTTTACCTTTCAAATATTCTATGTCAAATTGGTATTCCTGTAACTTAAGCAACCATCTTTGATTCCTTTGCCTGAATTCTTTGCCAGTACATTTTTTGTTCAAATACTTAATAGGCAAATGGTCAGTAATGATTTTGAACCTATTACCCGACAGATAGGGTCGGAAATAAGTTACTGCCCACACGATGGCAAGAAACTCTTCATCCGTTACCAAATATTTTTTCTCATGGTCATTTAAGGACCTGAACGCGTGTACAATGTGAACGATCTTGAAAATTCTGGAAATTTAAGGATCGGATGTTTAATAATCCTAAGCTTCAAAGGCTTCAATATATTCAGGGTCGTTTGTGTTTATATTTTTTCCTTTCTTCAAATATTTTATTATGGGACCTGCGATCTTTGTATAATCTTTTACAAATTTCCTGTAAAACCCCGTAACACCCAGGAAGCCTTTAAGTTGTTTTTCAGTTTTTGGTAAAGGATATTGTTGTATGCATTTAATCTTATTAGGGTTAGGTTTCATGCTTTCAGGAGTCAAGACGTGTCCTAAAAATTCCGTATTTTTTCCATGAAGGAGCACTTGTCAAATTGTATTTTTAAACTGTGCTCAGCTAGTCTTTTAAGTATCAAAGTTAAAGAGCTAATATGTTCTTGGAGGCTCGTTGAAAACACTAATATGTCGTCTAGATATACGACACAAATTTTATTGATATAGTCGCGGAGTATGTCATTCATAAGCCTTTGGAACGTTGCTGGCGCGTTCTTTCAGCCAAAAGGCATCCTGAGATACTCGTATAATCCACACGGTGTTACAAATGCCGTTTTTGGAATGTCATTAGGATGAACTTTAATTTGGTGGTATCCCTTGGCCAGATCAATAGACCTGAAATATTGGGCTCTTCTCAGTTTATCCAGGATACTATGTATGTTTGGAAGGGGATACTTGTCGTCAATCGTGATTTCGTTTAATTTACGATAATCTACGCAAAGACGAAACTTCCGTCGAGCCGAATTGTCTGCTTTTTTGGCAACAATCACAATAGGGGAGGCGTATTTGCTATTTGATGCACGGATTATACCGTGTTGTTCCATTTCTTGGATCTGCTTTCTTACTTCTTCTTCATGCTTGGGAGGAAGCCTGTAAAGTTTGCCATGAATGGGTTGATCGGTGGTTGTTATAATTTCATGGTAAATGGAATCGGTATTAGTTAACTCGTCTCCATCTTTGTAGATCAGATGCTCAAACTTCCTAAGTAGGTTTCTGACATGTTTTTCTTCTTCCGAGTTCAAATGGCTTAAATCTATTTCTTTATTATCAGACTGAAGTTCAAAGCAGTCAAAATTAATTTTGCTGTCAAATGAAAAAAATGGGAATTTGGCTACCATTCTTAAGAATCCATAATTTATTTTCAAAATCTATATTCCTGGAAATTTTGCTTAATAAATCCATACCAATTAGGATATCATATTGTCGCGTGTTATTGGTTCGCGGCCAATAATTTTAATGTTCCGGGAAAGTGAAAACGCAATGTCTTTTAATTTAAGTTAAAAGTGTTTATTTAATTCAAGAAAATGCACAATAATCAGTTTAACACTTTCACTAATTTTAATTTTCACTATTAGAATAAAATCTAACACTTGTCCATAAATTTCTTATCGCAATTGTCTTCTAAATCACTTCAATATTACGAAACACACTTCCACACACTTTCGCAGCTCTTATCGCGGTCGAATGAATGATTCCCCCATTCATTCAGCTCGCCTTTATATAGGGTCTCTACCTACTCACCCATTTCTCGCACATGGGCGAATGTTCGACCGAGAGGTACCTGGTACGTTCGAGCAAATTCATGAATGGAGTGATGTCACTTGCAGATGTTGATCATGCTTGTTGGGTTCTCGTGATTTCGAGTGAATTCGTGTTCTTCATTGTTGTGAAAACAATTGCGACAGTAGCTCGCAGAATTATTTGTACATGTAACACTGCCCCCACCTCAGTTCTTTTCGCCCCGAAAAGATGTGTCGCCAGTTGTAGTCAATTCTCCCTGGATGTAATATGGGGCAAGACGGTCTAGATGCACGATTTTCATTTTGGCTCTCGGTTTACGGTGTTCCTGTATGCGATATACGACATCGTTGATTCGCTTTGTGACTCGGTATGGTCCCTCCCAGTTATGTTGCAACTTTGGAGACCTACCCTTTCGCCGTTGCGGGTTATATAGCCACACCAAGTCATCCTGCTGGAAGCCAGTAGAATTAGCCTTTAGATCATACCTGGTCTTCATGCGGTCAGTAGCCGATTCGAGGTATTTTCGCACTGTCCGATGTATCTGGTTCAACCGTTGTCTTAGATCACTTGCGTACTCCGAGATCGTTTGGGGTTTCTCGGGGGGTGTTCCAAACTTTATATCAGCTGGCAGACGAATAGTCTTTCCAAAAATGACTTTGGCTGGGGCTTGGCCCGTTGATGCATGTTCGGCAGCTCTGTACGCCAACAAAAATAGTGGGATATGTCGGTCCCAGTCCCTTTGGTTCTCGTCAACCATCTTGGCAAGGTGTTTATTGAGCGTGCCGTTGAAACGTTCGACCATTCCATCGGATTGGGGATGCAGCGGTGTTGTCCTCGTTTTCCGTATTCCGAGCAGCTCGCACATTTCGCCAAAAACTAGTGACTCAAAGTTTCGGCCTTGATCCGAATGTAATTCGCAGGGTACGCCGTACCTACTGACCCAATTTAACACTAGCTGTTCAGCTACGGTAGTTGCTTCCTGGTTGGGAATGGGGTAGACCTCGGGCCACTTGCTGAAATAATCGGCTACAACCAGCGTATATCGATTTCCCCAATCGGATTCAGGAAAGGGTCCTGCGATGTCAACAGCAATCCTTTCGAATGGCACGCCTACGTTATAGGTTTGCATTTGTCCTCTCAGTCGTCGCTTTGGGCCTTTGACGGAAGCGCAAATTGTGCATCTGCGACACCAGTCCTCTACGTCTTCTCGAGCGTGGAGCCAGTAGAATCTTTCCCGCAATTTCGCTAAGGTTTTGTTAACACCAAGATGGCCTCCCGAGGATCCTTCATGCATTTCCTTAACCACATCGTGGATTCGGCTTTTGGGTAGTATAGTTTGCATCCTATAGGAGCTGCCATCCGCCGTTTCCCATTTCCGCTTGAGTACGCCACCCTCCACCTGTAGGGAGTTCCATTGTGCCCAATAGCTTTTCAGGGTTGCGCCATGCATCGAAACGTCCTTCCACTCCGGTCGCCCAGTCGTCTCCTTCCGTACGAGCAATGGTCCGATGTCTTCATCGGCTAGCTGGGCATTTCGAATCTCCTCCGATGACCAACCTTCATCGAATTCAGCCGTTATCAGTCGCAGATCAACGGGCGGCTCCTTTTCCTCAATCCGTCGGCAATGCTTGCAGTTAGCTGGACATGGGCGACGAGATAGGGCGTCAGCATTTCCATGAACTCCGCCCTTTCGATGAACGATTTCGTAGTCGTACGACTGCAATCTTTCGATCCATCTCGCAACTTGTCCCTCGGGGTTTTTGAAGTTAAGTAGCCATCTCAGCGATGCATGGTCCGTTCGAAGAACAAATTTCTGGCCATATAGGTACTTGTGGAACTGCTTGGTGGCCTCTATTATAGCCAATAGCTCCTTCCTGGTCACACAGTAGTTCCTCTCACTTTTTGAAAGAACTCGACTGTAATACGAGAGGACTCTTTCTTCGCCATTGATCTGCTGGGAGAGTACAGCTCCAATACCGCCGTTGCTTGCATCAGTGTCAACTACAAACATTTTTCCGGGTTTCGGATACGCCAGCACGGGTGATTCACACAGCTTTTCCTTCAGGGTCTCAAAGGCTGTCTGGCATTGTTCGTTCCAGACATACGGACGATTTTTCTCGGTTAGCTGATGGAGACACTTAGCTATTTTGGCAAAGTCTTTGACGAATCTTCGATAGTAGGTCGCCAGACCCAGAAAACTTCGTAGTTGGCGCTTGTTGTTTGGTGTTGGCCAGCTTTTCACGGCTTCAATCTTCTCAGGGTCTGTTTTGACCCCTTCTGCTGATACGACGTGTCCCAGGTATTTTACTTCAGCTGCGAAAAGGGTACACTTGTCGGGACTAAGTTTCAAATTTGCCAGTCGTAATCGGGAGAAAACCTCTTCTAAGTTCCGCACATGCTCTTCGAACGTTCTACCGATGACGATGATGTCATCTAGGTATACCAAGCAGGTTTTCCAGGTTAGACCACGTAGCACATATTCCATCAAGCGTTCGAAAGTGGCTGGAGCATTGCAAAGCCCAAACGGCATCACAACAAATTGCCACAATCTGGTCCCAACTGAAAATGCGGTCTTCTCTCGGTCCTTCTTGTCAATTTCTACCTGCCAGTAGCCACTCTTGAGATCGAGTGTAGAAAACCATTTTGCGTCGGCTAAAGTGTCCATGATGTCATCGATGCGTGGGAGTGGGTAACTATCTTTCTTAGTGACGTCGTTAAGCTGCCTATAGTCGACACAAAAGCGAGTGCTACCATCCTTTTTCTTGACTAGAACTACAGGCGCGGCCCATGGACTGACAGAAGGTTCAATAACGCCTTGTTTTTCCATGTCCGAGATCAGCGCGCTCACTTCTCCTTGTTTGGCTATAGGGAGACGTCTCGGTGCTTGTCGAATCGGCTTGGCTCCCTGTGTATCTATGACGTGAGTGACCATACTCGTTCGGCCTTGGTCATCCGGGCTTGTTGAGAAGATGTCACTGTACTTGGTGACCAGATCAGAGGCTCGTTTGAATAGCTGCACCGGCAATTTGACTTGCTTCAATATTGCAGACGTGGATTCCCTGGCTTTTTCTGTGTCTTGCCTCCTTTTCCAATGATGGTTGTGAGTAGCTTCCAAAGAGGTGATGGTGGAAACAGGCTGGCAGCTGCCGATGACTTCTCCCGCTTTGATGCTCGTGGTTGAATCTGCGGTGTTAAGGACTCTAACCGGCACATATCCGTTCCTTAAAGATCTTACAAGGCTTCGTCCTACAATCACACTGCGCAATGTGGACGTCTTCGTTGGCTCTATCAGGTAAGATCGTTGGTCTCCAGAATCACCATCAAGCTTGGCCCATACAATGCTTTCGGAAGAATTCGGTACATCAGTGTCAGTACATACCACTACATCCATCTTGGGGATTTGGACGCTGGGATCCTCCATCAGTACTTCGACATTCTGCCATTTCAAGACACGTTTTCCCAAGTCCAACGTGATTCCATGTGGTCGCAGAAAATCCATTCCGAGAATGCAGTCATCCATAATGTTCGCGACCAGAAAATTATGTCGGAACACAAGGTCTCCCAACTGTATCTGGAGGTTGACCTCTCCATGAACAGGTGCAGTTTCTCCCGTAGCTGTCCGTAGTGAGAAAATTCTGCCCTTGTGAAGTTGTTGCTGTCTAACTAGGTCTGGTCGGATAATCGATCGGGTTGCACCAGTGTCGATTGTTATGGTACAGTGTTCTCCGTCAATTTGACCCGGAAGGCATAAGTCCGCTTCTCCACGATGTAGTCTTGACACGGTGATGGTGGTGCTGGGGACGTCGATCCTCCTAGCCAACCTCTGCCCCACGAAGTTGGCTCTTACATGTTTCCCGACCCCTCTGTTTGAAGGGCTTCCATTCTGGGCTCCTGACTCGGTCTGGATCTCCTCCTAGCTGCACACCCTGGACAATAGCTCGGTTTTCTTCGCTTCTTGCAGTCTCTTTGCAAGTGCCCCTTCTCTCCGCAATTCCAGCATCTAGGCGCACCATTTACATGCGGGTCTCGCTCAATTTCCACGCGTTCACACCTGCACTCGTCTGTCACTACTTCACGAACCCGGTCAGTGGTACGAGTCACATTTTTCGCTGCCTCAAAGTTCAGACTGTAAGCCAATGCGTCCTTAACCGTTTGCTTTTGAGCTAAACGCACGGCTTGTTGCAATTCCGGGTCTTTTAGTGCGCTGATGAATGCCTCTGTCGCTGCATCATCTCGATGTTCTGGGTCGTAGGCTGGGTAAGCCAAAAGTGCTAGTCGCTCAATGTCTTGGGCTAGCTGCTGTAGGGTCTCACCAGACTTCTGCACCCGATGCCTTAGCTGTGACCGATAAATCTGCTTTAGATGATCGTCTCCATAACGCATGTCGAGCGCATTCATTATAGCATTCGGGTTTGAGTGCAATTCATCGGGGATCGTCTGCAAAAGCTCGGCAGCTGGGCCTCTTAGAGCAAGAATCAGTGCAGTTGCTCGTTCCTGCTCGTTCCAGTGATTTGCCCTTGCAGCAGCTTCAAACTGAGTCTTGTAAATACTCCAGACCGTTTGCCCATCGAATATTGGTGCTGGCACATTTCTGGATGTGCTTTGCGCTGCGGTTACAAGCGGGGCTGGTGGGGCGGTTACTACTGCCTTTGCTGCTTCCAATTCTTTTTTCACTTTTTCCATCTCATGGTTCATTCTCTCTTCGACCTGGCTGATCTCATAGTTAATTTTCTCCTCAACCTGGCTGACCTTCTCCTCGACCTGGTAAACCTTTTCCTCGACGCATTTAATTTGATTGTTCAGGCTACCGAGCTCCACTTTTATTTCGGTTGACTGTTTTTGCACTTCCTTGATTACGATCGCTTGTTGGTCCAGCTTCACTGATTGTTCATCTAGCTTCGTCGTTAAGTTGGATGACTGTTCATTGAGCTTCGTAGTTAAATTGGATGACTGTTCATCTAGCTTCGTTGATTGTTCATCTAACTTCGCAGTCAGACTCGATGACATCAGCATTAACATTTGCATCAGCGCATTTTCTGGCTCCTTTGATTTTGGTGTTTCTACTTCACCACCTTCTGCGCCTCTTTCTGGAGCTGAGAGCTCACCTGAATCCAGATTCCCGCCTTCCGACTCGATCGCATCACGCAAGCGTGCAATCAGTATGGCCTTTGTACCTTGTGTAGCCAGATTTCTTTGTTCCAACTCCTCTTTGAGCTCCGATATGCTCAATTGATTAATTTTTAGATGTAAATTGCCTGGCATTTTTTTATTGTTTCGGCTATTTTTCCACGTTAATTTTCACAATTGTGCACTTTAAAAATGTTCAAATTTTCACTTTCAAAATTTTTCTTTCGCACTTCTTGACACCACTGTCGCGTGTTATTGGTTCGCGGCCAATAATTTTAATGTTCCGGGAAAGTGAAAACGCAATGTCTTTTAATTTAAGTTAAAAGTGTTTATTTAATTCAAGAAAATGCACAATAATCAGTTTAACACTTTCACTAATTTTAATTTTCACTATTAGAATAAAATCTAACACTTGTCCATAAATTTCTTATCGCAATTGTCTTCTAAATCACTTCAATATTACGAAACACACTTCCACACACTTTCGCAGCTCTTATCGCGGTCGAATGAATGATTCCCCCATTCATTCAGCTCGCCTTTATATAGGGTCTCTACCTACTCACCCATTTCTCGCACATGGGCGAATGTTCGACCGAGAGGTACCTGGTACGTTCGAGCAAATTCATGAATGGAGTGATGTCACTTGCAGATGTTGATCATGCTTGTTGGGTTCTCGTGATTTCGAGTGAATTCGTGTTCTTCATTGTTGTGAAAACAATTGCGACAGTAGCTCGCAGAATTATTTGTACATGTAACAATATGGTTTACCATCCAAATTGCGCTTATACCATCTGGTTGCGCCTTTTGGATTATAATTGAATTCCGACGGTATACTCGTTATAATACGGTCGACAACTTCAGTAGTTACATTATTGATTGTCTGTAATTTCATTTTCATTCGTTCAAATACTTTAAATTTACTACAATCTACTCTATTAGAATTGATTATGCTCATTGTGGAGCCTGTGTCAATGAGACATAAATATTTTATGTTGTCTATTGTTAAGTTTGCAAAAATCTTAGTTCCGAGGCCTAGTTGAGAAAAAACTCGGGCTCGATACTTTCAACTTCTTCCGTTCGGATGTCTTCTGTCGTGTTTACGTTAATTTGTCCTATTTCCATCGGTTCGGGTCGTTGATGAGCATTTCTAAACTGATCAGATGTATTATGATTAAAATGCCGATATTGACCAGGGGAATAAGTTCGTTCTTGTCTGTACTGGTTCTGGTTGGTAGGTCTATGTTCTCCTGATTGAGGATTTTTATATCTGAACTGGTCCGAATTATTGTTATTTTTCCTAAATTGCATTGAAACAGGATTATCTTTGTGAAAGTTGTCGTTTCTGTGTGAGTCGTTAGTATCCGTCGGGTGTTTAGTATTTTGTTGTGGTTTAACGTTTTTGTTAGGCCGGTTATCATTAAGAGTTAAGCTTCTATCTAAATTGTTGTGGTCATATCCCACATATGAATATAGAATACTTTTTAGCGCATGGAGGTCGAATACATCCTTTACATCCCGTGAAAGATTCCCTGTCACTAATTGTTTCACACGGTTTATTAACAATGTATAAAATGTGTTTTTAATATTGTCCCGATTAGATTCATACATTGCGAAAGAGTCTATATCTTTCACAATGTCCTAATTTTCTGTTTAGGTCAACAATAGAACTTACTTTTAGATTTGTAATTCTCCATGATATATCCTTGTAGTTCACGTTGGGCCGAAAATGTTGAATCAATAGGGTTCTTGCTTCTTCCCAGTTTGCTGGTTGATTGTTTACCAGAAGGTCCTTTGCACGTCCGATGATTTTTCCGTTGAAAATTACCTGCCAAAGTTGAGGTTTTTGGGCTGCATCCATCGCATCCGTTTGTGTGTTCACTGAATTTATAAAATTTGTAAGCTCACTAGGATCTCCTTCGAACGGTTTCAAATACTTGATTTCCGCCCTTAAGTTGGACGCCATGCTCGAGGGTTTGTTGGCAGTAGACCATGCTTCCAATGCTCCTACTAGCCTGTTAAGCAATTCCACATCCATTTCTTCTTCAGTTAAAACTTTTCTCCAAAACTTTAAAAATGTATCCTTGGTTTCCCGTGGAATGGTTGATGATTTACCAGGTTCGAGTTTCTAGAGAGAGACAGACCACTGATTTAAAGAATTGTTTAATTTATGGGCTCAATATCGTATCTTCGATAGATTTCTTATTGATGCGCGATTTTAAAATTTTGAAGGGGCTCACTGAATTTTAAGTGGTCACCAACATTCAGTATATTTTTCAGGTAATAACTGATTGTTTCACTTATTTCACTGGTATTCCTTTTCACTAATTTGTGAGTGATATTATTTTGTTCGCGCCCGATACCCAACATACAGGACTCTTCCCAGTCTCAGGAAGATATTTAAGGCGTGCAACACATAGTTGCCTCCTGTCGCGAGCAATTAACCGGATAGTTATTAATTTTACAACTATAACACTACGCGTTTGTTCGTTTATTGGATCCTGCAAATATAGTCAGGATCCTACCGACTGCGTCACTTGAAAAAACTGATTGTTAGTTTTTCGAAAAAAATTTATTTTTTATTACCAATCGTCTTAAAGTCTACTCTACAACTAACTGTTACAATATCATTATCTATCTTATATCAATTCTTAATTCTATGCACCGTGAAAAGATGCATTAGATCTTCTCCGCTCATCAAAGCAAACATTCAGTAAGTTCATAGAATGAATGTCTAAACCAAAACAATGTTGGTGGATAAGAATGAAATGTACGTGATGAGAATATAACAATTTTAGATTCTCATGCTAGAAATAATAACATTGAATGCATCATATCATGGTGAAGATATTGTCGGTTGGAGGATATGTAACCTATATACGCAGAGCATCATTCGTTGCATCGTTCATTAGACGATCTGTTCTGGCAAAAGGTATTACGAATTGATCTGCATTCCTCGCATTATATGGGTTTATCTGTGATACCTTAATTAATGGCGCTCGTTCCGATCCATTAGTTTTTTAATTTCTGTAGATAAACTTAGCTTTCTCCATAATAATAATTTGACTAAAGGTTAATGATTTTGCCAATTGGTAAACCAAACTAGTTTGAGTAAGCATTGGCAGCTTCGGAATGTTTTTATACGCTTTGGTCAGCAGCCTGGATATGCTGTTTAAATGTTCCTTTGCTGATTGACTCCAAATAAGTACTCCATAATGCAATTTCGCCAGGACAAACGCATTTAGAACAAGTTTCTTGATGTGCATTGGAAAATCCTCATATCTTCTTAACAATCCTATTATTGGGGCTAATTGCCTCCTTAAGCTATTTATGTGTGGTAACCAGATCATACGATGGTCTATGATAAGACCAAGATATTTCATTTCTAGCACTCTTTGCAATTTTTCGCCGTTAATATTTAATTCGACATCTATGTCTCCTTTGTTCTTTTGCTTAAAAACAATATATTTTGTCTTTAAAGTGTTCAATACTAGTTTGTTTCCAATTAACCACTGATGGAATTTTCCTAGATCCTCGTTGATAGTGTTCTCAATCGCAGTTTTGTCTCGTCCTGAATAAAGTAGAACTGTGTCATCAGCATATAATGTGTGATATCCCGTCAGCCCACATGTATTTAGATTATTTGTTTATAGCAGGAACAAAGTTGGGCCAAGTATTGAGCCTTGGGGAACTCCTGTTTTCGTAGGTGCATGATCGCTCAGGACATTGTTGATTAAAGTTCTCTGCGATCTTCCCTCCAAGTAACTCTTAAACAACTGCTTAGGACTACCCTGAATACCGTACGATTCAAGTTTACGAAGCAATGCTTTTTTCAAATCCACAAAAATAAAAATAATCACCTTTGTCAAGTCCTAGATTGATGAAACGTGTGACAGAATGTAGGGCATCCAAAGTACTCTTGATCTTTTGAAAACCAAACTGATGTTGGCTTACGATAGAGTTTTCAAATAAGAATGATGTCAATCGATTTTTTAGTATTTTTTTTAAAAACCTTACTAAATCCCGTCAGCAGCGCAATCGGGCGATAGTTATTCGGGTCGAGATGATCGCTACCCTTAAATATAGGAATTATTTTTCTTCTTCCGAAAATGACCCATTCCTAATATGCACGTTTATAAAATTTGCCATCATCTGGGCTATGTCCTCCTTTATAATACTAATCTCATTCATCGTGATGCTACCGATGCCTGGCGCCGCATTCTTTTTCAATTCATTGATTTCATTTAAGACTTGTTGGATGAATGTGAAGGATGGAATTCATTGAGATATTTGTAGTATTTAAATTGCTTGCTGAACTGGCAACGATTTCTTTAGTGATTCTTCGACCAATTGTTGAAAAAAAGTTATTTAATGAGTTCGCCGCGTCACGTGGGCACGATGTATTAGAAGGTCCATCAGGATTTATCCTTTACCTTATTTATTATTTTTCATATTTCACGGGAGTTGTCAGCCGCTGTTTCCATTCTTCTTGAGAAATATGAGATTTTAGCCTCTTTCACCAGTCGTTTCGATTCTTTTTTCGCTTGCATACATACAAACTTGAAAGCCTGGTTTTCATTGTTCTTCCTGTAGTCCATGTATGCCTTTCTTTTTTTAATACTTGCATCAATTACTTTTTTCGTTATCCAAGTCCGTTGTCGACACCTGATTTTTTTCTCAATTGTAGAGCTTTGCTTAGCAGATATGATTTTTGAGTTCAATAATACTATGTATTTGGTTTCCGCTTTTCCAGTAACTTTCGTATGTTTGATTTAAAAAGCTCCTTGTCTAGATATCTGAACGTTTTGTAGGTCGGCTTCTGTTTGTTCAGGGTTTGGTCTTGAATAGTAATTTTTAACACACGGTGATCCAGTTCCGGCCAGTCCTCAAATATGTATGTCATGCTTTCAGCGACTTTTAAATCATTGGTTACTATATGATCCAGACAGGTATTTGACATTGGGCGAGTAACTTGGTTGTTGTTTATGATTACCGTTGCATTCGTTTCTAGCGTATCCTTATAAATCCTTGTTTCTGGTGATTCAATTAGTACATCAATGTTTGTGTCCGCTACTGCAATTAATTTTTTTTCCGTTGAGAATAATGTATCTAATACTGTGCAAAAATCTTGCGCATTCATACGATTGGGATTGTAGTACGTCCCTAATTTTATTTTTTTACCTGCATGGCGTACTTCAATTACTATAACGTTATACTTATCAGGCGTCACTCTCTTGGTAATGGAATTGATTGTATTTTTTACGTACATTGCTGTACCTCCACCTCTTCCAGGTCTGCAGGAAAATACCGCATTATATCCTTCAATATTGTAAAACCATGGTTCTTCTGGGTAAATCCAGATTTCATTGAGAATAATCAAATCTATGGCAGGATTTTACTGCAGGTAAATCTGAATATCACTTAGCTTATGTCTTAAGCTTCTTATATTAGCATACATGAGTGTTAAATTTGTTCCACTTGATGGATTAGAAAGATTAGCAATTATCGAAGTTGTAGTCGGTGCTCCTCCTGGCGATCAATATTCTGCGTTGAAGCTCCGGACACTCTACAGAGTCAGCTCTGTGAGAATGATCAGCATTATTATTGTTACCAATACAGTTGGAGCACTTCTCAATCGTGCTTTTGCAATCCTTTAGGTCATGCGTTCCTCCACATTTTACGCATATTTGCTCCCCTTCACATTTTGATGTTTTGTGATTGTATTTTTGACACTCATAAAACCTCGTTACGTTAACGTCTTCGTTCACAAAATACGATCTATAATCTATATTAATGTATCTATTTGCAAGCCTCTTATGCATGCTCCCATTTACCTGGATGATGTGCAACCACCTTCCATTTCACGTCCGCCTAGCATGTACAAGTTCCATAGAATCTCGCTCCTCTATATTGGGATTTAATGACTGGGTCTCATTTCTTAATTCATCATTTGAGTATTGTTTTTATAGTCCATTGATGACAAGTCTAGGCTGTCGTAATCTGGTCTCAGTAACATCATACTCCTCTTTCATTGCATCCATTGCTATATTAAAAAGCGAAGTAGCATTTTCATTGATCGATGTTTTGATAATCGCCCCACCATTACGAAAAGGCCTCATTAGCTGTTGAGGAATTTTACATTTTAATGCCCTGATCCTCGACTTAAAATCAATCAGTGTTTTTTCTGAGGAAGAGTGATTTCTAGGCTTAATTATAATCCCTTTTTGCGATATTGTATTTGATCGAAGCTCTGATGGAGGAGAAGTAGAATTCTTAATAATTTCGGCATATGAGAGCTTGCTCGCAGACGTAGATTTATCTATTAATAAGGTAACATTCGAGTTCATCTCTTCAATTTGGCTTTGCAAATTTATGATTTGTTGGAAGAGTTGGTCTTCTTTAGACTTATGGTGCTGAGCTCTACATCCGGCACACATCCAAATCACATCTTCAGTTATGTCCGTTATAGCCCGATATCTCTCTTTCATGTACGTAGTCACAGAACGTATCATTTCTCTTCCAAATCCGATCTTCGAATTGTCGTCGCATTATAATTTTATTTGTTCGGCGATAAAATATCTTCTTCAATTCCCGTAAAAGTTCGTCAGGGAACAACGTTTTATACTCCGGCTTGGAGTGAAACCACTCCATTGCTTTCCACTTTAACCTGCTTCTCCCATGTTTCGTAGATATCTGTCTTTCCATCGGAAACATCGAGAAGGTCTGCTAGCGTCGCAACATTTATCTTGAGTGTAGTGTGCACCACCGAACTCGAGCGCACTACCCGCGAATGTTCTATGTCGGCATGCACGTCTCCATTGTTCTCGGTACGACTACCACTGTCGCCACTAACACTATCACCAACTGATTGGCTTCGCCTTTACATCTCTAATTCGCGACGCGCTAAGGCGATTTCCCGTTCGACTAACTCTTTCTCGCGCTTATATAAAGCGATTTCGCGCTCACGGACAGTCTCCGCCACTAACGCACTTGCATTAATGCCATCCTTCGTTCACTGAATTGTTTTCCGCCATTTCTCGAAATTCCACCATCCACTGTTCCGACGGATTAGCTGTGGCAATGCGTTTCACTAATTCGGCTTTATTTCTCGATAGACTAAGATCTTTTGCTTTTAATATTTCTTTTCACTGCGGCACCGTGAGCCTACACGCATCTTCTTCCACTTCGCTCATATTCCGTGATTTTTCAACACAGTTAGCGTCACTGTTTTTTTCTTGCCGTGTCGAACACTTGTTAATTTTCACACAAAACCTCTCATTTCCCGGACGAGCCCCCATGTAGGAAAATAAGCTAATGGAAAAATTAAATGGGCACCAGTAAATAAAAACACTTAATTATGTTTTAGTTGTATCCTTTATTTCTGTTTATTGTAACCACACGCGCCGACGGCCAGATCTAGACTATCCCGATTCCCGTGTTGCGGTCGACCGCGTCATCTCTATATCTCTTTCTTTCTTACATGATTTTGGCCTAGATTTTCATGAAAAGGATTAGTTCACATTATTTTGTGTGCTCCCTTATACCGATGTATTAAACATTGTCTGGGTGGGTCAAAGGACGAAGCGACTTAATGTGAATGCAGATCGCACGAGCGCTGTGCGACGAAAAAAGAGTGATGTCTTCTTTTTAGCACTACAGCCCCTTTCGGGCCTTCGCTTCCTGCAAACAGCGTGTGCAACTGTCTCGGTCCATTGACCGCGTTCCGGTTCCGAAATACGAGCAGCGATGAACTGTCTTCGTCGACCGAGTCAGACCAGCGTTTCCTCGGTTTCCCCACTGGTCTCCGGCCTTCAGTTCTCCCAACGAATGCCTTCTTGGGTATCCGTTGTTCGTTCATATGATTCATGTGTCCAGCCCATTGCAACTTCCGCAGTCTTACAATCCTTGAGACCTCCGATTCGTCAAAAATTTCATACAGCTCATGGCTGTATCGAATTCGCCATTGGTCCCCGTCAAGCTTCACTCCGATTATTCGCCTCAGGACGCGTCGCTCAAAGGCGTTCAATATATTTGCGGGTGCTTGGGTAAGGATCCATGTTTCACACCCATAGCATAACACAGGTCTTATCGCCGATTTGTATACTTGGAGCTTTGTTCTCCTGTGTATGCAGCTGGTCTTCAAGATCGTCAATACTGAATAAAATATTTTATTTGCGAGCATGTATTCTTCGGCGTATTTCGTCATTGCCTGTTTTCGTTATTTTGGCGCCTAAATACACAAATTCGCTAACATTTTCGATACTGCATTCGCCAAGTGTGAAACTTTGTGTATTTGGGGTATTTTTCCTCGGCTGCGCATCATGAGCTTTGTTTTATTTTCATTGATTTGTAGACCTACTAGTTTTGCTTCGCTGTCGAGTTTCAGGAAAAGTTCTTTGGCAGTTGTTAATGACCGTGACAGAATGTTGATGTCGTCCGCATAGGCTACTGCTTGGTTCGACAGGTAGCTTCCATATGACGTACTCCAGAGCCAAATTGAATAGCAATGGGGCCAGCCCATCTCCCTGCTTTAGTCCGATATTTGTGTCAAATGCATCGGTGAGTTAGTTATTGATGCGGACTTGGGAGGTTGCCAAAGCAAAGCATTATTTGGTACAGTATGTTACGATCAATACTGTTCACATACTGAGCCTGAAACGGGCACGCAGAAACTTGTTAGTAAAAGAGTAGGGCTCGGGTAATGTTAGTATTAGAGTTAAAGGACCAACAAGGACCGTCACCCTCTTAACAGTGTATAGTCAGGAGTAATTGGTTTCTTGGAGCCAGTGCGATTTAGCACTTTAGCTCCATTCTTGTCTTTGAGCGTTCCTGCACTCATTGTAACCTGGGGCTTTTCACTATTGATTGTCTAATTAGTAATTGATCTGATGGATGGATCTGTAAGTTTTTGCCTTATGTCTGGGATTTTGAGGAATTCCATGGTTTTGTTAGGGTTTCTGTTTACATTGGCAAAGAGTTTCAGTGCTCGCCACGTACATATTTTTCTATTGTGTCCAGTCTGAAGTCCTTATGTACTCGTATGTCCACGTTTCACTTCCCATCCAACCACCTTAGAGTGCAGTGCGTTTCGCGAGTGATTGTGTCTGAAAGTTAACCTACAAAAGTTAAAAAATAACCATCGCTTAACTAAAATCAAATTTTTCATCTTTGCTACTTTAAATTACTTCCAACACAAGGTTGGCAAATCCCCCAACCATCAAAGATTAAGTTTCATTCAGTTACAATAAATCATTTAAAGTAAAGAATATTGCAACACTAAGTAAAATTAACTTAAATTCCTTGGAGTTTGTGCGATTCAGGTAAGAGTTTTTGCTAAAATAATGATATAATGGAAGACCCAATAAATAAAAAGAAGGTACCGCCCGACCCTGGGGAAAGGAAGGATTCTGGATTAATCATCATAGAGGAAACAGATGCAAAAAGAATCAAAAGAAACATTAAAGGAGATAGCACATGTAAGTTCAATAACCTCAATCATAATGCTAACGGTGAATTCAGCGAACCAATGGACACGATTGAAACGGAAAAAACATGTGAATTTGCTAACGGTAAAAAACAATGACAAAATAAAAGCGAGTCTACACCTATGGAGGACATCGAAAACTTCATGTCGGACACCCAGAACAAAACGATCAAACCATAAAGTACCATAACTCAGATTATGAAAGATCATATGGCCGCATTAGTGGACAGCAAAAATCCAATCACAGAACAAGCGAAAACTGGGCAAGTCACCAATAAATACGACAAAAACGACACTAGGAAAAAATTCTTTGTTCTAATGGATCTATCTAAAGAAAAAGCAAACGAAAAAATGAGACTTACTCCAATGTCCTTCTACTCCATGAACAAAAACATGAATAATAAAAACATAAACGACATCAAACATATAGGATACAACAGAATTAAATTGACATTCAATAAACCTGATGAAGCAAATGGTGTAGTTATGAACGATAAGATTAAGAACTTTGGAGGGAGAGCCTTCATTCCAAACAACTTCATAATGAGGCATGGAATAATAAAAGGAGTATTACTAAACATCATAGAAAAAGAAATAGCCAAAAACGGAACTCCTAGCAACTCCCATGGCATACAACAAAAAAATATAAAATTTATGAACGTGTACAGGATCAAAAGAAGAGATCCAGAAAACAGAGAAAGGTTCATCCCAACACAAAAAGTAAAGGTATCATTCTCGGGAGATGAATTGCCGGCCGAAATCAGACTAGAATACCTTAACATTCCAGTAGAATACTATTGTCTCAGACCAAAACAATGTGTAAAGTGCCTTAGACTAGGACACACGCAATATTTCTGCAAGGAGTTTCCAGGAGAAAACAAAAGATGTTCAAAATGCGGAGACAAAGAATGCCTAGACAAGGAATGTAAAAACACGAAATGCTTCTTATGTGAAGACCTAAATCACAGTGCTATGGACAAAACCTGCCCCAAAGAGACCAATTACGATAAGGAGGTAACAGTCTGTTCCATAAGAAACATAACCCTCAAAGAAGCCAGAAATATCTTAAACAACAACAACCAATTCGAACTGCTGAAAGACAACGAAACCATGGATTCAGCCTTCCCTCTCCTATCAAAATTAATGAATAATTGAAACTCGAACAATGCCATAAATAAACTAATGCTAAATAAACCTTACACTAAAACCACAAGAACACGTAACACAAGAGCAACCAATCAGACATCAAATTTTCCAATGAGTAGTCAACTGCTACTAAAGTCAAACAACACGCTAATGGAAAAAAACACGTTAGCAGAAAATATTTTCAAATCAGCTAATCAAGTGACACCAATAGAGAAACTAATTAATCTACTAAACAATAACTGAAAAAAGTAACGCAAAGTACCTACAAATAGAATCCAATTTAATTAAGGAAACAATACAAACTCTAACAAACCACTGCCAGAAAAGACTTAACATCAACAACTTGCAATATACAGACTGGCTGACAAATAGTAACACTTAAAAACATGAAAGATTATAAAAATATCAAGTTTCTCCAATATAATATCCAAAGCATTTCCAAAAATAAAGACACATTAGAATACATTACGTACATAAACAAAATAGACATCGCACTTCTACAAGAAAAATTTCTAACAAAAAAATCGTCTATCTTAAGAATCAAAAACCACCAACTCATTAACAAAATAAGATTAGACAAAGAAGGAGGGGGTGTCTCCATAGTAGTTAATAACAGGATAAAATTCAAAGAAATACCTCTCAACAACGAAGACATTGAAGCAATAATGATAACCACCACAAATCTAAGACCAAACATTAACATTTGCGCGTGCTATTTTCCCTCTGACCTAAATAACACAACTTTTAAATTCAATTATAAAAGCAGTAAACGACAAAAGCCTGTTCATAATTGGAGGAGATTTCAATGCAAGGCACAAAGACTGGTCTGACAAAACAAACAACGCTAAAGCGAACGTATTAAACATAAATAAATTAGCAACCCTCAACACAGGCACATTCACCTTTTTCAGGAAAACCAGTCAACAAATTACACAAATGTCAGCCCCAGACATTACCTTAACAAACAACCTAAACTACTGGAATCAATGGACTGCAAAAAATTATAAAATAGGCAAGAGCGAACATATCCCTATTGAATTTACACTGCAAGTCGAAAATTGGAACAAAACAATCAGAAAAATACCCAAACCTATCAGGGGAACCTAATAGAAGCCTGACTTACATTACGAATGTTAAAGGGGAGATCCGCACAACAACTAATGATCCTGTTTACGCAAGATCTTATGGGTACCCGATGGCCCTTAAGGACGAAGTCGAAAAGGAGATACAGCAACTCTTGAAGGACAACATCATTCGTCCTTCCAAATCACCTTACAATGCACCTGTTTGGATCGTGCAAAAGAAACAGGATGCATCAGGTGTTCAAAAATATCGAGTACTTGTTGATTATCGGAAACTAAACTCCATCACGGTAGCTGCCGCTTATCCGATACCTGAAATCAACGATGTTCTCGCCAACCTGGGTGAAAATGCTCGATCTCAAAAGTGGATTTCACCAGATTCCTTTGAGAGAACAAGACATCGAGAAAACCGCATTTTCCATTAATAATGGAAAATATGAGTTTGTACGACTTCCATTCGGGTTAAAGAATGGTCCAGCTATTTTCCAAAGAGTCCTAGACGACATCCTTCAGGAACACATAGGTAAACGATGTCGATGTGATGACATAATAGTCTTCAGGAAAAACGAAAAACAATATTTTGAAAACCTAGACATAGTCTTAGGAACTCTTAGTAACGCCAATATGAAAATAAATTTGGACAAATGTGAATTTCTAAAAAGAGAGGTTGAATTTCTAGGTTTCATCGTCAGCATAGACGACATTAAAACGAACCATAAGAAGGTTGAAGCAATCGCTTCTTTCCCACTCCCCAAGACACTTAAAGACTTGCGTGCTTTCCTTAGCCTGTCAAGTTATTACCGCAGGTTCATTAAAGACTATGCGAAAATAGCAAAACCCCTGACGTCCCTTTTAAGAGGGGAGGATGGACGAACATCAAAAAATTCGTCCAAGAACAAAAAAATTTCACTGGATGAGGAAGCAACAGACGCATACAACAAACTAAAAAATATCCTTATATCTCAAGACTTGGTGCTTTCACATCCAAACTTCAAGAAACTTTTCGAATTAACAACCGACGCATCCAATTATGCAATAGGTGCTGTGTTGTCCCAAGACAATAGACCCATTTCATTTCTGTCAAGGACCCTGAGTAAAACTGAAGAGAATTATGCCACAAATGAAAAAAAATGTTGGCGATTATTTGATCAATCAACTCTCTTAGAAACTATCTCTATGGTTTCAACAAATTGCAAATATTTACGGATCACCAACCGCTCACATATGCTCTCAGTTCCAAGAATACCAACACTAAACTAAAGCGTTGGAAAGGTATTCTTGAAGAATATAACTATGAGTTACGCTCATTCCCTTTCTAGACCGCCACAAGAAACTAACACTCTCACAACTGATCCTCTTTCCGGACCTCTCCAAACAACGGAAACATTGACAACTAATGTAAATGAAATTAACTCCATGACACCAACAGAGCACAGTGATGAAAGCTCAAGTCAAGACTTGATTCCCATTGTAGAAGTTCCCATTAACGCCTTAGAAACCAGCTCCTCCTCACAATAGGGAATGAGAATAGTTACCAAATTCAGAATCCATTCGATAATTTTACTAGGCACATCATCATCCAGCCAAGCTACTCCGAACAAGACATAATTCACATATTCAAAAGATATTTAAATCTCCATACAATCAGTGGTCTCCTTACCGACGAACACACACTAGGTCTTATTCAGACAGTATACCCCTATCATTTCAAAGGCTATAAAACCCGGTTTACTCGAAAATTAGTTGAAGACATACCAAGTGAAGCGGAACAAGAGGAAATAATCCTTCGAGTGTATAAACGAGCCCATCGCAACGCAGAAGAAAATCGTCAGCAGATATTAAAGAATTTTTTCTTCCCAAAAATGTGCTTAAAAATCAGACAACTAGTTAAGCTTTGTACTATCTGTAAACAAAGCAAATATGACAGACATCCAAATAAACCTCATTTAGAAACAACACCCATTCCGCAATACCCCGGACACATAGTGCATGTAGACATCTTTATGACCGAAAAGACACGAGTACTGACGGCAATTGATAAATTTACGAAATTCGTACAGGCTAAAGTTGTACCATCGAAATTCTCTGAGGACATAAGACGATCACTACGAGACATACTATTCTTCTTCTGTATTCCTGAAATGGTGGTAATCGATAATGAAAGCGCGCTCAGATCTGCATCTATAGAATCTATGATTGAGGACGAACGAAAAATCAAACTCTTTAGAACTCCACGCTACAAGAGCGAAGTCAACGGGCAGATCGAACGTTGGCACTCTACCCTCGTAGAACTCATGAGATGCTTAAAGCAAGAAGGCCCCCTCGGCCTTTTCAAGAACTCCTTAAGCACGCTGTGAATGAGTTTAATTTCACAATTCATTCAACCACCGGCAAGAAACCAGTAGAACTGTATCTTGGCCGGATACCTAATCTTTCTCTTGAAGAACTAGAAAATGCACGTCGGCGCAATATAGAAAAATTAAAAGTGGAACAGGCCACCGATATGAAAAACCACAATAAGAAGAGATAGACCATAAAAAATTACGACACTGGACAGATTATTTATGTTCGACAAAACAAACGATTAGGATCCAAACTAACCCCAAGATATAGACAGGAGGTAGTTAGGGATAACAGACGTACTGCTATTTTAACCGAATCTAGGAAAATCATACACAAAGATAAGATTAGAAACTAATTTCTTTTTCAGGGCTATCACACGCATGACTTATGCAAACGTAAAGATACTGGACTACACAAACTCAAATATTGTTTCTTTTTACCTCGGACAAACGAGAATCAAGGACGAAAACTTTAAGACAGTACACGTTATAAACTTGGTCCAATACGAACGATTCATCACAGACATCCAACCTAACCTCAATCTCTCAATAATTCAACATCATTCGTTCTCTCGTTACTTACAACCATGATACAAAATTTGAAATCGCGTAAGGCAAAAAGATCACTAGATTTTCTCGGCTCCGCGTGGAAATAGGTAGCCGGAAGCCCGGACCATGAAGACTTAATTACGATTCAGGAAAAGATAAACAATGTGTTAAAGAATAACAACAAGCAAGTAGTCATAAATGAAATGTATAATCAACAACTAAATAATATAACAAAAATTACAAACGAACTTCAGAAAATGTTGAGAGACGAAAAAAATTCTTATAATCATATGATATTCGAAATACAATGTAAAATCGGAATAATAAAGGAAGAAATAAAAAATATTCACTATGCCATACATTAGACAAAAACCGGAGTAATAAATTCCCTTATACTATCAAAAAAAGAAATTAAGCTAGCAACTGAAACACTTAATAAAGAATTATTGCCTTTTTCTACAATTGAAGAAGCACTTGAGCTTGCAGATATAAAAATTATAACGAATCATGAGTCAATACTGTACATTACTAATACTCCCATAACTAGAAACGAAGTGTAGGAAACATTGCTAGTAAAACCAATAAAGAAACGAAACATAATTCCACAATTGTCATTTGAAAAAGTTCTTAAAAATAATAATAGTAAATTTTTTGGAGTAAAGAAAAATTGCAAGCAATATAACAGTATTTATGTAAAGAATCTGCCATTGTAGATATAAGCGACACAAATTGTATCCCAAAATTGCTACAAAGTACAAATGCTACATGCAACAAGGTTAGCGGCGTAAGCATTCCCAACGTCGAGGAAATATCATCTGGAAACCTGCTACTAAGTGGATTTTGCTGCCAACTAGACACCGAAAATACAACACAACAACTCAACGGCAACTTCCTAGTAAAATTCCATAATTCTTCAACAAGAATACACGGCGAAAATTATGAGGCACACGAAATGTCAACCATCCATCCACTACCGGCAATACTCCAGCATACACTAATGGCGAAATTCATGGGCAACATTTCCCTTTCGAAATGCTAGATGAAATTCGCATTAACAATACAGAAAAGATTGAAATGCTGAAGGCAGAGACTGATACACATCAATACACCACTTATGGTCTTATCACTGTCGTAACCATCGCAGCAGCAATATACGTGTTAAAATCATAATTTGAATTTCGCGCCTTTATTCAACTCTGTCTTGACCTTTTCTGAGCTTGACCGCTCCCTATCAACTTCAACTCTCTACGTTCTGTGACTTTGACATGCAAGTGTTAATCGCGCCTTAATACTGAAATAAAAGACTTTTCCTTGCAAAGTAGAAATATATTTTCAATTATTTCATCAGGTTATGGGCCCAGTAAAGCCCAGCAAAGCCCAAAAATAGAATCAGTGCAAAAACTTTCAGTGGAATAAACATTACAGTGAAAAATAGTGAACACAACCTAAAACGCAAAAACGTGACTTCTAATTTAACAATTGCAAAGTGTTTCCTCTGTTTTCTCGTGATAACTGGACTAAGTGTTCTTAAAAATGGCAGCAAATAATCAATTGGCATTAATTGAAAAGCTAACCGGTCGAAATAATTATGCAACCTGGCGATTTGCTGTAAAAACATATCTACAGCATGAGGAGCTGTGGGACTGCATAGAACCCGCCACAGGTGTCGAAGTGGACACAAAACGAGATACAAGGGCAAAAACTAAGATAATTCTACTAGTTGACCCAATAAATTATGTGCACATACAAGAGGCTAGCACTGCACAGCAAGTATGGGACAAGTTATCGAAAGTATTCGACGACTTTGGGTAGTCACGCCGTGTTGGGCTGCTGCGTGATCTCTGTAATACCTCGCTTACTGCATGTCAAAACGTAGAGGAATATGTGAGCAAAATTATGTGGACTGCTCACAAGCTTAGAAACATTGGTTTCCAAGTAGACTACGAATGGCTGGGTACACTGCTGCTCTCCGGTCTACCAGAATCCTATCAACCAATGATAATTGCTATTGAAAGCTCAGGCATGAAGATAACCTCAGACTCTGTGAAATCAAAACTATTGTAAGACGTTAGACAAACAGAAAGTGACTCAACAGTGTTCTCAGTCACTAAGAAATTTAAAAACAATTATAAGAAGCAAACTAAGGGTCCGAGGTGCTACTCTTGTAACAAGTATGGCCATAAAAGCACTTAATGCAAATCCAAGACGAAGGATATTCAACGAAAAACAAGCAGTTCTTCCTATGCTGCTGTGTTTGTGGCAACATCCAGCCAAGATGACGCCTGGTACGTGGATTCCGGTGCATCCTCACACATGACAAGACATAAGAATATGCTTGAAAATGTGACGGCTCCTGCCATACAGAAAATTAGAGACGCAGACAACAAAGTACTACCCGTGCAATGCTCAGGAGAAGTGAGCTTAGATGTTTATGACGACGAAGGTCAAAACAAGAAGGTGCTTTTTACAAAAGTATTATGTGTTCCCGAACTCGCAACAAATTTATTGTCCGTAAGTCAAGTTATTCGCAGTGGTGGCCAAGTTAAGTTTGACAGAACCGGCTGTGTTATTATGAACAGAAGAAATGAGATAGTAGCACCAGCAAGTGTCATCAACAACATGTACCGGCTGAATATGCCAGGAAAAGGCTATGCATGCATGTCTGATGTCGAAGAACCAGACTTTTACCTGTGGCACCAACGAATGGGACATCTGAATTTTAATAGTCTACGGAAGATGACAGAAAACACTGACCATGTCGTTTTCTCAACAAAAGCACATGCAATCACATGTGTAACATGTACAGAAGGCAAACAAACAAGACTACCTTTCAAAATTGAAGGCTCCAAGGCTAGAAATCTTCTTGAAACGGCTCACTCCGACGTATGTGGGCCAATGGAAACGCAGACTATGGGCGGTGCCCGATATTTTATAACATTTCTTGACGACTATTCAAATAAAGTGTTCGTGTACTTTCTCCGAAACAAGTCTGACGCTCTGAAGAAGTTCAAGTAATTCAGAAATGAAGTCGAAAACCAGCCGGGTGCTCGTATAAAAATCCTTCGGACAGATAACGGCTTGGAATACGTCAACAAGGAATTCTTAGATTATTTAAAAGGCACTGGCATCGTACATCAAACGACCACACCGTATACACCTAAACAAAATGGGACAGCAGAACGCATGAACAGAACTCTAGTAGAGAGAGCAAAGTGTATGCTCCTAAATGCCAATCTACCCAAGATGTACTGGGCTGATGCCATACATACTGCGGCACATGCAATCAATCGTTCTCCAACGAAGTCCTTATCTTTTAAAACGCCAGAAGAAATGTGGTCTGGTGAGAAACCAAAGGTGAACCATATGCGTATATTCGGATGTGAAGCTATGGTACACTTGCCCAAAGAGAAACGCAAGAAATGGGATCCAAAGGCACAAAAGATGATCTTTATTGGATACTGCGGTCATACCAAACGCTACCGATTCATAATACCAAATACAAGAAAAGTGGTAAACAGTCGAGATGCTACATTTCTTGAATCTACCGTGAAGAGGGACTATGTTCCTGTAGAAATATCTGAAAAGAAACCTGAAACAAATAAAGAAGAAGTTAATAGTAACAACTCTGAATCAGAGATGGATTCAACTACAAGTACTAATGACACTGTACGCGAAAACCCGTCTACTTCAGACAGTGAATACATTCCGGACACCAGCATTGATCTTGATAGTCCTCCAGTCAGCAAAATCACCCTGAGACCAAGAAAGAAAAATAAGGAAAAGACTAATCTAGATGATTCCGTAGAAAATACTTACCTGTGTCATCACGAAGAGGTACTATCAAATGTGCCTACGACTTACACCGAAGCTATAAAATCGGTAAACAAAGAAAAATGGAGAAAATCTATCACTGAAGAACTAGATGCTCTACAGAAGAACAACACATGGACATTGGTAGAAAAACCCCCAAATGCCAAAGCAATTGGATGCAAATGGGTATTCCGTATAAAAGAAGAACCAACTGGTCCACGTTATAAATCACGTCTATGTGAAAAAGGATATGCACAAACTGTAGGTATTGATTACCATGAAACTTTTGCTCCAACAAACAGGTATGATTCAATACGATTGTTACTATCTGTAGCTGTACAAAATAATCTCAAAATCATGCAACTAGACGTCAAGACAGCTTTCTTATATGGGGAACTTGAAGAGGCCATATTTATGACTCCACCAGAAGGGTTGGACCATGGTGAAAATATGGTATGTAAACTGAACAAGTCACTATACCGGTTAAAACAAGCCCCTCGCTGCTGGAATGCCAAATTTGACTCTACACTGAAAAGATTTGGTTTTGTAAATAGTAAAGTCGATCAATGTGTGTACATTGGTCAAGTCAATAAAAAGAATTACTGTCTGTGTCTCTATGTTGATGATGGTCTCCTATTCTCAAGTGATGAATCAGCATTGAATGAATTTATAAGAGAACTGAAAAACATATTTGAGATTAAAATATTGGAAACTCCAAGTAATTTTGTGGGAATGCAAATAGAAAGATTTAGTAACTGCATATTCATACATCAGACTAAATACATAGAACAAATATTAACCAGATTTGAAATGAATAATGCTAATCCTAATACTGTTCCAGTTGACCCTCACATGAAGCTACAGAAGGGAGATGGAGAGTACGAGAAGAACGTTCCATACAGAGAAGCTGTGGGCGCTCTTATGCATCTGGCTACACTGAGTCGGCCCGACATAATGTTCGCAGTCAGTTTGGTGAGCAGATTCCTCAAATACTACAACCAGAGTCACTGGAACGCAGTCAAACGGATCTTTAAATATTTTAAAGATTCTAAAAAGTATGGACTATGCTACTCACATACACCAGAAGCTTCTGAAGTCATTGGCTACAGCGATTCTGACTATGCAAACGATCTGGACACACGTCGTTCCGTCACTGGCTATGTTTTCTTCAAGAACGGGGCAGCCGTGACTTGGTCGAGTCAAAGACAACAAACTGTGGCTCTGTCGACAACTGAAGCTGAATTCATGGCAGCTTGTGCCGCCAGTAAAGAAGCAATGTGGATAAAACAATTGCTAAGTGATATTGGTGAATATAAACAGGACTCAATATGTCTTCATTTAGACAATCAAAGTGCCATCAGTGTTATTAAAAATATAAACTTTCACAAGAGGTGCAAACACATTGACATTAAATATCACTTCATTAAGGAAAAATATTTTTAAAAAATAATCGTATTAAAGTTTGTAAGCAGTGACTCTCAGTTTGCCGATATATTCACAAAAGGATTGTCAAAAGATAAATTTCATTTTATAAGGTCTAAACTTTGCGTGTACTTGCATAACTCATTGTTATAAATAATCATTAATCTATATCATGTATGTTATTATGTAATTAATGAAATAAGGCTTGAATTCAGGGAGAATGTTAAAATCATAATTTGAATTTCGCGCCTTTATTCAACTCTGTCTACTTTTTCTGAGCTTGATCGCTCCCTATCAACTTCAACTCTCTACGTTCTGTGACTTTGACATGCAAGTGTTAATCGCGACTTAATACTGAAATAAAAGACTTTTCCTTGCAAAGTAGAAATATATTTTCAATTATTTCATCAATACGTAATCCTGAAACCCTACCTGAGGAGGGATAATCCGATACCACATAATGACGTTATTGCGGAGATCACATACCAAATCAAGTTCCGCCTAGATTCAACAATATTCCGTACTTTTAACGATGGCGGGTCATCGTCCTAGAGGGGGAAAAGTTAACAACACATTCCCGAAAACGTGAGTTACAACGCGCGCCAGGTCAACATCGATAAAATTGCATCGAACATCAATCGAATGCCGGCCATGTAGACACTGCATCAGCAAAACATCATAATGAATGGCATTATCGATACTTTGTCTTTTATTTGTACTTTCGAATTATTGGAATAATTATCAATAAAGCTCATAGAGCAGTATTTTTTTAAGTATTTGAACCAAGCGTTTTATTAACTTATATCCTCCATATTTTCTCATAAACAATGACTCCTAAAATAAGAATTATTCTCTCAGTTTCAGATGCCGATCTCATAGAACTCAGCTCTCTATTCGGTACAGTATTTGAACGTGCTTTAGAAACATTAGATAGTGTCAAAATAGTTGTATATAAGCCACCGAATCGTCTTCGGGAGTTGATCGAAGTGCAAGGACACGCCAACCATGTTTATAAACTATTTCCTTATGTAAACTATTGCCCGTGTCAATCATTTAAAATTCAAGTCCTCGCACACCAAAGCCAATATACTTGCAAGCACGTAATCGCCGTCCGTGTCGCGCAAATTTTCAATAAAATCGAAGAGCGTATTCTAACCGACGATCAATTCAATTTCTTAATGAAAAACATAAACGAGTGATGAACAAATTTCTATGCACCATTCAAAACTATTATTTCAAAAGGGATTGTTGAAAAATTGGACAATGCTAACACAATCGCAGTACTCGCATATTAAATTTGTGGCCAAGCTAGAAAACATAAAAGGATTTTTTGGATCATTGAAAGCAATTAATTTTGATGAGGTAATAATAAAATTCATATTTTATATTTTTAAATTTAATAGTAAATATGGCTTTTAGACAGGAACATTCCAAATTTCGGACAGAGGTGTACGGGTCATTGTAGAAAACTCGAAATTTGTTCAAGCTTCCGTGTATGTTACGAAAGAATGCTTTTCGGAATTTCACGTGCCGGCAGATGAAGTGATTCAATTCCACGTTAATTTGAATGTGGTAACAGAATGCCTGGGGATATTCTCCGGTGTGGAATGCAGTATGAAGATGATTTATAAAGGCACAGGTTGCCCGTTAGTTCTCGTACTAGAACACCATGGCGGCGATGATATAGTTACCGAATGTTCCATTAAAACAAAGAACTTTGACGAGCCCTTGGATTATTCTCTGGATGAAGATGGACCTACGTATAATGCTATTATTATCCGTGGCCCAGATATGGCGAATCTTTTCAACGAAATTGATAAATCTGCAGAAGAGCTGGAATTCCTGCTATCACCGAAAGATCCTTATTTCCGTATTACAACAATGGGCGTAATGCAGTCCGAGACAAAGTTGGAAGTGGCAAAAACGAGTGACATGATAACAACTTTCCGTTGCAGGGATACAACGACAATGCGATATAAAATGTCTCATATTAAACTAGCAATGAAAGCTTTAGTATTATCATCAAAAGTGGCTATACGAACAGATTCAAGTGGGTTATTAGGTTTACAATTGATTATACAGTCGGAAGGTGAGGCGCAGATTTATATAGAGTTCTTTATTACACCACTTGTTGAGTACGAGTAATGGTATCTTTATATTCGAAAGTAAACTGCATCTTCTTTCTATAAACGTTGGTCCATAGACTTAAATTCAGGTTTCTGCTATATTTGTTAATAACAATTAACTACTTTATAGAACATTTTATTAAGAATAATTGATACATTTAGCGAAATCATAAATGTATATGTATTTATTTACATTCAACCATAAGAAAATTGCCAACGATATATATGTAATTCAAAGTAACACAAGCGAAATAAATTACTGTATATTTTGTAATCTCGAATATTTTATACTAGATCAACGACAGGAAAAACGTAACTCCAGTGCTGGTTAACCGAAACATGAAATTTCTGATTATATTGAGTAAACAATTAAACATTAACTGATTCGTTCCAGTCCAAAATCACCTCTTTACGATTTCTATCTTCTGACAAAATGTAGTAATCGAGCAGTCGCCTAAGCAAACTGCTCGAAAACTGGCATGACACTTATCCGAATTTTAATTGCAGATTTGAAAAATTTAATTATTCCAATTTGTAGTCTTATAAATTATAAAATATCCTTTTTATTATAAATATAAGTTTTATATTAAATTTTTTCCCTATATTAAATTTTCTTTATAATTATATTCCATATAATATTTATATTTTTCTATTACTATTTAAATTTTTCTATATTATTTTTTTTATTAATTTAATAATTCAAATCTCCAATTAAAATTCGGACACGGCAACACCTTTTCCCGTTGCACATGCACGTATTGCATTGGCGAAGTCAAGCTGTGTCGCTGAATGAACGGCTGCTCGTCGAGTCCTGGTGCGACAGAGATGCAGCAAGGGACGACTGACAACCAAACGGGGAGTCGAGATTGACATGCAGGAGGGAATAGTCAGGCTAGCACCGATTAAAGATCGATTTTCATTTTTAATAACTTTAAATTGTGTGCGATTCGCTTAACTACTGTATGTTGGTGTTCGATCTGAAGAAAATCCTACCATGCATTTCTGACAACATAATTGATCATGTCGGCCGTTTCGCGAATTACTCGAAATAAATCGGTGCAGTAAGCTGTCCATAAAAACAGCGTTGTGTTTGATTGTTAGTTACACGCAACTGCAATTGTAAATACCGTGAAAGAAACGTATTTTAAAAGCGTCTGAAAAAGATAGGAAACTTTCTCCATAGTGCTGCGACCCACAAACCACAAGGAAATTCGTTTGCACGCGTTATTGCAATCGTTGAACTTCTTAGTGGCTTGCGTCCTCTGCACCTCGACAAGAGTCTTTGGATTTACCTGCATTCTTGCTTTTTACAACTTTCAAGCACGCAAATATCAAACGGTGTACCCATAGTTGACCGATATTCAGCAATTTTTTGATCATGTAAGGCATTGAAAGGAGAGATCAGTGAAGTAACCGCCCGGTTCTCGCCAGTGTTCGCAGTTTTAAAACAGACCTGATAAGTTTACAAGAAATATTCGGTTTCGCGTGTGAAAACGACCCTGGAAGTAGTGTTCGTTCAACGGGATTACCGTGAAGGAATATCCGGCAAATTTCATACAAGACTTCCAAGCGAACTTGATGGTCATATTGAAAGGCATATCTTCGAACCAACAATAACTACACTTCATGATCATTTTGTTGAAGCTGAGAAAGGATCTGGTAGCACCTATTGCGAAGGATGTTTGGCCTGTCGAACAGCTTATTTGGTTTATATGTGCCCTGAAACTCGCCACGAAAAGGCATTTCGAAACATATCGAAATTTATTCCAACGCAAATTAGTGTCGTATTTGAAATAAAAGGAAGCAGCCGGTGTAATTTCGCTGCTAAATAAAGAAACTGTAGTTACAGGCGTGTTGTATCCATTCTCACCGTGCGATTTTTCGGCAGAATTGCTCAAGCGGACGTGTCACAATATAACAGAAGAAGGATTGAAGGAAGATCATTTAGTTATAGTAGTTTTATGTGGAGTAGCCGCAAAAAGAGATTCTATAAGTATCACTAAGGCATTATTTTAGCCTCAGATTTGATCGATCATTTATCGTCTTCAGACGATCTTCTTCAGTACAAGGTAGCATATGATTCGTACACTTGGATTACGCGAGGTATATGCATACTTTCTATAGTCTATTTAAGAAGAAGCCTGAAAATGCGAATTATGATTTTAGTTCATTCATTATAGTATTATCGCACATTTTTGCTTTTAGAAAAGTGAATCTAGATCAAATCAAATGAAAAATTGGAATAAAGATATTTTAATCTCAATAAACAAAGATTTGTTGATGTTTCGCACGGATTTCAATGCATGGGAAGGTTAATATTAAATAATAACGCAAAAGAAGGGTGAAAAGAAGAAAATTGTGAAAAAATCAAGGAAATCATAGTAAAGTAGCGATTGTTGAAACGCAATTTTAACTTAAATATGCTTCTTTCAAGATTTAGCGTTACTTTAATGTGTTAAGAAAAAAACAGTGAATATCAATTGGTAATTGACGTGAGTTGTTGCATTCTCTATCAGGCATCATTGCAATACACCCACATCATCAGCGGGCGCCCGGCGAGGATGCTGAGTAAGTACCTTATGGGTTTCTTTAAAAATTTTTATATTATTTTTTTATAAAATTGTTTATATTATTAACTTTTTAAAATTTTTTTTATTATTAATTACATTGATCACTTTATCTGCACACTTTATTCATTATACGGATTGATCACAATTACAGTGGAACCTCTACAAGGTGAAATTCAAGGGACACGCAAAAACATTCGAGCTGTAGAGGTTTCGACTTATGAAGGTTTTCGAGTTAGAGAAACTTTTGTAGGCACAGATTCGACTTCTAGAGGTTTACTTTCGATACAATATTATGCAGAGCCACAGAGGAAAACTTAATGAAAATATCTGTTATAGATGTGAATGTGAACTTTATTTCTGACGAGCATAGTATTATTTGAGCTTCAATTCAATTCACTTAAAATATTCAAACTTAATTTATTTCAGTATTATTTGAGCTTACTGTACTCAATTCCAAGTTAGGTCCACTAAGTATGTTAACAATATCTCAAAAAATTAATAATACTCTGTAACAGTTTTTTGTTTTAAATTATTTGAACATGCTGAATCTATTTCATTTTCAATAGTGTAAAGAGCGGAAAATACGGTGTCTTCTGTATTGCTTTTATGCTCCATAAATTGCCTTAGAGTGTTCAGTGAAATTCTTGCTTGCTTGATAGAAACCTGAGGAGCCTATGGTATGTTAGTTGAGTCTTCTTCGTTTTCTTCGTAATGAATCTCCGTATTTTGACCGACTAAATCGGTTATTTCATCATCAGATAATAATCCAGCAGTTACGCCTTCGTCATCCAAAAAGTCCTCGAAAGAAATTTCCATGTCAGACAGAAGTGTATTCCATCCGACAGAAGGCTCTGTTGTATACATTTTTTCAACTTCAGGATCAGCTGTTGATGGTAATGGAAATCCAGACCGTATGAAACAATTTTTTATTGTGGTCGTAGTTACATTTCGCCATGATTTGTCCAACATTTTTATCGCTTGCAATAAATCAATAGACGAGCTAGGGTTTTCTTCCATATCATCTAACATTTTCTTGGCCACTTCCTTTCGGTAAAATGATTTGAAGTTTTTAATGATACCCTGATCCATTGGTTGTAATTTTGATGTTGTATTAGCAGGGAGATATTGTATACGAATAGCTTTCATCGGTGGAATATTATTATGTGAAGTCCAATTGTCGATGATCAATTTAATTTTCCTTTTTTCCTTAGCCATTGTTTTATCAATTTTTATAAGCCAACTTTGGAATTAACAGAAGTCATATTCCAAAGTTGTAAGATTGTTGCTGCCATACAGTGCACTCGGTCTCTCCACTTCACTTGAAATCCTGACCGGGTATGGGATCCGCCAAGTTGGCTAGCCCCTCCACTATAATGAGCTAGCCATCGGGTGAGCTCACCCCTTTTGAAGCGTTACAGGAGCTCTTGCCCGGGTAAGGTGGCCTTCCACTCATGCTTTATGGGATAGTGTTATGTGATTCCCTCACAAAATACTATGACATAAATTGGCCACGCTTATATTTTTCATTCAAAGGAAAAATTTATTCAAATTATGTTTGTATGAGTTTTTCACTTAAATGGAAAAATGGCCACGCTTACATTTGGATCTTGACCTGGTTGGAAGGGTGCGAGGGGGCACCGCTTCCACCTGGATGCCCCTCTCTTATTTGGGAGCTATAAGCATCGTCGGTAACGACGAAGTTCTTCTAAGTCCGCCTGTTTTCTCCAGGCCCAGTTTGTCCTCTGTGTCAGCAAATTTCAACCCTTGGTAGATTACCTCATTCTCGACTTTGGTCGATATTTGCTTGGACCCCCAAATTCGTGGATGCGAATTTTTTTTTTGCAGTGGGTCCTTGTGCTGGGGAAAAGAACCCGCCGCACGATACCGCAATGCTAGCCTGCCAGCAAATTCACGCGTCCTCAGACAAAGCCAATCTCGGTGAAACCCACCCCTATTAATATAATTCATAATATAAAAAAATAACGAAACCAATACGGTACTCACCCAACATCCACACCGGGCGGCCCTAGATGATGTGGGTGATGCTTGAAAACTTTGAAGTGCATTACGATTGCTTGAACAAAATCGTTACTTTTTACAATTAATTGAGATGGTGAAGAAATTCCCAGATCACACTTTTGCACTGTATATAAATCAACTTCCTTAAACATATATGATGTCGAGACAAACTGCTTTGGGTCAACTTCATCAACAAGTGGTTCCGTTATAGCTACTTTTCGAATACAACCACTATCAAACCCATAAACATCGCTCCACCAATTAATTCTTTTCCATCCTTATATTGACTAAGTTCCACTATCTGGAAACATCATCCCATTTCCCTTTAGCCACTTATCTCTTGCAAACACACCGTATCCAACATTGATTCGTAACATAAGCAGCATCCTATTCATTCAGATATTGTATCAACTTCTCAATCCTATCTGGCATTTCCACGTCCTCGACTTTTCCTTTGATAACAGATATCATGTCTGTTAATTTATTGTCAATAATAGCCTGCCGTACAAAATCCACTATATTCGAGCAATCTATAAGATCTATCTTGTCGCATGGAAAATGGAGACAAGTCAAGAAAATCGGTCCACTAGCGCCGTCACCACCAGTGATATCGAAAGTGGGAGTTTGCCGGGAAAGGTGTTGGCAAACAGATTTTGCGGTTTCCAATGGATACACAATTTCAAGTCTGCAAATTTTCTTTCCCAACAATTTCGTCCAAATGTCCACTTCCTTCTGCTTATTCACTATTCTACACCATTTCCATCATTACCATCTTACGATGTTCGTATTCACGCCACTTTTCGTGAGACTTTGCCCGAGAAATGCTATTTTCCTTCATTCGTCGGAATAAGCTTCGGCATGAGAACTTTACCATCGCTGTCGAGAGTGACATTCGACCATCCCAACGTTCAAACACATTTCGCGTTGCCGAATGCACGCCAGGGCCACACACTCAAGGGAAATTCGTTGCAGACCACTTTCAACAAGGCTTTTTCGATCTATTGCCCGGGATCTCAAGCAGACTCCGCTAGTCCTTTGAACAATCCGTCCGTAGGTTAACTACAATAGTAAATAACCATGTGCAAGTCGCAATACATAGCAATCCGACCAACTATGGCAGAAGCCGATAAGTCTGCACAACTCGAATCGATTGATTTTGCTTTGTTCCTTGCGCCTGAAGTCAGGCTAGATTTGCAGCAGTCGCAGAGAGGTTTCCAGTACGCTTGAACAACCGTTTATCTACCGGGAAAAAAGCCCAAAGATAGCAGGCTGCAGCACGCGATTTTAGAACACAAATTCTGTATCTCGAAACTAAGTTGAATTAAGATTGTAAGAAGTGAATGCAGCCGCAGCCCAAGAAACTGCAATTTCAAATTATCCGCGGTTCAACATGACCACGAAACAGAACTCGACAACACGACACAGGTTTTCCACTACTTCTCCCCCAAATGCAAGATCCCGAACGATGTTCGCGACGGCTTGGATGAGAAACTCAATCATGAGCGACAAAATGTACACGCAACAACCGTATCCTGGAATGATAACTTTTTCCCCCCTCATGCACATCAGACAGCGAAGATGAAGAAGTGTTCATTCATTGCCGCGCAATTCTCTCGACACGTTCAACGCGTGGCGATCAGAAACAGACTTCTCGATCCACCCAAGCAGATCCCCTCACCTCATTTCAAATGCCAGCGTAATTTAAATGCCCAAGCAGATCTACTTCTTTCCATGTCCGTCGTCCACCGTATCGTCACGCCGCAAGGGTGGGCTAAGACGAGCCTCCTGCATTCACTGTAGATTGCATTCAGCAATGCAATCCGTGAATGAGCTGTATTATATCAGTGTTATCATGTCCTAATTTTAATTGCAGATTTGAATTAATATAAAATAATAAGATATAGAAAAAGATAAATATCATAAAGAATATAAATGTAAAGAAAAATTTAACTTAAATATATGAAAACAAACCAAAATAAAATTTATATTTATAATTAAAAAAAATTTTTTTTAAATTTTATAATTTATAAGACTATAAATTTGAATAATTAAATTTTTTCAAATCTGCAATTAAAATTTGAATCAGTGTTATGCCGGTTTTCGAGCAGTTTGCTTAGGTGACTGCTCGATTACTACAAATAGAATAAAGATAGGATTTATATATTTTTATTATTGCTTATTATGTAATAATAATCAAAACATGGAATTAATTTAAATAAATTATTACCAATTTGGTAATAATATACTCAATATCCTTTAACTTTAGTCTAGTCAGACGCTGCAAGGTAGCGAAAATGCGTTCAACCTGAGAATACCACTGACTCAGTATCTGATTCCCGAGGAACACCTGGATGTCCATCCTTTGAGCATTAAAAAAAACTGTCAATTCCACTAGATATTATGTCATAATTTCATAATCTAAGTAAACTTATTTCACAACTGCGCATAATATTCTTTAAACAAACTAGGCGTATTAAATTTCGCTCTAATATTCAATTTGTTTAATTGATTCGAAGAATATAAATTTCCTAAAACCCATAATAATTGTTTGCCAAAACCAATTCAAATCAATTAACCTTGCAGAAATCTTACGATGCCAAACAACGGAAATAAACCATCAACAAACATTCCCTACGAAAAATTATACTATTACGATTATTATCGGCCCCAAGTTCATTATAATAATAATAGGAATAGAAAATGACTAATCATCGCGAAATCAATCAAGCTCCAAAACGTAAACGTATATCTAAAAGGCTACTCAGGAAACGCGAATCCAAGAATTGTCGCATACGCGTAAAAGAATACCTTTATAAACAAAATTTGAGTTTGCCAATTGCTATTTTTCAGCTAGTTAAATTAAACAAAATGCCCTATAAAAGGGTTTACGAATGTAAAATTAATTAATTCAGTAAAAGTGGAGTGTTAAGTAAATTCCATTAAGATTATTCTTTGATCCAGTAAAATTAGGTTTGTGACTTTTGCATTAGTTAAATAAGTGACTTTTGTTAAAACTAAGTGTGTGTGTGAATAGAATTTGAAGAAAGAAAAGGACTGAGTTTCAGTTAGCCCACAAAAATCATTTGTCACTACTAAATCTAAGATGTGACTTAAGGCCCATTAACACGCTTGCCAATTCTGGACAAGGTTTCACAATCACAAGCATGTAAATGGGGTGTGAGCCTTACCTTGCATGATCTTGCGTCGCCTTGTAAGCGATCAGGGCAAGTGTCGGTTTTTTCAGACAGATCAAAGGAAACTTGCGGCTTGCGCGTTTTTGTTGCACTTCAGAAGTCGTACTGAACGGTGTGGTGTCGTTGGATCGCGTAGAACTCGTGCTGAAGTGATATTATTCGTTTTTTTTTGTATCGTAGGATTGCGTAAATGACTAATTGGTCAAATGAGGAAACTTTGACCTTTCTCGAGGCATACCAAAATGAATCTTGCATTTAGAACCCAAAAGATTCAATGCATAAAGACAAAAAGAAAGTGGCAGATGCATGGTGTTGCCTAGGTAGTGAAGTGAAGAAAGCAGTGAAAGAGCTTAAAGTAAAAAAGGAGATTTTGATGATGTCGTTCCACAAGCACTTCAAAAGAAAACAAGACACCATTCGCTTTGGAGCAGATAAGTAAATACTTCGTTACTTTATAAATAGAAAATAAAATGTACTTTCTCTTTTAAGGCGCTGAGAATCTATTCTCATGCCGGTATATAGCTGTAACGAAACGTTCAATACAGAAACGGTTAGATTTTCTAATTTACGTTGACTGTCAACTATGAGATAACTCGTAGATGGTGTTATTTTTTAAGATGCCAACTACGAGTTATCTCCTCGTGTGTTTACTTGCCATTTTTGTGCAGCAATGATTAAACTTGATATATGGCTTCTGGGAAAAGGGCAAAAATCAATGCTGGCTTGCATGAACAGAAAATTTATTGAAAATTAAATAATATATCAAATAATATCGCCGGAGATAGCGCAGACCCGCGTATCTAGCATGTCAAATATGCGTGTGCAATATCTGGTATTAATTTCTATAACTTTCTTTTGATACCTCAAGAAATTATTCCGAGAAAATTAAGTGTTAAATGAACAATAGCAGTATTTTTTGTAGTAATAATTTATTATGATCATTATTGTTTAGGTGTAAAAATTATTAAGGTACACATTTTAATCGGATATACTTAAGTTTACATATAACAGGTAGGCATCGACGTAATGGTGGTTTCAGAAATATTTTTAGAAAGATATGAGGTAAACTCTTCTCTGATTTGTTGGGCATCAAGCGGTGATTTTCCCGGAGTAGTTAGTAAACTTTGGAAAGCATTATATTCATTATCATATCGCCACCAGGACCCAGGTGTTACTCGAGTGCCATTATTGTCGTATACATCAAACGAGCCTGGAGGTGTATATCTGTTTGAAGAGGTTTTACTCTTTCTTAGAAATTTATGTAGCAATACACAGTTCATAGTAATTTTTGACACAGTGTAATGTATATTAAATAATATTACCATTTTTCCCTATAAATTAACTGTAATGTATATTAAATAATATTACCATTTTTCCCTATAAATTAACTGTAATGTATATTGAATAATATTACCATTTTTCCTTTAAATTTACTTCACAACACACTCACCTATCATATGTAAAATTAAACAATAAGATCTATTATTTTGCAACACACTCACCTAGCATACAAAACCCATAATCGAGTTGACACACATTCGACCCAAAACATATCAAGTTACACATGTGCACTTTTACTTTCACCAAGTATGCAATTGCATCATGGGAAAATGAACATGTGAACTAGCGGCACGCGACAAAGCATTTCTCGATGCGTGTGGCGCGTTGGGTATGGGAATGCATGCTGAGTGTGTAAATGAATGAATTTTAGAATGTAAGCACATTGTGAAAATTAGGTTGTAAGAATGATATAAACGAAATGTTTTCGAAAATAAAGAATCAATTTCTAAACTGGAATTCAATAGAGTGATTTCGCTGCAGTCTCGTGGCGCCTCTACCATTTAAACCATTTACCCTTTAAGTTTCAATCCTCGCAAGATTATCCTTGCACAGGATTAGTTTCAGCACGGCAAGTACTCACTCATTAGGACGAGTATGTGGCCAACAATATCTGCGGCCTCGCCGCTTATGTAAGGCTATTCAATTTATATAGACTTTCCCTATAATATAAAATAAACCCAATTATATTTCCGCAACACTTGAACAGTGTCTGGGTTTAAATTAATAGGACATCGAAAAACTCTAAAAATTGAGGATTAAATTCCAAATACGAGTATACAGGGTTTTCTAATAAGAGGTGTTATTTTGATATTAATGGAAAAATGCCATTTTTTAATATAAATGATCGAATTTTTATTTTATTATATGCCGTTAATAGTGCAAAATAACATCAGGCAAATGACCGCCATAACCACGCTTACAGGACCGTATCCTATTTTCCATAACCAAATCGCAAAGTGGTTGCCCTATGTCCTAGATAGCCTCATGAATTCCATCTTTGAAGTCTTGAATCAATGCTGGGCTGTTTCTCTTTCACGTGGCTGCAAAGGAAGAAGTCACAAGGTGTTAAATCACAAGGTTTCAGTGGCCAACTGTGATCACCTCTTCGAGAGATAACACAGTCCGGAAACTTTTCCCGTAAAAGATCAATGGTTTCGTTACTTGTGTGGCACGTAGCGCCGCCTTGTTGAAAGTAAACGTTGTCCAGATCAATACCATCCAATTTCGGCCATAAAAAATCATTTATCATTTCTCGATAGCGCAATCCATTTACCGTAACTGTTGCCCTAGCCTCATTTTCGAAAAAGTAAGGTCCAATGACTCCGTCGGACCATAAACCACACCAAACAGTCACACGTTGAGGATAGAGAGGCTTTTCAACAATAACTCTTGGTTTTTTCGAGCCCCAGATGGGAAAATTTTGCATGTTGACGAAGCCTCATCACTCAAAATGATTTTTCGATGGAATTCCGGATAATTTTCATGCATTTCAAGGACTCAATCAGCGAAGACACGACGTTGTTGATGATCGGCCGGCTTGAGTTCTTGTGTTAACTGAACTTTACAAGCATTAAGACCCAAATATTTATGCAAAATATGGTGTAATGACGTTTGTGGAATGCCTAATTCCAAATAATGACGAGGAATGGACAAACCTGGGTTTTCTTCAACACTTTCGGCTACAGCAGCAATATTCTCGGCTGTCCTTAAGTGACGTGCACGCGTTTTATTCTTCACATCATTAAGTTGTCCCAACAGCTCGAATTTTTCCACCAATTTCTGTATTGCGGTCCGACAAAGTGCTTCACGCCGACCCAAAAACGTTCGAGTTTTACGAACCGTCTCTGCCAAATTTTCACCATTTTTATAGTGAATTTTAATAATTTCATTGCATTGTTGAAGCGTATATTGTTCCACTTTTATTAATGGCGTAATTTTTACTTGTCAAATGTTAAAAGATGACAGCTTCAAAAGTGACATTTACCGAAATAGCGGGCTATTCAAAATAACACCTCTTATTGGAAAACCCTTTATTTTCCACTACAGCTCGGGATCTAGACAACATTTGGGTGAACCTAAGTCATGATTTCCAGGAAAGGACTTCATCACATGCATACTTCGTGCAAAAGCACTATCGGCTAAAAAAACATATGGTACATGAGCAACTGACCTCGGCAGTGAACATGGTGCTGGAAAATCAATTTCGTTTGTACAGAAACTTTTCCATAATAATGAGTTCTTAAAAACACCGCCATCACTAATTCTGCCTTAACTTCCTATATCCACGAATGTTAATTTATATTTGCTATCCACTAGTGCCACAAGGACGATGCTAAACGTTTTCTTATAATTAAAATAATCAATTTCACTATGAGCTTTCAATAACTACATGCTTGCCGTCTAGAGGACCCAAGCAATGCAGAAACTTGCGTCTGTATCCTTCTTCTATTGTCATCTATCCTGCTGCTGTAGAAGGAATCTGAAATTATAAAGGGTTATATTAGTGAGTAAAGTAATAAAATAACTGAGTGATTTCGTCTTAAATATGTCAATGTTAAAAAGTACGCAATATGATATTTGTAGATTTTAGTTTTAAAAATTTACTAAAATGAAATAAACGTTATTTTTAATTTCATTTTTAGCAGTCACAACGAAGTTCTAATGAAATTGCTAATGATCCTGGAGACTGGGAGATAGACAACGATATTTCATTGCTAGACGATGAATCACAAAATACGTATTTATCCACGCCAACGTCTACACAAAAAAGTTCGCATTTTCGTCTTGTATCAAACCAGGCTGAGCAGGTCATGGCTACTGCGATTGGAAAGTTATCAAATGCTTTGGGTTGACGATTAGAAACTCCACTGCCACCCGAAGATGATGAATGCGGCCTTTATGGTAAGCTTCTAGCAAAAAAGCTGCGAGTACTACCAAAAGTACAAAGAAAGATACTTATGTATCAAATTGATGGATTATTTGTGAATCGTTTACATTCAAATGAAGAAACTTCACCGCAACAATCATCATTTTCATCCGATCTAAATATTTATCGGTCTCCGTCGATACAATCATCATCTTCAAACCCTGCAGTATTTTTTCATCAACTTCCAGCGTCCCAGTCATCTTCTTCACAACACTATACTAACGTTGAAACTTCAAAACACTTCCTCCTATGTTATAGCCGTCTGTAGGGTGGAACGGCTGCGAAATCCAATGGGTTCCACTCACAGTTACAGACCTTGCGAAATAACTCCGAAGAAGTTTCAATATGAAGATATCGACTCTTGTCACTTTAGCAGCTTGATAAATTCTTCTATTTGATATATTTGTAAGTCTAAAAAGTATTGAGCCTTTATTTGTCATTTTTCGATTGAATATTTGTCCATTATTATCTATGACCTTTTGCCATTTTTTGGGTAGAGCCATTATTCCATCTGTGTAGAATTTCTGTGGTTTATCGGCGAAAAACTTGGCCAAGTGATTTTCAGCCATATCGAGGACATATCACATAACTAGTGACTCTAAAATTCGATATCTTCACTCGAGACTACTTGCGGAATAGGCTTTTCACTTTCATGAAAATTTCATCTGGGTCCTGTGGGCTAATAACCCTCAGTTCGTCCGCCCATTGATTGCTGACCTCACCCCTGAAGTATGAACGGATTAAGTTCCGGACATTCTTCAGGTGTAATTTCAACAAAGCCAACGAGGGATGGTTGTAGTCCAAAAATCGCCGATAAATATTATTGACGCGTGTGAGAAGAAGGCTTTTCAATCTTTTCAACCTTGCGATGGTTGGTGTTTCATATCCGTCCATTATGTTTCGATGTTTAATCTTGGGAACTACTTTCTCAATCGTTTCCAACGTCAGCTTCTCTAACTTCGACAAATAGACATCTATTTCATCGTTAGTTAGATTCCTGTCATTAGTATCCATTCAGTAAGCGTTGCCATCATCAGAAGGAGGACATCGCTTCTAGTACTCTCAATTAAACTTCTTTTGAAACTTTCCCTAGTCTGTTTTACTGAAATTCAACCGATGATTTTCATATTGAACTGGAATGAGGAAGAGATCATCCCTTTGATGATTGATTTTCATTACGATTGCGTTATGGTCGCTATCATAAGGAAGCACCTGCAGTTTCCGTTGAGGACTATTAAAGCTGAATTCAAGTCTTGCGTCAGCAATGCAGAGGTCTACATATGAATTTGCGCTAGGGTATGTTGGAAACTCCGACCCATATAGATTGCACCTGTATTCAATTTGGTTCTCTGTTATCCACGATTTCAGGAATACTGGATTTCAGGAATATTGGTGGCGTTCAGCTATGATGTATGCCAGCAAGAATATAATGAGTAAACAGCCTATTCAATTCGAGTATTTCAAGTAAGAAATAGAGCTCCTCCTTGAACTTGAGAAAATTTCGACAAGTTGCATAGGCAGAGATAACGAAGAGGTTATCCCCACCTGGCAATCAATGAATATTATACCTTGCGCATCCCAGACCACTGATACCATAGCCTTGCCAGCTGACTGTTGTGTTTTTCCTCGCGTTGGATTCGGTTCATCGTGTGCAGTCCACTCAGCTGACTGTCGATTGGACTTCGGAGTGAAATGATGGAGCCACGTTTCATCCATTGTCACATATAGATGCATAAATTCAGTTTTATTGCGCTTAAACAGTTTCAAACACTGTTCAGAATCATTAACACGTTGTTGCTTTTGATCAATGAGCTCGTGCGGTACCCATTTTGCATACAGCTTTCTCATGTACAAATATTCGTGGATGATATGATGTACACGTTCAGATGATATCTTCATAATGTCTGCTATCTCGATCAACTTCACTTTACGGTCATTCAAAATTTATTTGTGAACTTTTTTTATGTTTTCGCCGGTGACAGCCTCTTTTGGGCGTCAAATGCGTTTGCCGTCTTCGGTGCTTATTTCACCACGTTTAAACTTAGCATACCAATCAATGATGGTTGATTTTCCTGGTGCAGACCCCGGAAACTTTTCATCAAGCCAAGATTTTGCTTCAACTGTATTTTTTTCCTTCAAAAAGCAATATTTTATCAGCAAACGAAATTCTTTTTTTCCATCTTTTTTCAAATAACAAAAGTAGCTAATCTCACAACGCAATATCTCACAAACTAATGGTCGGACTTGTAATGTGACGCCTGCGCCCAGGAATCGAAGTGATTCCGATCCCGAACCCTTGTAACCTGCCAGATGGATATGTCCTCGAAGTGCCAGCGGACTTCATCTGTTGTGCGGATATCGTTGTGCAGAAAATATTTTTTTTTTTTCTGTCCAAATATTTGGATCCGTGGATATAAATATTCGAAATATAGAATTAATCCAACCCCGGCACATTTCGAGACATAGCCATCTGGAAATGCCCCTCCACCGTGGCCATCGAGAAAACTATGCCACTGGCGACATCTGAAGAAGCACATTTCCGCCATATGAAGTGCCATTCCACGCACATATGTTTTGTCCGAGGTGACAACCGGAACTTTTGACAGCACATGGAGGCGCTAAACGTCATCGTAAAGTTCTTCGTGATAATATCCAAGGTATTACAAAACCAGCTATACGTCGTTTGGCGCGACGTGGTGGAGTGAAACGTATTCCCTGTTTAATCTGTGAAGAAACGCGTGGTGTGCTTAAAGAGTTTTTGGAAAACGTTATTCGTGAGGCAGTGACATTCACCGGAGCAGAAACATTAGGAAAGAGGTTAGTTTAGTTAATAACTAATTAGAAAAGTTTAGCAATATTTTGTCTGGTCTGCAGCGGAAGGCAGTGTGAACTGCGGACTAAGTGGGAATATACCTTCGATAAAACAATCTCTCTTAATGAATCCAGTAGGAGAATAATTCAACACCAAAATGATTTGACACTTCTTCATGCGGAAATTCGAAGTAACGCTTGCTACTTTGTTCAGATTGATCAATTGGCGTATCGCTTGCAATCCGCAGTACAGATTGCAGTCTTCGATTCAGCAACGTACATTGTACGGTATAAACATATGCTATTAAAAGTGATCAACATTGTCCGCGGGTATGCTTCTCACGTTATCAAAAATGCGGCGCTAATATTGAAAGTCGAGTGGACACAGCCACATGGCGGGAATTCTGCAAATGTGATGGTCGTATCACATATAATCCGATCAACTCAACTTACAAGGACAGCTTCATTGCCCGCAAAACCATCCTGGAATATGGTTCTGGTCAAATCTTTGAACGATCCGGATTTGTTGCTTGATTGTGCTGTTGTGATTCGAGATAAGTATCCAAAGGCTAAATATTATTTTCTCGTTCTTCCCAAGGTAGATATACCAAGATTTATCATAAGGAAAGAAAATCGGGGACCTTAAAATCAGCCTTCATGCCGTTCCAAGCATGCAACGGCTACATCTGCATGCGATATGGCGGATTTTCAATCGCCTTGCCAATATGTTGAGGAAATATTAAATCATATGTAAATATTTAGTACATAAGATTTTTAAATGAAGTCAGGATCATTACTAATCAATCTATATGGATTCAAGTGGACTTCGAATTTAAGTGAATATGATTAGATGTATGTCGCCAAACGCAGAAGCTAACAATAGCCAACTAATAAACTGCAAACGATCGGATCAAAGTAAAAAGACTCTAAAACTTAGAACACTTGAACCTTTTTCGTAACAATATCAAAATATGTAACATGTTACTTAACAGGGTCAAGGTCACGCAAAAGAAAAAACGAAGTTTTAATTAAGTACTCTGATAACGGCACATCGATATTGGAAAACTGTATGTTGTTTTTAACCATTCGCTGCGAACTCTCATGCGTTTAGAAGATGAGCTTGATGTAACAGTCGCAAAATGGAAATACCATCTGCCAACCAAATTTAAAGTTCGCTAGTGATAATGAAAGTCATAAACAAAAAAACATTTGTTTTCAAATGGTTGCTTTTTTAGTGTATAAATTGCCTCTGATAACAAGTTTCTTTTCTTTGTGACTGAAATTTCGAATGGCACTTCAAAACGATTCTCTGAAGTAATTTATCGACTAGTCAATAAATTTGCTGCCGTTCAAGTGAAAAATTACCAAAATAGAAAATATTCCTGAACCATTTGGAAGTATTCTATTCCGTCCTTGTGAAACAGCCTAAAGTAGTAGATGCGATATTTTTTTCTATGAACTTTAAAAGAAACGTAAGCGACAATTGATCAGCGAAGTTACACAAAATAAAATATTCCATTGAAAATAAAAAACCACAAATAATTTCCTTATTTAAAGACAAAGAAAAAACAGAATACCGGCTGATTGTATTCAAAATACACGTCGACTCGTAATTGAAGTAAAGTATAATTGAAAAGAAAAATTATTTTTTTTGTATAGTACAGAGTTGTGCCTTATTTGTTTGAATAGAAGAAAACATAAAGGAAAAAAAAACTTAAATGTAGTTATAATTTTGTTTTGAATACTATAATAAGTAATCGACTATAAGGAAGAAGAGATAAAATGGTTAACTTTAAGTGTTGTCAGAAATATTGAAGAGAATGTACTGCTAATCATCTCACAATATTATGATGCTATCCGCCCAATCATACATATTTTGAGTTTTTATTTATTGGAAAAATATTCAATTTATGTGTCATAAATTTAAATTAATTCGATTTAAGTAAGCATGCAATTGAAAGATTTAAGTAAAAAAACGGAAAAATTGAGAAAAAGAAATGGGAGGCAAAAAGGCAGCCTATACTTCCTTTGAAATGTCTAAATTGTGCAAATGTTAGTTTTTGAAACTTAATCAGTTTTAACTCTTCTTTAATGATAAATCGCTCTTATTTCTTGAACACGATACATGTGAACGTTTTAGAAATTCCAAACCATTTCTAGCCCTCGAATCCTTTCCCCATGAGAAATAAGCTCGATATGACTAAATTTACAACAAACAAGCAACCAGCAAATTTGTTTAATGCTTAGAATATACGAAAATCCTTAGTGATATGTTTTTTTAAACGCAAAATTTAAATCCAAAACATAGATAAAAGATAGTTTGTGTTTTCTCAAATTAAAGCTTAAAATAAGAAAAAGTAGACTACTAAAATCATGTCAGATAAGGAGAAGTATCTAAGATAAATACTTACACGATTTTTTTGTTACAGATTTGTAGATTAGAGAATTTTCTCGTTTTTAAATGGAAGATACTAATATTTATAATAGAAATCCTAATTTAATTGAATTGAATAATAATATGAATTGCTAAGTTAACACACGACTTTCCTTTTCAGTAACTCGTTCTATTTCAGGGGGAACGGAGAGTGTATGGTAGGTATGCCGTCGCGAGGTTAGGGTTTCGACAAATCCGCTGAAGTCGGTTTCGCATCGCGCGCGGTACGCGGTACCTTTGTTTGTTTCGTCATTTCCTTAGAGTAGCTTCCTTCGATTTAAGTTCGAGTAGTATATTTTTCGGTACCGCGTCGGTGAATCGGTAACGCGCCTATAGGATTTTGTAGCGTTTTTGATTTGAGATCTGTGGATAGATCACATCCAGAACTAACGTAATGTAGGTTTCTCGTTCTGGATGAGTAATTGTTGACGCGTTTGAAAAACGGGCAAGTTCAGGTGACTGAAATATTGTAATTGAGCGTAATCCATTCGGAGACCCGCGACCGAAATCCTCTCCGAACTAGCTGGCCGACAAGCAGTCACCGCATGAATGGGTTACGGTGCACGGATTGGTTGACCTGTTGGTACCATCCGTTGGCACTACTCAGACTTAACGTCTAGAACCGATGAGAGGTCGGTTCCGCGTTCGAGTTGAAGGTAGAAAATCATTACAAATGGCGCCCAACGTGGGGCCAAACAACATCCTAAGGGGGAAAGAACTTCGCGTCTTCTGACGAGTTGGTCCTTTACGGAGGATGTAAGGTACTTTGGTACTCGAGTCCCACTATCAGGAGCAGTGGAATTGTGTGATACACACTAGAAGTCGCTTCACGTGAGTTGTAGCTTCCGCTCTCCTTTGTTTGATTTTTTTTTTCTCGCGACAGAATCCTTCCGATGTGTTGTCCCAGGTTAACCCCTGTAAGGACCTTCTATCTTGATGGAACTGCCAGTCTGATGGGTTTACCTATCAGCATGGACTCTCAAGAAAATAGAAGGCTACCTTGCCTTTATGTCGCGGAAGGATTCTAACTATTTCTTATGCGTGTTAGACGAGTGGTATCGGTTCAACGTTCGATGGCGTATGCTGGAGTGGCGAAGCCCGGAATGCTTCTACGCGTCGGGAATTTTGACCGCGTACAAAGTCGTTACGGTAGCTCTACCACTTGTCTCGTCGAGTCACTTTAACGTAGTTTAGAGACGGTTTTTTGTAATGTATGTGGGTATGGGGTTAAATTTCGTAAATCGACCGAAGCACCCTTTCTTCGGCAGATTACCACGCACTCTCATTTCCCGCTGAGGAGGTCGACCACTGGAAAGGAAAGTGTGTCTTAAACAATTTTTTTTTCCCAGCCTCTATTATTAGCTCGCCACTAACGGCCACTAATTTAGTGATAATATTTAAAATCTTTTATTATTCTATAAACTTTAGTAGGAATAAGTATATTTTATATTTTATAATTTTTTTTCTTCCTCTCATTTCATACTAGCAACCACCCATAATAAACCCACACGAAATGGCAACGAAGCGGACGCCCGATAAGCGGTGGACCCGGTCCAAAACGGTCCAACCCGCGAACTGTGGGATCTGCTTCGAAGACGTAGTGGAGGGCGTACACAGCGTGCGATTGGATTGTGGACATTTATTCCATCGTGCCTGTGTACAACAGCTCCTCCTCACGTCAGAATTGTGTCCCTTATGCCGGCGACCCATAGATCGGTCTGCCCTAGACGTCCCCATCGGAACGCCCCTACCAACGCGTGGAGCAGTGGCGAAAGGAGCTCCAGAAGCCGAATCGTCACAACCACTCTTAGACCTGCAAGGAGCAGTAGGCGGTGAAGTTCCGGCTGCAAGTGTCGTGTCCGAGGTGACAACCATGCCTTCCGCCCACTCCATTGACACCCTCGTGGCGTTGATGAGGGATATGTCGGAGAGGATTGGCAACCTGGAGGGAAAGATCCAGAATCTCCCGTTGAGCCAACCCCCCAGCCGCGTGAGAACTCCGCTTGGCTGGGAGCCAAATCCCAGTGTGGCGATGCCCCCCTCCCGACAATCCGAGCAATGGGTCCCACCCCCAAGGAACTCGGGAATGGATCCCAGAGCTCCCGAATACAGACCGCGACACAGTACCGGACCTCCGTTGGTACCTCCAGCCCCCGAGGCAGTTCAGTACAACAGGTCAGTAGAGGATGTGATTCCCCCCGGGAACGCATTGACACTTTTCCGAGACCCGACGCCTCGTATCATGGAGAGTTGGCGCCTGAACTTTACAGGGTTCAACGATATGATATCGGCGGACCGGTTCCTTTTCCGGATTCAGGCGTTGATATCCAGCACCCTGGGAGGGGATTCTTCGGCCTTCCTCCGGCATGCACATCTTTTGTTCAGCGGCGACGCTGCCGACTGGTACTGGAGCTTTAAAGAGTCAACGCCACGTCCCACTTGGCACTCTTTCAGTGCAGCCTTCCGCAATCGATTTGAGGATGGCTTCACTGAGAGAGAGCTAAGAGAGCAAATAAAGAAACGGAAACAAGGCGCTCACGAACCGTTCGACCAGTACTACACCAGTATAGTGAGATTGAGCACTCGCCTGCGAAATACCATGCCCGAGGACGAATTAGTAGAAATTATCAGAGAGAACATGCGCTGGGATCTCCAGAACAGCCTGCTACATTTTCCCATCAACACCATACAGGGATTGCGCCTCCATGCGCGTAGACAAGAACACTTGGATGAGCGACGAGGTACCTTCCGCCCACAACCTCGCATAACGGGACCAAATCCCCGAAATCATCACACCGCGGAGTTGATGGCAGCAGACCACCTGCTTGCTGATCCAGTACCAGTACCGAGGAGCGGAGCACCACCGGAGCTTGAGGACCCCGCATTGATTGATCGACCCTCCCTTGAAGCACTTACAAGCCCGACGGTCTGTTGGAACTGCCGACAACCGGGACATCGGTTCTACGCATGTCCAGCGGAGCCGACGCTTTTCTGCTACCGCTGCGGGAAGGCCGACACATACGCACCTGACTGTGCAAATTGCAAAGGGCGAAAAAACTTGCCACCGAGTGCCGCGACCACCCGTCGGCACTCCTAGACCCCGGACGAACCAATCCAGACCCCATCACCAGCTATGACCCAGCTCCCAACATGACTCCAACTCTGCTGACTCGCACCGCTAAACACAGTTCTCCCGAAGTTCCACAACCGACGCCGTCCTTCGCCGAGGCCAATGCGCAGGGAAATGATAGCGAGACGAAGGTTCCTTGGCATGTAAAACCTTTTCATGTCAGGTTGCGGAATTATTTGGCTACTCGACAGCGCATCTTCCATGAGGAATTGGCCACAAATGTCCCACCGCGAAGCAAGCGAGCCACGCGTCGGATGCGGAGCTTCTGGAGAAAAGTCAGGCAGTCGAGGAAAGTGTTGAAGGACATATACTTAGACGAATTATTGAGGGATGATGTTCGGCCATATGCGTCAGTACACCTCCTGCAAAAACGAGTATCAGGCTTAGTCGATACGGGAGCCAGTGTGAATTGCATCTCTGCCGAGTTTGCAGGGGAGGTACTGGCAAAGCACGCGGACCAAATCCGTCATTTCACCTCCTGGTTAAGCACGGCGGACGGAACTCGTCACTCTGTAGTGGGAAAAATTATGACGGATGTCACCTTTAAAGGGGTAACTAAACCTATGGAATTTTTCATCATACCTCAGTTAACCCAGAATCTTTATTTAGGAGTGGATTTCGTTCGAAAATTCAACTTGGCCCCGGCACTATTTTCCAGTTCGACCCTGGAGTCCGTCACCACCGTTCCTGACCAATCTCAACCCACTAACTTACTACGGCATACACTGGATGTAACTCAGCAACTGCGTCTCGACTCGGCTATATCGGCTTTTCCATCGCACGAGAAAGAAGGTCTCGGGCGGACTGCCCTGGTGTTCCACACTATAGATGTGGGGGACGCTAAACCCATAAAACAGAGACATTTCGCCATATCTCCGGCGAAGGAAAAATCGTTATATGCCGAAGTGGATCGAATGCTATCATTAGGCGTAATCGAAGAATCACAGAGCGCGTGGGCTTCCCCAGTCACCTTAGTTGTCAAGCCGAACAAGGTCCGGTTATGCTTAGATGCCAGACGCTTGAACGCCGTCACAGTCAAGGACGCATATCCTCTACCGTTGATCGAAGGCATTTTGAGTCGATTGCCTAAAGCCCATTTCATCACGAGCTTAGACCTCAAGGACGCCTTCTGGCAAATTCCTTTAGACCCCAGTTCAAAGGAGAAAACAGCCTTCACAGTCCCAGGTCGGCCCCTATATCAATTCGTGACCATGCCATTCGGATTGTGTAATGCCCCCCAAACGATGACGCGCCTTATGGATAAGGTGATACCACCTCATTTGCGGCACCAAGTTTTCGTTTACTTGGACGATCTGCTGCTTATAACCGAGACCTTTGACGAACACATCGACCTGCTTCAGGAGGTGGCTCTACACATCCGGAGGGCAAGATTAACCATCAACATAAGGAAGAGCCAGTTCGTGATGACGGAGGTGAAGTATTTAGGTCACATCATTGGGCATGGGCATATCAAGACCGATCCGGAAAAGACTCAAGCGATTGACGTTTTTCCATTACCCAAGACCACCAAACAGTTACGCCGATTCTTAGGCTTATGCGGATGGTACCAGCGTTTTGTACGTGACTATGCCACCATTACCACTCCTTTGACCGACATGCTGCGTAAGGGACGTAAATTCGTCTGGGAAGAGCCCAGCTTGCGAGCCTTTGAAGAGCTAAAGAAGAGTCTGACTACAGCCCCCGTACTGCACAGCCCGGACTTTGACAAACCGTTCTCAATCCATTGTGACGCGAGTCAACATGGGGTGGGAGCAGTCTTAGTCCAGGTTGCACAAGACGGCGAGGAGAGACCTATAGCCTTCATGTCTCACAAGCTGAACCCAGCCCAGCGAAATTACACGGTCTCCGAGCAAGAATGTTTAGCCGCGGTGTTGGCAGTGAAACGCTTCCGAGCCTATGTGGAGGGACACACCTTTGAAATCGTTACGGATCACGCTTCTCTGAAATGGCTAATGAGCCAGACTGATCTCAACGGCAGACTGGCCAGGTGGGCACTGAAACTCCAGGCATTTGACTTCACAATTCGCCACCGAAAAGGAAGCCAGCATGTAGTCCCCGACACCCTATCCAGAATGTTCGCCCCTGAAGGAGCCGAGTTGGTCCAAGAGGACGACAGCCCCCAATTGATCGATCTGGACCATCCTGCCTTCAAGTCAGCCAGCTACACCCAACTGATTCACACTATCCAGAACCAACAGCCCCAGCTTCCTGAACTGCGGTTGACGGATGGATTTATTTACAAGCGGATGGGACACGCATCCGGTGACCCCATACAAGAAGAAGAACAGTGGAAGTTGTGGGTGCCCGAAGAATTAACCACTGATCTTATCAGGCGGGCTCATGACCACCCATCAAGTGCGCACGGCGGATACGGTCGTACACTTAGGCGGTTGAAAACCTGTTTCTTTTGGCCTAAGATGGCACAACAGATAAAAGCGTACGTAGCCTCCTGTGAGCTATGCAAGTGCACTAAAGCGCCCAACACCATTCTTCGACCACCCATGGGTAAGGTTGAGGTCCCCGAACGCGTGTTCCAGCGCTTGTACATTGATCTTATCGGTCCTTACCCTCGATCTGCTTCTGGTCACACGGGAGCTGTCGTGGTCCTGGACCAGCTCTCCAAATTCCCTATCATAGAACCACTACGTAACATGCACACTGGACCAATAATCAGCTTTTTGGAGAACCGAGTCTTTCACATGTTTGGAGTTCCGGAGAAACTTGTCTCCGACAATGGGGTCCAGTTCACCTCCAGCAAGTTCCGAGACCTAATGTCCAAATACGGCATCATCCACCAACGAACTGCCGTCTATTCACCACAAGCCAACGCATCCGAACGACTGAATCGTACGCTCATAGCGGCCATTCGCGCCTATGTCCACCCGAATCAGAGGGACTGGGATCGCAAATTGTCCGCCATCACTAGTGCACTGCGCTCGTCGTACCACGCCACGACCGGCATTTCGCCGTATTTCGCAGTGTTCGGCCAGTACATGATCTGTCATGGGAGCGCTTACCGGCTATTGCGGCAGCTGAAATCGCTAGAGGACCCAATCGTGGTTCTAGAACCGCACGAAAAGCTCCAACTTCTGCGAGATCAACTGCGGGAGAAGATTGAAGAAAGTAGACGGATGGGAGAGGAGCGGTACAACTTGCGATCTCATCCTTCTGGCTTTAAGGCCGGCGACGAAATATATCGTCGAAACTTCCGACAGAGCGATGCCACCCGACATTACAATGCCAAACTAGACAAGAAATTCGTGAAGTGTCGAGTCATACAAGTCATAAGCCCCACCCGATACCTCATCGCGGACATGACTGGTAAGACCCTGGGAATTTACCACGCAAAAGACCTTAGACGATGAAGTGCAACTAATTCCCACGAGAAACCTTGGCTTATCCCAAATCTCTGCCTAGACGAAGGCCTCCGAATAACACCTGACTTCCTACTATATAGTCACTGCCGAGTCTTCACGAACAGGGTTGTAGCCTATCCTTCGAAACGGATCTTCGACCCGCCACGTCCCTAACCAAGACCTGTTACCAAGGAGACGGGATCGTAATTACTTCGATTTTGGGGGGGGGAATGTGTAATGTGACGCCTGCGCCCAGGAATCGAAGTGATTCCGATCCCGAACCCTTGTAACCTGCCAGATGGATATGTCCTCGAAGTGCCAGCGGACTTCATCTGTTGTGCGGATATCGTTGTGCAGAAAATATTTTTTTTTTTTCTGTCCAAATATTTGGATCCGTGGATATAAATATTCGAAATATAGAATTAATCCAACCCCGGCACATTTCGAGACATAGCCATCTGGAAATGCCCCTCCACCGTGGCCATCGAGAAAACTATGCCACTGGCGACATCTGAAGAAGCACATTTCCGCCATATGAAGTGCCATTCCACGCACATATGTTTTGTCCGAGGTGACAACCGGAACTTTTGACAGCACATGGAGGCGCTAAACGTCATCGTAAAGTTCTTCGTGATAATATCCAAGGTATTACAAAACCAGCTATACGTCGTTTGGCGCGACGTGGTGGAGTGAAACGTATTCCCTGTTTAATCTGTGAAGAAACGCGTGGTGTGCTTAAAGAGTTTTTGGAAAACGTTATTCGTGAGGCAGTGACATTCACCGGAGCAGAAACATTAGGAAAGAGGTTAGTTTAGTTAATAACTAATTAGAAAAGTTTAGCAATATTTTGTCTGGTCTGCAGCGGAAGGCAGTGTGAACTGCGGACTAAGTGGGAATATACCTTCGATAAAACAATCTCTCTTAATGAATCCAGTAGGAGAATAATTCAACACCAAAATGATTTGACACTTCTTCATGCGGAAATTCGAAGTAACGCTTGCTACTTTGTTCAGATTGATCAATTGGCGTATCGCTTGCAATCCGCAGTACAGATTGCAGTCTTCGATTCAGCAACGTACATTGTACGGTATAAACATATGCTATTAAAAGTGATCAACATTGTCCGCGGGTATGCTTCTCACGTTATCAAAAATGCGGCGCTAATATTGAAAGTCGAGTGGACACAGCCACATGGCGGGAATTCTGCAAATGTGATGGTCGTATCACATATAATCCGATCAACTCAACTTACAAGGACAGCTTCATTGCCCGCAAAACCATCCTGGAATATGGTTCTGGTCAAATCTTTGAACGATCCGGATTTGTTGCTTGATTGTGCTGTTGTGATTCGAGATAAGTATCCAAAGGCTAAATATTATTTTCTCGTTCTTCCCAAGGTAGATATACCAAGATTTATCATAAGGAAAGAAAATCGGGGACCTTAAAATCAGCCTTCATGCCGTTCCAAGCATGCAACGGCTACATCTGCATGCGATATGGCGGATTTTCAATCGCCTTGCCAATATGTTGAGGAAATATTAAATCATATGTAAATATTTAGTACATAAGATTTTTAAATGAAGTCAGGATCATTACTAATCAATCTATATGGATTCAAGTGGACTTCGAATTTAAGTGAATATGATTAGATGTATGTCGCCAAACGCAGAAGCTAACAATAGCCAACTAATAAACTGCAAACGATCGGATCAAAGTAAAAAGACTCTAAAACTTAGAACACTTGAACCTTTTTCGTAACAATATCAAAATATGTAACATGTTACTTAACAGGGTCAAGGTCACGCAAAAGAAAAAACGAAGTTTTAATTAAGTACTCTGATAACGGCACATCGATATTGGAAAACTGTATGTTGTTTTTAACCATTCGCTGCGAACTCTCATGCGTTTAGAAGATGAGCTTGATGTAACAGTCGCAAAATGGAAATACCATCTGCCAACCAAATTTAAAGTTCGCTAGTGATAATGAAAGTCATAAACAAAAAAACATTTGTTTTCAAATGGTTGCTTTTTTAGTGTATAAATTGCCTCTGATAACAAGTTTCTTTTCTTTGTGACTGAAATTTCGAATGGCACTTCAAAACGATTCTCTGAAGTAATTTATCGACTAGTCAATAAATTTGCTGCCGTTCAAGTGAAAAATTACCAAAATAGAAAATATTCCTGAACCATTTGGAAGTATTCTATTCCGTCCTTGTGAAACAGCCTAAAGTAGTAGATGCGATATTTTTTTCTATGAACTTTAAAAGAAACGTAAGCGACAATTGATCAGCGAAGTTACACAAAATAAAATATTCCATTGAAAATAAAAAACCACAAATAATTTCCTTATTTAAAGACAAAGAAAAAACAGAATACCGGCTGATTGTATTCAAAATACACGTCGACTCGTAATTGAAGTAAAGTATAATTGAAAAGAAAAATTATTTTTTTTGTATAGTACAGAGTTGTGCCTTATTTGTTTGAATAGAAGAAAACATAAAGGAAAAAAAAACTTAAATGTAGTTATAATTTTGTTTTGAATACTATAATAAGTAATCGACTATAAGGAAGAAGAGATAAAATGGTTAACTTTAAGTGTTGTCAGAAATATTGAAGAGAATGTACTGCTAATCATCTCACAATATTATGATGCTATCCGCCCAATCATACATATTTTGAGTTTTTATTTATTGGAAAAATATTCAATTTATGTGTCATAAATTTAAATTAATTCGATTTAAGTAAGCATGCAATTGAAAGATTTAAGTAAAAAAACGGAAAAATTGAGAAAAAGAAATGGGAGGCAAAAAGGCAGCCTATACTTCCTTTGAAATGTCTAAATTGTGCAAATGTTAGTTTTTGAAACTTAATCAGTTTTAACTCTTCTTTAATGATAAATCGCTCTTATTTCTTGAACACGATACATGTGAACGTTTTAGAAATTCCAAACCATTTCTAGCCCTCGAATCCTTTCCCCATGAGAAATAAGCTCGATATGACTAAATTTACAACAAACAAGCAACCAGCAAATTTGTTTAATGCTTAGAATATACGAAAATCCTTAGTGATATGTTTTTTTAAACGCAAAATTTAAATCCAAAACATAGATAAAAGATAGTTTGTGTTTTCTCAAATTAAAGCTTAAAATAAGAAAAAGTAGACTACTAAAATCATGTCAGATAAGGAGAAGTATCTAAGATAAATACTTACACGATTTTTTTGTTACAGATTTGTAGATTAGAGAATTTTCTCGTTTTTAAATGGAAGATACTAATATTTATAATAGAAATCCTAATTTAATTGAATTGAATAATAATATGAATTGCTAAGTTAACACACGACTTTCCTTTTCAGTAACTCGTTCTATTTCAGGGGGAACGGAGAGTGTATGGTAGGTATGCCGTCGCGAGGTTAGGGTTTCGACAAATCCGCTGAAGTCGGTTTCGCATCGCGCGCGGTACGCGGTACCTTTGTTTGTTTCGTCATTTCCTTAGAGTAGCTTCCTTCGATTTAAGTTCGAGTAGTATATTTTTCGGTACCGCGTCGGTGAATCGGTAACGCGCCTATAGGATTTTGTAGCGTTTTTGATTTGAGATCTGTGGATAGATCACATCCAGAACTAACGTAATGTAGGTTTCTCGTTCTGGATGAGTAATTGTTGACGCGTTTGAAAAACGGGCAAGTTCAGGTGACTGAAATATTGTAATTGAGCGTAATCCATTCGGAGACCCGCGACCGAAATCCTCTCCGAACTAGCTGGCCGACAAGCAGTCACCGCATGAATGGGTTACGGTGCACGGATTGGTTGACCTGTTGGTACCATCCGTTGGCACTACTCAGACTTAACGTCTAGAACCGATGAGAGGTCGGTTCCGCGTTCGAGTTGAAGGTAGAAAATCATTACAGACTGCTGTCAAATTTTGACACCTATCGTTTCAAGGTTGGTACAAACTAAAAATCATGTGGATTTAATACTAGCACCGCCATCTGTGTATCAGACCAGGGACTTTTCTATTGGCCTGTTAAAATGTCGTAGAAGCTCTTCTAAGCTACCACAATCGCCTCTAAATGCGGGAGAAAATGGCGATGTCGAAACTACATGTATATCAACCAAACCCTTAAAATATTGAAAGCTCAAGCATAAATATCATTTCTAATGAAATAATTGTACCCTCGCCATAGCCTAATATTATAACGGAAGCGTTATTGGCAGCAGTTGAAAATTACGAAGAAAATTACAATTAAATTTTTTTGAAGTATTATTTACAGTAGAATACGTCGCAAACCATGGTTAATTTTTTGCATTACAAAAAATCTTGAAAGACTGAATGATTTTTGCGTTTTTGTTACAATAAGCACTAATTTTAAACTATATATTTACACACTAATAAAAAATCATGTCCAACAAAGTTTTAAATTTGTTTTATTTTCCTACCTTACCTTCATCCTTCATTCAGAGCTTGGCAAACATCACGTACGATTTTTGATATAACCGGGGTAGAAACCTTGAATAAATAGTGCAAACTTCTATATGACTCTCCAGATGCTTAAAACCGCAGTGTAGTTGCAAGAAGATATTTCGTTGGTGTAGCTTCCTCGACGTCTGTATCTTTTTTTGCTACTACAGGTGAAAATTTTCCCAATAAAAATTCAGAGTAGCTCATTCGGCAGAAATTACGAAATTCTCCTGATGGTTCATATAATAGGTCAGTCAACTTATTTTCCATATTATCTCTGTAATAAATGAAAATCGCATGATAAAAACAATATAAAGCATCTGTTTTTTCTTCTCTTCTTAATTGTAATCTATCTATAAACAAGGCTAAAAACAATCAATTTTTATAGTTACCTGTTACGGTTTCTATGTATTTTCAACATCAACCATCATCTCTGCCGAACTTTTTGCCTGCATTATTTCTCTTTATTTTTGTAATACAAATACACGACTCCTAATTCAACGTCTGACATATTCACAGCTTGCCTTTCCTTAACACACTAACGCACTCGCAACCGTGGAAATGGCATGAAATCACATGTGTTGCCTTGTACGGTCTTGGCGGTTGTGGACGCTTGCCAAGATCCGGCAAGCGTGTAAATGAGCCATTAGAATAGGAAAACAGAAGTTTTAGAATAAGACTTCTTAGCCAAACGGATTCAAACGCCATTTCAAGATCAATGCGGTACGTTACTGTAGCTGTTTCCTTTTTTAAAATACCTATTAAAACTTCCACCATTATAATTTTTTAGAAGAACATACTTTACTTTCCATTGAATGTTATTACGTGCATCCAATTTATACGAGTCGCTTCATGCGGTCAACATTTTTTGTTTTAGGTTCTAATGAACCTAAAGCTAAAGCGTCTATTGAGTGCAGGATTTTGTATCTGCAATAAATCATGGTTTTCGGTTAATCCCCAAATATTCCGAACACGAAAATCCTATTCATTACTAGAATCTGTCTACTCATTTCTTTCCGATTGGCTGCATTGTTATTATTATTTTCAATTCTCTTTTCAACACTGACACACAACTACATCTTCAAACATTCAATTGGCAGTTCTGTGTATTTTCACTGTGTGTTGTGGGTCGGGGAAAGTGACAGTTCGCAGAAAAAATTGTTATCGTATCGAAATATGCTATTTTAGAATCATTCGGAGATCGTGAAAAGTGACATTCAATAAAAACGCATCAAGTGACAGCATCCAACTTGTAAAATGGGTAAGTACCGAGCTACAATCCAATGTTTGCTTAGCGATAGGATGAAAACAGGCTGACTCGACGGTACGGTTGATATGGAGTGTCAAAGGGGCGGAGGTTTTTCGTGGATTTTTATGGGAAATTCAAATTTTTAGATGATATCATCCCGATCATGATGTAGTTTAAAGGATGATGATGCTGGTATAGAAGCTCTTTCGTGAAATCGTTTTCATAGCGCTCCGCCCCGGCGTGAAACAATTCGCGGTAGATGACCGCGTTCGGATTTAATCAGTTCCCGATAAGAGCCGAGTTTGTTCTGTCAAAGGCTTAAACAGAGCCACCTGTTGATTGATATTGGAAACTTATTGAAAGCGTGCGCCTAAGATAAGCGATCTAAAGAATTTTTGAACCCAATTTCGGAGAGTTAAAAAGTTGCAATGGTTGAAATACTTGTCTCAGTTCAGGCATGCGAATAGAAAAATAAATTAAATATTTATTTTAATTGTAAATAGAATTCCATTCCAAAGCAAAAAATATTATGGGTGACATCCGCCGGGAACGATGTTATATCAGCGTCGAATCTTTTGGTGCAATTGGGGAAAACAACTTTGATAACTTTTAAAGAAAGACCTCGTGATTAAAATCGAAATTTTTTATTCTATGTTTGTTTTGGTTCACCAGTCGAAGGCTTCATGATTCGAAGAAAAGGCAGTGATTTGTATGCATTTATAAGCTTAGAGGAGCCAAGAGCCTTGTAATCAGCCTAGTTTCAAGCAAGTAGCAACGATAATAGTTCTACGTTAAGTTGTGATAGGTTTAGAAGAGACTGCAGGTTTTTAAAATTTGTTGAGCGCTAGAATACATGATGACGCCCAAAATTAACGGAATCAGTGCTGAGGAGAGTAGAATTATGCTGAAACTTAAGAGTGAAGGAAAAACAGCGCGAATTTGGTTAAATAGTAGGCAGAACTCACTCCTCTGCCCAGTATGTGGTGAAAACATTTAATACAACTGGTTCGATTATGTCAACGCCTCGTTGTTTTCGAACGCGAATAAAGAAACATTTTGCAGGCAGTTAAAAAAATTCTCGAGTAACTGCTTCCCAAATTGTTACAAATATAAAAGAATCTTTTGCCAAGGTTCCCCACGAAGATAACATAAAAATACTAAAGGGAGATGGATATCGCTCATGCATAGTACGTAAGAAGCCATATATTTCGGAAGCTCGCAAAATTATATAAACAAGCCACCAGAGTTTGGGGAATAGGTCCTCTTCTCTGACGAAGCAAATTATGCATATTTGGCATTAAACGAAGTAAGTTAGTGTGGCGGAAGAACGGCACTGCCGTCGAAAAAGAAATCCTGGTACCAACTAAAACATGGTGAAGATGGTGTGATGGTCTGGGGGTGTATGGCGGCAGAAGGAGGTGGCCAACTTGTGTTTAGAGAATCAACTATGGATCAATACGGTTACCTTAGTATTTTGAAGGCGAAATTGAAGCAAAGCGTTCAGCAGTTGATGCTTGGTGACGATTTCGGGTTCCCAAGCACACAGCACACAATGTGAAACTTTGGTTGCTCTACAATACAAAACATCAGCTGTGTACGCCGCCCCAGTCCCCAGACATTAATCCCTTTTAATTGGCGGAGCGCAGGTTCCGTCAGCACAGCATAACCTCGAAAAAAATGCTGAAGAACGTAATCGTCGATGAATGGGGCAAAATTACCAGGCAGGACGTAGCCAAATTGGTTCACTCCATGCCATATCGACTCAAGAAGGTCCTTAAGAGAAAAAGTTATCCGACAATTTATTAAGCCCTGATATGTAATAAAATATTTGAATACTTCAAATTAATATTTGGACTAACGCCAGCAAGTCTGTGTAGCTTTTCAGAAGAGAAGTAAAACGGTTTATTAATTAGCATTTTCAGGTATCTGTTTTGGGTGATCTGAAGCTTTGTTACTAGATGTTCTGAATTCCGGAGTTTTATTAATGAAAGAGTGACCTTAACATCAAGAACGATAGAATCGCTCAATACTCCCTCAGTATGTGAAGAGCAAATTGAAGAATTCGCAAACACTATCTGGCAAGCTATCGCATGCGTTACCATATTCGAGAATAAATAACAACGAAGAGCATATTTACTCTAATCAAGGAAAAGCAGATATACTTCCAGCTCCATAATATTTCCAATAGGTTCTGCAACAATCTAGTAGAAATGATGGTGGCTAAAGCTTTGGAACAACAACCAAACCAAACATCTTTACCACCTGATGCATTAATAAAAACCAGAGAGCTAACAGGTTTACTTAAAAAAGTTAAAAACGGCAAAGATCCAGATATCGACGGCCTGCAGAATATAGTACTTAAAAATTTACCCGAAAAAGGAATAGTCTTCATATGCCTCCTGTTCAACGCTTGCCTTAGGCTCTCCTTCTTTTCATCCATCTGGAAACGAGCTCTAGTTATACCTATTCTGAAGCCTGGAAGAAATCCGCTCTCTCCTGACAACTACAGGCCCATTAGCTTACTACTAGGTTTAGTTAAGCTCTTTGAAAGAGTAGTCCTAAAAAGATTAAATGATTTAATGGCTAACAATAATATCCTACCTGATTTTCAATTCGGCTTCAGGTACAGATATTCGACAGAGCATAAGATTTTCCATATTACGAAGGACGTCAAAACAGCGATGTTCAATAAATTGTTTGTAGGTTTGGTGACGCAGAACACAGAAAAAGCCTTCGATACAGCCTGGCTTGATGCTCTGATTTATAAACTTCAGAAATATAACACACCCCCATACTTGTTGAACCTTTTAAAAGCATTTTTTAACTGACAGAAAGTTCCAGGTCAAAGCAGGGGAAAGCATTTCCTCATTCTACGTCTAGCACTCGTTGCGTGTAGACGTGTTTTAATTCGCTCCTGTCAAGAATTTTTATAAATTAAAATAATTTTTAAAAATGTCAATTAGAAAGTAATTTTATAAAGAAACTAATTACATCGTCGAACTATTCGAACAATTAATCGAATATCTGGATTTTACCTGCGAGAAAGTTTCAAGAAGGAAGAAAAGTTTTTTTTTCACCGGGGGGATGGAGGAGCCCGACGGCTTCCCACCGCTGGGGGACCCAGAGCCAGGCATTTTGAAAATTAAAAATGATAAAATAAACAAGCGGAAAAATGAACAAGACAATTGTGAGCATGGAAAGCGAATTACGATTTCAAGCGAAGATTATGAAAAAGTAACCATGGAGAATGCAAGGGTTACGAAACAAAATGACGAATTAAAACTCCGTATACAGAGTTTAGAAGATATGGTCCGGACGTTGTCAAATGGGAGCAAACCAAAAGTGAAGCCAAAGAATACGTCCGGCAAAGAGCCGATATTAACTAAGAAGAATGAAAAATTGAGGGGTATTAGCCCACAGGACCCAGACGGCGTGTTCGCGAAAGTGAATAGCATATTCCGCAAGAAGTCTCGAGTGAAGGTATCGAATCTTGAAGTCACTGGTGATGAGATAAATCTTCTCGATAGGGCTGGTATCCAAATTGATAGTACGACTCCGGATAGAAACGGAAACAGGATTATTTGTGAAGGATTGGATAAACTTGCCCTGATTGGAACACTTTTTGAATTGGTTCATCTGCCAAACCCTGAGAGAGGGAATGAAATAGTTTCAGAGATCGTTGAAGCAAAAGTTTCCGACTTCAAATCAAGCCTGAACGGCCAATCAATTCTTCATTTCAATGAAACATTAACATCTGACCTCATACCGAGCTTGCATCTTATTGATTATTTTGTCAGCTATGAAGACTTGTGTTTCATATTTCGCAGGATAAACAACAAGAAATCATGTGGTGCTGATGGTATTCCAAATGTAGTTCTCCGACATTTGCCGGAGGTTGCTATTAGGAATTATTGCATATTGTTCAACAACATGTTGAGCAATTCATATTTCCCAAATGAGTGGAAAAAGGCTAAGGTATTTCCGATCTTGATGAAAGGAAAAGAATCTTCATGCCCGAAAAGCTATCGCCCAATCAGCTTGCTGCCTAACATCAGCAAGGTGTTTGAAAGTATCACAACAGAGCATTAAACGCCCACATTGAGGAAAATGAGTTGATGCCGAATTGCCAATTTGGTTTTCGTGCCAGGCATTCGACCACACATGCAATAACGAAAGTAACCTCAGACATCTGTTGGAAACTAAATGATAGACAATGTGTTGGAGCATGTCTCATTGATATGGAGAAAGCCTTCGATACGGTGTGGTTAGATGGACTAGTTTTTAAACTCCTTGAGGACAAGTTCCCCAGACACCTCGTCATGATGTGTAATATGTTATACGGGAAATCGTTTGTTGTAACTGATGGAAATCTGACAACAATGCGCGAGTTCAAGGTCTTGAATGGTCTACAGCAGGGAACAGTTACTGCGCCTCTGCTCTTTTCAATCTTTATTCGCAAGCTATTGAACGGCTTTTCTCGCCAACGCGATCATTGGTAGCGTTTGCTGATGATCTGATCATCTATACGGCAGACCGAAAAGCTACAATAGTTCAGAGCAATCTCCAAAAAATGTTCAATGATGTACAGCTGTACACTGACAATTGGCGAATGAAAATCAATGCGCAAAAGTGTGAAACAATCTTGTTTCGAACAACGCTGCACGGGGTCAGTCAAGACCTGAAACGTAATTGGAAAGATTTCCACATCATGGCTGGTGAGGGTAGTTCAGAACGGGTTCCACATAAATCCTGTGTTCGATACCTCGGTGTTTATCTCGATCAGTATCTGAACTATACTGAACATGTGAAAATCATGCTCAGTAAGGCACTTAAAATAGTCATGGCCCTTCGAAGGCTCTTTCATTCCAGATACATTGACCAAAAGGTCAAAATTATCTGTTACAAGACACTGGTTAGACCAGTTTTGACATATGGATGTCAGATCTGGTACAACCAGAGCGCTAGTACTATGGAAAAATTAAGAGTTTTCGAAAGGAAATGTCTTTATGCATGTACTGGTTTGTACAGAAAGCCTGAGACGGATTGGAAACATTATATATCGAACAGAAGAATTTATCAAACTGCTGAAGTGACCAGGGTCGATATCTTCATATTGAGGCTTCTTCGGAATCATATCGCTAGATCTGTGACTGTGAGTGAAAACCCTTGGATATCACAGCCGTTCCACCCTACAGACGGGTATATAGCGACTTGCCTCGCTACTGGCTTCATTCCTCCAGAAGCATTCGTGTATTTGGAAATGAATCGATATGTTTTTGATTCTGACGGTGTCCCAGTCATATATCACATATATCGACGGGCCACCGATAAGAAGATAAAATATCCTCTTAATTTGAGTTCACGAGACCAACTGTTCCAATAGAGATACTCATTTGCTAGATTCGTTGAGGCTGATCGAGTTGAGACGGCGCAATCCAGGTATTGGTGGCTGAATGACAATGTCTAAATTATTCGTGTTTATTTTCAGTTTTGGTGTTTTTCGTTATTTTAGTTTTTGAGTTTCAGCTCATTATTGCTACATTTAGTGTTGTTGTTTATTTTTGTTAAAAATTAGGTATAGGTTAGGTATATGTAATGTTTACTATATTCCGTTAGAGATAAGATTAAACACTTAGGTTAGGAACATTGTTACAGAATTTTTTTAGTATGAGATAAAGTTTTTGATTGTATTTTATTAGAAATAAGTTACAACATATTAGGTGTAGGATTAAAGTTTCACTGTTGTGTCTTAATTAGAAATAATTTTAGGATAGTGTTGGTTGGTTTGTTCTCCTTTTTCCAATTAAATTTTAAAAATATGTAATAATCGTAATTAATTGAATTTGCTATAGTTTTTTTTTTTGATGAAATGAGTTAATGATAACGTATAAATTTAGAGAGCCATTTGGGCCATTAAGTTTTTGACTGTTATTGTTTGGAATTTGCTTTATATTCTTTTAAAATTTATAACGATTAGTATTAAATAAAGCGCTTTTGACTTTGACTTTGAAAGCATTTCCTCAGTGAAAAGTGTTACTGCCGGTGTTCCGCAAGGCTCCTGCCTAACCCCATCACTATATAGCATCTATACGTCTGACTTCCCTTCCTTACCAAACTGCCAAGTTGCAGCTTTCGCAGACGACATTTGCATATATAGCATAGGCGCAGATCCAAATGCCATTATTACCAGCCTTGAAACGGCGTTAGAACTTACATATCGATACTACCATAGATGAAAAATGGAAATTAATGTTGCAAAAACGAAGTCAATATTCTTCACCAGGAAGCGTAAGCTTGCTCACCTTCCCAAGCGACCAATAAATTTTATAGGACAAACTATTCCCTGGAATGAGGATCTCAATTATCTTGGACTTATATTCGACAAAAAACTAATCTTCAGAAGTCATATTTAGCATATTAGCTCCTAAGCGTTTAAGGCCGTGCTTGCGCTATACCCCCTTCTTAATCGTAACTCGCGTCTCAACACCAGAAACAAAGTCCTTATCGTCAAAATGGCAATCCAACCGATCATCCTATACGGCTCACCTGCCTGGATCCAATGTGCTAAATATCTAGTAACACAGGTTCAGATCACGCAAAATAGATACCTGAAAATGGTACTTAAGAAACCGTTCTACTTCCCTTCTGGAAACTACACAGTCTTGCTGGCGTTAGTCCAATTTATAAGCTCGCTGCATCGCGCCGTGATAAATTAAACGTGAAAGCAAATCCGTCTGCTATTTCGTGCCCTGGTGAACTGAAAACCAGCTGTGGCTACCACCTATCTTTTGGCCGTAACCTAGCCTCATCGATTTTCGCTAGTTATAAGTAGATAGTTAAGTTATGTTAAGCTAGTATAAGTTCAGTAGAGGTTTTTGCCTAAATTTTCCTCTAGCTAATTGTAATAATCACATAGAAATACGATAATATGCATAGTTTTAAGTAATGTTCAAACGATGGTGAACTGACTTTGTCAGAACACCTACTATATTATAAGGCCTCTGTACCGCATACATTCTAATAAAGAAAAATTATATACAGTAAAATTATATACAAATTAATATTTCATGTACGGATACTTTTTCTGGTTCGTTTAAGTTAGGTTTTCTTGTTTTTATTTTGTAAAATGTAGTTTCTAAAGAAATACCACAGGGAAAATTTATAGAAAACATAGTTTCATTAATAAATAAATTTTGTTGCTTAAATATTTAAATGTAGCAGCTTTCTTTAGCATGGATTTCTTAATATGTTGCTTTATTTTGATGTTGTAAGGATACTTTTTCTGGCGAGTGTACGTTTAGAGCATCAGTAGTTTAGGTAGAGTTGTAATTCTGCATCCTGATGTTTGTTACTACATAGGTTTTAGAGGCCACCAGACTGGCGATCTCCGAAAATCGAACGTACTGCTGCTGTACTGCATTTTTGGATGTAGAACCTACTTTTTTTAAATACCTCCATAAAGTTAAAGTCAAAAACGTTTTATTCAATACTAATCGCTATAAATGTTGAAAGAATATTGAGGTACATCCAAACAATAATAATACTACTAATGGCCCAAATAGCACTCTAAATTTATACGTTACCAGTTAAACACATTTGATAAAAAAAACCGTAGCAAATTTAATCCGTTCATACTTCAGGAGTGAGTTCAGAAATCAGTGGGCGGAAAAATTGAAGGGTTTTAGCCCACAGGATCCAGATGGCGTTTTCGCGAAAGTGAATAGCTTATTCCGTCAGATGTCTCGCGTGAAAGTATCGAATCTTGAAGTGGCTCGTGATGAGATAAATCTTCTCGATAGAAATTGATATAGCCCAGTCATATTAGGGCTTTCACCTCGGAATGAAAGATAATAAGCTGCAAATTGGTATGAACCTTTGTTTTGTCATTCTAAATGTTGTCTCAAAAGTCACAATCGTTATCGTGTTCCCGTCTCAAGATATTCAAGGTCAAAGGTCACAAAAATCGGTTTTTCGCGAATATCTGGCTTCCTATCGGTTAAATGAGATTTGCATTTATTATAAAAGTTGTAGGCTATAAAATTCCCTACAACTTTTGTTTAAACTTTTTTTTCATACGACCAACCGTTTTGAAGGTAGAGCGCGAAGAGTGCACATCGTACAGTCATATACGGCCTAATGCAAGGTCAAGCGTGAGTTATGGTTATCAGTACGTTATAAAGTCAATTATTTACTTGGAAATTATAATTATTAAACAATGCCTATTATTTATGTACTAACTATTAATTATTTATATTTAATTAAAGTAGAACCTAAAGAATGGGGCTGGATGCTTGAAAATGAAATCCTGGAGCCCATACGAACGTTATTACCTCCAGCACCAGCCGAACTACTAAACGTAATATTTTGCAATTGCAAAAATGGTTGTGGTTCCCGCTGTGGATGCAGAAAATCAGGGCTACAATGTTCTTTAGCTTGCGGCCAGTGCAACGGACAAGCTTGCCTCAACGCTTCACTGTATCCAAGTAATCCCGATGAAGAAAATACATATGATCCCGATATTCTGGAAGGTTTGGAGATGAACATGACAGATAATGAGGATGATGACAATGAATCGAACATTTTTGAGCGACAAGAAGAAGAATTCATTGTCATCATCCTCATTATCTGTCATGTTCATCTCCAAACCTTCCAGAATATCGGGATCATATGTATTTTCTTCATCGGGATTACTTGGATACAGTGAAGCGTTGAGGCAAGCTTGTCCGTTGCACTGGCCGCAAGCTAAAGAACATTGTAGCCCTGATTTTCTGCATCCACAGCGGGAACCACAACCATTTTTGCAATTGCAAAATATTACGTTTAGTAGTTCGGCTGGTGCTGGAGGTAATAACGTTCGTATGGGCTCCAGGATTTCATTTTCAAGCATCCAGCCCCATTCTTTAGGTTCTACTTTAATTAAATATAAATAATTAATAGTTAGTACATAAATAATAGGCATTGTTTAATAATTATAATTTCCAAGTAAATAATTGACTTTATAACGTACTGATAACCATAACTCACGCTTGACCTTGCATTAGGCCGTATATGACTGTACGATGTGCACTCTTCGCGCTCTACCTTCAAAACGGTTGGTCGTATGAAAAAAAAGTTTAAACAAAAGTTGTAGGGAATTTTATAGCCTACAACTTTTATAATAAATGCAAATCTCATTTAACCGATAGGAAGCCAGATATTCGCGAAAAACCGATTTGTGTGACCTTTGACCTTGAATATCTTGAGACGGGAACACGATAACGATTGTGACTTTTGAGACAACATTTAGAATGACAAAACAAAGGTTCATACCAATTTGCAGCTTATTATCTTTCATTCCGAGGTTGACCCCTTTTTTTACCTAATATGACTGGGCTAATAGTACGACTCCGAATAGAAATAGAAACAGGATTATTTGTGAGAGATTGCATAAACTTGCCCTGATTGGAACACATTTTGTATTGGTTCATCTACCAAACCCTGAGGGGGGGAGTGAAATATTTTCAGCGGTCGTTGAAGCAAAAGTTTTCGACTTCAAATCAAGCCTGAATGGTGAATCAATTCTTCATTTCAATGAAGCATTAACATCTGACCTCATAACGAGCTTGCATCTTATTGATTATTTTGTCAGCTATGAAGACTTGTGTTTCATATTTCGCTGGATAAACAACAAGAAATCATGTGGTACTGATGGTATTCCAAATGTAGTTCTCCGACATTTGCCTGAGGTTGCTATTAGGAATTATTGCATATTGTTCAACAACATGTTGAGCAATTCATATTTCCTAAATGAGTTGAAAAAGGCTAAGGTATTTCCAATCTTGAAGAAAGGAAAAGAATCTTCATGCCCTAAAAGCTATCGCCCAATCAACTTGCTGCCTAACATCAGCAAGATGTTTGAAGTGATACTCAACAAAGCATTAAACGCCCAAATTGAGAAATATGAGTTGATGCCGAATTGCCAATTTGGTTTTCGTGCCAGGCATTCGACCATGCATGTGATAACGAAAGTAACCTCAGACATCTGTTGAAAACTAAACAACAGAGATTGATATGGAGAAAGCCTTCGATATGGTGTGGTTAGATGGACTAGTTTTCAAACTCCTTCTGGGCAGGTTCCCCAGACACCTTGTCGCCATATTATATGGGAAATCATGTGTTGTAACTTATGGAAATCTGACAACAATGCGCGTCCTCAAGGTCTTGAATGGTCTACATATACCCTAAGTTTTAACACAAATAAACAACAACACTAAATGTAGCAATAATGAGCTGAAACTCAAAAACTAAGCATTTAAAAATTTTTCCACCCATTGATTGCTAACCTCACTTCTGAAGTATGAACGGATTAAGTTTTGGACATTCTTCAGGTGTAATTTCAACAAAGCCAACGAAGGATGGTTGTAGTGCAAAAATCGCCGATAAAAATAATTAGTTATGCAGCCTGTTCAATTCGAGTATTTCAAACATGGAATTGAGCTCCTCCTTGAACATGAGAACATTTCGACCTGTTGCATAGGCAGAGATAACGAAGAGGTTATCCCCACCTGGCAGTGAAATTTTGATTACGGACACTTCAAGAGATTCAAAGCTTTTGGATTTGACTTTTTTAATATTTTCGAAACAATAGGGTCGTCTCACCAATATCCCGGTGCCACCTCCCCCGTCACCTATTACCCAATCGTTTCTTATGAATTGAGGTGGATTTCAGTGAGAAGCATGATGTCAGGCTTTTGCTTGACAAGGAACTCCAAGAGACAGTCACGTCGATGCAGACTCATAATGGAGTTGACGTGGATCGAGATGAGACGAATCCCATGCATAGGAATGTGACTGAATTATAAGTTATTTTGAGGCATTTGAAAGCCCTAAATGCTGTAAACAAAGTTAATTTTAGAATCCTATTTATCAACACTTCGATAAAGAATTTAATTGCTGATAAGTTTTCAGGAGCAGCTCATTATTGCCACTTACATTATTTATTTTATTTACATTGTTTGCTGATCCTCTAGCAGCAAGTGCAAATGACACCCCAGGCTTGATGAAGTTAGTAGGTATCACACTGCGGTGTAGTTGACTTTGTTTTGGAGTGAATTTTGCCTTTGCATCTTGATACCGGGGGCATCCTCTATTAGATGCTGGATGACCAGAGACACCGCAGTTCACATAATACAATTTTTCTTTTGACTCCGCCTGAGCCAATTTGCACTTGCCGTGAGCATGGACATCTTTGCACTTTACACATCTATATTTCATGGCGCAATGGGCAGCTGAATGATGGAATCTTTAGCAACTGTAGCACTGGTTGACCTCGCTTTTCTGGAGGCGGTGGGAACGAGGGTCAAGTACCTTATTTTTTGTAGGGCACTTGAACTGCTTTTGCTCGAAATCTGGACTAAGTAATAAGGCAAGTTTTAACGCTCGACAATCGATCTCCTTGTTGCAAAGTCTTTAACTGTAATAAATTCTATTTCTGGTGCAACTTCTTGAAGCACCTGAAGAAGATCGACTGTGTCCTCTCCGCAGTTCAGACCCTTCAATAAAAAAGGCAGGTTTTTTCGCTCTTGGGGGTGTATGTAAAATGGGGAACGTCTCCCAAATTCGACGCACTTTTTACTGCCCGAAATCCAACCAATGACTTAATTCTAATTGTCAGTTTATTGGCATTGACTTTCTTGATCTCAAAATTATTTAATTTATTTTCGGCTGCCAAAAGCCGAACCATATCTTTGCCTGTTTGCACAAACACATTGATTGGTAGGACTTTTTCTTTCTTTTGATGAACTATGACAGACGGACCAGCAGACAAAACTTTTGGTTTTTTCTCCCTATTTTTAATTTTTAAATATTCGATAAATCCATTATCAGGTTTAGTAATACAATGTTCAGAAGTTTTGTTACCTTTATCCTCTTCAGTAATCATGGAGTCGTCTAGTCCAGCTAGCACTGCATAATAGTTCGTGCTGACGTTTGCTCTGCCTGCGCTGAGGACATCCTCTTGATCAAGTTCTTGTTGCGGCTTCTTAGATTTCTTGTCTTTGGTCACTTTTGCCTTTACTTCTTTTTCTTTCTTGCTGGTTTCTTTTGCTTTGTTGAACGTTAATTTTCCAACTAGTTCTTCTAGCGGTTGGATCCGAAGTCTGAGCTCTTCGTTTTCTCTCCCAACCTTCTCAGCTTTCTCGTTAGCTTTGATTAATTGCTCGATCTCGATGACTGATAAAATTTTCGGTTTTTCTTCGTTGCTGTCGAATCTTCGTTTTAGCTTTTTTCGCCCGTCATCGTTGGCGATGAACACGATCGTTCTGGTTGATGGTTGAAGCCATCGAGCTGCTCCATCTCATTGCTTTTGCAGCGAGATTAGAGGGAATGTTCATAAACCGGGACTTCCTTTGAATGTATTTCCGTTTTTTGATACTTCTCCAGGAAAGAAATTTCAGGTATTCGATAAATGCTCGAATAATTCGACGGTGATAGTTTTCAATTAAAAAATTGTTTAAACTGGCTTTTGTGAAAAATTAATTAATTTTTAAAATAAATGACAGGAGTGATTTAAAACACGTCTACACGCAATAAGTGCTAGACGTAGACATGATCTGCGTACTGTGACAATATTGTTGGATCACTGGCATAGCTATGTTCCACAAGAAATTGACTGTCAAGCTGGAATGTATCAATGTGAACAGCTTCTGTTATAGCCTGTCGCTCAGTACTATTATTAATTTTTTCCTAAAGCATTGCCTTCATTTTGGCTGAGAATCGGTATACACTTGCCAAAAAAGTATCCGTACAACATCAAAAGAAAGCAACATATTAGGAAATTCATGCTAAAAAAAAAAGCTGCTACATTTAAATATTTAAGCAACAACATTCATTAATGAAACTACCTTTTCTATAAATTTTTCCTGTGGTATTCCTTTAAAAACTACATTTTACAAAATAAAAACAAAAATCCTCACTTAAACGAACCAGAAAAAGTATCCGTACTTAACAATATTAATTTGAAATATTCAAATATTTTATTACATATCAGGGCTTAATAACTTATCGGATAACCTTTTCTCTTAAGGACCTCGTCAAGTCGACATGGAGTGAACCAATTTGGCTGTGTCCTGCCTAGTAATTTTGCCCAATTCATCGACGATGACGTTTCTCAGCATTTCCTTCGAGGTTATGCTGTGCTGACGGATCGTGCGCTCCAACAAGTCCCACAAATGTTCAATGGGATTAAGGTCTGGGGACTGGGGCGGCGTACACAGTTGATGTTTTGTGTTGTAGAGCAACCAAAGTTTCACATTGTGTGCTGTGTGCTTGGGATCACTATCTTGCTGGAACCAGAAATCGTCACCAAGCATCAACTGCTGAACGCTTTGTTTCAAATTGGCCTTCAAAATATTAAGACAACCGTATTGATCCATAGTTGATTCTATAAACACAAGTTGACCAACTACTTCTGCCGCCATACACCCCCAGACCATCACACTACCTTCACCATGTTTCACAGTTGGTACGAGATTTTCTTTTTCGAGGGCAGTACCGCTCTTCCGCCATACTAAATTTCTTCCTTTAATGCTAAATATGCAAAATTTATTTTCGTCAGAGAATAGAACCTGTTTCCAAAACTCTGGTGGCTTGTTTATATTTTTTTTGTTGCGAAATCCACACGTTTCTTCCTATTCACTTCCGAAATGTATGATTTCTTACGTGTTATGCCTGAGCGATATCCATCTCTCTTTAAGTATTTTTCGTATCTTATCTTCGTGGAGAACCTTGGCAAAAGATTCTTTTATATTTGTAACAATTTGGGAAGCAGTTACTCGAGAATTCTTTTTAACTGCCTGCCAAAGGTTTTCGAAAGAGTGTTTCAGGTCATTGACCGGAATGTCCTTCAGGATGCCGGTACAAGCCTTTTGGATGCCCTCTATGGACGCAAAGCGTTTTCCTTTCATGGTCAAATGCAATTTCCCGAATAGGTAAAAGTCACAGGGAGCCATATCAGGCGAATGCGGTGAGTGATTGATGGTTAAAATGCGATTTCTATTCAAAAAATCAGTCACAAGGGTGGGTTTTTATGACAAAAGTCTCGTTTATTTTGGAAAAGACCTTTCGTAAGCCTAAATGATCGGTTAAAATGCGATAGATCGATGTTTTGGAGATATTCAACTCCGATACCATGAATTTCAATGATGATTTCGGCCCATTTTTGATAAATTCACGCACAATTTCTATGGATTTTTCGGTGATCACTGAATTTGGGCGGCTCGTATGTTCATCTTCATTTATGTTCTCACGACCACTCTGAAACGAGTAAACCACAAGTGAACTCTGGCACGAAATAGACAATCATCGCCATACACTTTTTTCATCAATTCAAATGTTTCGGTAAACGTTTTACCGATTTTAAAACAAAATTCGATATTAGCTTTTTGTTCGAAACTCATTTTAGTACCAATGACACAAACATACTGTCACTTTAGACGCAATAACTTCGCTTCCACTGAACCGAATGTCACCAAACTTTCACTGGAAGTCAGGGAGGGATGTTACTTTCCAACGCATTATCTCATTCAAATATGGCAACACCAAAAAAATTTTAAGAAAAAAGTCTCGTTTATTTTCGAACGTCATATATTTGAAACCGCCATCAGAAAAGGATACACCAGAGAATTGATACAAAAAAGAATGCACCGAATGGAAGAAAATTAACACAAAAAGACATACACCACATTTTATGATAATTGACAATTAGTAACAACAAGAATGAAGTTGACCTGCTCTTCGTGTTTCAAAAAACTAGAGCGGCTGTTGGAAAAATCGAACATTACTGCAGCACCATCGTCCAGAGAATACAAACTGTTTACAAAATAACTTGCCCCGACTGTCAGATGGCGTACGTTGGACAGACTAAAAGACTGGTTAAAACGAGAGTTCAGGAGCACATCAGAGAAGCGGAATTGGCAGTGAGAGCAAGAAAAATGGAGACACGATCAATGATAGCAAGACACATCGAAGAAAGCACCCACGAGATATCCTGGGATAACGTGCAGATATTGGAGTATGTCAATGATTGGAAAAAAAGTGATTCAGTGGAAAGTTTTTGATACCAGAAAGCAGCAAACAACACAGACTTAGGCAACAACTACAGCAGATTAATAAGATTGGCAGGCAGGATCCACGCGGTGCAATAAAAGGGTAATAAAACGAAGCAGAAAAAGAAAAAGGATTAAGTATTATGAGGGCAATAAATATGAAAAATCTTTGGAAAGTAATTAAGAATGTAGCTATTTAAGGCCTAATGTTGGTAATTTAAAGTAATTAAGAATGTTAACAAATGTAGGTATTTAAGGACTGTTTTTTAAAAGGAGAGTGTAGTGTAGAACTGAAGAAGGAAGCAGCTTGCTTTCGAAACGCTAGTGTATGCTGAACAATAAAATTAAATTAGTGTCATTGGAAAGGTTTTTTAATTTTTTAAATTAAAAAAAAGAGTGTTTCTTGTTTTGAACAATTATATGCAGTTGAAAAACTTGTTTTTTGAATGATATACTTAACACAGGGGATGAGAATTGTAGCACATGCACTTTTGGACTACTCACTTGTGAAAGGAAACACCAACAGACACATGATTTTGTTTGTTTCTGCACGAAGGCACTACACACTTCGCTTCGCTTTCATTAATGATTTGTCGAATGTCGCTACGAAAAGAATAATAACCTACACTGTTTGCACGATATAGACATCATCATTTTGTCACGGTCACTTACGACTGCCAAAGAACTCTTCCTGAAAGTCGACAGGAAAGCAAAACTAGGAGGGCTACAAATCAACGAGAATAAGCTCATGACGCAGTCGAAGAAAAATAACTCAAATACATAAAATATCACACTTGGCGAATATAGGCGCCAAAATAACGAAAACCAATAATGAAAGAGACTAGAAGCGCCGAACAATACAGCTCGTAAATAAAATATTCTATTCAGTTTTGACGATCTTGAAGACTAGCTGCATACACAGGAAAACAAAGATCCAAGTATGATAAGACCTGCGTTATGCTATGGGTGTGAAACATGAACCCTAGTTCAAGCATACACAAATATATTGAACGCCTTTGAGCGACGGGTCCTAAGGCGAATAATCGGAGCGAAGCTAGACGGGAACCAATGGCGAATTCGATACAACCATGAGCTGTATAAAATTTTTGACGAGCCGGAGGTCTCAACGATTGTAAGACTGCGGAAGCTGCAATGGGCTGGACACATTAATCGTATGGACGAACAACGGATATCCAAAAAGGTATTCGTTGGAAGAATTGAAGGCCGGAGACCAGTGAGGAAACCGAGGAAACGCTGGTCTGACTCGGTCGACGAAGACAGTTCATCGCTGCTCGGATCTCGAAATCGGAGGATGCGGTCAATGGACCGAGACAGTTGGAGGCGCTTTTAGCAGGAGAGGGGCTTTAGTGCTACGAAGAAGAAGAATTGGAATGCACGTGTTTTTTGTTTGTAAAATAGCTGTTAAAACGGTTAATTCTGGCATGAAAACTGACACTTTGGTATTGGAAAGTTTGATCATGATATGAATTATTTGGAAAATATTCCATTTGAATTGAAAAATATTTCCGTTGACTTCCACATGATTTGAAATAAGTTCTTCTTGAAAAAACCAGTGGCGGATCCACGGGGGGGGGGGTCCTCGGGTCCGGACCCCCCCCAGGAGGGTCCGGGCCCGATTGGACCTGAATTTTGAATCCTGATATTCTGTCGCCAAAAATTTGCATATTATATTTCACGATTCGAAAATTCAAAAAAGATTGTAATGTGCAAATGAATGATTTCTCGTATTTTGACATACATGATATTATTATTAAATTCAGTTTACTACATTATATTAGCGATAGTGCGAAAACTAGGAAAAATCTTAATCGTTTTTGAAATTCCGCGGTTTTTTGAAGAATTCTTGCAGAATTTCGTCTTCTGTTAGTCCAATTTGTGGATGGATACTCAAAGAAGCGAGTCCATTCAGGCGCTCCCGTCCCATTGTACTTCTAAGATAGTTTTTTATTCTTCTCAGGGTCGAAAATGATCGTTCTGGAGTTGCTGTTGTTACGGGTAACACTGCCAATACTCGTAAGATCGTGTTCACGTTTTTGAAGCATTTTTCATTGATGACCTAAAAAATAACGTAAAAATTGAATATTTAGCATTCGATAGGTGATATAAACTGATACTGGAAGTGAAAATTCCGATCTAAAGTTACTCACTGATAATGCATCGAGCGCATTTTGAATATTTTGATCGGAGATCCGTTGCCTCCACATTTTGATCTCTGAGATAAAATTCCTTTCTGAACAGTCCAATATTTCGTCATAAAACTTGTAAAGATCTGCGCATTTTTCCTGATCAAATTCCTGTTTGGAAGGAAATAGTTGTCCGAAACTGTAGAAGATCGATTTGTGTTTTTCGAACCGACTTTCGAGATGGAAAATGTAAGTATCAAGGAATGGAATGTAGAAGGCAATTTTGTAATAATCTTCGACGTTTTGTGTTTCGATGTTGCAACGGTTTTTTTGTTGACTGCAACGACGAGGCAATTTCATATCAATTTCGTATTCGGAACAGATTTCAGCAACATTGTCGTAAATGATACGAAAATTTGAATCAACGTTTTCCCGCTTTTCCTTGATATCATTCGTGGCATCATCAGCTAACTTCGTGGCTTCTCCTAGATCTTGATTTTTCGTCTGCAATTCCCGACTCAGAGGCAAGACGATAGAATTGATCGATTCCATTATATGACAGGAGATTTGAAATTCGATTGTCAAAATCGCGGTCAAAAGTTGAGAAGCTTTTTGTGAAGTATCTCGATCTTTCCAATTTTTTATTTCTTCCAAAGCTTCAATAACGGCCGGTTGAAGTTCCAGGTAAGTTGAAACTGCTTCATGAGACTGAGCCCATCTCGTAACAGCGAAAGAATTCAATTTTTCTTTCCTCCAGTCACTCTTTTTCGGCATTTTCAAAATTTCTTCCTTCAAAATGCTTTGTCTCTTGGGCCAGTGGAAAAATGCTTCGATTGTTCCGATAGTTCCTAACGCATTTTTTATACCTGATACTCCGCAAGCCGCATTGATGGCCAAACTGAAGCTGTGGGCGGCACAATGAACGTAGATTGCCAGAGGAAAATGAGACCTGATATGGGCTTGTACTCCATTGACTTCGCCACTCATAACTGGTGCACCGTCGTATCCTTGACCAAGCATGAATGAACAATCAACGCCGATATCAAGTAAATAATTCCTTATAGTGTTTCCTAAGCCTTTGCCAGAAACGTCGAACACTGGAACAAATCCAAGAAAATCCTCGCAGACATTCAATTTCGGATCCAAGTATCGTACGCACGTGGAAAGTTGCTCTATGCTAGAAATATCAGTAGATTCGTCCGCCAAAATTGAAAATCCTTTCGCTTCGTTCACTTTGGCAACAATTTTTTTTCTGATCAGTATGTGACAAGTTTCGATTATTTCATTCTGAATTTTTTTGCTTAAATACGTTGCATTTTTCGGAGCTGTTAAGAGATGTTGCTTCAGAATATTGTCACTTTCAGCTCGATATCGTAAAATTGCACGAAAATTCCCTTCGTTCGAGGATTCTTTGTCAGTTTCATTGCCAATCCTAGGCTTATACAAAGGTCCATCGTCTCTGTGACCACGAAGAGCCATCCCTTGCCTGCCACACAAAACAATAGCGCCAACTATGGGTTTAAGTCTCTCATAATTTTCTTTCATGGTTTTTTCCTTCTGCTCGTCGATCATCAAATCAATGGGCTTACTTCTTCCAAGTTTAATATCACGTAGGTGTTCAATACCGAAAAAAGATTTTTTATGATAATCGAGATTTTCGTGGTTTCGGAAGGTTTCTTTCGCATGCTTCCAAACATTGAACGGTTTAGTAACGAGCTTTCCTAGCTTGACATCATGTGTCCCACCGGCTTTAACACCAAAAGCTACGCAGTACTTACAATATCCACCGTCTTCTTTAGCAGAATATGCTAACCAGCTAAACTCTTCCAACCATTTCGTTTGAAATGATAAACTTTTGACACCAGCTTTTGATTTCGGAAATTGAAATGTGGCCGATGGTCTCCATGAATCATCGATAATTTTGAGTAATTCGTCTGGATTTGGTGCATTCCGCAGATTTCGAGCAACGACGCCTATGTCGTTTTTAGGAAAATGCACGTTATTAATTTTAGTTGATGCATTTTTTTCAGTCAGTCGCTCGCTGGGAACTGACACATCATGAGAATCGGTAGTGTTGTTTGAAAATGAATCTTCTGCTGATTCGACTGCCTCAAAAGTACTTTCTCCAGCATTCAACTTCGATTCGTCAATCTTATTCTGAAAAGTATACAAAACTTCAATTCGTTTTTCATTTACGATCCACGGTTCATTCATATTATATTATATTATCAGATAATTATTTCCAAATGAGTAAACTTTATATTACTCCTAACAACATATTTTACGATTGATCTAGTACATTAACAATTGAAATTGTTTGAAAAAATGATTTTCGAAAAACGCATAAGTGAGGTTACGTTGTAGCTGTCAATAAGTGTTGATTTTGGTTGACTGATCCTCGAGGTGACTGTGTTGTGCTGTGGTGATTGTGGGTGGCGTGTTAACAGACGAGATAAGGCGTTTTTGCGTGCGCGTCGTCATTTCCTTTTAATTTGGTGGACAATTGATGTGCAGAAAATACTGCGATATAGAGGGAATACTTTTCCGGCGCCTAAGTGGGAGAAAAAAGGGGAAATACTTGCTTTAGCTTGCTTTACCTGTAATATTGTTGTTTGATATTGTTATTGTCAGCGAATTTCAAACAAATGTAAACAACAACAATATTACAGGTTACGTTTCGAGCTAAAGCAAGTATTTCCCCTTTTCTCTCTCACTTCGGCGCTGGAAAAGAACTCCCTCTATATTGCGGTATTTACCCCACATCAATTGTCCACCATATTGAAAGGAAATGACGACGCGCACGCAAAAACACCTTATCTCGTCTGTCAACACGCCACCCACAATCACCACAGCACAACACGGTCACCGCGAGGATCAGTCAACCACAATCAACACCAATTGACAGCTACAACATAACCTCACTTATGCGTTTTTCGAAAATCATTTTTTGAAACAATTCTAATTGTTTGTCCAATTCCGCGTCAAGTCCGAACTTATTTTAAGCAACTAACTTCATCCCCGGCCACTTTTTTCATGTAAGAAAACATGGATTTACCGGATATTAACAAGTCCAAGGTACCAAATTTTCAACACATTTTTAATAATTATTCATTTGAACAAACTCTCAATTTCAACAAAAATCGCATCGGGACGTCCTTCCCCTTTGAAATACACCCTTTTTTCAATTTTTTTTTTCTCATTTTGGGCCGGGGCAGCCAAACTATACAAATACCCGAATTTTTTAACTTACCGATTCTTCCTTTTTTTTCTTCTCTGGTTCAGATCCGGGATCAAGACGAGTGAAATAAGCGAATAAATTTCTCTTCATGTTCTTAGCTCGACTCAAACGGAATGAGACCGATGAAAATTTCATCGGTCATTTCATCATGAAATTCTCCAACCTTTCGTATCTCCTCAAAATACTGACACAGTTGATCACAAATTACGACAGATCACGACAAAATGACTGAATGACAGATGCATTTTGTTACAGTAAAAGTTCGGGGAAAATCTCACGCCGAGGCGCTGCCATCGCAGTATTGTTGGCGCGCTATTTAAAATGTCGAACACGTGAGATATGTAGAATACAGAAAACGACATTTCTTGAATGTGCATATTTTCATATTCGTGATTTTACGTTTTTGTGACTACAACGCATAATAAATATATGCTTTGATTGTTTATACCTTCAATTACGGCGCATATATCTATAGATATATGCGCCGTATGTATATATATGTATGCACATATATGTAAAAAAAAATTATATACTCTGTCGTGAAGAGGATGTTCTGAATTAAAACGTATGTACACACAAGGGACATTATCATAGTTTTATGCGGGATGTAATGAGAGAATTAGAAAATGAGGTTATGTTAGGTTATGTTAGAAAATGAGGTTATGGTTAGGCAGAAATTTTTTGGACCCCCCCCTCGTCGAGATCCTAGATCCGCCACTGGAAAAAACTAATAGTAGAAATGCAAAATAGTAATCTTCAATTGCATATCTGACAGTTGAAATGAGGAATTGTGACATGGGTTGTTGCCACTGAATACCTACGCTGAGTAAGAAAAATGCCATTCTTACGCTGATCTCTTTCCTCTCCTGGGAAATGAATAAATTTCTAACTGCTCATTATTTGAAAAAAAAATACAATTTTATGAACTAAATCGCTTCTACTGTTCACGTTGAGGTTTTGTAGAACTAGACAATTTTGCTGAGTTTGGCTAGATATGATAAAATAAAGTTACCGAATTATCTAATAATTTAAATTAATTCATTCATTTTCTCATATTTGCAGGCTCAAGCGATTCAACTGAAAAACTAGAAAAACATCTCAAGCTCCTCAAGGAAGAATACACAAAACTTCAACGAGGCTATGCGGAACTAGAGCAAAAATACAATAAAGCGGCAGCGTCTTCAACCGATCCTTCCGGCGAATTTAGCAGTTTCGTGTCACGTCTAGTGATGACTGTAGCATCCTTGTACGGTCGCACATTATATTCCGATATAACAATAAAATTTAAAGATAAATCCATGCCGGCTCATAGATTCGTCTTGAATGCTCGCTCGGAGGAGTGGCGTGAAGAAGTTTTAATGGATAAAACTGAACTAGATTGGTCTGATCTGGAATCGGATATTGGTTTTGGGCTACTTCGATGGATTTATACGGATGTTGTCGATCTTCAAAACGATACTCTTGCTTTAGGACTATTACGTGCTGCGCATAAATTTAAATTGGCCGGACTTTTGGGCTTATGTGAACGTGCTTTAGTGTCATCAGTGGGTGTAAGATCATGTGTGCGGTTCTATTGTGTTGCTGAAGAAGTTGGGGCAGCCAGTTTACAGGAATATTGCTCAGGCTTGATTTCAACGCATTGGGATGACTTGACACCGCAAGATTTCGAGCATATGTCCGGTCCGTTATTATATAAGATGTTGAAAAGTAAAACCAAACATCTTCTGCATGCTGCTGTGCGACTGATGAGAGAGGATGTAGTGTTTTTATGTTTGGTGGAAAACGACAGTTCGGTAAGTAAAAGTAGAATTTTGATTAGATTTAAGGAGAAAATGAATGAGGTATTTGTATGGTGAATGTCGACATATCAAACAAGGAGGTAAATTAGTTTTGGTAACCCAGAAGTGAATAAAGTGCTGGTGCAAGACTCCAAAAAGAAGAGCCAGATTTCTGCTTAATCTGAGTATGTAGTAGGGTGAACAAGGAAAGCTTCGACCAAGCTCTTGTATCTGATCTTCAAATACCTTACTTTACACTCATTAATTGTACTCCGACAAAATCCCTTGCATAAAACTGGTTTAAAATGAAAACTAATCCATAGAATAGATATAGACAGAAGGAAAGATTCGAACAAATTCACTCAACTACCTGGGGACCTTGAAATCGATCATATTTCGCGGTCTCATACAAAAACTTATTTTAAACGAAAACTAAACAAACAAAGTAAGTGAATTTATTATACCTCAAGCCCTGTGGCTAGGGTTACCAACTCTCGACAGAGCCAACCCGGGAGGATTCTTGTGTTTGGGAGTAGAAGGAAAGTTGTAAATATTTGTTAATTTTTAAATTTATATTTAAAGCATTTAATATTTCATGGTTGTGTAGCACGTAATCATAAAACGTTTTATATAAAAAACTAAAGTTTTGCAGTATTTGTAACTGCTTTTACTAATGATATGGTCATTCTGTTTCTTTCCTTGTTCCACACTTGTTCTATCATGCTAAATACGCGTTCGCAAGAGGCATTAGAGATAGGAATAGAGAGAACAAATGTGACGAGTTTTGTTTAATTCGGAGCAGGAACTTCGATAATTCGATTTCGCAAAGAAGTCTACCCAGCGTAAATCAACTCGATTCTCTGTCGATTTCCCATAAAATTCAATACGTCAAAATCTAAGTCCATTTTCAAAATTTCTTGAAGTCTAATAATGCCGGCCCATGTAATTGGTTCTTGAAGAGATAACATTTTTATTGCGTGGTATTCCGGATCTTTTGCAAATAAATTTTTAAAAAACGTAAAAAAACTTATTGATATCGTTTTTAAATTTTCTCTTTTGAAGTTCATCAAAATGCTTCAATAAATCCATGGCAGAATTACTGTATGTAAATATTCTCTTATTTACATAACTGGCAAAGTACCAAATCTTAATTTCCAAGGTGCTGTGGCAGTCTCACCAACAGCATTAACATGCGAAAAAGAGTTGTGGTCTTGTTTATCAAGAATGACTTTATATGCTACATCAAAGTTAATTTATGTACAATGTTTGCTTACATACTAATTAATTTTTTTTTTTTTTTTTGTAGGGAGGTGAATGCCCATTTACGCACAGAGTGTGGGACTCCCATGCTCGCAAGAAGGCGACTGGACTACCCACTAAATACCTCTCCTGTCAACCTGAGAACCTAGCCTGGAAACGTTTGACACATTACTTCGGGCCAGGTCTCGTTTTGTTACGCCGTGAGGTGCCTTCAAGCTGGGGGATCCCCCTTCTAGCGGGAGGGGAGAGAGGAAGAGGAAGTGCCAGACAAGCGATCCCCCAGCCCCAACACCCACGGCTGCTGTGAGTCCCTTTTCTGCTTTAGCACTGCCCGACCATAATGTGCCACCTGGTTCCATTTGTCAACCGATTCGAGCATCTCCCTGTAGAGGGCCCTTCGCAGCCTGTCCCATTTTATGCACGTAAAAAAATATGTGGTAGGCATCGTCTTCCTCTCCTGGGCAATACCGACAATTTGGGGACCGTGACTTATTAATCTTGTGCAGGTAAGACTGAAAACATCTATGTCCGCTCAAAAGCTGCGTCAGATAGAAGTCAGTCTCACCATGCTTTCGATTTAGCCACGGTCTCACATCAGAGGTGAGGCGCACAGTCCATCTTCCCTTCGTGCAATTCACCCAACACTACCGCCAGTTGTTGAGTGAGCGCTGTCTCTTCTCGCGGACAACCATCTTCCTTGCGCCCTTATTTCGACGCAGGTAAATAGCGCGGCGCTCTCCAGCAAGGGGCGAACAGGTATCACGCCTGCAATAACTCTCACCGTCGAATCAGAGACTGTCGGATACGAAGATACAATCCTCAGTGCTCCTCTTCTCTGTACCTGTGCCAAGCGTTTTCGGTATACCTCCTTACTGAGGGTGTCGCCCCATATTTCGGTTCCGTACAGTAGCACTGACCCTACAGCACTCATAAAGAGGCGTCTTCTTGATGGGCTGAGGCTCCTTACATTGACCATAAGTCGACTCAGAGTCAATAATTCGGAAGTAGCCTTCTCAGCCATTGCTCTGATTTGCTCAGAGAAACTCATCTTCGAGTCGATCAGTAGCCCCAGGTTATTCACTGCTGGCTTCGATTCGATTAGTATGTCTTCAATACTGATCATCCTTACTCTAGGGATTCTCTTTTTTATCAAGATGGCCACTTCGTCATCAACAGGACGATCCGTTGCTTGGTGCGGCTATATGCCTCTGCCTTTTGGACCGTGCTCACCACCTCTGCAATCACGTCAATGGTGGAGCGTCCTGCTCTAAAGCCGTATTGCCGAAGAGATACGCCCCCAGTAGCACAAATCGCGTCAGTGAGTCCACTTGACAAGTTTCTCTAGCACTTTCCCAGCAGTGTCTAGCATACATAACGGGCGATCTGCAGACGGCGATCCGGCTGTATGAAAAGTTCCGGCTGTATGAAAAGTGAATATTTGACTGCAGTTTCACCATGGACAGCGTCAACACAGACGGATTAGGCGGGGAAGAGTGCCCACACTATCTTGTTCATCTTTCCCGCATCATGTATGCAAGGTTTTCGTAGGGCACCAAGCTTCCGCATAAGTAGCTTCTAGCCGAGGCACTAAGAATCCTTGTTCACATTGTCCACTAGATTTTGCCAGCAGCGAGTCTTGCTGTTGTTAATCAATTTGCGAAGGCATTTCTTGGCTGACTTATATGCTGCTACCCGGTTGCATGCCTCATCACTCTGCCATGCCCGTTGAGCCTCACACCGAAACTTGTGACACTCCCTTCGCTTTTCAGCGATTTCAGTCGACCACCAGTACACGGAGATCTTGCCGTGCCGGGGTTTCGACGGGGCATAAAAGCGTTGCAAGCAGTCGTGATGATGCTCATAGTTGAGTTCACCACGCCTTGAGCTGCCAGTTCTTACATCCCCTGCGAATCTCCCTGCAGTGGAGCACCTCGACGAACCTCTCGACGTCATCTTTCCGATGTTCCACCAAATTGTAGAAGGTCGAAAGCACGGACATCGGGAGACAACATTACTGACCTCAAGCAGAGTGCACTGATGATCACTGGCTGAGTAGTCCCCTAACACTTTCCAATTCTGTGTCCTCCGTACTAAGAACTCCGAGGGGAATGTCACGTCCGGTATGGTTCCTTTGCAGCCAATACGGTGGAAAGTCGGTGTATCTCCGCTGTTTATTACGACGAGCGCCATCCTGGCGTTTCGTTTCCCCGCGGATCTGTTTCAAGGCATGCCCTATTCGAGACAGTGCCCTGCAAAGCTTTAAGCTTGGCTTGGAAAGATAATACTGATTCAATCGCCGTTAGGTACAAACTAAAGAAGGTGGTCCCTGAGCACCGAACCCACACGTAACCATCCTCCATTCCAAACCCCGTCCACAACTCTCCGCCTGGAAATCATTGTTCCGAACCCAGATGGCGACAGTACCAATTTCATCAGGATACCATGATGCCGAACTTTTATCATGGTGTTGTTCACTCAGCAGCATGAAGTCAGCTTTAGTGTCCCTCCCAATCTGTTAAAGCAGATTTTGGGCGATGGAACTGCGGTGTAGGTTTAGCTGCAGGATATGGGTTATCGAAGCTCTGATTTTGCCATCGCTAGGGCTTCCTGGAAAAACGGACATTTCCCTGATCCCAAGACGTGCCCAAAATGCGGTCTTGATTCAGTATTCCTGCAAAGAATACAGTGTGCCTCGTTTGTGCACTCTTTTCTTTTATACCCCATTTCACCGCATTTGTAACATAGAGAACTCCTATCGGGTCCTTTGCATACTTGTGCGGTGTGACCATAGCCAAGGCATTGGAAACATTGAAGATGCGCTGCTCATCATCGTATCCTGCCAACAACCTACCCTATTCTTACTTTGCCCTTGTTCAGAAACTGTTCGGCGTCCTTTTCGGTCAAGTCAATGAAGGCCATGCGTTGCCCCTATGGATTTCTTGTGTCAGCATCGCTTTGGTCCTGCCCACGCTTGGGAACTCCCTTTTGATAGGCTCTTCTACCTCAGCCAGGTCCGTGACGCAGTCAATGTCTCTTATCGTTGCCATCGGCTTGAGCGAGGCTATAGTTGTGCTTTTGCCGAGGACTTTCTTTACTACGCCGCAAAATGCTTCTTTATTGTCGGCCTCTGCTCTGAATTCGACCAGTATGTAGCCCGACCGCGTTGGTCGTAGTGCTTTAATGGCTGTGTTGGTGTCTTCAGGCCTTACGTTTCCCCTGATATCCCGCAGCACTTCTGCGTAAGATCGACCATCTTGGAGTTTTATCCTGCCGGGATCTTCGTTGGGGCTTCTTTCTCTCCCGTTTTGCATTAGGTAGTTTTTCTTGTTGGGCGTCCGTGCGAACGGACGATCTTTCTATGAGTTTTTTTGCGACTTTCTTCGCTCCTTTTGTCAGCATGGGCTGGAATTCCTGATCTGGCATTCCACGCCCAACTAGTGCCTCTTCCTTCCTTCTTCTATCCCGTTGTCCTTCGACTGAGCTAGACACCATTCTTTTATTGATGTCCGATGGTGGAGCTATATGCGTGTGCTCTTTAGACTAAGCCCTCAGCGCTTCTTTAGCCTTCTGCTCTTCTTCAGCCTTCTGGTCCTCTTCGGCCTTTAGCTAGCTCCTCTTGTAATGCCCTCTGCGGTCTAGGAGCTCCTCTAGTTCAAGAAGCCCAATCTTTACTCCTTTGTTGATTTTTGGCGAGTCCCATGCAGATTTTATTCTTTTTAGAACAACTCCCGCTTTTTGGATTAGCCTTTCGGCTTCATGTCGCTGGGCGGCAATTGTACTTTGGAACCACCTTTCTTGGGAAAGGTTATCGGCTTCCGTTTCCGAGTACAGTTCTTCTGCCACAATTTCGACAGTGGCGATGAAATCACACAACGGCGCTGTATTTGTCTGGTCACTCCTGTCTTTTCCTACTGTAATCTCTTTATGGACTTCAGGATGGTTCGTTATTATTTCGGGATTCACGACCCTTGCTTCAGTAGCGATCGCCGGAGTAACCATCGAGTTCTCGATGTTCTTTATATTTTTCTCCATCGCTTGAACATCTGGCGTGTCCTGCAGAGTTTCCCGCTTTTCCTATTTAGGACACTCTGGCGTTCGCATTATTTTTTGCGCCTGAAGAACCTCAGTCTGGTCAAGGCTGTCTGTCAATCTCCGTTTTCCTCCGTCTTCGCTGTCATTGTATTCATCGTCGTTTTTGTCATCGTTAGAACCGCTCCCGATGTACTGTAAACATCGTGGCTGCAGCCGTTGGTTGTGTCGTCGTTGTTGTTAGTTTGGCTTTCTTTTTTTGTATTTTTTGAGCTTTTTTTATGTTATTTAGTTGCTCCAGTTTTATTGGGTCCTCTTCGGAGCCGCTATCTCCGTTCGTGGTGTAGTCGCCTTTTTGGTCCCATGGTTATCTTTGCAGAGCAGGGAGGTCATGCGAGGATTGGCACAAGCACTTATGAGGACAAGTACTCAGCCAGCGCTAATCGGGAGTCCGTCTCAAGCGAATCTACACCACCAACCCAATAGTGCGAACTTCGAACGTACTCCGAGGCCTGCCAAGGTTTTACCCGGACGGAGACGGTATGATAGTTGAATTGGAGCTACCGAATTGCGCTACCGTGCAAATCAACTAGGTCTAAACCATTATATCCACCAGCCCAAAGCATCAATTCCAGTTCGTTGTCCAAAGCGTAGTCCAGATTCCGTCAGGGTCGTTATCTGTCATCCCAGGAGGGAACCTCATGGTGCCCCCTGTATCCTCGGGTCCGTGGGAGTGGCGCTCTCCAAAGAATGCTAGCCTCCAAGAGCGCTCCTTTCGACCGGCATTCCCTTTGCGGGACTTTCCTCGGTTAGGTGGGGGCGGAACTCTCCAAAGAATGCTAGCCTCCAAGAGTATTCCTGTCGACCAGCATTCCCCTCTGCTTACAGTAATTTTTTTCTATTTTATTCAGTCTGATTTGCAGCTCCTATTTGTCATTTGTTTAAATTGAATAGGAGCAATGTTATAATTGCATAGAGTATATATTAGAAAATGTTCAACAGAAAAAATGGGATGGTGAAAAATGAAGTAACAGAAGATAAATCCGGTCTTCTTCTTTCGGGTTTTTTTTGGGCAGATCGGGTATGAGAAAAGCAACGATAGCTAGGTATTTTCACTCACCGAGCCATCAGGCTGGGGTTCTCTTCTTGTTCTCGCCGGGAGGGAGAGTCCCGCATGCTGACTCGTGCCATTGGGACACTAGGTCCGAATGGGAGGGGCGTGAGGGGCACTAATCCCGTTAGGATGCCCCACCTCTTGTCGTGGATCACGATTTTCCTCGTAAAGAACCAGGTCGATTACCTGATAGCGTGCAGGAGAATAAGAAAAGTAGCTAGAAAAAAAAACAATATTAGCCTTTGGTTCTGGCCTAGGCTGGCATAGGTTCTATAACCTTTTTAATCGTGTATGCGAAATAATTTCTAGTGGAACTTGGTGCTAGGGGGGGGGGGGGGAGGGGGGGGGAGGGGGGGGGGGGAACCCGCCCAAGACGCCGCACACGCTGGTCTGCGAACGCATACACACGTCCCAAGATCAGGTAGTTTCCGACAACGCCCTTGTTTAAAGGTTAGAAAAAAAGGGATGCGATCTTCTTGATGCTGGTCTGTGAGTTTTCTTTAAAAGTTGACAAGCGTGATTCAAATGACTTCGATATCTCACATCAATTGCTTTCGTCAGGTGAACGTATCTTTCCCAAACATCAAACGTTGAAACCAAAAAAACATTACCCAGTAAGTCGGAGCTTCAAACTCTTTGGAAATGTATTGGTAAGTCTAAAAAGTATTGAGCTTTTTTGTCATTTTTCGATTGAGTATTTCTTTTATTTAAAATGGATTTTATTTAAGTACATATTGTCCATTATTATCTATGACCTTTTGCCATTTTTTTGGGTAGAGCGATTATTCCATCTGTGTAGAACTTCTGCGGTTTATCGGCGAAAAACTTGGCCAAATGATTTTCACAGTCCCTTTATGAAGGGAATTTCTTTTAATTAAGGAAGTTTTGCGGAGACCGAAACAAATGGTAGTCTGATGGTGCAAGGTTTGGACTATACGGTGGATGCATCAAAACTTCTCAGCCAAGCTCTGTCAATTTTTGCCGGGTCATCAAACATGTGTGTGGTCTGGCATTGTTATGATGGAAAACAACGCCCTTTCTATTGACCAATTCTGGCCGGTTTTTTTGAATTGCCTTCCAATCCCACCATACACACAGCTTAACCTTATTTGGTGTCAATCCTGGCGTTGAAGTCGTTTGTAATGATTCACCTTTTTTGACCATGATCTTACCCATTTTTCATCGCCCTTAATGATTTGCTTCAAAAATGGCTCGATTTCGTTGCATTTGATTAGCATTTCGCAAATGGAAATTCGGTCGATCTAATGTTTTTGTGTTAATTCATGCGGCACCCAAACGTCGAGCTTCTTTGTGTAGTTAGCCTTACGCAAATGGTTCAAAACTTTTTGGTGATAGATATTCAGTTCCTTAGCAATGTCATGGCTGCTCATATGTCGGTCTTCTTCAATTTTTGGTAAGATTTCATCGACTTTTTCAGTGGTTGGTCGACCCGAACGAGGTGCATCTTTGACATCAAAATTTTCAGAACGAAAGCGAGCGAACCATCTCTTGGCTGTGGCTTTTGATAAAGTATCTTGACCGTCGACACCACAAATGTTTTCACGAGCCTGCGATGTATTCTCACCTTGATCGTAGTGATATTGTAAAATATCACGAATTTTTTCAGAAATTTCATCATTTTTAAATGAACACAACTTCTGAAAATTTTGACGAAATACAAAACTGTTCATATGAAAATTGTAGACTGGAATGTCACCTTTCAAACACATGTCAGTTTGATTCAATCTGATTAGTATTGCCCGATATATGACAACGAACATCTAGTGACAAAAAAGGCTCAATACTTTTTAGACTATCCAATAGATCGCAGGTTAAATTTTTTCGCCGTTTTTCTTCTTGAAAAGTTAGGTTTGTTATGATCTTCTCTATTAGTTGGTTATCAGTTTTCTATAACAGAATTGATAAACATTTGAATATTAAAAAGTTCCATTTGATGTTAATCGCACTAAAAAATCAATAACAATTGATAATTAATTTTCTCGTTTAAAACAAATAAGAGTGAGTAGTAACATTGTTTCTTTAAGCTGAAGATACGGGCAATTGCTTCAAAGCAGAAGCTAATCGCATAAAAATGCGAGCACAAATGCGTTTAAAACTTGTCAACACAAATTTTTTTGCGCACAAGCTTTCATTTTTAAAATAATGGGCCTCTTCAATTACTTCGCTATTGCACAATCCAATTGTCTTAAATTCCAAGCACTACCACCCAAACAGACACCGCTGTTAATGATAACTGATTGCATTATACAATCAAAATATCAAGCTTCCGTTTTCTATTGTATTAGATTTCATACGACTAAACACTAGAAAAGATACATTCCAGCTTGAGTGCAATAAAAATGAAGAGTGTATCATCATCATCATCATTATGATGATGATCATCTTTTACTGGCTGCATGTATACATGTTCGGGTCATTGCCATTCTTCTTATCTGATCCGTCACTCCGTGGCACAACTTTTCAATCCATTCATTGTTGTTCATCAGTATTCAGTACTCACACGCTATTCTCGCCATGTAACCAAATAGGGTTCTCTTCGAAATGACGATGATCACGGTCGCTTTGATTGATCATTGTGAAATAATTAGTAACTAACTTAGCTAATTAGGTAATGAGTTGGAGTCATGTATTGCTAAGGTGGAAAACTCGAAGAAATGCTGAAGGTATATTCGAATATCAAAGTATTCGTATAATGTCAAATTCAATCATAAACAGAAATTGAAAATAAAATTTAATATAGTCATATGATTGAAGATATAGCCAATTATAAAGCAATTGATGGACAGAAGGATGGGAAGTACTCGTATTTTATTCTTAAAAATTATATGAAATGATAAAAAACCTCTGTTATGTGCCTTCTTTGCCATTCTACATTATTCGAATGAAGAATGAGTGACAATAATTGCTGCGAGTGGGCTGGCATACTTCTTTGTTGATTGAAAACTTAAACAGATTCACAAGGAATGACCTGTTGCAAAAATGGGTTTAATCCAAAAATGCAAGTTATAATAACGTATCACTTGTTTTGAATGATTGGCTGTAATGCAATGCAAATTGGAAAGAAATATTCAAAATTGAAGAAAAAAAAATTAAAATTTGTCTGGTAAAATGAAAGCATGTAAATAGTTCCTTTATTTCTTTTATTCTTCTATGGTGGAATGATCTCGGACCTTTGTCTAAAGGATTCTTCTTCTTCGTTGCACTACAGCCCCTCTCGGGCCTTCGCTTCCTGCAAATAGCGCCTCCAACTATCTCGGCCCATCGACCGCGTCCTCCAGTCTCAAAATCTGGCAGCAATGAATTGTCTTTGTCGGCTGAATCAGACCAGCGTTTCCTCTGTTTCTCCACTGGCCTCCGCCTTTCATTTCTCCCAACGAATACCTTTTTGGGTATCCGTTGTTCGTCCATACGATTCATGTGGCCAGCCCATTGAAACTTCTACAGTCTTACGATCGTTGAGGCCTCCGGGTCGTCAAAAATTTCATGCAGCCCATCTTCTTCTTCGTAGCGCTACAGCCCCTCTCGGGCCTCCGATTCCTGCATTAAGCGCCTTCAACTTTCCCGGCACCTTGACCGCGTCCTCCAATTTTGAAACTCGAGCAGTGATGAACTGTCTTCATCGATCGAGTCAGTCCTCGGTTTCCCTACTGATCTTCGCACTTCATTTCTCGCAACGAATACCTTTTTGGGTATCCGTTGTTCGTCCATACGATTCATGTGGCCAGCCCATTGAAACTTCCACAGTCTTACGATCGTTGAGGCCTCCGGGTCGTCAAAAATTTCATACAGCTTATGGTTGCATCGAATTCGCCATTGGTTCCCCTTCTAGCTTCGATCCGATTATTCACCTCAGGACTCGTCTTTCGATGGCGTTCAATATCTTTGCGGATGCTTGCGTTAGGGTTCATCTTTCAAACTTCAAACTTCATCCAGAGTTGGTGGAAGCTCTTCATGAGCATATATAGGCTCCGATGTTCTGGAGCTGTGCTAAGGATTAAGGAGGTTCTTGAAATATGATGCTCATCTTTCCTTAATCTTGGTTTCATCACCGATGATATTGCCGATGTCATCACGATAGAGCGTGGTTTTGGAAGAGTAGCGCATAAGATACTTAGAATAAAGAAAAGAAAATACTATGACGACCAATTGAGAAACATTGATGTAAGTCTAGCGAGCAACATCACCCGATAGGCATACAAAGTTGTGAAAAGCCTGAAACGTGGTTATCAGTCCAAAACAACGGTCTGTCGTGATGACATCGGCAATATCATCGCTGCTGAAACCAAGATTAAGGAAAGATGGCCATCATATTTCAAGTACCTGCTTAATCCTCCGCCCAGCTCCAGAACATCGGAGCTTATAGATGTGTCCGGAGAGCTTCCAAATGCCCCACCAACTCTGTATGAAGTTTTTTTTCACCATGAAAGCGCAAAAGAATAATAAAGCGCCGGGAATCGATGAGATTCCAGTGGTTGTCATAAAATAGGTGGGAGCGGGGTTCATAAAGCACATTTGGTAACAATAATATATGACGAAAGAGTGGAGCCAATCAATTATACTCCCTATCCACGAAAAAAGTGATAAGCTACAGTGCGAAAATTATAGCGGCATATCACTGCTTTGTACGGCGTACAAAATATTTTCAAAGATCTTAGAAAATAAAATCGGATCATACACCAATAGTATTATTGGGGATTATCAAGGTGGTTTTAGAGCAGATAGATCAACAATAGGCCAATTGTTCACAGTCAAGCAGGAACTTGAAAAATGCTGAGAGTTCAACATAGACGTACACCAAATTTTCGTTGACTTTAAACAAGCATACGACAGTATTGATCGCAACGTATTATATCAAATAATGCTTTGCTTTGGCATCCCAGCCAAATAAGTCCGTCTTACCAAAATGACAATGACGTCGACGACCTCCCAAGTCCATATCAATAACCAACTCACCGATGCTTTTGGCACAAATATCGGACTAAAGTAGGGAGATGGGCTGGCCCCATAGCTATTCAATTTAGCATTAGAGGACGTCATAAAGAAGCTACCTGTCGATACACGAGCTACAATACTATACAAGTCGAGCCAAGTAAAGGGTGGTCCAACCAAAACGCACTATGTTAATTGTAAATAAAAGAAAAAGTTTTCAGAGAATTATGTTAATATTTTAAATTATAATAGAAGAATCTATGACAATTATATGTTGAACAAAATATCCCCCAAATGCTCTCCACGGCTATGGTGGCATATTCTATCCGATTGTCCATATTTTCAATGACTCTGAGACATAGTTGAGGTTCAATTTCGTAATGTGTTGAATTATCTCATCCTTTAGCTCTTGAAGTTCTTAGCTTATTGAGTACACTTTTTCTTTTAAATATTTCCAGAGAAAGAAGTCCGACGGTTTCAAATCACATGATCGTGGCGGCCAATTAACATCGCCACAACTTGAGATAACACGGCCGTTGAATTTCTCGCGCAAAAGAGCCATTGTTTCGTTGGCTGTGTGGCAATGACACCATCCTGCTGTAACCACATATCATCCAGGTCCATAACCCCAATTTCTGGCAACAAGAAGTCCGTTATCATCTCGCAATACCGAACACCATTCACGGTAACTGCTTGGCCGCGCTCATTTTCGAAGAAGTACAGCCCGATGACGCCGCAAGCCCATAAACCGCACCAAACAGTCACTCTTTGTGGATGCATCGGCTTTTCAACAATCACTCGTAGATTTTCTTTTGCCCGAATGCGGCAATTCTGCTTGTTAACAAATCCACAAAGGCTCGTCGCTGAAGATGATTTTCTTTGTAAAGTCATCATTCTCTTCTGTCTGTTCGACGCTGGAAATGGTCAGTAGGCTTCAGTTCTTGAGTCAATTGAACCTCGTAAGCGTGTTAATTCGAATCTTTATTTAAAATTCGCATCAGTGATTTTCGTGAGATGTTCAATTGTTGGGCGCGACGACGAGTCGAGGTTGACGGCTCTTCTGCCATACTATCGCGAACAACAGCAATGTTTTCCGCAGAACGAACTGGGCGAGCATGCACAGGTGATTTCACAATTTCTGCAGACCCGGCTTGCTGAAATTTGCGCACAATTCTCCCGATTGTTGACACATTTGGTCGATTATGCTGACCAAAAAAAATCACAAAGTGCACGAAATGCATTTTGATTTGAACGCCCATTTTCGTAAAAGGCTTCAACAACCTTAACGCGCTGCTCAATTGTATACCTCTCCATGGCTGAATTTGTCAAACACTGAAACAAAGAAATGTCAAATTAAGTTGGGCGAAAAACTTGACGTTAAGGTGTGACTCACAATTAACATGGTGCATTATGGTTGGACCACACTTTAGTAGCATATGCAGACGACATCAAGGATTGTCACTGTCATTAACAACTTGTAGTAATCGAGCAATCGCCTAAGCACACTGCTCGAAACCCGGCATAAAACGGATTCGAATTTTAATTGCAGATTTGAAAGATTTAATTGTTCTAATTTGTAGTCTTATAAATGATGAAATATTTTTTGTTTTTTAATATTAAAAATATAAATTTTACGTCATCTTTTTCCCTATATTAAACTTAAATTTTTCTTTATAGTTATATTCCTTATGATATTTATCTTTTTCTATTATTATTGAAATTTTTCTATACTCGTATTATTGTTTTTATTAATTTAATAATTCAAATCTCCAATTAAAATTCGGACATGGCAACACCTTTTCCCGCTGGACATGTACGTATTGCATTGGCGAAGGCTACTGTGCAGCGGAATGAACGGAGGCTCGTCGAGTCCTGGCGCGACATCTAGCAAATGAACGATTGGCAACCAAAAGGGGAGTCTGTTATTGTTCGTCATCGCGAACACGTCGCGAGAACAGCGCCAGCAGAGTAGGAACGATCGGGAGGGCTTGCAGTCTTTAAAATAAATGAAAAGAGTGAACAAATCGAGGAAAGAGTGGTGTTAGAGTCATTGTAAACTACACGTACTCAATGCAATCAAATTCGTAACAAGTGCAATTTGTAGAAATTACTTAATTTCAACTTGGCGCAATTTCTCGCAACAGACTATCGGACGCGATTGTGACATTTACTCGCTGAAAAGGAAAAATTGTCGCGTTTGTTGCTGTCGATTCAGTGCAAAAGAGCATTGTGACATTTCACAACACTAGTGGTAGCATCCTCGAGGGATTTTTCAAGTCTGCAAACCACCAAAAGTTTCGTAGCAAACTAGAATACCCCGATCAATATTGAAAATATGTGTAAAAGCAATTTAACCAAGTTTTACCACATTTTACTAAAAGACTTTGTACGGAAACGATAATAATTGAAAAGTAATGCAAGCAAGAAATTATCTTTAGATTTATTAGCATTGATTGGTGCACACTATAGCACATTTAGTAGCTTAAAATGTTCAATTTCATATAGCAGAAAATTATAAAGAAAGAACCATTTTTTGTGGAAGAAAAATGAAGATTAACAGAGAATGTCTGTAAGTGACCTTCGGCCCAGCGAATACTCGTAATGAGGCAAAAATAGCAATCCATCGTGATATGAAAATGTCAAGAATGTACTCTAGTGAGAAAATCATCTAGAAAGCAGGAAACTTGCGTGGATCTTGTGAGTGTCACGGACTGTATTGAGAAAACACGTCATCGCGGACGAAGCCTTGGAGATATTTTTATTACCGGAAAATCCGATATTTATTTATTCCTATCTGTTTTTGTTTATTTGTTTCCACCCAACAAATAGTGCTAAGTGCAAAATTGTGGTACTTAGTATTTTATTTTTGTTGATCTCAACTCTTACAAATTTTCGGTCGTCAGCAGCCAAAAAAAGGGAAGTTCTTCCTGAACTTCTGAGAAAAAAAAACGTAAGGTATAAACTTAACGGGAAAGCCAAAACGAAAACAGGTTCAGTTTTGCCTGCCCGTGGAAGTAAATTGTCTAAACTGTGCTGCAAGAGAGGGGGAAAATATTCTAGCAAAGAAACTCAAAGCCCGTATTTTAATATTTTTGAATCACGCGTCATTTGTACTGATCCATATGCGCCGGAAAGGTTTAGTGTGTTTCGTGCTGGGGTTTTTACGAATTCAATAGGGAAGCGCCATCAACAATTTCTTCTTAATTTTCACCGAAAGTAAAATTTATGAACTATGACATAAATTTGCCACGTTTTATATTTTTTATTTAAAGGAAAAATTCACTCAAATTATGTTTGTACGAGTTTTTCACTTAAATGGAAAATATGGCCACGCCTACGTTTGGATCTTGATCCGGTTGGGAGGGTGCGAGGGGGCACCGCTTCCACCTGGATGCCCCACTCTTGTTTGGGGGCCATAAGTATCATCGGTAACGACGAAGTCCGCCCAAGTCCGTCTGTTTTCTCCCGGCCCAGTTTGCTACTGGCTATAAGCAATTTCAACCCTTAGAGGTTACCTCGGCCTCGACACCAGTCGATCCGCATTCGACCGTATCAATTCGTGAATGCGAAATTTTTTTGTAGTGGGTTTTGTGCTGGGGAATAAAATCCGCCCCACGACACCGCAGTGCTAGCCAGCCAGGGCATTCACGTGTCCTCAGACAAGGCCAACCTCGGCGGATCCCACCTAGGGTTACCATAAATCAAAATTGAAAAGCCGTTTGCTTTCAGTAAAAAATCCTGATTTCTGTAAAAAAAAGTCCGGCCCTATGCTGATACTAAAACTAAGTGCATTATAAGTAAATTTTATTACCATTTATTTAATTCTTTGAACATTATATTGTCGACCATTACTAACAGCTTTCAGAAAGTTTGATTTTAAGGAAATTTCACTGTGAAATTCGGAACAAGTTATGTCTTTGAAGTTATATTGTGTTAATAATATTGCTTTGATTGACTCAACTGACAATCTGTTCCTCTCCTTCGTCCACTGCGAAGTCATAAGTGAGAAAATTCGCTCCACATTTGCATTGTGTGGCATAATACAAAAAAGAATTGAGCATTTTTTAAGCAATTCTATAAAACAGGTTCTGTCATTGCACGCATTGAAGAAAATTATCCACTGTTTTTCAGCTAACTCATCATAAAAATCGCTTTGGCTAGTGTTATGAAAATTTTTTAATAGGCAGAATTCTTCAAAGAGTTTAATATCGTCAATACTGATGCCTTTATCTCTCAAAAATGTAATACAGTCTGTAATACTATCGAATTGTAGCTCCTGATTTTTCCTCAATAGCAGCCACTCAAAGCATTTAAATGATTCCAAAGGTTTTATCCAAATATTTATGTAATTTATGCTTTCATGATACATGAGTTTAATTTCAGTATTTATTTTGTGGCGCTCGTCTTCGTTAATTATATTTTTTTCAAAGAGATCTCGTATCTTTAAAGGTACGAATTTATATTCGATTCTTTGACTTAGTGACTCTGTCGTTCCTTTTAAAGTAGAAAGCACTTGCAACAATTGAGTTTTTCTCCTTTTCCAGTGACACTATTCTTGTCAAAAAGAATTCCTTTAAGGCATCATATAATTTGAGAATCCTTTCGATTGCTGGAAAAAGGCTTAGCCAGAGTTTCTGTTCGTACAGTGTACACCGAAAAGTGATTAAAAATGTTCATCACCAGAGATTCAACGTCGACGCATTGCATTGTGAAGAATATGAGCTGGACAACCAACACTAACAATCTGTTGTTGCAAATTCTGATTTGAATGAGAGATTACATTGTTACCTGGATTTCTTGCAACTCCTTTAAAATTCACATTTGCGTTGTCACCGGTGAAAGAGACGCACTAATTTTTAAATCATACTTTACGAGAGTACTCAGTAAATGATTGGCAATGGTTATCGAAGTTTCATTTTCCAATGCAGACAATTCCAGCAATTTACTTTGCATTCCGGTCTTCCAATCAAAATACCGAATAACCACGGGAAATATTTTGTCAGCGTTATGATTGCTGGCATCTGTGGACAACCCCAAAAATGAAATATCTTGTAGGCTCTGTAGAAGAATTTCAACAGCATAAGGTGCAATGACATTGGTAACAATTGCCTCAGATTTTGTCCTCGAACAAGCTAAGTTTCTGGCCAATTCGGAATCAGAAAACAGTTTCCTTTATAACGATGTTGTGCAGTCCATGCTTTTGTATGATTGATGGTGTTTGATCACGTGAAATGTGAGTGTAGCAGCAACTGCGCTGCCTTTATTACCTTGCTTACAAACAAAACTGTCCCAACTTACTTGTTGATGCACTTATTCGCGGTTGCCTTTTGTGTTTTTCGGCATATATATGTTTTTAGATGTCAGCAGCACCTGTGTACTCGATAGACACAAATGAATCACAAATAGTACACTTGACTTCTTGCTCGTTTCTTCCTTCTCTACACGACGAGTATTTTGCCTTTAGTAGATCTGTGAATTTACAGCGGTTTTTAATTGAAGAGGTAATTGCTAAGTATAATGTTCATCAACGTAACTCGTGAAAGTAACCGTAACGCAAGAGAACAAATTAAAATACACAAGCGCGGTTGATCGATCTCAATTCTGAACGCACTGCTCGTATGCAGCAACAGCTGGAATAATAGCTATACGCCAGAAAACAATGACATAAAAAATTGTAGTCTAATATTTTTGTCGTGGCACATTTTTATTAGTTTCATAATTTGGCGGCATAGTTTGAATGATAAAAAATTATTTAGTTTATGATAATTCAGTAAAATATTAAATGCAATTTACTTGGAGGCATGACGAAAAATCCGGTCTTAGACAAAATCCGGGCAGAGTCCGGTCTGAGTTTTTAAAATCCGATCACGACCAGATTTATCCGGTCAGATGGTAAACCTAATCCCACCACCCTCTTTCGCCGAGGCAGCAGGCCATCGCTGCAGTCCTTTACGGACATCTTATCTACCTATCTCACTACAAACTGCAAAAGAACTCTTCCTGAAACTCGACAGCAAAGCAAAACTAGTAGGGCTACAAATCAATGAAAATAAATCAAAGCTCATAACGCAGTCGAGAAAAAATACCTCAAATACTCAAAATATCACACTTGGCGAATACAGTATCGAAAATGTGAGCGAATTTGTGTATTTCGCTGCCAAAATAATGAAAACCGGTCATGAAAGAGAAGAAATATGCCGAAGAATACAGCTAGTAAATAAAATATTTTATTCAGTTTTGACGATTTTGAAGACCAGCTGCATACACAGCAAAATAAAGCTCCAAGTATACAAATCTTTGATAAGACCTTTGCTATGCTATGTGTGTAAACGCCTTTGAGCGATGGGTCCTGAGGCGAATAATCGGAGCGACGCTAGATGGGGACCAATGGCGAACTCGATACAAGCATGGGCTGTATGAAATTTTTGACGAGTCGGATATTTCAAGAACCTGAATCCTCCGCACAGCTCTAGAACATCGGAGCCTATAGATGTCTGCGGAGAGCTTCCATTGGCCCCACCAACTCTGGATGAAGTTTGTTCCATCATCAAAGCCCAAAAGAATAATAAAGCGCCGGGCATTGATGAGATTCCAGTGGAGCTCATCAAATATGGTGGCAGCAGTGTTCATCAAGCTATTCACAAAGTCATCCGTACATTTGGCAACAAGAACATATGCCGAAAGAGTGGGGCCAATCAATTATATTCCCTATCCACAAAAAAGGTGACAAGCTACAGTGCGAAAATTATAGAGGCGTACAAAATATTTTCTAAGATCTTATAAAATAAAATCGGATCATACGCCAAGCGTATTATTGGGAGTATCAAGGTGGTTTTAGAGCAGGTAGATCAACAACAGACTAATTGTTCACAGTCAAGCAGGTACTTGAAAAATGCTGGGAGTTCAACATAGACATACACCAAATTTTCGTTGACTTCAAGCAAGCATACGACAGCATTGATCGTAACGTACTATACGAAATAATGCTTGGTTTTGGCATCCCAGCCAAATTAGTTCGTCTCACCAAAATGACAATGACGTCGACGACTTCCCAAGTCCGCATCAATAATCAACTCACCGATGCCTTTGACACAAATATCGGACTAAAGCAGGAAGATGGGCTGGTCCCATTGCTATTCAATTTGGCTCTGGAGTACGTCATACGGAAGCTACCTGTTGATTCGCGTGGTACATTACTATACAAATCGAGCCAAGTAGTGGCCTATGCGGACGACATCAACATTCTGTCACGGTCACTAACAACTGCCAAAGAACTCTTCCTGAAACTCGACAGCGAAGCAAAACTAGTAGGGCTACAAATCAACGAAAATAAAACAAAGTTCATGATGCAGTCGAGGAAGAATACCTCAAATACACAAAATATCACACTTGGCGAATACAGAATAGAGAATGTTAGCGAATTTGTGTATTTAGGCGCCAAAATAACGAAAACGGGCAATGAAAGAGACGAAATACGCCGAAGAATACAGCTCGCAAATAAAATATTTTATTCAGTATTGACGATCTTGAAGACCAGCTGCATACACAGAAAAACAAAGCTCCAAGTATACAAATCGGTGATAAGACCTGTGTTATGCTATGGGTGTGGACCCTAACCCAAGCATTCGCAAATATATTGAACGCCTTTGAGCGACGGGTCCTGAGGCGAATAATCGGAGCGAAGCTAGACGGGGACCAATGGCGAATTCGATACAACCATGAGCCGTATGAAATTTTTGACGAACCGGAGGTCTCAAGGATTGTAAGACTGCGGAAGCTGCAATGGGCTGGACACATAAATCGTATGGACGAACAACGGATACCCAAGAAGGCATTCGTTGGGAGAACTGAAGGCCGGCGGCCAGTGGGGAAACCGAGGAAACGCTGGTTTGACTCGGTCGACGAAGACAGTTCATCGCTGCTCGGATTTCGGAATTGGAAGACGCGTTCAACGGACCGAGACAGTTGGAGGCGCTATTTGCAGGAAGCGAAGGCCCGAAAGGGGCTATAGTGCTAAGAAGAAGAAGACGCGGCCGATGGGCCGAGATAGTTGGAGGTGCTTTTTGCAGGAAGCGAAGGCCCGGGAGGGGTTGTAGTGCTACGAAGAAGGAGAAAAAGAAATTCACAAATCGTACGCTTTTCGGATACTTCTTTTTTAGGGCTTTGTACAACGAATTTTACAAAGGCCTACTAGTTTTCGCGGCCTATCCGTCCGTTTGCCCGTGTGTCACGTCAACTTTTCTCAGAAACTATAGAAACTACTATAGTCAAACTTTGTGAAGAAGTCAATAATAAGCTTAGGTTTTATCAAAAATTTCAAAAGCTGTACTCAAGTGGCTCTTAAATTTTTTAACAATGGTAGTCGCGTGGGGTACCAAATGAAAATTTTTGGTTAGAACGTTAGAATTTAAAAATCTGTACTCAGAATTTTTAATTTTTAACCGGACTACACGAAACGAGTTTACGTGTTCTCTCCTAGTTAGGTTAATGACCTCTGTCTTGGGCATTGAGTTGTAAAACTATTTTTCCTGTAAATAAATTTATTTATTACAGGTCTTCTCAATTCCGTTATACATGATCTTGTTATAAAAAATTGCGGCTGATTTTTACAGGGTTTTCTAATAAAAAGTGTTATATAAACGATCGGATGTTTATTTCATTATAAAAAAGAAGGTATGCCGTTAATAGTGAAAATAACATCAGACAAATGACCACCACGACCACGCTTACAGGACAATATACTTTTCATGAAATTTTCCATAACCAAATCGCAAAGTGGCTGCCCCGTGTCCTCGATAGCCTCATGAATTCCATCTTTGAGGTCTTGAATCGACGCTGGGCTGTTGGCGTAGACCTCCTCTTTCACGTGGCCCCAAAGGAAGAAGTCGCAAGGTGTTAAATCACAAGAGCTCGGTGGCCAATTGTGATCACCTCTTCGAGAGATAACACGGTCCGGAAACTTTTCCCGTAAAAGATCAATGGTTTCGTTGCTTGTGTGGCACGTACCGCTGCCTTGTTGAAAATATGCGTTTTCCAGATCAATACCATCCAATTCTGACCATAAAAAATCATTAATCATCTCTCGATAACGCAATCCATTCACCGTAACTGTTACTCCAGGCTCATTTTCGAAAAAAGTAAGGTCCAATGACTCCGTCGGACCATAAACTGCACCAAATAGTCACACGTTGAGGATAGAGAGGCTTGTCAACATTAACTCTTGGGTTTTCCGAGCGCCAGATGCGAAAATTTTGCATGTTGACGAAGCCACCGAGGTAGAAATGGGCCTCATCACTCAAGATGATTTTTCGATGGAATTCCGGATCATTTTCATGCATTTCAAGGACTCAATCAGCGAAGACACGACGTTGTTGATGATCGGCCGGCTTGAGTTCTTGCGTTAACTGAACTTTGTAAGCCTTAAGACCCAAATCTTTATACAAAATACGGTGTAATGACGTTTGTGGAATGCCTAATTCCAAAGAACGACGAGGAATGGACAAACCTGGGTTTTCTTCAACACTTTCGACTACAGCAAAAATATTCTCGGCTGTTCTTCAGTGACGTGCACGAGTTTTATTCTTCACATCACTAAGTTGTCCCAACAACTCGAATTTTTCCACCAATTTCTGTATTGCCGTCCGACAAGGTGCTTCACGACGACCCAAAAATGTCCGAGTTTTACGAACCGTCGCTGCGAAATTTTCACCATTTTTCTAGTGAATTTTAATAATTTCAATGCTTTGTTGAAGCGTGTATCGTTCCATTTTTATATATGGCATAGTGTCTTCTTGTCAAATGTCAAAAAATGACAACTTCAAAAGTGACACCTACCGAATTAGCGGGCTATTCAAAATAAATCCTCTTATTGGAAAACCTATTAGTTTGAATTTATTTCCATCATTTGTCATCAAATGATCTTTCACATCCTAGGTTCTTTTGAAAATGTTAACTATTGAATCAATATGAATAACTAAATTTCAAAATCAATATCAACCACATTTTCCACTTGCCAATATTCAGATACATTAACCCAAATTCCATCATCTGTACCCCAGATTTGTTGCTTCTCATTTGTTCGTAAAGTTGTAAGTAAACAATAATAAATCAATAATTATCACATACTATATAGTACACAAAACGTACCTTCACGTATGAATGAACCATGCAAAGGAAAGTTGACGTAATCCGCACAATCGATAGACATTTACTCCAAGCAAACATTTACAATTGAAATAAATGCAATGCCGTATTGGAAATTTTCTTTGATTTATCCGTCCTAATGTTCACAACAAAACGCCAACGAGTAATCGTGTTCATCCAACTAAGCTCTCCATGATAATGAATCATTCATAAAGCTCCATGTGTAGTTGATAGGTAATATATGTATGTATTATCATGGTTTGAAATGATGCTTTCAGTAGACACACCGCACAGCGCCATTTAGTCTAAATAAAATATTTCAACATTCTTTATTTTTCAAAAGAGATAAAATAAAATTATTCTAATAAATTTTGTAAATCATCCTCTCCAGGTAATTTTGGTGTGCTCAATTGTTTTTAATTTTCGCAGAAAATTTATGACTACTGAACAGCGAGACTACTCAAACACCCATTAAACTCTGAAAACATTATCATATGTTATGGTCATAATAGAAAATAAATCCAATAACATACTCGTACTAAACAGAACGAAATTTACGGAGCATTTAACGATGAACAATCTAATTTATGCCCTAATAAACATATTAAAAGTAAGAATACTCGGTATAGTACATATCCAAAATTGGATAAGTGTATCATAATGAAATGGCCGTTAAGCATATCCACTTAATATATACGAGAATTTCTTGATTACAGTACTCATTCATGTATCATGATTATGACAAGAATGCCGGCTGATGGCCATGGCCTGACCATTTCTTTGTAATGTGCCTATTATAAACTTTCTTCCAACAAACGCACATTATTCTCTTCTTAGCGAAACTCTTTATGCGTTTATAAATCTTTTCCGTTTTCTTTATTCGATACACATGTGAACGTGCATGAGGATGCGTCAGAGTTTTGTTACTACTTCTAGATTTTGTTATTGATGCATGTGTGGCGTAGCTGTTTTTATAATTTGCAAAATGGAAAAGACAACAACCTTAAAACGTGCTGTTTGATGCGCGACTTCCACGGTGAATAAGATTTAAAACGGAAATTTCCCTGATTTTTCTTAGAGAAGAAATTGATCACTGATGACTCTGTGTAGATTCTTGGAAGAACTATGATTGACTTACCTAGTCATTCGAATTATCCATGGAAATCGAACGAAGCTGATATGTATCTGTTTGGCTGGCTAATCGGTACTACCAGAATCTGTCAAGTTTGCAAACAAATTTTAATAAACTTTGCTAGGCAGCTTGTGCTTGTGCAAAACTATGCAATGCCAAATTTGATTCCAATTGATTTTAAAATATCCTAAAGAAGGCAACCGAGTGAGTGTCGATGCACACGAGCGTTTTTCGGGTTTTGTAAAAAAATGTTGTGCAATAGCCTATTAAAATCGGTACCTGTCCGTCCGACCGTCAAGACGTTACAACAAATTTTCTCAAGAACTAGAGAAGTTACAGTCATCAAATTTCGTGAGCAGCTCAGAAATTTTCTGGTTAATGAAAGTTCCATCGCTGAAAAAATGTCAAAGGCTTTTTAGGGGGGATCTCCCCATATAAGGACGTGACTACTTAAAAAAATGATTTGCACTATAGATAATCGAGTAGGGTATCAAACGAAAGGTTTTGACGAGATCTTTCAGTATTAGTACGCAACTTATGAATATTATTATTACTAACTCGAAATAAATCCCGCCACTATCACCGCTACCATTATTGATAAAAAAGTAGAACAAACCGCAAAGAGCCTACAAGAAAATTTCAATTCATTAACAATAATATTGCCAGCAACAAAACGACAAATTTAAGCAGTCATAATAAACCAGGAATTGAATTTCTAAATCAGTTCAGAAACTCGCTGACAAATAAAATCGTTAATGGCAACATCATTGCTACGCGATTTAGCGAAGCAATTGCAAGATTCGACTTGGACGAGAATCTTCCGTTACCGCCATCGAGAGTTTCGTCGAGGGAGACGGTAAATAGAAATTGAAACAAAGCGGGGGACCCGCATTTTGAATATCGAGCGGGATAGTCGTCGCGTTTTATTAACTGAACTCCAATTAATTTTTTACGGTCGCATGTGTTCATTTTCAATAAAAGATTGCAATTAAAATTAATTAAAATGCTCGTTACTGAACTGTATGAAAAGTGGCGTGCAATATTGCATACTAAAATATTAATTGAATTCAATTCGGATTGTTCGGAAAACTGTTGGTTTGTGAATGTTGAAAGATTTTTAGGCAAAGTGTTAAAAGTGTGACTCATAATGGAACTCATGGATCTCGGATAACTTGTTGTTTTCAATGAATTCCCAAGAATTTTTGATTGATTTCAATTGCCGTATGGACCCCAAATGAGATTTTCAAAGTTAAAACAGCGCAGTAGAATCTTCAGCGCCGAAAATCAGATTATTGAGTTCTTGACTTGTGGCGATAAAATCAAAAGGCGCAGTTGAAAAGTGGAAGTGGATCTTTTGGGATTGTGCGAGGGAGGGCAAGTGCGCGCCAGTATGACTTTTCTTCAAATGTTTTTCCCGCAAAACATTAATTAAATTGTGATAAAATAAGATTTTGGGATTTTTTATTTTGAGCTTGATCACACAATTGTATAAATTCTTGTACCAGTTTTGGTACAATCCGGAGCTGTACTTTGGTCCGAACAGAAATATTTCTGAAAATTTGGCGAAAATCGAAGCAAAGTTGCGACCTCCAGGCACAAATTTTTTTATATTCTATCACCATACAACCAACCACACACACACATATATATATAAATATATATATATATATATATATATATATATATATATATATATATATATATATATATATATATATATATATATATATATATATATATATATATATATATTTCTCAAGAAATTTACTTAAAAAGATCCTTCTTAACCGCATCACTCGTTCACTTTCATTCGATACCCATCGCCTTCGTTTTCAGTTAACTTTGGCACCTAATTTTCATGAAAGTTTCAAGCTAATTATACCCTATAGTTCAATGAAAACTCGGCTATGCCTTTTCATCTTCATCTGTAAAGTTATGATCAGTTATAGAAGGGAAATCATCTCCTTTCAGGTTGTGATTCTCGCCGGTCTTTAGTATGGAAATTACTAATTTTTGATTTCTGGTCATATGTACAGGGTGCGCCAGAGAAACTTACCTAGAGATGGGGCGCATCTGGAGGGGAAGTTCCCAAGTTTGTTTCTCCCTCCAGTCGACCGAGTTACTGTCTGGTGTGCAATGTCGGTAATGGGAATAATTGGTCCTTATTTTTTTGAAGAAAACGAACGCGCAGTTACAGTGAATTGAGCTCGTTACAGGAATATGATCGAGGAATTTTTTCTTCCAAGACTCGAAGAAATGAACGTTAGGACCGTGTGGTTTCAGCAAGATGGAGGCACAGCACACATGAATTTGTTGCGACAACATTTCCCCGACCGCCTCATCTCTCTCAGAGGCGATCTCCAATGGCCGGCACGCTCTCCAGATTTGACTCCATGCGATTTCTTTTTATGGGGTTATTTGAAATCCCTGGTTTATGTCGATCGACCATGGACCATAGCACACCTCAAGAACAACATTCGCGACGCCGTTGCCAACATACCGATTGATATGCTGCAAAGAGTGGATACGAATTTCAAAAATCGACTTCATCAGTGTATGCGCAATGGGGGTCGCCATTTATCCGATGTCATTTTCAAGACTGCATGAAAAAATTGGGATATTGTATTCTCAAATAAAAAAAAATTTAAAACAATAACTGAAGTACTTTTGTTTTTATTGACCTTTCAAATAAGTAAGTTTCTCTGGCGCACCCTGTATAATATTAACTGGAAAGTAACGAATAAACTCTATAATTTGTAATCACTCAGTCCTTATTATTTCTTCGGGGAATTTTATAAATCCTATGTGTAACGTTTACGTCTAAGGATGTAAGAAGGATCCCTTACTAAGCTCATCGGTGAGCAAAGGATGAATTCGGAAGAGAGAAGCATCCTGAAATGCTTCCTCTAACTAGTGTTGAATTGTATTTATGCCACATTTAGAAGTAATTTATTGGTTATTTCCGGTAGAAATGATTTACTAAAATGTACCATTTATGCAGAAAATTAAGGATATTGATCATTTTTATAATCCGTCACCAAAGGACTTGGTATTTCCATCAAATCCTTGAAGAGTGCCAACTAATTGGCACTTTTCGTGCGAAAGATTATTTAAATTCAATTTCTCGACATCAATGTATCATATTGAACTGTTAATATCTACAGACTTCTTAGAAGGATTAAAATTTTGTTCCGATACTTTTTAGATCAATATGTTGTCCTTCATTTGAAACCTCTACAATCAAAATCCTCACACGTGTCGATCAGTTATGCTGAAAAATCGGGGTGAAAGTCGGAAATTTTTTAGTTTTAACGGTAAAAGTCCTTTACCGGTATTTGAATTTCTTATCCTTTAAACGGGACCTAACTGGAAGAAATATGTATCATTTGCCAAAAACATGAGTCTTCTATCGATCTCCTTTCAAAAGTTATGCGTGAACAACAAAAAAAGCAAAAAAAAAATATACGTGATGAATTGATAACCTTCTTTCCTTAGGAAGTCGGTTAATAAAATGAATGAAATTTCGAGGGAAAAACTGATCGAAAATACTTCAAGTTATCTTCGAAGATACGAACAAAATAGTTTTTCGAAATGCAATTATAAGTAAATTGTAAATAATTGGTATATTTAATAATAAAACCATTACTTTTTGTTGTTTAGACCCACATGTAGTCAAATATAAATTTAACGATATTGTTTGTAAATTTCTACAACTCAATCAAAAAACAAGAGGATTAAAAATGAATTGCTAAAAAAATAAACGTCGGTCTTCTCTCTTTTTAACGGGTATGGAACCCACCACGGTGGCTAGACCCTCCTATCCTGAGCTAGCCATCGGGCTGTAGCTCCTTCTTTTCTCAGACGTAACAGAGGCTCTTGCTGGGTAGAGCGGCCTTCCACACGGGTATCCTATTTATGTGAAAGTCTTCTTTGGTTCCATCATGTAAAATTTTGATATAAATCTGAACATTTATAATTTCCATTTAACGGAAAAGTTCACATGAATTCTTCTTCTTCATAGCACTACAGCCCCTCTTGGGCCTTCGCTTCCTGCAAATAGTGCCTCTAACTGCATCGGTCAATTGACCGCGTTAACTAATTTCGAAATCCGAGTAGCGATCAACTGTCTTCGTCGACCGAGTCAGATCAGCGTTTCCTCGGTTTCCCCACTGGTCTCCGGCCTTCATTTCTCCCAACGAGTACCTTTTCTGGTATCCGTTGTTCGTCCATACGATTCATGTGTCCAGCCCATCGCAGCTTCCGCGGTCTTACTACCGTTAGACCTCCGGTTCGTCAAAAATTTCATATAGCTCATGGTTGCATCGAAGTCGCCATTGATCCCCTTCTAGCTTCGCTCCGATTATTCGGCTCAGAACCCGTCCCTCAAAGGCGTTCAATATATTTTGCGGATGCTTGGGTTAGGGTCCATGTCTCACACCCATAATAGAACTTAACTCTTATCACAGATTTGTATACTTGAAGCTTTGTTTTCCTGTGTATGCAGGTGGTCTTCAAGATCATCAAAACTGAATAAAATATTTTATTTTAGAGCTGTATTCTTCGGGGTATTTCGTGTCTTTCATTACTCGTTCTCGATATTTTGGCGCCTAAATACACGAATCCGCTCACAATTTTGGTATTGTGTGCGGCAAATGTGATATAATGTGTGCTTGAGATATTTTTCCTCAACTGCGTCATGAGCTTTGATTTATTTTCATTGATTTGTAGCCCTACTAGTTTTGCTTCGCTGTTGAGTTTCAGGAAGAGTTCTTTGGCAGTTGTTAATGACAAAATGTTGATGTCGTCCGCATAAGCTACTACTTGGCTCGACTCGTATAGTAATGTTCCTCGTGTATCGACAGGTAGCCGCCTTATGACGTACACCAGAGCTAAATTGAATAGCAACGGGGCCAGCCAATCTCCCTGCTTTAGTCCGATATTTGTGTCAAAGGCATCGGTGAGTTGATTATTGATGTGGACTTGGGAGGTCGTCGACGTCACTGTCATTTTGGTAAGACGTCTGCAATAAATCCCGAAATGATAACGAACTTTCCTGAGGTCCACAAAGCGATCATGGCAGGAAAAGAAAAGAACAACCAGATAAATAAAACGACATTGTGTGATTTCATCGCCACCGTCGAAAATGTGGAAACGGAAGGCGATAACCTCTCCCAAAAAAGGTAGTCGCAAAGAACGATTGCCGCCGAGCGACATGAGGATGAAAATCCTAGAAATGGAGGCCAGGACGGCACTCATCGTACTAAATATCGAAAATACGCTGACTTTCCACCGTATTGGCTGAGAAGGAATCATACCGGACGTGATATTTGCCTGGGAGTCCTTAGTATCGAGGATGCACGATTGGAGAGTGGTAGAGGGCTACTCAGCCTGTGATCATCAGTGCATCCTGCTTGAGCTCCGTGATGTTGTCTCTCGACGTCCGTGCTCTTGACCTTCTACAATTGGGTGGAACATCGGAAGGATGCACGTTGAGGTGTTCACGGCAGATGCTCTGCTTCAGGGTGGTTCGCAGGGGACAGAAGAATTGGCAGGTCAAGACGTGGTTAATTCGGCTATGAGCATCATCACGATTGTTACAACGCTTCTATGTCCCGTCAAAACCCCCGGCACGGCTAGCCCTCCGTGTACAGGTGGTCGACTGAAATCGCTGAAAAGCGAAGGGAGTGTCACAAGCTTCGGCGTGAGGCTCAACAGGCAGGGAACCGTGACGAAGCATGCAACCGGGTAGCAGCATACAAGTCGGCCAGGAAATGCCTTTACAAATTGATTAACAACAGCAAGGCTTGCTGCTGGGGAGATCTAGTGGACAATGTGAATAAGGAGCCGTGGGGCCTTGGCTACAAGCTAGTTATACGGAAGCTTGGTGCCCTACGGGCGCCTTGAATACACGAAGCGGACAAGATGAACAAGATGTCACTCCGTGTTGACGCTGTCTACGGTGAAACAGCTATCGAATGTCCACTCTTCACACAGCCGGAACTGGGAAAGGCAATCCTTTCATTGAAAGCGAGAAAGGCTCCAGGTTCAGATGATGTTACAGCTAAGGTGTTGCAACTTGTCTAGCACCATTGTCCTAACATGCTAGTCAGCACATTCAACGCTTGCTTACGAGACGGGGTTTTCCCGGTACGATGGAAGGTGGTGACGCTCCTGCTGATCAGCAAGGGAAATCCTGGATCGCCGTCTGCATACCACCCGTTATGCATGCTAGACACAGCTTGGAAAGTGCTAGAGAAATTCATCAAGTGATACTCACTGAAGCAATTCGTGCTACTGGGGCTTTAGAGCAGGACGTTCCACCATTGATGCGATTTCAGAGGTGGTGAGCGCGGTCCAAATGGCAGAGGCATATAGCCGCGCCCCGCGACAGATCGTCCTGTTGGTGAAACTCTACATTGGGAACGCCTTCGACTCTTCTAGATCTGTATGTCAAAGTAGTTTATCTCCGAAACTATAGCTACAGTCATCAAACTTTGTGAAAAGGTCGGAACTTTTGACTTCTAGAAAGTTTTGGGGTGAAAAAAACTTTCAAAGAGTTTTAAGAGGGTCCCCCGTATAGAGGAGTGAATCAAAAAGAAAATTTTGATCAAAGGTGGTCAAGTGGGATGTCATAAAAAAGGTCTTCATGAGATCTTTTCAAAACAGGTCTTAAAATTACTTTACCAGTGTTGAGGGAGGCAGGAGAAGGGGAAATGTACGAAATTGTCGCGTACGCCCCTCGCGATTGGACCCCTTTCATCCAAAAAACCAGGGAAAAATCATGAGTGTAGACCTTTACACGCACAATAACAACAAATACGTCAGAAGTCAAAATTTGCTCAAGTTTATTAGTAATAGTTTGGTATATCACGTTCTCTTGAATAAAATCGTAAGGGAACCCTCAAATTCAAAGAAATTCAATATGAATTTACAAGCTTAATCATTACTGAAAATTTCAGAAAAATTTAATCGTATCTAACAAAGTTATGGGGCTTAAATTTTCCTGTATTACGACAACAACTTTACATAGTTATGGAACAATCAATCAACTCAGAGGATACGGATTTTCTAGGATTTACATGAAAGCTTCAGGAATCATATTCATAACGAATATCTTTGAGAATTCGTCAACGTGTCACATCCGTAATCGTAAAACAAAACGGCGGACTTTTAGGTGTAAAAATCATGGAGGTAGATCCAGTAACAAATAACTTAAAGGTTGAAATCCGTTGAACTTTGCTAATAATATTAGGACTTGTAAATTTAATAGTTTCGCCAGTAAAACTGTATTAATATGATTAAATTACATGAAAGTAGGTATTTAAGTAGTGCTTTAAATGGTTCTTATATTCTAGAAGTTTGAATAGAATGTACAGAAGTTATTATCTTTTGAATTTTCTCCGATTACAACAATCATTACATGGTTTTTCTACTGCATGGCCTTTCCATCCAACCATATACTACACTTTTGATTGTATTTTCTCCAAATATAGAATATAACAAAAAGACATTTAAGATTCGGCTTAATCAATGATTTTAGCAATGCTGCAATAAAATGTTGGGTAGTTAAAATGGAGTAATACTGGTTTTTGTTTTAGCGCAAAAATATATTGAATTAACTCATTCTATATGTCTGCATATCGTAGGTTAATTACAAACCCCTTTTGACAAGAGCGTAGTTCTGTCTGCCCAACTTGTTTGTTCTGCGGTCGGAAGGCCTAAATCAGCGAACTCTTCAACCACAGACGAATTTCTAACCCACTCGTATTTTGACATGTCCAGATCTTATTTGAAAATGAAAATTAGTCCAATAAAGGGAGGTCCAACCAAAGCGCACGATGTTAGTTGCAAATAAAACAAAAAGTTTTCAGAGAATTATGTTAATATTTTTTATTATAATAGAAGGATCTTTGACAATTATGTGTGAAACAAAATAACGCCCAAATGCTCGCCATGGCTACGGTGGCATATGGTCCATATTTTCAATGACTCTGAGACATAATTGAGATTCAATGTCGTTGATGTGCTGAATGATCTCATCCTTCAGCTCTTGAATTGACATACACTTTTTCTTTTAAATATCCCCAGAGAAAGAAGTCCAACGGTGTCAAATCACATGATCGTGGCGGCCAATTAACACCGCCACAACGTGAGATAACACAGCCATTGAATTTCTCGCGCAAAAGAGCCATTGTTCCGTTGGCTGTGTGGCAAGTAGAACCATCCTGCTGGAATCACATATCGTCCAGGTCCATAACCTCAATTTCTGGCCATAAGAAGGCTGTTATCATCTCGCAATAGCGAACACCATGCACGGTAACTGCTTGGCCGTCCTCATTTTCGAAGAAGTACGACCCGATGATGCCGCCAGCCCATAAACCGCACCTAACAGTCGTTCTTTGTGGAAGCATCGCCTTTTTAACAATCACTCGTGGATTCCCATTTGCCCAAATGCGGCAATTTGCTTGTTGAAGTGAAAGCGTGCCTCGTGGCTGAAGATGATATTCTTTGTAAAGTCACCATTCCCTTCTGTCTGTTCAATTAACGAATCGGCGTATTTCCGACGCTTGAAATGGTCAGTAAGCTTCAGCTCTTGAGTCAATTAAAGCTTGTGAGCGTGTAAATTCAAATCTTTATTCATCATTCGCATCAGCGATGTTCGTGAGATGTTCAATTGTTGGGCACGACGACGAGTCGAGGTTGACGGCTCTTCTGCCACACTATCGCGAACAAATGCAATGTTTTCCGCAGAACGAACTGGGCGAGCATGCACGGGTGATTTCACATTTCCTTCAGACCCGGTTTGCTGAAATTTGCGCACAATTTTCTCGATTGAGGACACATTTGGTCGATTATGCTGACCAAAAAAATCACGAAGTGCACGAAATGCATACAATCTTAACGTACTGCTCAATTATGTACATCTCCATGGTTGAATTTGTCAAACACTGAAACAAAGAAATGTCAAATTAAGTTGGGCGAAAAACTTGGCGTTAAGGTGTGACTCACAATTAATATCGTGCATTATGGTTGGACCACCCTTTAATTATTAATAAAAGCTTTACTTTTCTATATCCTCTCTGGGAAAAGTCGTTTTAAAGCTCTGAAACGTGTCACAAGTATATTTATTTACTTTCACTACCTTCTGTTTGTGAATAAAACAACATATTTTCCCATAAATTTCTCATATTTAATAATAAATGAAATCTTAAAAATATTTACCTGATATACAAAATTAATAAAAGGTCAATGATAATATACAATGAATAAGAGGCTTTCGAGCATAATTCACAATCATATCCATATAATCCTTCCACTAAGTATAAATTTAATTTCAAAATAACTGAGAAAACTAACTAGCAAACGTACTTGTTGTTTTTTTTGTTTCACACTAAATAATAAAGCGCTTCCCTTACAATCAAGAACCATATTTTAACACAGATGTGTTTACAAAACAAAAACAATAGAACAACATTTATCATCATGTTGCAAAATTCTCTATCACAAATTATGAAAATAATTATTATCATAATAATGCTAATTATTGGCTTTCGACTAAGTCGCAATGTGGTGTTAATTCTTGATTGGAATGTGAGGATGTCTCTAAAGTCATGTCTTATGTTTTTAACATTAAATTATGTAGACATGAAATTGATTTGAGAGTGTACAATTTTAAATATCCTATCTAAAGTCTAAGATTCTGATTACAAGATGTCATAATTTTGGTAGCAATCTTCTATGCAAATTTATTGAATTAATTATTGTGAAGCTATTGAGTGATTAATTAATTATTTTGAACTTATTCAGTAAATTTGCATTTTGAAGATAAAACTGAAAAAAAGATCATATTGTCATTTCTAGTATGAAATAGGAATCTAACGATCCTTACGTTGTTGCTTTGTGACAAAAATTGGTTGATCCTATTTAATGAATAGAGTGAAAGTATCATATACAGGTATCATATACAGGTAGTAGAGCTTCTAATCTCCTTTTTGATTTATCTAATATGCAGTACCACTTCGAAGATATTTCATAGCATTAAATACAAAAATAACCGCCATTGCATCCGTGTGATAACCGCCTGAATCTTTCGGCGCTGAATTGCATAAGTTGCCTCGGCAATGACAGTAGGTCGTTGTAGATGCTGATAACGTATTCTCTTTGAATTCTCGACACTCCTCCTGGTAGGGTTCTTCGACTTTGTGCTCTCGTCTCCATGCTCCTTGTTTGAAAACCTTGAAAGAAATAAATTAAAATATATTATTAGTTGAGTATGAGTGAATCGAATATACAGGGTGGTGCAAAAGCTTCCGGAATTTGTTTTTTTGGTAAAATCTTTAATTAGAAAAGCAAAATTTTGTTTTAATATATTATTATTAACAACATACTATAAGCTATAAATTACATAATTAATAAGTTATTTTTTAATCATTCAAGTACTGTTCAAAAATTTCACATCAATTTTCCAAGTCCTGCACCGTAATTAACTCTCACTAATCTTTTAGGCGTCGAAATAGTTGTTCCCTTCTTTTGGGTTGAGTGTCCCAAAATATGCTCTCTTTTAACCTGAACCATATATTCTCGATTTGATTAAGGCCTGGTGAATTTCCTAGCCAGACCACCCACATTTGTTCAAAGCATCAAAAATCGCCCCAAAATTCTTAACACCGTATGTGTTCTAGCTCCATCTTGCGTGAGTAGTGCTTATTCTCTAGTCGGAAATTGTTGCTGGTTGTCCTTACATTCTGCATACACTGGGACAATATTATTTCTATAATATTCCCCGTTCATTGATACTTTCTCCCCGACAAAGTGAAGTTTACTGTTTCCACGACTACTGGTACTGCCAGCTACCATCAGTTTCAAATTGAATTCCAGAACTTGTATTATTGGTATTCTTAAAGGGTCACTCGTTTAGACTGTCAATGCTATTTACGCACTAAGTGTGGGGCTCCTATGATCGCGACCCACTGGACTACCTACCGAACACCTCCCCTGTCAATCTGAGAACCTACCCTCTAACCATTTGACACGCAACTTCGGGCCAGGCCTCGTTTTGATACGCCGCGCTCGCAAGCTGAGGTACCCTCCTCCAGCGGGAGGGGAGGGAAGAAGGAGAATCCCTATATACGTGATCCCCAAGCTCCGACATCCCCGGCTGGTGTGAGACCTTTTTATTTTTTAGAACTGCCAAAACATAATGTACCACATGGTTCCATTTGTCAACCGACCCAAGCATGACCGCGACTATACTATCCGGGTCGAGCTCTCCTGTTTCGTTGTAAAGGTCCTGTCGCAGGCCGTTCCATTTTTGGCATGCAAAAAATGATGGCAGCCATTGCCTTCGTCTCTTGGGCAGAGTCTACAATCAGGGGACTGTGATTTATCAATCCTGTGTAGGTAAGACTGAAAATACCATGCCTACTCAAAAGCTGGTTCAAACTGGACTGAACCTCACCATGGCTTCAATTTAGCCCCGATCTCAGATCTGGGATGAGCCGTGCAGTCCACCTTCTCTTGGTACAATTCACCCAAGACTGCTGCCAACCGTTGAGTGAGTGCTGTCTCCCCTCCTGGATAATTGTCTACCTCATGTCCTCTTTTTGACGCAGGTAAACAGCGCGGCGCTCTCTAGCAAGGAAGGCGATAGGTATTACGCCCGCAATAACGCCTTTGTGGACCCCTTAGAGCGTCAATTTAAAGAAAATTTATCTGATGAGGTAGACTTTGATGAGTAAGAATGTATTATGAGAAAGACCAACAGGCTCTGGAGAATTGAATTACCCGAGCGCGACCCAAAACAACAAGCCATTTAAACTAAATGAAAACATCATCATAGCGTGGAATACCATGCGAGTATCGAATGGGACATGCCCAAATCCGTTCCGAAAGGAATGGCCGCCAGGTCAGCATTTGTCGTGCGAAATATTAACGACACGTTTACTGTTCGCTGCTGGGGTGGTCCAAAATACACAATTAGTGAGTTCTCGAGGACTACTCAGCCAGTGATCATCAGTATATTGCACTTGAGATCCAAGATGGTGCCTCTTGATGCACACAGATCTAGTCTTCCACTTTTGAGTAGAACACTGGGAGGATGTACGTGGAGAGGTTCGTTGACGTGAGCAGTACAGGCGCACCGCTGCCAGGAGCTCCGCTAGGGATAGAATGCTGACAGCTATAGACGTAGTGAACTCAACTATAAATATCATTACATGTTCTTGTAGGTTTTATCTGCTCCGTCGGAGACTCCACAATAAGCCATCGGTCTACTGGAAATCGCTGAACAGTGAGGGGAGTGTCACAGGTTTCGTCGAGAATTTCAGCAGACGTGAACACGGGATGAGACAAGCACCAGGTTAGCAGCACACGGGGCGGCCAAGAAGTGCCTTCCTAAGCTGATAAAGTTAGTCAGGCGTAAACTCGGTGCGTTACGAATGCTCTGCTTACATTCAGCAGAAAAGATAGAGGGGATTATTTGGGTGTTTTCCCTGCACATCACGTCCTCACTGTTACAGTGCATGGCAAAACTCCAGAGAAATCCTCGCCTTTCACGGGGATAAAACTGGAGGAGGTTGTTCTATCCTTGGAGGCAATGTAAGGTAATTTAGTTTGCCTATCACCTTTACCTTTGTTTTCTCCTCGGTACGTTCAACGTTAAATGTGCGAAGGGCTCTTCCCAAAGCGCTGCAAAGTAGCGGGGTTTGTATGATAAGCAAGGAGAAGAAATACTCCGAGTTGCCGTCTTTATACCGCGTGTTATGTATGCTAGATATAGCCGGGAAATGCTCGAGAAACTCATCAAGAGAAAACTTATTTACGCGAGCCGTTCTGTTGGGGACAAACACAGTGCTGAACTATTGAAACGATCGCGGAGGTAGTGAGCGTAGTCCATAGACCAAACGGGTTGTGTTGCTGGTGGTACTTAATGTTAAAAATGCCATCATTACCGTTAGATAGATGAATACGCTGAAACATTTGAATCCCTTTTCAATTTCCAGAATATCTGAAACGGAATCTTAAGCGACTAACTGACGCAAAGGAGTGTGCTCTATGGCACGAATGAAATGCGGCTAAGGACGAAAGTCGTATGGGGTGTTGCTAAAGGCTTCATCTTTGGCCCAGATCTGCGGAACATCTCATCTACTGCGATTGGAGCGTCCAAATGGGTTGCGTTTTATTAGCTCTACGTATGGGTGCTAGTTACTGGACACACTGCTGAACAAGTACAACTTAGGCTAGGTATACTAATGTGCCGAGCTAAGAACTGGACTGCTACTCGCGAATCCAACTTTTTTTTTGTTGCTGGGTGGTGAATGCCATTTACGCACTGAGTGTCGAGCTCCCATGCTCGCGAATTTCTAGACTACCCACTAAACACCTCCCCTGTCAACATGAGAACCTAGTTTAGAACCGTTTGACACATTATTGTGGATCAGGTTTCGTTTTGCTACGCCCTGAGGCGCCTTAGAGCTGGGAAACCCACCGATCCCTGGCTATTGCGAAAGTTTGTTTTTGCTGCAGGATTAGGAGCCTGACGGTCGAGCCTCCCTAGCTTCATATACCACAAAGCCGTGTGGCTGCTGATAGTAGATTTTTCATTTGGAATAAAGTGAATGCCATTTACGCACTGAGTCTGGGGCTTCCATGAAGCGACTGGATTACCCACTGAACACCTCCCCTGTCAATCTGAGAACCTAGCTTCTAACCATGAGACACATGACTCCGGTCTAGGTCTCGTTTTGCTACCCTCCTCCAGCGGTTGACAAGGAGAATCGCAACATATGTGGTCCCCCAGCTCCGACGTCCCCGGCTGCTGTGTCCTTTTTAATTTTTTAGGACTGCCCGAATATAATGTTCCACATGGTCCCATTTGTAAACCGACCCAAGCATCATCGCGACTATACTATCCGGGATGTGCTCTCTCGTCTCCTTGTAGAGGTCCCGTCGTAGCCTGTCCCACTTTTAGCACGGAACAAAATGTGTGGCAGTGATCGCCTTCCTCATCTGATCAAAATCGATAGCCGGGGAACCGTGACTTACCAATCTTGTGTAGATACATTTGAAAACACCCATGCCCACTCAAGAGATGGGTCAGATAGAAGTCAGCTTCACCATACCTTCGATTTAGCCACGGTTTTAGATCCGGGATGAAGCACACAGTCTGATGATTACTGGCTAAAGTCCTCTAATACTCTCCAATTGTGCATTCTCTGGGTGTGTATCCTCCGTACTAAGAACTCTGAGGCGAATGTCATATCCGGTACGGTTCCTTCGCAGCAAATACAGTGTAAAGTCGGCGTACTTCCGGTGTTTAGTACGACGGACACCGTCTTGGCCACCATTTCTAAGATTTCATTTTCCGCGCGGATCTGTTAAAAGCATGCCCCAATCGATTGGTTTAGCGTTGAAGTCTCCCCCCAACGAACACGTTATCGTCTGCGTTCGAACAGCGCCCTCCAAAGCATTAAGCATAGGTTGGAAAGATGATATCGGCTCGTTGGCCGTTATGTACACACTAAAGAAAGTGGTCCCCGAATACTGAACTCACGCAAGACCATCCCTTCGTCCACAGCCCTCCGCCTGGAAATCACTGTTGCAAAGTGCTCATTCTAACAAAGAAAAGAATTCCTAGGGTACGGCGGTTCCAGTGAAGTACCTGGGCTTTTGTATTGACTCAAAGATAAATTTCTCTGAACAAATCATAACAAACACTAATAATGTTACAACAGCCATTCATTCGACTAATGGCTACCTCATCAAGAAGGCGATTTCCGATGAGCAACGTACAATGGGTTCTACTGTACGAATCAGAAGAATAGGGCGACGCTCTCAACTAAAAACTGTACCGAAAAAGCCTGCGATCGATGAAGTGGCAAGAAGCGCTGCGAATTGCATTTGCATATCGGACAGTCCACGAGTCGGCGGTGCTGGTCATTGCAGAGGTAATATCGCCCTCTTTGCTAGAGCGTACCTTAAAATTTACACGCATAAACACGAGGGTAATAGATGATCAGGTGAGCGCGTAGGAAAACGATGCTTACAGCTCAATTGGCATCAATCCTAGGTCACCGACACAAAGGGGATATGAACCGCGCATCTCATCTCGGATCTAAGATAGTCGCTCAGTTGAAGTCCTGATGAGATTGAATTCTCTCCGACCCAGCTTTTGAGCGAGCATGAATGTTTTCAGTCTTATCTATACAAGATTGATAAGTTACGGTCTCCTGAGTGTACATTTTCGCAGAAGCGGAAGATGACGGGTGCCGCATATTTTTTGTATGCAAGAAATAGGATCGGCAGCACGACGAACTCATCAATCAAAAAGGAGAGCTCTCTCCGGATAATATTATCAGAGAGGAACAAAGATCAGTTGATTAATGTAATTATATGGCAGCATAAATTCGGGTAGTTCTAATCGCGCACCAGGTTCTTGAGGCCGCCCAATGGCGCCCTGAGGCATAAAAAAACGAAACGTAACTCGAAGTATTATGTCAAATGGTTCCATGTTAGATCCTCAGGATTGCAGTGTGGTAATTTAATGAGATGTTAATTGTCCATAAAGGACTGCAGCGGTGTTCTGCTGCCTCAGCGAGTGGAATTAGTGCTACGCTGGAAATGGCCACAAGATACTCAAATTTGACAAGAATCCCACACGATAGCTTTCACCACTTTCCCGCGGATTTTTGACAATTCTTCTTCGCGGTCAATGAAATACGTGATAGTTTGTAGGCTATTGTAACTTGACGTGTGTACACATTTGAACGATATGTGTCCCATTTATGTATACTCTCAGATACTAACACATTTATTGGCCGTAGTGACCAAATGTTGGAATGGATCCAGCACGCGACAAAGAACTATCGCACCAAGTTACACTTAACTGTAAATCCAGTTCGACTCAACCGGTTAATTTTTGACTCTTCCACTGTGAGCACATGGATAACCAGAAAGGTTATTTTCACAAATCACTTGACTAATTTATGCTTGAGCAAAAACTAACTTTCTTAATTTTCACTTCGAAATTCTATCGCGGGTGTTCACATGGAACACAAGATCTTCACCATCTTATCATCGCTCTCCGCTTGTTTCGTAATTTCGCTATCCATGTAACTTTCCGTTCAGACATTTAGGATATTTCGCGGTTTTTTTATCAAAGGCAACAACTAGCACACAAATTCCGCCTACAAAAAGGATACACGAGTACCACACCGTCTCCGCAAAAAAAAACTAATTCATACGGCGTTACCGCTTTTCCTTTCTTTTCGATCGTCTCCGTTTGCGACCAACGTACTGCTCGCCGTTGTCACTAACCGCGCAGCTACTCGTCGTCGACAAGACTAACCTTTTCTTCTTTCTCATTCTCACGCCGGAACGGGATTTTCCCAACTCGTTTTATCTTTGAAAATGCCACTCAACCTTTATTGCTTCTATATCAATAAATCTCTTCTTAGATTATCCGTCGAACTGAAGTTCACATTGAAAAGAACCTTTTTTGGTGTTATAAAAGCAGAACAAGTGGATTTCAGAGAGATAAAAAATAACTGGGTAAAAATGAAATAATGGTGTTATCACTAAATGGGAAAATGATATGCGCGGGCATCTGAGGAACAGTTCGAACTCGTTTCTGTGGGTTTTCCATTGCATTATGCATTTGTTGTCCGGGACGCAGTGTTAGCGTTTGGAGTAAATTTGATGCTGGTACATTTCCCCCACCCATTACTAAGCCTGTTTGTGTATTTCTGGCAAGATTTTGCACTGCATTGATTGGGCCTTGCATCATGCTTCTACCCACCATTTCCTGCGTTTGTGGTTGAGCTTGGTTGGGACGACTGTAATTTTCTTTCATGAGCAGCGACAGCATAACAGTCAGGTTTAGTTATTCATCCTTGACCGAGCCTTCTTGAAGATATGAATTTCCAGCATACTAGCATTTTTGATGTATCGGCTGATGTGTTTTGGAGCATCTCGTTAAATTTTGTACGATGCTTTGCTGGAATCGCTGTGATTGCCAATTTCTTGAGCTTCGCCTATTTCATGTCTTCTTTCAAAACTCGAGATCTATAAAAAGTACTGCTGCGATTTCAAAATCATCGCTTTATTTAAGCTATGCATCAGGCAGTGAATTTGATGTTTCCTTGGTTTGGAATTGTCATCACAAAAACTGTTCTAGCTAATACCATCCAATTCCGCAGAATCACAGGCAGAGCATATATATTTCAAAAAAAATATAATAAACACCGCTAAACAATAGCTTCTTCGTATTTTCAGGAGCAAATGGGAATGGCGCGGCCAGCAGATCAAGAAGAGATTATTGCGGGTAGAATGAGGTGTTGAAGTGAAGGGAACTATTTAACGGCTACGAATAGTATTTATCTCCCATTGTCTTTTTTGTGAAGGTTCCTCCACCAGTTTGCGTCGGCGGACTGCTCGATTACTACAACAGGGGAGATGTTTGGTGGGTAGCCCAGACCAGACAGTCGAAGAGTCCCACCCTCAGGAAGTAAACGGCGTGCATCTCCCTACCGCAGATGCGAAACGACTTACTTCAGTCCCAATAATCTTCTTCGCCCCGCCAAACTTGGAGCGATAGATGCTAACATACGAGTAATGCTACCTGCCGCACCACCTCAGATGCCACCTGCAGCTCTGCATGCAGATCAGAATATCCAACCAAATAATCCAGAGTTAGCCAATCTCAACTCCTGATTGGTAGCTGAGGCATTTAATACACAAGGCAGGCAATTATTTAACTCAATAATGAACCCTGCCTCAAATATTAATAACGACATGGATATCTCTATAAATCTCGGCGATAATGTGAACCTGTCTGAACTCGAAAAAATTCCCGATGTCGTCAAGAGCTTGAGAAGCTTCTCTGGTGAGCCCGGCGAGCTCAGTTCGTTGCGGAAAAGTGTTGATACGATCCTGAAATTGTATAAAAACTTCAAAGGAACCCCAAAATATTACGGCATGCTTTCAGTTATCAGAAACAAGGTTGAAGGCCAAGCAGATATAGCACTTGAATCCTACAACACGCCTTTGAATTGGGAGAAGATATCGAAGTGTCTGACATTACACTAGGCAGATAAAACGGATTTCAGCACCCTAGAGTATCAAATGACGACTTTGGTCCAGGGTCCTAATAGCATTCCCCAATTTTATCAAGAAGTTTATTATTATCTTTCTCTAATCCTTAATAAATGGTCGTCTATGGAACTAGCGCAAGAGTCGCTCAACGTAATGACACAATCCTATCGTGCAAAGGATTCGGACACATTCATAAGAGGCTTTAAAGGAGACCTTCCTAGGTTATTAAGCATACGAGAGTCTGCAGACTTACCTCAAGCCCTTCATTTGTGCTGTAAGCTGCAGAACACGGATTACCGGTTACAGCATGCCAACAATATGCAACACCAAAACCATACCGACCGGCTCCACCTCCTGTTCCACCCAGGAAAAACATGCATACGCCCTTGTAACCGCGACCAATACCAGCTCCCAGAAACAATTTCTACCCGGAATCACTTTACTGTCCCCGAAACTCTTATCCCTTCCAGGCATTTAATCCAAATTACCAGCCCGCTTTTCCAGCAAACCAACAATTGCAGTATCGCTACTCAACTCCTGTGCCCGCTAAGCCTCAATCATGAACAGAGCCCATGGATGTGGATGAAACCATTAGGTCACGGGCCATTAACTATGCAAATAGACCCCGAAATCAAAGTTTCCGTATTAAGAGAAATCAGTCAGCTCAATTCCATCGGCCCAACAAAGCTCAGAGGCTATTTAATATGCAGACCCAAAATAATTCCGAAACACAAGAAAGCGAAAAAACCCCTGAGGAATATGAAAAAAACCCTAACTGCTGAAGGCACAAATCATGACGAAACACTGACGGACTACATCGAATGCATTGATAACCCTAGTCTCGACCAAACAGAAGAACTGGATGATATATATTTTTTAGGATGAGGGTCTCTTCGCTTCCATATTTTGAATACACCCTAAGGAGTGGAGAGATATTAAAATTTTTAATAGATACGGGCTCAAATAAAAACTACAACCAAGCATATTAACATGCTTTACCAAATCAAAAAAATAACTTTTGCGCAAATTCTGTCGGCGGAAGTATCAAAATTACACACCATGCTTATGTCAACCTTTTCGGCCCTAATATACAATAGTTTATATTTTTTATCCTTCCAACATTAATCGCTTTTGACAGGATAATTGGAAATGACACATTGAAAGCCCTCAACGCAGTAATCTACACCAAGAAGAATTATATGGCTATCCATGCGGATATACTGATTCCTCTTAAACAACATAAAACTGAAAATGTCAGCAATATAACCATCAGGACATCTCACTTAATGCGAGATCAATCCAGCAAATTACACCAAATAATTAAAAATCATCCAAAACTTCTTTCTGAGCTGACATTTACCAAGGTTAAGGATGAAATCCGGACCACAACACAAGATCCTGTATATTCCAAGCTATACCCTTACCCTATGGCGCTAAGAGCAAAGGTCGAAAAGCAAATCAACAAGTTGCTCAAAGATGGCATTATTAGCCCATCTCGATCCCCATATAGCTCTCCTGTTTGGGTAGTGCCAAAGAAGGAAGACGCTTCTGAGGAAAGAAAGTTTCGGTTAGTAATCGATTACCGAAAACTTAATTCGGTGACTATTCCGGATAGATATCCTATCCCGGAAATAAACGAAGTCCTCGCCAACTTGGGTAGGAACAAATGGTTCTCGATAATCGACCTCAAAAGTGGATTGCATCAAATACCACTACGAGAATCGGACATTGAGAAAACCGCCTTTAGGGTCAATAACGGGAAGTTCGAGAGTTTACTCGTCTATCTTTTGGCCTCAAAAATGCTCCAGCGATATTTCAGAGGGCATTGGACGACATTCTTAGGGAGAAGATCGGTAAAAGTTGCTTCGTCTATCTAGACGACATAATAATTTTCGGGAAGAGTGAAAGTGAGCATCTTCAAAATCTTGAGAGTTTTTGGGATCTTGGACTCTACGCATATGAAAATTCAGCTCGACAAATGCGAGCTCATGCAGCAGGAGATTGAGTTTTTGGGGTATGTTGTAGGTATTCATGGTATTAAAACTATTAAAAAGAAAGTTCAGGCGATAGTAAACTTTCCTACTCCGAGAACTCTTAAGGATCTACGGTCTTTCCCTGGGTATTTCAGGGCATTACCGTCGCTTCATCCGTGATTACGCTAAATTAGCGAAGCGCCTGACATCTCTTTTAAGGGCGGAAGATGGACATAAGTCCAAGACGCAATTGCAAAACAAACTTATTGAAATGAATAAAGATGCTCTCGATGCCTTTGACGAATTAAAGAAAGCATTGACGTCTCAGGAGGTTGTTTTGGCTCATCCAAACTTCGACAGGGAATTTGAACTTACAACTGATGCGTCAAACTATGCGATTAAGACAGTTTTGGCACAAAACAAAAAACCAATAGCCTTCCTTCCCATGACGCTCTCGAAAACTGAAGAGCATTATGCTACTAACAGAAAGGAGATGTTTGCGATCATATGGTCTCTGTATTCCTTGAGAAACGATTTCTATGGTTCAAAGAAAGTAAATATATTTACTGATCACCATATATATGCTCTTAGTAACAAGAACAACAACCACAAAATGAAGCGCTGGAAGGCTATATTAGAAGAATACAACCATTAACTCAGATATAAACCGGGTAAGGCACACGTAGTTGCCGATTCCCTTTCGAGACCTCCTACAGCAACAGAACTAAATTCAATAACTGTTATTCAGCACAGTGGTGAAAGCTCTTCACAAAACTTAATTCCTACAGTAGATATACCTGTGAATGTTTTCCGAAATCAGATCATTCTGAAAACTGGAAAGGAAAACAGCTACCAGATCACCGTCCCTTTCGATAAATACGTAAGACACACATTCATAAAACCAGAGTTTACTGAAACATCCATTATCAATATGTTCAAAAGATACCTCAATGCCAACATTATCAATGGATTTTCAACAAGCGAGCATATAATGGCAAATGTCCAAGAACTTTACCCTGTTCATTTTGCTAACTATCAAATTCGCCATACGCAAAAAATAGTCGAAGACATTCCGAGAGACGTGGAGCAAGAAGAGAAGATTATAAAGAGCCCACCGTAATGCTGAGGAAAACCGACTTCAAATCTTAGAGAATTTCTACTTTCCCCAAATGGCTGCAAAACTCAAAACCCTTGTGAATCGATGTATTTACATGTAAGGAAAGTAAATATGACCGCCACCCATCCCTATTCCAAAGTATGCAGGGCATATTGTTCAAGTCGATCTCTTCCTCATTGAAAAAAAAACACGTACTTACAGCAGTTGATAAATTTTCTAGATAAGCGGTAGCAAAGGTCATCCGTTCAAAGTCCGTAGAATACATAAAGCAACCTCTTCGAGATATCCTCTGCCTCTTTTGAATCCCTGAATGCGTCGTCATCGACAATGAGGGTGCTCTAAGATCCATCTCTCTCATATCAATGATGGAGGATGAGCTACAAATTAAAACCTGCAAAACCCCCACTTATAAAAGCAAGGTCAATGGTCAAGTAGAGCGCTTTCATTCAACTCTCGCGGAAATAATGAAATGTCTTAGGAAGGAACATCAAGATTGGTTCTTTCAAGAACTACTTGAAAATGCTGTTTGTGAAAATAATAACACAATCCACTCCACAACAGGACAAAAAAGTACCTGGAAATTACAAATAAAACACAAAATATTTAATCAAAATCACACGGAGCCAAATCTGGTGAATACAGTGGTTGATCGATGGGATTTATTGGTTTTTAGGGTTTTGTACTAAAATACAAAACCCTATTGCAATCACGACCTGTGTTCGTCGGTCCGTCCGTCCGTCTGTATGTCACAGCACTTTTTCTCGGAAACTATAGGGGCTACAGCCATGAAACTTTGTAGAAAGGTCAGAAGTGGTGACCTCTTGAAAGTTCAAGGGTGGAAAATTTTTTCAAAGGCGTTTAAGGGGGTCTCCCCATATAGGGGGGTGACCCCTCAAAAAAAAATTTTCACCATTGGTAGTCGAATAGGGTGTCATTGGAAAGGTCTCAATAAGATCTTTTCAAAACAAGTCTTAAAATTGTCTTATGAGTACCGAGGGGGGCAGGGGAAGGGGAAATGTACGAACTTTTCGCGTACCCCCCCCCCCGCGATTGGACACCTTCCATCCGAAAAATCTGACAAAAATTATGAATGTAGGACTTTATGAGTACAACAACAACAAATACATGAGAAGTCGAAATTCACTCAACTTTGTTAGTAATAGTATGATTTACCGATTTTGTGTTTTCTTGAATAAAATCTAAACGGTACCTTTAAACTCAATAAAATTTAGCAAAAAGATGACTATTTATAAGATTGATTACCGAAGTTATAGCGATTTGAATTTTCGTGTATTACTATGGAGCAATATGCCCTGTATTACTATGGAAACATATTGCTATGGAGCCATATGCGCTTTTTACCGACTTAGACACTACAGCTTTGCTAGAATTTGCATGAAAATTTCAGGAGTGATAGGTATCATGAAGATGAGTACATACAATTGAAACAAGTCGAAGAGGCAGGAGAGAGCTCCTAGCAAAAGGGCTTTGTAACCATTCTAGGATTCGAAAAAACTGGCCATGAATCGATGATTACAGTACAGAGGAGTGGCCCCTGAAAAAAAATTTCATGAAAGGTAGCCGATATGAGTATCAACTTAAAGTTATCTATGAGAGCTTTTCAAAACAGTTCTTAAACTGACAGTTTTTGCTTCAGTGGGAGCACAGGGGGGGGGGGAAATACATGAAAAATGTGTTTCCTCCCTCGCGAATGGACACCCGCGATCTAAAAAATCTGAAAAAAATATCAAAGGAGATATTTATGGGTATAACTATAACAAATATCTCAGAAGTCAAAATTCGTTCAACTTTGTTAATAATAGTATGATCCTCGAATTTCACATTTTCTCCAATTAAATCGTCTTTGACATGTTTCTTGATTTTATTCGTTGCTGGTTACTGCATTTTGTAAGTTGAGTACAAAACCCTTCTGACATGAGCATAGGTCTGTCTACCCAACTTGTTTGGCTTTAAATTCGGTCACAGCAAAAAAAATCACAAAAATCGCAACGCACTACTGAGGTGTACCGACTTAAGCAGTTGCTGTAAACAAACTAGTTGACAGATCGTGCTCATATTTAGCATAGTAATTAAGGGCATTCCTACCAACTTAACAAAATACATTTTTTCAATATCATTTACCCGGGGAATTTAAATTATAATATCCGGGTATTTCGTCGTCAAAATGTATAAAACACGCAGCGTTTGCATTAAAAACTTCAATTCATAAAAAAGGTACATACAGAAGGAAATTCGAGCAAATTCACTCAACTGGTCCTAGAACATTGAGAGAAGCGAAAGCGCGTGGGTCCATACAAAAAATTGTTTTAAACGAAACCAAGCAAAGTAAATGAACTAATAATATTCGAAACCACTTGGTTGAATTCAACTGAGAAGCTTACTATCTATGTGCACCTACTCTGTGCTCAATTTGTGCTTATTTCTCAATTACCTGATCTGTATATTTCTGATTTGCACAGCCCCTTGTTACTGTTTCTATCACATGATCCTTTTGCAGTTCCATACGCAGCACCTTTTTCTGACACATCGTTGAGTAAGGACAATCAATAATGAATTCGTCACTCTTTTCAAATTTCGAGCAAAGCGGAATTGTAGTATTGAAATCTGTTCTATACGTTGGTGTTACCACACATCTATAGCATCTGACTGCTGAACATGATTCTGCAAAACAAGAGAAACGAATTCGTATTAAACTCTCCATTAAAATCACTTCGAAAAATATTTTTAAAAATTTTACGGTTGAAATTCTTGAATGTCATCTACCACCGACCCTATTTAAAAAAATTAGTCACCGTTACGAATATTACTAAGCGGAAATGATTATCGCTCATCTAAGTTCTTGTGACCGAAAAATTATTCTTTTTAGTACAACGAACAATGTCAAGCACTCCAACCCCGCACTCACTCCATAAGTTGCAATCTTAAGATACTTATTCGCTGTTTTACTTTTGCAAAGATCATCAAACGCTTCAAACGGATTTCAATGCCGAAGTTATAGCAAAAAGTAGGTGGTATTGAACTTGCAATTGCTATTTTTAATAAAAAAGTTTCCGATGTACGCTTATAAAGACATGAAACTGAGAAACCTTGAGCTATAAATAAATTAATAAATCACAAAAGAATTATTTACAATGTAATTGTTTAGTGCTAGTTAAATTTTTTGAATATTTTAAAATTTTGCATTGAGGGTAATAGAAAAGTTGCTAACAATTATGCTAGCGAGAATAATTGCTTGTAGTTGTTATCCCATGCTATTTGGAAGTAGAAATATTATATCTAATTAACTTTTTTCGCTGGCCATAACTGCTTACATAAAATTTTATGACTAAGGTATTTTCTTCAATTTACCTTCTACAGATCCATTTATTACATTCCCTCAAATTAATGGTACAGTCGCAAATACTCCATTAAAATGTGAATTCAAGAGCAATATTGCCCTTACACTTGATATTTTTAGAGATTAATTAAAAACCAATGTAAATTTTCCATTCCTTAAATTTTAATTATTTCTTTGCCCCTAACCACACTATATTCACGTCAATTAACATTAATTCCACATCTTACAGTAAGTGAACATAAAACTGCTTAACATTCCCTAACATGTGCTCATGTGGTACTATTTTTAAATGCAAATACATTCGCGACTTTACGAGAACGTACTGAATCAAGATGTATTCAATGTTAGAAATTACACATATGAAAGTACGGTAAACTTATATCCGCATTGATAAGATACATTTGTTTTAAGAAAATGTATGAACAATTTCAAGTTTGTAGCTCTTATTTTCAACGGTTCATAATCTTGTGAAGAAAATACCGTCAATTTTCTGTTTCTTTTCTCTTCTCAATTGGATACAGATTTCTTTAAGTGTAAGCAAATTTGACAGTTAACGTAAATATACTAGATTAATTTGAAGATTGCTCATAAGTGTTGAAATGGCAATTTATTTGTAGAAAACGCAGGAAATTATACGTACTTTATAATTTGCAGGAACGAAAATGAAATCCTTGGTATTTCCCATTCTGAAATCTCTGTGTGCATGAAAAACAAAGTTTCACAAAACAAAGTTTCACAAAACAAACATCAGACCTATATTCTAACATGAAAGCGAAGCGAGGAAGTAGTCTCAGGCGTCAGAAAAAGCCCCAAATGCCTTTAAAAAGAAGGCAAGAACAAATAGGTTTGACACATTTTTTGAAATGCAGTGAAATGCAGCTGTAATTCAAAGTAATGCCGTGAATATATTGTGTTTGAAACGTGGAGTAATGCGGATTATATAATGTCATATTGTAAAATGCAAAAAAAAGTGGCTGCGCACTCTATTGCATATCTATCGCATTAGATTTTTGAGTTCAATGTCTGTTTCACGTGCATTTCTCCATACTTCAATAATTTTGCAGTTTAACCAATGAGTTGGAAAAAAAAAATATATGTTGAAATTCCGTCTTGTCTGTTGTCCGCCCGTTTATCTGTGCTTGTGTGCCATATGAAGCTTTCTAAGAAATTATATAATGTTCAAATTTTTTTTATCAAATTTCGTGCAAAGCTCAGATGCTAAACATAGTATATTCTTATAAAAAACATAACGTTAAAAAAATTTCATTGAAGATTATAAATCAGAATATCAAATAAAACGCTTTAAAAAATTCTTGCAAACATATTTTCAAATTGCTTTATCGCTGCTAAGACATATAAAAAAATGAAAAAATATTGCATTTCTTCGCGTTTGCCTCCCTTTTGGCATAAAGCGTTGAAAAATAAACAAGGTTGAAGTTCAAAATGAGAACTAGGGTAGCAAAAACTGCAATGATTTTCTTACTTCGTCATGTTCGTTCGAGATTTCCCGAAGGAAATCTAAATCGACCTCTCATCGGTTTTAGACGTGAAGTCTGGGAACGTGTGAACGAAGTCAACAAGTCCGGACACCCTTAGTCTACTCCGAGGTGGCTGCTGGCAGGCTAGCTAGTTCGGAGAGGAATTTCGGTCGCAGGTCTTCCGCGAGCAGACTATGCCAAAATACAAGAATCAGCCACCAATTCAACTCCCGATTTAAAACGCGTCTATTAGCTTCCAACAATTCGACTTTACTGTACTCCGATTCATTTCTTTCAGCTCAAGAAAGAAAACAACACGAAACATCCTCAACCAAAAACCACGCGTTCCCGAATATTCACCGACGTGGTGCCCGAAATAAACTACTGGAATCCAAATCCGTATCAATCTACTCTGAACTAAGAACGCAAAACCAAACTACGGCACCGTGTACCGACCGTTCGCGGATTATCTAAACCCTATCCTACCCACATTCGCCGTCGCTTCCGTCAGAAAAATAACGGGTTTGCTGAAAAGGAAAGACTGTGTTACATATGCAATTCATTGTATTTATTTCTTTGCATATAATGTAATTAATGCATTTGGAATTGATATTGCATCAAATGAAATTGACAAAGGATAATACAAGAACTTAACCGGTTTCATCAAACAGGATTTACTTAAGTTCAAGTCTATCTTAATTGGAATCCTGATTTTCTTTTAGTTTGACTGTAGTGAATGCGTTATTAAAAAATTTACGAATATTTCAAAGTTTACCGAAAAATGATATCCAAAGTACACTCTGTTTTTATCTTTTATTTTTGAACCTAGACTTTTCCTGCGGATTTCTTTTATTTTATTTTATCAGAATTTTAATAAATAATCATTATTAATTATAATCATGGCGACAACATTGAAGATGATTCGCGCGTAATACATAAACTGATGAATGATTAAATATGCACAGAGGAATCTTTACAAGAAAGGGTAATGTAAATAACGTCGTACTTTACGTTCTCAAAAGAAAAGTAATTTTAAATTTTTCTTCTTTAATTTATCGTATCATGATTTTCACACTAGCTTTATCGCAGTTTAAAACAAAAAAAAAACGAAAATCAGAGAAAAAATAAGTTTCCGTTGCTATGTGCAACAGGGAGCGGAGCGTCACGCATTCCGAAGAGTTTTACTCAACTCAAACATCATAAATTTGAGAGATGGCACCTTACTGTTTTTTCTATGGCGATCATTTTAAAAAACACCATCAATAGGATCCATCTCACTACAAACTTTTAATTTGGAGACTTGAGTAGCGTGCGACACTGCCTCGATGCTTAAAGTTTGCATGGCTCGGCTCTATGCTCCTGGTCAATTCCGGCCCACAAAGTGTCGAAAACTTTAAACAGGGGGCACAATACGTACGAACTGAGTAGAAAAAAGTATTTCTCGTCACATACCTTTTCTAACGGTTTCTGCGCGAGATGTTTCCTGACCCCCGAACGGCGCTATCACACTCCACGTCCTCATTTGTGACGTACAAAACATGAAACTTGAAACTTCTTTTCGCCCGGTGCTTAGTAAATTCTCCAAGAATCCCCGTTTTAGAGCTAGCTTCTTGCCAGGACAGCCTCGCTATATTAAATTATGCCAAAAGTCGCTTTTAGCTTCGAAGCTAAATACTTGCCTTTCGTTCGCGAAAAACGGATAAAGGTCGCAATCGTTTCACACTTCCCTAAAAATCACACGAAATACTTTGTAGCACTATCTTTCGATATTATTTTTTCATGTCCGTACCTTATAAAACGCTATTTCCGATTATTTTCCTATTTTTGCCAATGATTTTTCAATAACGCGTGAAACATGGAATAAATACAGTCACTGTACACTTCGTTCATCAGTGCATGAACTGCTAGTCCGAACCGTCACTCGAAATACGTCAATTCACCTCACGACCGACGTCAAGTGGCGGTTCATTGGCAGAGATCTGTCATCTAACACTTGTCAGCTGATCAGCAATTGTGTAGAGATGATAGATCTTTGTCGTGTATCGCTCCGAGAGATCGGAGGTTAGTACAAAACGCTCATTAATTTCGAAGTATTTTGGACGGTAAAATTACGTTGAACCGATTAAATTACTATTGGTAGCTTATACAATACTTTTGCAGGAAACGCAACAATGTGGAGGTGATTTAATGCAGTGAACAGATATGAGAACCATGAACCAAAGGAATAGATGGAACTGACCGAGCTGATAAGCTGGCATAGAGCTGATTCAGTCGATCGCAGTAAAGGGAACATGGTGAAAGTTCCACTAGCAACGGTGAAAAGAGAATAAGACTAAATCTCATGGAAAGAAAAAGATTCGGCTTGAAATGGCAACAGGGATATTGGGTGTACAACTTAATAACCGGAATTTGACGCTAGATGTCCTTACTAACAAATATACTGAAAGCTCGAACTTTATATATCAGTCAACAAAACAATTTTATCTTGTGTGCATCATTATTATTTTTTCACGATGAATAACTTCGAAAATTGGAGAAAAAGACAGCATTTGCGGGAGGTTCTGTTAGGTCATTTTTTCGCAAAGAAAACTGCAGCGGAAAGTCATCGTTTGCTTTTTAGGAGTTTATGGCGACGAAGCTTTAGCGAAAACACGGTGTTTTGAATGGTTTCAAAGCTTCAAAAGTGGCGATTTAGACATCAAAGACAAAGATCACCCAGGACAGCCAAAAAAGTTTGAAGATGAAGAATTGGAGACGCTACTCGATGAGGATTCGTGTCAAACGCAAGACGAACTTGCCAAATCATTGGGAGTGACTCAGCAAGCCATTTCGAAACGTTTGAAAGCCACCAGATACATTCAGAAGCAAGGTAATTGGGTCCCCTATGAATTGAAGCCAAGAGACGTTGAATGGCGCTTCTGTATGTCTTAGCGCCATAAAAAGAAATCATTTTTGCATCGGATCGTGACGGGATGAAAAATGGATCCATTATGACAATCCCAAGCGCAAAAAGTCATACGTGAGGCCCGGCCAACCAGCCAAATCAACGGCGAAGCCAAATATCCATGGCGCCAAGGTTATGCTGTGTATTTGGTGGGATCAGAAGGGGCCGTTACATTATGAGTTGTTGAAATCGGGCCAGACAATCACAGGTGATCTGTACCGAACACAATTAATACGTTTGAAGCGTGCCATCATCGAAAAACGCCCGGAATATGCGACCAGACACGAGGCTATAATTTTTCATCATGACAACGCTCGGCAGCATGTTGCAAGACCCGTGAAAAACTATGTGAAAAATAGTGGATGGGAAGTTTTGGTCCACCCGCCTTATAGCCCGGACCTTGTTTCGTCTGACTTTCATTTATTTCGCTCGATGCAAAACGCCCTCACCGGAATACGCTTCACTTCAGAGCTACGCATCCGAAATTGGATCGATTCGTTTCTAGCCGCAAAGCCGGCGCAATTTTTTGGGATGGAATTCATAAATTGCCTGAAAGATGTCGAAATGTTCTAGCTTCCGATGGACAATACTTTGAATAAAATATATTATAAGATTTTTCCACAATAAAGCATCAAATTTCGCTAAAAAATTCCGGTTATGGCCATACACTTACAAAACTAGTATATCAAATGACTCTTAGGGAAAAACAAAAGTGCAAACAGGCCACAGCTTTCTGGTAAACTGATCAAACAAATGGGCATAGCGAGTAAACCTTGGGAAATTTGGCTCTGGATTTCTCAACTCTGATTTCTTAACGCCGACTATATAATGGCCTATACAGGTAGATAGGGTAAGTGTAAGATCCATTTGAACATTCCCTGTGGATTCTCGTATACGCCTTCTTATTTATACAACAAATCAACAATCTAAGGCCGTTTGATTAAAAATCGGCTCACTTTGACGCTCGCACCAAGCGTTAAGGATGTTTGGAGCTAGCCTGAGAATTGCAGAAAGCCATTCCCTGAAGCTATTCCGAAAGCTTATTCTAGGCCGCAATTACACATGGTTGTTATTGAGTAGAGAGCCACCACAAACTTTTTGTAAAATGGATGATTCTCCTCACGTCTAATAAAACAACTTCTGTTGGACGAGAAAAGGAATACGAACCAAGACATCGAGGGTTGGAGTCATCCAGAAGATATCTTCTTTTCAGAGGTTAGTAGTAAAACGAAGTTTACTATGAGCTACTTATTTCGCGTCCGGTTTGGAGATCTGTCCGTCTTTCTAGCAATTATTGCGCGAACTTTAGACGGAGCCAATTTTGAATTTGGTGCATACCAGGAGAAAGCTTTTGAGGAGCTAAAAACAGCATTGACGCAGAGCCCAGTTTTAAAACTATATCGTACTGGCGGTGTAACAGAGTTACATACGGACGCATTCAAAGACGGACTAGGTGCGATTTTGTTGCAGAAGGATTTAGAAGATGGAATGATGCATCCTTTCTAGTATGCCAGCTGGAAGACGACACCCACCCAATCGCGTTACACAAGCTATGGAACTCGAAATAGCAATTGTTCAAGCACTTAAAAAGTTTCGCGTTTATTTGTTGGGGACGCCATTCAAAATTGTGACGACTGTTAGGCTTTCGCTCGAACGATGTCCAAACAAGATGCCAGAATTTAGAATTTACATATACTGCGGAGCACCGTCGAGGTTCATCCATGTAACATGCCGACGCTTTAAGCAGATATCCAATGATTTGTATGCTTCATCGAGCTGAAAGAGTGATCATCGAACAAATCAAAAGAGAGTAATATAATGACGACCAACTATCGAAAATATTCCAAGGTATTCGTGACAATAAGTAGACAAATTTTGTATTACAGGCTGATAGTTTATATCGCGTGGGTGGAAAGTCATTATTGATGGTACCAAGGACCATGCAGTACGACATAATCAGACAATGTCACGAAATTTGACATTTCGGATGGCAGAAGACCGAATATGTAGTATAACAGGAATATTGGTTTTCTCATATGCGCGCAAAGATCGAAAAATGTATAACCAACTGTGTAAGATCCATTTTGGCTGCGCGGAAACATGGTAAATTGGAGGGAACGCTGAGTTCCATTGACAAGAGTGACAAGCCTTTACAGACATATCACATTGACCATCTAGGGCCAATGCCATCGATGAAGAAGAGTTACATCACATATTCGCAGTGGTTGACGCATTTTCTAAATTTACAGGTATTTGGTTATATCTATAGATATAGAGAGTACTGGATCCGCAACCGGTCGTGAGAGCCGAAGCAATTGGCAACCTTCGCTAAAGTTGTGTGAAGTTGAGGTTTGAAGTGATATGCTTTTGTTTTAGCACTCTATTCACGGCGAAACACGTTCACATTTCATAAGTTTTTAATTTTAAAGATCGCGCGAACGTAATCGGAGCTTTAATTCACTGTTTTAATTAAAAATTTACGAAATTTCTATCCGCTTTGACACATGAATTTTCCCGCGTGTTTCGCGCTCTTTTCGATTTTCTTTTGCTTTGACGTTCGAGTTTTCCGTGAGAGTCGTTTATTGTTTGTACTCAAACTGTTTTCCGAATGATAACGAAGGCGCGATCGTGTGCACGTGAAATGAAATTTCGTTGGTGTGCGCGGGTGTCAGTGGGGGAAGTGATTCTTCTGAAGGGAGAAAAGAAAAACCTGTCTGGAAAAAAAGGGGAAGGAGAAGCAGAGGGAATCATATAGTTTCGAGAGCGTAAGTTATTTATAACTTATTTATGTGGCAAATTTGCTTCTCACATGGACGAGTACACAGATTCTCGTTGCTCGTCCATTTGTTTATATGTCTTTGGTTATATCCAACAAAATCTACGGCTGCCGAAGAAGTCATAAACAGACTGCAGAAACAATCTGTTGTTTTTGGGAATCCGAAGCGAATAATTTCCAAACGAGGCACAGCTTTCACCTCGAAGGCTTTCCAGCAATATTGTCAACAAGAAGGAGTACAATATTTGCCGGCAACAACAGGAGTACCTCGCGAAAATGGACAATTTGAACGTATGAATTGAATCAGAATACCAATTTTAACGAAGCTGTCTATCGAGAATCCAACGATATGGTACAAGCATGTGGACAACGTACAACAACACATTAACGCATCCTTTAGTAAAAGTGCAGGGGTGAGTCCTTTTGGGGTAATGTTTGGTGAGAACATGAGACTGAGAAATAATGACGAATTGCGCGCAGTAATTGATGAGGAAATTATGAATAGTTTCCAGGAACATCGATCGCATTTGAGGCAAAAAGCGGCTAAGAATATACAGAAGGTTCAACAGGAAAACAAATGGAATTATGAAAAAAGGTGCAAGGTGGCGAAAAGGTATCAAATCGGAGATTTGGTGGCAATATGAAGGATCCAATTTGGAACAGGGCTGAAAATATATACGGAGTATTTTTTTGTTGTCAATAATATTAACAGATGATTTCGGGCATGTGGCCGCTGCTGCTGGCGCGGATGTGGCGTGATCTGGAAATCAAATGTTCACACACTCTTTGCAGTAAATCAGGCTGTATTTCGGAAATAACGTGTCGAATTTTAGTTTCTAAGCCCTCAATTGTTTCTGGCTTACCGGCGGAGACATTCAACTTTAAATACCATCAAAGGAAGTAATCTAACGGTGTCAAATCGGACGAACACGGTGGCCAGTTAACAGGGCCATATCGTGAAATTAATCGTTCGTTCTTGCGATGCAATTAGCATCGTGCACTGTGTGGCACCGTCCTGCTGAAACTGCATATAGCAACATTAATGCCTTCCAATTGAGGCACCAAAAAGTTAGTAATCATGACTCTTTACCGGCCACCGCTGCCTATAACAGTTTGATCATTATTATTTTTGAACACATATGGACCAATTATCTCACCGGCCCATAAAGCGCATCAAACGATGAATTTTTCTGGATGTAATGGTGTTTCGACAACTGCAACAATTCTGTTTGTTGGCCTAGCCACATAACCAAAAGTGTGCTTCATCACTGAACAAAATTGTCAAATGAATTGTGGATCAAAATTCAAAATAAATTTAAACAATTTGAACGTTGCTGCGGCGTGAGTCTATACATAATGAGTACCCAAATAGAATTAACCTCAAAACAATCGAGAACATTGACATCGGCTGTCACCGGAAACAATGCTATACGTTCAAAAATTCCGAATATTTGAATTATCCGTCCATTGACTTATCCTTCTTCATTCGTTTTTCTCCACTTATTTGTCGTTCACGGGCATTTACGTTTTTTTTGTGAGCTAATCACTTTGAATAAAGTACTAAATGCGTTTCCCATATCCGTTTTTAGTCGTTTTTTCTTCAGGATTCTCGAGATCTATTCATCTTCTTCCAGTGGTTCATACCAACCTTTTTATTTTTGTCTTTTTGCTTTTGTTGCTTCTTACAGATACTTCTTTTCCCTAATTTTTAATGAGCTTCTTGTCTGGCCTAGGTGCTTCTTGGGGCAATTTAGACTGGTAATTTGGTAACCTTTTATTCTTCTGAAAAATTGCACGAAATGATCGGGGTCTCCCCAACAAAGGAACTCGTGGAATCTCGCAGAGACCGATTGATGGCTTAGGCTGAAGCATCATCAAATCCTATTACAATTTCAATCTGTAACTAGAATTTGTCATTGATCAGTTTCATGCAGCTTCCAGACAAGTTAAGTTGAATAATAAAAGCGAAATCATGCTCTAGAATAAATATGTTATGGCTTATTTTATATCTTAACTAGCTCTTAGGTTATGCCCAAAATATCACACTTGGCGAAAACAATATTGAAAAGGTGGAAGAATTTGTATATTAAGGCTCCAAAATAACCAGAACAGCTAATGAGACAGATGAAATACGCCGTAGGAAACAGCTTGCAAATAAAATTTTTTATTCAGTTTTGATGATCTTGAAGCCAAGCTGCATACACGAGAAAACAAAGCTCCAAGCATACAAATCTGTGATAAGACCTGTGTTATGCTATGGGTGCGAAACATAGACCCCAATCCAAGCATCAGCAAACATATTGAACGCCTTCGAAAGACGAGTTTTGAGGCGAATAATTGAAGCTAAACTAGACTGTATGAAATTTTTGACGAGCCTTGGGTTTCAACGATTGTAAGACTGCGGAAGTTGAGATGGGCTGGCCATGACATTCGTATGGACGGATACCCAAAACGGTGTTCATTGGGAGAACTGAAGGGCGAAGACCAATGGGGAAACTGCTGTTCTGACTCGGCCGACGAAGACAGTTCATCGCTGCTTGGGTTTCAAAATTGGAGAACGCGGTCAGTGGACCGAGACAGTTCGATGCGCTTATTGCATGAAGTGAAGGCCCGAGAGCGGCTGTAGCGCTACGAACAAGAAGAAGAAGATTCAATTCAATATAATTAAAGGCTTTTTTATAATCAATAAAATTCAAACCTCCTACTACTTATACTATTATTTATATGTAAAACAATGGTATGTACTAGTTAGACAAACATTAATTAAGCTTCTTTTATTTAAAGTTGCCTAAATATGAATATAAAAAAGTATAATTCTAAAAATGCTCACGGCCGAAAATGCCCTCGTCCCTTCCCTTTCTCTTCACATTTGTTCAGCTTCAGAATTTTTTTGGTAGTTGATATTGCTTTTAAAAATTATGAAACAAAAAAACAGAAGACAAAGAAAACCGACTAGAGAACGCCCGCAAAAGGATGAAATAAATTCCGTGGAATCCAATAGAAATCAGTTTCCCTATTCAGCCATAACGACCAATTAAAGTAGAGGTCGAAAAACTATTTATCATTGATTTCTTTTCGAATCGTTTCTAAAGAAGTAATTTTTTTAAATTATTCTACATCAATTTATTATTGACTACACCAACTTGAATAAGGAATTATTCAAATAAATTTATGTTAAATTTATTCCAAATAATTGATAAATTTTAACTGATCTTGAAGCATTCGAAAAACAATGTTAAACAAAATATTCCATCATGAATGTGGAAAATTTTGAGCCAACAATAAAAAACAAAATAGATTTATATATTGTATAATCAATAATAAATATGTTTTTAAGACAGGGTAATTCATGATCTTGCCACAAATAATTATAAATTTAATTGATTTATGGAATAGTTAATTTAGCTTAAATTTTCCATATAGAGATTATTTTTGAATTAATCATAGTGTAAACAAATAACCTTTAAAATAAAAATCTATCGCAAGGCAGTCTCATTATGATAATGTATACAACAGTCGAAATTTCGAGGTGTTTTGGAATTCAAAATAAATACAATTGTACAAACGAGAATTAAAACAGAGGTCAATAAACCACAAAAGTGAAATGTTCAACATGTAGCTACTTCAAAGTGAATAATTTTGCCAAAATATGTACACCAGACACAAAAATAATTCGCAAATACTTAGCTAATTTTAGTTTAAGGCTTAGGAGAGTGTCGTGTGATTTTGGAGAAATTCAATGGATTTTTCATCGAACTTACAGAAAAGATTATTCTTATTCTTTTTTTTTTCTTTTTTTAAGGATTGTACTAGTTCCAAAACCCTATTAAATCACGGCCTGTCTGTCCGGTTTAAATGAGAAGATTAGCCCTGAGTGCCTCCATATGAGGACAGTAGGTTAAGTAGTATTCAGATTCTTTATCGTTTTTCCCGTTCTTTTTGTTTATATATTATGTACATACTACTGTGTCCAAAAAATAAGGTGACATTTGAATTCAAACTGCGCGCGTCGAAGAATTTAGAAAATTATTTTTTTTAAGTTGGTAGTACTGTCAGTGGCATTTATGTCAAATTTAAATGTCAAAATATTCATTAGTGTTTGAGATACGCGTCGTTTTCGGGGTGGCCTTCAGTTCCGTCTTCGCTGCGGCTTGAATCTCCTCTATCGTATCAAAACGGTGTCCCCGGAGCGGCCAGAAGTCACACGGCGCCAGATCAGGTGAATACGGTGGTTGCAGAACGTTATGGGTTGAGTTTTTGGCGAAACGATCACGAATTACGAGTGCAGTATGGGATGGTGCATTATCGTGGTGTAAAAACCAAGAATTGTCTTTCCACAATTCCTGCCATTTTAGGCGGATAGCGTTACGCAAACGACGCATAACTTTCAAATAATATTCCTTGTTGACTGTTTGGCCCAGCGGAAGAAATTCATAATGCACAACACCACGATAATCGAAGAAGAGAAGAGGTTGATGGTCGCCCAGGACACTCTTCGTCTACGACACGTTCACGGGCGGCTTGGAACTCACTATACCACTTGTAAACATTTTTTTTTAGACATAGCCTCATGGCCAAAGGCTTTCTGCACCATCCTCAACGTATTCACAGCAGAAAATTGATTCCGCAAACAAAATTTAATGTAAATTCAACAAATTTCGACATCGCAAAAAACGAAAAACTCACTTTTAGCAGCTCACAAAACGACGCGTATCTCAAACACTAATGAATATTTTAACATGTAAATTTGACATAGATGTCACTGACAGTACTACCAACCTAAAAAAAATTTCTCCAAATCTTTCGACGCGCGCAGTTTAAATTCAAATGTAACCTAATTTTTTGGACACATATATGAAATATTATATATATATATATATATATATATATATATATATATATATATATATATATATATATATATATATATATATATATATATAATATTTCATGGGCTGTTAAGTCCCGAGTGATGATATTGGAAAATAAACAATATTCATTTCGAAAGGATCATCCTTCACTAGTTTATTTTTGAAGTTTCATGACATTTCGTCGGTTCTTTTACAAGCTACAGTTGTTATAGTGACGCTACTTTCGACTTCGTAAAAAAACATCGCATCTCAGTCAAACATTGTTTTTTGGTAAGAAAAACTTCTGAACAATAATTCCACTGGTTGTAGAAAATGTTATCCCACATATATTCTTTCGAGAACAACAGTTTATCGGTGGTTTAGTGAATTTAGAATGGGTCGTACAAGCACCGAGACGCACCTCACTCTGGAAGGCCAAAAGAGGCTACAAATCCGGAAATCGTAAAGTGTAGTAGCAGTTAGCTGAGGCCGTGGGCATCTCAATAGTACGGGTTGGATATAGAGACCCGTTACATTCATAAAAGAAGGTCAACATCCCCCGATAGCTGCACGCATAACCAAATAGACCACTTTCTCATAGAAAAACGAGCATTCTCGACACATGTTCATTCCGTGGCGCATACTCTGGATCGTACCATTACTTATCCAAAGTTACATTTCAATGTCGCATCTCCGAATATCAAAAATAATCAAAGACACTGCTAAAAAAATACGATCTACCTTACTTAAATGAAATTTGATGAAGTCCACATACATGTCATCGCTAGAAGACACACTGAAAACTGTCCCACTGGCGAGAGAAAAAAGCAACGGTATCCAAACGTTATCGACGCACCGTTGAACAAGCAAAACTTAGGCTAGGCAGGTTAATGCGCCGAGTGAGAGACTGGATGGCTACTCGCGGACTCAGTTTAGCACTGGACAAAAGTGAAGCGGTCATCTTTACAAAAAAGAGAATCCCTAGAGTAAGGATGATCAGTATTGGGGACATACTAATCGAATCGAAGCCAGTGGTGGCGTACCTGGGGCTACTGATCGACTCGAAGATGAATTTCTCTGGGCAAATCAGGGCAACGGCTGAGAAGACTGCTTCGAAAGTATCGGCTCGGAGTCGACTTATGGCCAACGTAGGGGGACCCAGCCTATCAAGAAGATGCCTCTTGATGAGTGCTATAGGGTCAGTGCTATTGTACGAAGCAGAAATATGGGGCGACGCTCTCAGTAAGGAGGTATACCCAAAACGCTTGGCACAGGTACAGAGAAGAGGAGCACTGAGAATTGCATCTTCGTATCCAACAGTCTCTGATTCGGCGGTGAAAGTTATTGCAGGCGTGATACCTGTCGCCCTCCTTGCTAGAGAGCGCCGCGCTATTTACCTGCGTCGAAACGAGGAAGCGAGAGGGATGGTTGTCCGCGATGAGAGACAGCGCTCACTCAACGATTGGCAGCAGTCTTAGTGAATTGCAGGAAGAGAAGGTGGACTGCGCAAATCATCCCGGATGTGAGAACTTGGCTAAATCGAAGGTATGGTGGGGCTGACTTCTACCTGAGCGGGCATTGGTGTTTTCAGTCTAACCTGCACAAGATTGGTAAGTCACGGTCCCCCGATTGTCGGTTTTACCAAGTCGCGGTAATGCTCGAATCGGTTGAAAATGGAACCAGGTGGCACATTATGTTCGGCCAGTGCTAAAAGTTAGGGCTGGAGGATTGCTTGTCTGGCAATTCCTTTTCGCATCTCCCCTCCCGCTAGAAGAGGGATCCCCCAGCATGAAGGTGCCTCGCGGCGAAGCGAAATGAGACCTGGCCCGAAGTAATGTGTCAAAGGATTTCAGGTTGGGTTCTCGGGTTGACAGGGGGAGGTGTTTAGTGGGAATTCCAGTCGCCTTCTTGCGAGCATGAGAGTCCCACGCTCTGTGCGTAAATGACATTTACCTCCTCCACAAAAAAGAAAACGTTGTGGAACATGGTCAAAAAATGCGAACACAGACACAACGTAAAAATGTCTTAGGACATCAACCTAAACATGATCGGAATGACTGGTCCGATGAAGAATGTCAAGATAAATATAGCAAATTACCAAACACAAGACGCAAAATGAAGTAAGTTTAGCGTACACCTTAATTAATTAGCTTCGAAAGGGATACACACCACGTACAAACCTCTGCAAGGCGTGGTATTAGGCAGCTCTACCGATATTAAGAACAAGTGGAAGCAACACTGCCAAAAACCTCTCACAGCACCCACAACAACTGTCGAAACTGTGGTCATTCTAGAGGCTGAATGTGTTCACGCAACGCTAACAGTAGAATAGAAACTACTGGAATTGCCAGGACACCGATGAAATTGCTCCAACCCGGAGAAACATACCTAAACAACCTCCTTCATCGGTTAAATGTGGGATACGAGTATGGACAGAGGAGCAGCTACCAGATAGCTGGCAGAAAAACATTATGTGCCCCTTACAAAAAAAGGAGACAGGCTACGCTGTTAATATCACAGCGGAATTGCTGTATTGTTCACATCATACTAATTGCTGGCCAAAGTCATTGAACGAAGATTGAAGCCCTGTTATGAAAATATCATTTCCAACAATTTGGAAAGGGAAAATTTTTTAAGGCGAATATTGAAAAAGGAAGATAAAGAGACACAAATGAAAGAAAATAAGGATTTAACAAAGTGATTGGGAATTTCACAAGGATCAGAATTGACCGAACTGTCAAGCTCAAAGATCAACATCTTATTTCTTCAGAGTTACAGGAAAACGAAACAGGAAGGAGTAACTGCTCAACCAAGAATATTGGGAAGTTGTTGGAAGAATTTAAACGATTAAAAATATAAGAAAAGTAAGCACGAAAGAGCTTACAAATCTCCATTTAAATGTAGAACAGATGAAACTCTAGCGGAGGATTTGAGAGAAAGGGTATTTTTCGTCACGATTCTGAATTGGGGGGATACGCCTGAAGCACCTCGCACACTAATCACTTGACCGGCTCTACCTCATCAACGAGGAAACTAACTTCAAAAATCAAGAAAACGGACTTTAATCCGCCAAGGAGTTAAATTATTGTAATCTAATTATATGTATGTAAAACTTGGTCCAACCAAAACGCATGATGTTAATTGTAAATAAAACAAAAAATTTTCAGAGAATTATGTTAACATTTTTTATTTTAATACAAGGATCTATGACAATTATTTGTGAAACCCAAATGTTCGCCACGGCTACGGTGGCGAGCATTTGGTCTCAATGACTCGGAGACATAATTGAGGTTCAATGTCGCCTAATGTGCTGAGCTATCTCATCCATTAGCTCTTGAATTGTTCTTGGCTTATTGACGTACACTCTTTCGTTTAAATATCCCCAGATAAAAAAGTCCCAAGGCGTCAAATCACATTATCGTGGCGGCCAATCAACATAGCCATAACGTGAGATATCAAGGCCATTGAATTTCTTGCGCAAAAGAGCCATGGTTACGTTAGCTGTGTGGCAAGTGGCACCATCCTGATGGAACCACATATCGTCCAGGTCCATAACCTCAATTTCTGACCACAAGTAGTCCGTTATCATCTCGCAGTTCACGGTAACTGCTTGGCCGTCCTCATTTTCGCATAAGTACGGCCCGACGACACCGCTAGCCCATACACCGCACCAAACAGTCGCTCTTTGTAGATACATCGCCTTTTCAACAATCACTCGTGCATTCTCATTTGCCCAAATGCGGCAATTCTGCTTGATAACGAATCCACTGAGGTGAAAGTGTGCTTCGTCGCTGAAGATGATTTTCTTTGTAAAGTCACCATTCCCTTCTGTCTGTTCAACCAACCATTCGGCGTATTACCGACGCTTGAAATGGTCAGTAAGCTTCAGCTCTTGAGTCAATTGAACCTTGTGGGCGTGTAAATTCAAATCTTTATTCAAAATTCGCATCAGTGATATTCGTAAGATGTTCAATTGTTAGGCACGACAATAAGTCGAGGTTGACGACTCTTCTGTCACACTATCGCGATTAAAAGCAATGTTTTCCGCAGAACGAACTGGATGAGCATGCACAGGTGATTTCACACTTCCTACAGACCCGGTTTGTTGAAATTTGCGCACAATTCTCCCGATCGTGGGCACATTTGGTCGATTATGCTGACCAAACAAATTACAAAGTGCACGAAATGCATTTTGAATTGAACCCCAATTTTCGTAAAAGGCTTCAACAACCTTAACGCGCTGCTCAATTGTGGACCTCTCCATAGTTGAATTTGTGAAACACTAAAACAAAGAAATGTCAAATTAAGTTGGGCGAATAACTTGACGTTAAGGTGTGACTCACAATTAACATCGTGCATTATGGTTGGACCACCCTTTAAATGAGATCGTATTGTTGGAATTTTCACTATGGTAAATGTAGATTTAAGCTAGGGAAGTAAGAAAGCTGTCATACCACCAGGAAGAAAGTCCTTCGCCGATAAGATTTCGACAAAAGTCTCACCTGTCCACATGGAAAACGGAAACGACTGTAGAATCTGTGGAACGTGGAGCGAACATTTATAAAAAATAAAATTACAGCAATCCACGGTTCAGAAAAAAAAATTTATAAGACCGTGCTTTTCACATATTCATGCTTCTTTTTTGGTGACGGCGACGGTTTCAAGTTCGAATTCGACGACAAAAAAGAAAATCAGTTGAGAAATCAAGGTGACAGAGCTAGTGTGGATGCTGCTTCACGAATCGGAGTATCAAGCATAGGCGAAGGCGTTCCTGATCAAAACACAGCTTTTGGCATAGCGCATGTATCAAATCGTGAATTCACCACGGCTTTGGCGGGAAATATACCCGGACACCGTCACGAAGTGTAAGCCAATGTTAGTTCGTCAGAAACAGCTGCAGCTGAGACATGTGTGAGTGAGAAGTCTGGGAATACTTTGAAGGATACGGCACCACGGCTTTGGCGGGAAGTATACCCGGACATCGTCACAAAGTGTAAGCCAATGTTAGTTCGTCAGAAACAGCTGCAGCTGAGACATGTGTGAGTGAGAAGTCTGGGAATACTTTGAAGGATACGATAACGATGACGTTTCAGAGCGTGTGCCATTTGATAATACCGTTTCCTATGTTATTGATGGCAAACGTGACTGCTCAGACGTCTGGTACACATCACCATTAGACCAGGATTTGGCGGCAGACAAATCAAGTGTCGGTCGTTTCTCAGTTCGAGATCGATTCGAGTAGTTTATCGGACACTAACCGTTTGATATTCGCTCAGCACATTTGGCGCATTGGAAGTGAAGAGGATTTCGACAGCAAGGGACCCCAATGGAAGACTAGCTTAGAATGTTAAGTTTGAAAATTTCATTAAATCAATTAATTTTTATTAAAGTTCGTCTGATCAAGAGAATTTTTTTTGGTGGAGATCAAATAATTTGTTGATCCTTTCCCGCTGTAAAAGCGGATTAAGGTCCTATGAGGAGGCTTTCAACAGAAAAAACAACCTATTTTAACAGGTATTGGCCACTGGATGCTTGGTTCGGCAGAGGTCTGGGAGGTTTCGTAGACAATTTACTTTTGGCTGTGCTCATTTGAGCACTCCCTGGTTCGCTTTGTTTTTGATAGATATTTTAAGGTATTCTGACGAGCCATATTCCCGCTTAGTGGTTCCAAGGGGGCTACGGCAACGAAACGGATGGCGCCAAAATTGCGATCGTCGCAGATAGCTAGCTGGAACCGCAGCCCTAACCGGAAGTTATTAATTGAACGTGACAATTTCCGGAAGGTTTTGGAATGATTTGAGTGCAGGGAGTATTCAATGCTATAGAAATAGGAAGATTTCGCTGCATGTACCTCCATTTTGCGAGGGACCTGGGATGAAAAAAGGTAATTCGAGCCAAAGACGATCTTTCGTGGAGAAAAGCCCGACTAGCTTAATCATTGTCTTTTAAGGCATGCATTCTGGGTGATTTCACCACTAAGGATGGCGATGAGCTATCTCATTAGGGAACAACTAAAGGATATAGCCTCCACGAAGAAACAAATGAAAATGGTCAGCGCCTGAATGGCTTGGCATGTAGCAGAAATCTAGTCGTATGTTCGACTTGCGTCCCACTTCGATGCATACATTAAATAACCTGGGTATCATCGGATGGCAACACACAAAACCAGATCGACCATGTTCTGATCCAACAACGACGGGCCTCGAGCATACTTGACGTCCATACATACCGAGGAGCCAATTGTAACTCGGATCATCACCTGGATAAACAACCTATCGATGTCGTATGTCAAAGGCGTATTCGATGAAGATCATTTTTCTACAGAAATCCGTCCTCGAAAGGCTCCAAACGGCATCTGTGGCAAAAAATTTCACGGAGACCCACGACAACCAGGTGGTCCCCATTCTATCAGACACGGCGCGGAAAATAAGCAAAGAGCTGTGGATGGAAGTGAAAGCGGCTATTAATACCGTGGCTGTACACACAATCGGATATCAAGCCCGGGGCGAGAGAAACTATTGGTTCGATGATGAGTGCCAGGATGTGTTCGACAAAAAGAATCAAGCGTTCAAACAATATATAGGTCGGGAAACTACGACGAAGAGAAAACATCACGAAAATCTCAGAAGAATAGCGAATAAGATCATTAGAAATAAGAAAAGAAAATATTGTGATGACCAATTGAGAAGCATCAATGTAAGTCTAGCGAGCAGCAACACAAGACAAGCATACAAAGCAGCGAAAATCCTGGAACGAGGTTATCAGCCCAAGACCACGCTCTGCCATAATGACTTGGGCAACATTATCGCTGATGAAAACAGGATTAAGGGAAGATGAGCATCACATTTCAAGAATCTCCTAAATCCACCGCACAGCTCCTGAACATCCGAGCCTATGGATATTCCCAGAGAGCTTCCATCAGCCCCAACAAATCTGGATAAAGTTTGTTCCACCATCAAAGCCGAAAAGAATAATAAAGCAACGGCCATCGATGAGATTCCAGTGGAGGTCACAAAGTATGGTGGTAGCGGCGTTCAGAAAGCCATCCATAAGGTCATCCAGCACATTTGACAACAAAAACTAATGCCGAGTGAGTGGAGCCAATCATATATATTCCCTATCCACAAAAATGTGACAAACTACAAACTATAGAAGCATATCACTACTTTGTATGGCGTACAAAATATTTTCAAAGACCCTGGAAAATAAAATCGGATCATAATCCAACAGTATTATTGGGGAGTATCAAGGTGGTTTTAGAGCAGGTAGATCGACGATAGGCCAATTTTTCACAGTCAAGCAGGTACTTGAAAAATACTGGGAGTTCAACATAGACGTACACCAAATTTTCGTTGACTTTAAGCAAGCATACGACAGTATTGATCGTAATGTACTGTACCAAATAATGCTTGGTTTTGGCATCCCAGCCAAATTGGTCCGTCTTACCAAAATGACAATGACGTGGACGACCTCCCAAGTCCGCATCAATAATCAACTCACCGATGCTTTTGACGCAAATATCGGACTAAAACACGGAGATGGGCTAGCGCCATTGCTATTCAATTTGGCTCTGGAGTACGCCATAAGGAAGCTACCAGTCGATACATAAGGTACATTACTACACAAGTCGAGCCAAGTAGTAGCCTATGCGGGCGACATCAATATTTTGTCACGGTCATTAACAACTGCCAAAGAACTCTTCCTGAAACTCGACAGCGAAGCAAAACTAGTAGGGCTTCAAATCAATGAGAATACAACAAAGCTCATGACTCAGTTGAGGAAAAATACCTCAAACACACAAAGTATCATACTTGGCGAATACAGTATCGAAAATGTGAGCGAATTTATGTATCTAGGAGCCAATTTTACGAGAACCGGTAATGAAAGAGACGAAATACGCCGAACAATTTAGCTCACGATCTTGAAGACCAGCTGCATACACGGGAAAACAAAGCTCCAAGTATACAAATCTGTGATAAGACGTATGTTATGCTATGGGTGTGAAACATGGACCCTAACCCAAGCATCCGCAAACATACTCTCTGCGGCGAATAATCAGAGCGGAGCTAGACGGGGAGCAATGGCGAATCCGATACAACCATGAGTTGTATGAATTTTTCGACGAGCCGGAAGTCTCAACGATTGTAAGGCTGCGGAAGCTGCAATGGCCTGGGCACGTGACGAACGACGGATACTCAAAAATTTGTTTGTTGGGAGAACTGAAGGCCGAAGACCTGTGGAGAAACCGAGGAAACGCTGGTCTGACTCGTTCAACAAAAAAAGTGTATCGCTGCTGCGCTTTCTAAATTGGAGGATGCGATTAATTTGGCAGGAAGAGAAGGACCGAGAGGGACTGTAGTGCTACGAAGCAGAAGAGGAACGACTTCAAACCATTCGCATAACATCCTTTTATTATTTTCCTTGGACATAATTCCATTCAATGTTAGATTTAATGCTATGGCTTGAGTAGTGAGCTCATGAGAGGGTTGATGATTCTCATGTTGCTGGCATGAATGCTTCAATTGTAATTCGTTTGCAATTCCTGTTCTCAAATGTGCATGATAGTCCTCTTCTGGATATTGATTAATGCTTCTAGAAATTTTATCTGGGCAATCGGCCGCCATAACCTAATTTTTCAACCGAAAACAGTGCTCATTCGAAATTCCGACGTTGTTTCTGACGTTCCCTAGGCAAGTGTGATTGCTTCTTGATTTCTTCTTCTTGATATAATTCAAAATTAGAACAAACTTCAACCTATCTCTTTTAGTCTCTGCTCAGTTAAAATTCAACGACATCATTAATCTCATTTCGCAGTATTTTATCGTTTCATTTAAATGGACGTTGTTCGCGATAATGACCCTAAGAATGAAAGGAAAATCACACCGGAACAAGCGCATAGGTGTTTTGAAATAAGGCAATTTGCTTTGCAGTGACTTTTCAAACTATAAATTGATCATACCGCCCAGCTCCTGCATACCGATTAGCAACGGTACTTAGCAACGATAATGGCTGATGTCATGCGCCTTGACGACAACTACATATTAACGAACAGCCGTGACCTAGAGAACTCTACCACCTCTTTAACATTGGCTGACACTTGACGACTTTTATCACTAGACATCACAAACCTCTATATACGCCTATACCCGTCGATGAAAAATTGACCATACTAAAAGAAAAACTTTCATTCAATAACAGCCTACGACTTACAGATCAACTACTCAACGTTATCAAGACCACAATCAAGCAGAACTATTTTACGTTCAATAACAACACATACATTGCAAAGGACGCTCTGGGTATGGGATATCCAATATCCTCAATAGAGTCAGAAATATTCTTACAACCTTCGAAAAAAGTCTTTATACCCAAAATTGTCAATAGATTCAATGTAATATTCTACAGACCATATGTGGATGACTGTTTCATCGTTATTGACTCACAAGAAAATAAACAAAACGAACTACTTACTTATATGCATGAAATACACCCGAATATAAATTTCACTATAGAAAAAGAAATAAACGGACAACTCAGCTATATGGACCCAACCGCGACACGCGAACCAACACGATTAGACTACATTATATACAGAAAATCAACCACAACTGACCATACCATACTCGTAACATCTAACCACCCCGCTCAACATACAGATCAATGGTGTAGAGACGCCATTTCATCCCCATGACACCTACTAACTACTCCAACGAACTTAACAACATTTACAGAATAACAAGTAATAACGAATACAAATAACGTAGCATTGACAAACTTATTACACAGTACAAGCGAAACAGGAACGCCAACTGACTGAAACGCATAAGAACGACCAACAGTGGGTTTCGTTAACATACGTAGGCAATGAGGCCTAGAAACTATCAGAGAGATACAAACTGCATTCAAAACTTAGAACACCATTGGAAACTAACTGCAACCAAAACTGAATGACACATCAGTATACGAGTCCAGCGGCATATACAAACTGACATGCAAGGACTGTTACAAAGTATACATAGGAAGGACAACACGGAAACTACCGACAAGATACAAAGAGCACTTACGGTCGTTCTTAAACAACAAGGCAAACTCAAATAATGCGACACACCTACAAAATCACGCACACAAACCTGACACTATGACAAACTCTATGACATTTTTACACAAATATAGGACCGAGACTTGATATCCTTGAAAGGCTTGAAATATATAAACATAGAAAAACAGACGGTAACGCTATCAACGAACAACTAATTACTAATTCCGACACAATTTTCTCAATACTAGACAACACTCTCCGAAGAAGATGTAAACAAGATGAAAAAACAAACGGACATCCTCCAATACAAAAAGGAAAAACCTAATATCCCTCTACCTGACCTAATTTAGTACTTACCTGCTTAACACATCCTACGACTATATAAAGTCATTCCCTTCCACACATCCTTTAGACACTAAAGATGACTCACAGGAGTCGAAACGCGTCTGCACACACACAACAAAGCAAGGCCCGCAAAAGGTATGAATATTTACAAAAATAAAAGCTTTTTCGATTGTTATTTGCAATAATATAATTTGTTGAACCCCCTAGCCCCTGATTGTTTATTGACATACGTAACTGTGTTATTGAGACTATTCAAGCTAAAATCTCTTAACATTGTGCCCAGAAAAAATTGATGTAATGTCAACCTTATCCGAAACTTGCAGATATATCATTAAAACCACAAACAAAGTGCGGACTAGTTGACAGCTAGCGACATAATTTCAGAAAAATGTTTGAAACTAAAAGTATCAACTGCTAGATACAACACAGAAAAATTTAAATAGAGTAAATAAATGAATTTAAATTAAAGAAATTAACTTTACCCTAGTACCTATCTATTTTTTTATGCAAACTAAAATTTTACTTAGTTAAAATATATCATCATGCAGGCAAAAAGAACGATAAATTCCAAGAAAAATTATTCTTTTCCATGAAATATACGACTCGCTTAGTGCCACAGCATGTCTTATTATGCTTAGCCGATATGTGGTTGTCTCAACTTTATGGAAATGTTTCAGAATAAGCTAAAACTCAATCGAACTTAACAAAAAAAGTTTTCATTGTTTTCAGTGTGGGCAAGCAGAAGTGAAGATTGATTTGTAGTCAAACTTTTTTTTTCAGAGAGTTAAATTAGGAATGCTCGACGCTACTTTATCCTTTCGAGAACAACAGATTCCTGTTGACTTAATTTGTTGTAAAATTCTTTTCTGAAATTTTTATTACTCTCCAACCTTATTCTTTTTCAATGCCTATTCATTTACAACCTCATAACCTTGTTTCTCTTCTTCGGCTTCCATTCAACATTATTCGATTTCACAAAATGTAAAAATCAATTCCGCAAAATGTTCTTTCCATCTTTCATCTCCCAGAAATTCACATTGAAACTTTAAGTGAAAAGAGGAAAAGTATTCACTGATGTAGGTCTATCTGAATTAGGCTCTATTTTCTCTACCACACAAAGCAAATAAGGAAGGATACACAAAAGGTTGTACAAGTATTTTAGTAAAGAATGAGAAAGTATCCATTCTTTCCTGTTTACCCTTGAGGGGTAGGTGATAGCCGAAATCGTTTTTGCAACTTTAAATGACATGAAGATGTGAAAACGGTTAAGATGTTAGGACATTTATTTTAACACACAACGATTATGTACTCCTAGTGTATAAAAAAACTTCGGTCACATCGATTTTTTTGTCCGATTCAGGTTAATGTCTTTTTGTAGTGAGAAATAAATAGTTTGTGGTTAAAAGTTGTAAACGTTTTGATGGGATTAGCAGGTTGTTGATTTTTTTACATGATTTTGATAAGTATTAGTGTACGTAATTGGTTTCGGGGTAAATTAAAGTTGGAAATATAAAGAATTTCATTGCCCATTTCTTGTTCAAATATTCGTCATCATTAATACGTTTCAATTCAAAATAATTTGCATGGTCAGCATCAAAGTATTTGATTTCATTTTGAACAAACTATAAAAAAACCTCCTGAAAGGAGTCCATCCTACTGCGTACAAAATACGTTGGCTCAAGCATAATTATCTAACTTGTAGAAAGTGAGTTTAGCGATTATTAAAACCTGAAAGTACTATGCAAATAAATTTCATCAAGTTTATTTTGAATTTAAATTATCTGCAAGCACGTTATCTTACATTTCCAGAAGTTTTAAGGTAAATTTATCGAGAGAAATATATCTTTTGCAGAGAGTGCACTTTGTGACCACGCTGGAAGTCGGAATTTTAACCAAATTTTCAGGAAAGGTGTATTTGGTAAATATCTCAGCTAAGTTCGTTAACCAGCCAAATCCGCCGAGCGAATGCAAAATGGCAGCCATTTTAGAAGAAAAGTCGTGATTTCTGTTCTGACTAAAGTATAACTCTGATTTGGACGAAATTTAGTACAGAGGTTCATTGAACTGTACAAATGGCAGTTGTTCAAAAGTCAAAAAACTTGCAAAAATTGTTTTTGTAGTTGTGACTTCAATCGTGTTAATGAAAATTGGTAATGCGATAAAACAATGTCTCCAGGGAACAATAAAAAAAATTGGAAGGTCAGGCCTCAAATTTGAAAATGGCGGCTAGTCAAAGTTGGGAACTTTAAAGGCTTCTAAAAGTCACAATTTTCATTTGATTTACATGAAACTTGATATTAAGGTAAATGGTAATTAGTTATAATGATCTTGTTATTTGTGTGACGTTGCATGTGAAAGCTTCAAAATGGCAGCGGTTCAAATATAAGGCGTAGTGCTACGAAGAAGGATCATTGATTAATGTTTTTTGTTAATAAAAATAAATTCACATTGAAAAGCAAGAAAAAAACGACATTAAGTTTCGAACAATCCAATATTTTTAGCGACGATTTTCAAACAAAAATTGAAAGTTTTTACTGTGTTTTGAGTTAAATTCCCATTCGAACGAGCTTTTTCACACATGGTAATGAGACTCTAAGAAAGACTTCTTTTGAAATAGAAACCCTAGATTGATCGCTTAAGTTCAAATTCGCGGCCCTTCAAGGTTAGAAAGTAAGCGAAATTCGGTATTATAGCGATATGCAGGGCTCAAAGACTTTCCCCTATTCCTCTATTTTCCCCTTTTCTCGACTCTTTCCCCTCATTAGTCCTAAAATAAAAAATTTCTCCTCTTTTCTACCCTAAAATTTGTTGAATCTTTGGCGCTTTAACTGGAGCACATATTCTCTTTCGCTACAGCAGGTCACACATTATATCCTGATCTCATTTTCAAGACAATTGGTAGAAGCTACCGATTGCATGTTGTAGCACGTGTATATTGTACAGATCACGTGTACAGAGTGTGATCACATATAATATATACACCACGGGCAAATCATAACACAAGGGTATCGTCTAGCGAACAGTGCGTCACTGTCCGGGTTAGGTCGCCAAAGGAGCCAACTTAGTCCAAACAGCGATAACACAGCTGGCGCCGATGCCGTGGGCCGCCGATCCTCTTACTGCCAGTCTAGGCATCGAAGGTCCAGTCAGCCGGTTGCAAGAGCCCAATCGCACTGATATTCATATTTGAGAGTTAGAGATATAAGAGCCCCTTTTGGCTTAATTTTGAAGATAATATATTCTTTTGAGCATTATAATTGCTTATTTTCCGCGAAATAAGCTGTTCGCGACGCGGATACGGTCGCGAGCGTCTGCTCTGCCGCACGTTTGACAGCTTGACTCTTCACTCGTTGTTAGTTTATATCGAACCTCTAAACAGAGAAGAATTCTTCGAGAAGAAAGTTCTCTATTGAGTTGCATGTGTTAGTGAAAAAAGTGTGAATCTTTCTTATCACACACTGTGAGATAAGTCAATACTATAAGCTAAACGATTTTGAAAAAAAAATGGATAATATTGAGCTCTAAATTTATCAAAATTATTTTCTATTCTAGAATTTGATACGAGTTAGAAATGAGCCTACATAAAACTAGATTTCAACATAAGTGGCGGCTCCGAGGGGGACCCAGCAAAACTGGAGCAACCAAAATCAAAAGACCAAAAAATTCAAAAAAGAAACAAAAAATAATAACAACGACGACGCAACCAGCGGTTGCAGCCACGATCTTAACAGTACATCGAGAGCGGTACTAACCATGACAAAAACCAAGAATAACACAATGACAGTGAAGGCAGACGAAAAACGGAGAATAGCAAACAGTCTGGTTCAGACTGAGATTCCTGCGGCGTTCGGGCGCAGCAAAAAAATGATGCGAAAGCCAGAGCGTCCTATTAAGGAAAGGCGGGAAACTCGGCAGGACGCTTCAGGTGTTCGAGCGGTGTAAGATAAGATAAAGAGCATCGAAAATTCGATTGTCGCTGCTGCGATCGTTACCGAAGCGACCGATGCAAGGGCCGCAAATCCCGACATAGTACAGAAAGATCCTGAAGCCAACGAGGAGATTACGGCACGAAAAGCAACGAGTGACCAGACACCGCGTGATTGCTCCGCCAACGTCGAAAATGTGCCGGAAGTACTGCATTTGGAAACGGAACGCGATAACCTTTCCCAAGGATGGTTGCAAAGTACAATTGCCGCCCAGCGATACGAAGAAGAAAGGCTACTCCGAACAGCGGGAGATGTTCTGAAAAGAATACAATCTGCGTGCGACTCCCAAAAAATCAGCAAAGCAGTAAAGGTTGGGCTCCTTGTTCCAGAGGAGCTCCTTGATCGCATAGGGCACTATCGGAGGAGCTGGTTAAGGGCCGAAGACGAACAGAAGGCTAAAGAGGCGCTTGGGGCGAAATCTAAAGGCGATATGCAGATAGTTCCACCATTACAAGTCACTAAAAGAATGGCGTCTAGCCCAATCGAAGGAGATCGGAATAAAAGAAGGAAGGAAGAGGCACTTGATGGGCGTGGAGCACCAGATCACGGGTACCAGACAGTACTTACAAAAGGAGGGAAAAAAGCCGCAAATGAACTCCTTCAAAAAAAGCCAGAAAGTAAAGTTCGCACGGACGCCCAACCAGAAAAAGGACCTCATGCAAATCAGGAAAGGCAGAAGCCCCGACGAAGACCCCGGTAGCAGGCACTGCTCGTAAAGCCCCAAGATGGCCGATCCTACGCGGAGTTACTGCGGGACATCAGGGGAAACGTAAGGCTCGAAGACACCAACACTACTATCAAAGAAGTAAGACCAACGCGGTCGGACCACATACTGGTCGAATTCGGAGCAGAGGCCGGCAATAAAGAAGCATTCTGTGACGGAGTAAAGAAAGTCGTGGCAAAAGCGCAACTATAGCCCCGCTCGAACCGATGGCAACGATCGAAATACGAGGCATTGACTGCGTGACGGATCTGGCCGAGGTAGAAGAGCCCATCAAAAGGGAGTTCCCTAGCGTGGGAAGGATCAAAGCGAGACTGACACCAGAAAACAACAAGGGACAACGCATGGCCATAGTTGACTTGACCGAAAAGGGCGCTGAACAATTCCTGAACAAGGGCAATATACGAATAGGGTGGGTTGTTTGTAGGATACGGCGAAGAGCAACGCCTCTTCAATGTTTCAAATGCCTTGGCTATGGTCACATCACACAAGTATGCAAAGAACCCGATAGGAGTTCCCTATGTTACAAATGCGGTGAAATGGGACATAAAAGAAAAGAGTGTACGAAAGGGGCACACTGTATTCTTTGCAACGATGCTGATCCAAAACCTGATTTTGGACACGTCTTGGAATCAGGAAAATGCCGGGTGTTCCAGGAAGCCTCAGCCAAGGCAAAATCAGAACTCCGATTACCCGCATCCTGCAGCTAAACCTAAACCGCAGTTCAACCGCCCAAAATCTGCTTGAGCAGTTTGCGAGGGACATGAAAGCCGACTTCTTGCTGCTGAGTGAGCAACACCATAATAAAAGTCCTGCATTATGGTATTCTGATGAAACTGGTACTGCCGCCATCTGGGATCGGAACAGTGACTTTCAAGCGGAGAGTTGTGGACGGGGGGATGTGTGTGTGTGTACCTAACGCCTAACGAATCGATATCATCTTTCCAAGCCAAGCTTCAGGCTTTGGAGGGCGCTGACTCGATCGCAGAGGGAAAAGTGCTCGTTTAGGCCGACTTCAACGCTAAAGCAATCGAATGGGGCATGCCTCAGACGGATCCGCGGGGAAAACAAATCCTGGAAATGGCGGTCAGGGCGGCCCTCGTCGTTCTAAACTTCGGAAATACGCCGACTTTCCGCCGTATTGGCTGTAAGGGAACCATACCGGACGTGACATTCGCCTCGGAGTCCTTAGTACGCAGGATACACAACTGGAAAGTATTAGAGGACTACTCAGCCAGTGATCATCAGTGCATTCTGCTTGAGATAAGTGATGCTGTCTCCCGACGTCCGTGCTCTCGGCTTTCTACAACTGAGCATCATCATGACTGCTTGCTGCGCTTCTATGCCCCGTCGAAGACCCCCGGTGTACTGATGATCAACTGAAATCGCTGAAAAGCGAAGGGAGTGTCACAAGTTTCGACGTGAGGCTCAACGGAAACGGAACAGTGACGAGGCATGCAACTGGGTGGCAGCATATAAGTCGGCCAGGAAATGCCTTCGCAAACTGATCAACAGTAGCAAGGCTCGCTGCTGGCAAGACCTAGTGGAAAATGTGAACAAGGATCCTTGGGGCCTTGGCTACAAGCTGGTCATGCGGAAGCTCGGTGCCCTACGGAAGCCTTGCATACATGACGCGGAAAAGATGGACGCGATAATGCGGGGACTCTTCCCCGCCCATCCCGTCCGTGTTGACGCTGTCCATGGTGAAACAGCAGTCGAGTGCCCTCTCTTCACACAGCTGGAACTGGATGAAGCAGTCCTCTCATTGAAAGCGAGGAAGGCTCCAGGTCCAGATGGTGTTCCAGCTGAGGTGTTGTGGCTCGTTGATCACCATGGTCCTGACTGGTTGCTCAGCACATTCAACGCTTGCCTACGGTACGGGGTTTTCCCGGTACGATGGAAGATGGCGAAGCTCGTGCTGATCAGTAAGGGGAAGGAAAATCCCGAATCGCCGTCTGCATACCGCTCGTTATGCATGCTAGACACGGCTAGGAAAGTGGTAGAGAAACTCATCAAGGAAAGACTCACTGACGTGATTCGTGCTGCTGGGGACCTATCTCCTCGGCAGTACGGGTTTAGAGCAGGACGTTCTACCATTGATGCGATTGCAGACGTGGTGAACGCGGTCCGAAGGGCAGAGGCATATAGTCGCACCAAGCGACGGATCGTCCTGTCGGTGACACTCGACGTCAGGAATGCCTTCAACTCCGCAAGATGGGTGAATATTCTGGATACGCTGGAAAACTCTTTTCAGGTTCCAGAGTATCTAATGCGGCTTTTGAGGAACTACCTAAAGGACCGAAGCCTGCTCTACGACACGACACAGGGCCAACGAAGGATGGAAATTACATCGGGTGTTGCCCAGGGATCTATCCTTGGTCCGGACCTGTGGAACGTGCCTCACGACGGGCTACTGAGACTTGAGATGTCAGATGAGTCACGCTTGATCGGCTATGTGGATGATGCTGCGACTCTGGTCACTGGACACACTGTTGAACAAGCGCAACTTAGGCTAAGTATGCTAATGCGCCGAGTGAGGGACTGGGTGACTGCTCGCGGGTTCAGTTTAGCACTGGAGAAAACCGAAGTGGTCATCTTGACAAAAAAGAGAATCCCTAGAGTAAGGATGATCAGTATTGGAGACATACAAATCGAATCGAAGCCAGCGGTGAAGTACCTGGGGCTACTGATCGACTCGAAGATGAGTTTCTCTGAGCAAATCAGGGCAACGGCTGAGAAGGCTGCTTCGAGAATATCGGCTCTGAGTCGACTTATGGCCAACGTAGGGGGACCCAGCCCATCAAGAAGACGCATCTTGATGATGCGAGGGAGATGGTTGTCCGCGAGAAGAGACAGCGCTCGCTCAACGATTGGCAGCAGTCTTGGGTGACTTGCACAAAGGGAAGGTGGACTGCGCGCCTCATCCCGGATGTGAGACCGTAGCTAAATCGAAGGCATGGTGAGACTGACTTCTATCTGACCCAGTTTTTGAGCGGGCATGGGTGTTTTCAGTCTTACCTGCACAAGATTGGTAAGTCACGGTCCCCCGATTGTCGGTTTTGCCCAGGAGAGGAGGACAATGCCTGCCACACATCTTTTGCGTGTCCAAAATGGGTCAGACTGCGAAGGGAACTCTACAGGGAGACGGGAGAGCTCATCCCGGATAATATAGTTGCGGCGATGCTCGAATCGGTTGACAAATTTAACCAGGTGGCACATTATGCTCGGGCAGTCCTAAAATATAAAAGAGACTCACAGCAGCCGGGGGCGCGGGGGGCTGGGAGATTGCTTTTCTGGCACTTCTCTTCCCCTATTCCCTCCCGCTAGGAAAGGGATCCCCCAGCTTGACGGCGCCCCACGGTGTAACAAAACGAGACCTTGCCCGAAGTAATGTGTCAAACGATTCCACGCTGGGTTCTCAGGTTGAGAGGAGAGGTGTTTAGTGGGTAGTCCAGTCGCCTTCTTGCGAGCATGGGAACCTCACACTCTATTCATAAATGGCATTCACCTCCCTACCGCAAAAAAAACAATATAATAACTATGCAGCCTGTTCAATTCGAGTATTTCAAACAAGGAATTGAGCTCCTCCTTGAACTTGAGAACATTTCGACCAATTGCATAGGCAGAGATAACGAAGACATTATCCCCACCCGGCAGTGAGATTTTGATAACGGACACTTTAAGGGATTCAAAGTTTTTGAATTCGATTTTTCCAATATTTTGGAAACAATAGGGTCTTCTAACCTCTACCATCAGCGTTTGTACCGTTTCTTACGAATTCAAAATCCTTGAATATCATGGAGTGCCATGAATTGAGGTGGGTTTCAGTGAGAAGCATGATGTCAGGCTTTTGCTTGACGATGAATCCCAGGAGATAGTCACGTCGACGTCGAGCAACAATGAAGTTAACATTGATCGAGATGAGACGAAGCTTATCCATGGGAATGTAACTGGATGATAAGTTATTTTGAGATATTTGAAAGGCCTAAAAACTGAAAAACAAAATTAATTTTTGTATCTTGTTTATCAATTCTCTTCGATAACGAATTTAGTTGCTGGAAAATTTTGAGAAGCAGCTCATTATTGCCACTTACATTATTTCCAGCTTTTTCTGCTGGTCCTCCAGCGGCAAGTGCAAATGATACTTCGGGCTTGACGAAGTTGGGAGCTAAGTCACTGCGATGTAATTGTGTTTGCTTTGGGACAAATTTTACTCTCGCGTCTTGACATCGGGAGCATCCTCGATATGCCTGATGACCAAAAACACCGCAGTTAACGCAGTATAATTTTTCTTTAGGTTCCGTCTGAGCCAATTTGCACTCACCGGGAGCATGAACGTCCTTGCATTTGACGCATCGATAATGCATGGCGCAGTTGGCAGCCGAATGTCCACATCTTTGACACCGATAACACTGGTTCACTTCCTTTTTCTGGAGTCATTCCCACCTCACCACTCGGAAGTTCAAGTATCTTATTTGTTGAAGAGCACATGGAATGCTCTTATTTGAAATCTGCACCAAATAAAGCGGTAAATTTTTTTTTTCTGCCGTCGATCTTCTTGTCGCGAATGTTTAACGGAAATAAATTCAATTTCTGATGCTGCTTCCTTGAGACCTAAAAAAATTAGAAACACGTCTGTATGCAGCGAATGCTAGTCGAAGGAGTTCAACAGGTTTGTTTAGTCCCTCCAGCAATACCAATATAGAGTAAACAACAACCTGCCGCGAAACGTTCACTTATTTAACTTGAACTGAGATATATTGATTGCAATAACATAAAATAATATTTTTCTCGTCATGCGGTGGCGTATTAATCCTGTTGCCTTCCGAGATTAAAGAATCTGTATGTAGGAGTCAAATTTTTGATATTCAGAAGATATTGTCTAATTTACGAATTTTTTCGACACCCTTCTGACAGGAGCACACTACTGACACTTCAACTTGTTTTATGATTAAATAGAAGATATCATCTTCATAAAAAATTTGTATTACTTCCGCTGAATAACCAACCACCGGAAGAAAATAGAAATCAATGTCTGTCTGATACGAGTTTCTAAATTTCATTCACACAACCTTTAAATTGAATCAATCTTGAAAACACGATTTTCCTGTGTTTTGCGGCTAATGACCGTCGCGATAATGTTAACAATCTTCAAAACAATTCTTTTTAGTTTTCTCTAACGTAAACAAATGTTAATATTATCAAACTTCCTGGCATTGAAATTTTTTTCAATGTCAACGAAAATTATTACGAAGGTTGCTTCGATTGCTATTTACTCATCATTTCAATGTTCCTGCTACCGTACTTATCCTTCATTCAACAGAAAAGTGTAAAAGTGAAATTTTAAGGTGATGCTTTTGATTAAGCGAGTGAGCTTTGAATATTTAGATACGTACGTATGTAATTCTAGTCACTTAATTGTATTATTTCTCTAATTTAATCTACATACTATAGTACTAAAATAGTAAAACCAAAGCGTTCTTAAATCTAGAGAAAAATTCAAAATTAAATTTGACCGCGCAATAATTTTCGGTTTTCTCTATCTCTACCCTGTTTCCTCATTTCATTAAATATACTCTCAACGAATACCAATTGTTTTTATGTTAAATTTGTGCAAATTCTTTTATTCAGTGTCACCTGAAAGCCTGTCCAATGTGTACTTTCACTTTGAATGGAAAATTATCAACATGTACCTTTTGATCCATAAAACACAAGATAGTATTCATATGTGCACATACGATTCGCATATTTTAACTTGATCTCACTTTTAAACTTCTGAATGATAAATTCGCAAAGTAAACGTAGGAAAAAAAATCAAACATGGCTTTGAAAAGTGAAACGCTGACAAAAACTGAAATAACTGATGGACAAAGTAGTCAAAGTAAATAGTAAATAGACAATGTTTGTCTTGCACTTCACATCAAATCAGTTCTTTTATTTTTTCGCGATGATTGTAAACGTGAGCACGTACGAATTTTTGCACAATTCCATGATAGTACCATATCACAGCCATCGTCATCACCGTCATCGGGACGGCTATTGATTTTCTCTTGTGCTACTTTAATCATTCAATTTACCGCGTTTGGCTTTAAGAGATGGCAAAAAAAAAATAAGATGGACAAAGCAGACAGAAGACCTGTTATTACTTCTGGTTTGTTGACGATGGATTTTTTTTATTCGCGAGTATTTACAACCAGGTCAACAGAAAGTTGATTTCTAGAAGTAACAGTTGACGTCTCGCGAATATGTTAAATATATTCTTTAATTATCTTGTGGAATGTAAACTAATAGCAGCCTGGTTGGCCTGGTAGTCATTCAGAGTGAAAATAGAATTCGCTTTAACGAAAAAGAGGTTGACCTCAATTAATCAACTTCTTTTGAGTGCATTTGAAATTTTTTCAAATGATTAAGCATGTTAAGAATGGTGAAATGATATAGAATACAAGTGGTAAAGATTTAGTTCTTGTCTATCCTTACTGTAGGAATTAAAGGCTATGTTGGAATTTTCGGAAGTTTTTTAGGAATTTGTAAAATAATTTTACAAAACCCTATGTAGTGAAATGAGGTAGTTAAATGTCCGTAAGACTGCAGCGATGGTCTGCTCCCTCAGCGGAAGAGTATGTTGGGATCCGCTGAGATTCGCCTTGTCTGGGGATGCGTGAATACGTTGGCAGGCTAGCGTTGCGGTGTCGTGGGGCGGGTTATGTCCCCCTAGCACAAGGACCCACTACAAAAATATTTCGCATTCACGAATTAAAAGGGTCGAATGCTGATCGACTGGTGTCGAGGCCGAGGTAACCTACTAAGGGTTGCTAAGTTTTTTCGACGAACAAATTGGGCCGAGCAAAAACGGACGGATTGGCGAAGACTTCGTCGTTACCGACGATTCTTATGGCCCATTAATAAGAGTGGGGCATCCAGATGGAGGTGGTGCCCCCTCGCACCCTCCCAACCGGATCAAGATCTAAACGTAGACGTGGCCATATAAGTATTTCCCATTTAAGTGGAAAACTCATGCAAACATAATTTGCATGAATTTTCCCATCAAATGAGAAATATAGACGTGGCCAATTTATGTTATAGAATTATGTGACGGAATCACATTACTCTATACCATAAAAGGGCACGCGAGTGGAAGGCCACTCTACCCGGCAAGAGCCCCTGTTAAACAACAAAAAACGGAGGAGCGTGCCCGATGGCTAGCTCATATGAGCGGAGGAGCCTGCCATCGATCCAAGTTCTATACCCGGTCCGGTAAAACGAAATGGAAATTTTTATTCTTTCCTAACTAGGTGGCTCAAGTAGTGTGCTACATCGAATTTTAAGGGATATGAATAACAATGAATATGAATATCTTAATAGCTTTAAATCTTTTATGTAAACGTGATGTATATATCTTAATAACTTTAGAAATTTTCATGAAATTGTTCTATTTAGGTTGTCAATTTAAAGGCGAATTTTCTCATTGTCGGTCTTCCCATATTTGCATTTCACTACGTTTTACATATGCACATGTTAAGCTTGGTCATGCATGAAGACCCAAAACATTTATTTATAATACACATCCCGAAAGACAAGTGTCTTAAACCGAATTCAAATAAAATTATCGCCCGATTAATTCAATTCAAATCAAAACGTTTGTCCTATTTTTATATGAAATATTTATAAAGACGACCTGTGCGACGTATACTATTAAGAGATTATAATGGAAAGTATTAGCATTTGATAAATTCAACAAAATCGATTTTGCGGAAGTGAATCAGAAATACATTCATAATACGTTTAAAAGTAGATTTTACTAACATCATTCCAACCTGCACAGAACTTGTGTGTTCAGAGGAATTCCTGCAATTTAAATTCAGTTTACGACACTAAATTTTGTTTTTCTTTATGGTTTAAAAACTTGAACTTGTACTAAATCGAAAGAATTTAATTTTTAATGCATCTTAATTAACCGATAATTCTTAAAGCGGTAAATAAAACAAACTTCTGCGATAATTATGCTTAAATACGATTTTTAACGATTTTCTCTATGATTTCAATTACATATTTATGATCGACTTATAATTAAATACTTATTTGGATTACTGGCATTTTATTTTTTCCGCTGTAAGATTAACTACTTAAATTATTCTCTAATAACTTTAATAGAATATCAAGTAATATTTTTGTTGATTGCTTTAAAAAATTTTTCTTCATTTTTCATTCAAAATTCCTTCAAAGCAAGAGTGTAACATAATATTAGAACCTTGTTAAACAACTTAAGGCAAAGTGTGTTTCATGTATATATTATTTCGTTAGAATAAAGAGCAGTCTGTAAATGAACACAGAATTTGTAAGGATAATCCAACTGGTATTTATAGCACATTTCATTACGATGGTTTATGAAATTTTCCAGTCTTTGACATTAGGAATAATTTGTTACATTCCAGATTATTATTTTTAAAATGTCCTTCAAAAACGATTTGCATCTTCCCGCTGTGTGTTTTGAAGTATTTAAAATGAAGGTTATTTCCAACTTCTAGAAGCTTCACTAGATTTATTAGGAGTACACATGGAGCGTTTAACAAAGCGATTCGCCGGATTGTCGTACTTTTCATAGTTGGTTCTCGTCTCTCACTGAGACTGTTCCAGTAAAAACGATTCCAGCATATTTCTATATTCTCATAAATCCATCGTTGACTTTCCTCAGCAGTTTCTAGGTAAACATCCTTGCATTTCCAAGCACCAACATTTCCACACATCAAACCAGTATGAATCATTGTTTTGTACACGATTCTCAAGATCACCTTGTTTTCAAAAGTAAATGTGTAAAATTGTTTTTTTTTTCTTTTGGAGGAGAAAGCGGGCAATCTGATTTGATGTTAAATAGTTACTCATATACCCGCATATCAATATTTGCTACTAGTAAACGTATTCTCTATAAACTATGTATATCATACGTATTTTTCTTTTGTGTCTGATTAATTATACAAGTTTGACTCCTACTCACCTTCGTCATCTTCGCATTCATGCTCGCCCTTTTCGTCGTCGCATTCATTCTCTTCGGATGAGTATGCTTGTTCCTCACCTTCCAGGTTTCCTAACCGAACCTCGTATTCTGAATGTTCCTCTTCTTCCCCCAGAAGAACGTCATTATCTTCTTCTTTATCATCTCCATTCTTTTCTTTTTTTTCGCCTCCTTTGATTCTGCTGTTTTGTCGTGTAACCCAAGAATTGTGGCGCCAAGTTCAAGATTCCGTGACCATGCATTTACTTTCACTTTTCCGACGCCGTAATGATGAAGAGTGTAAGCAGTGTGCCACCTAACATTACGAGATTATTTAACATTACTCCCAGCCGCGATCGATACAAAGTGTTTTATGAGTTTTACTTCTTCGGAGCGGTTTGCAATCACTTCACTAGATGACTATTAACTATCACCGCTGACCAATTTTTGTATTCATTCCTTTTGCACCCGTTTGATCGTTCCCGTTCCGTCTGAAGTAAATGCGGAATTCATAATGGAAGATGATCGTGTCGAAGCTAAAACCGGACTATCTCTTTTTCTTTCTTTTTCCTTTTTTTGGTGTACCGATAACTCCCTCAGCTGCCAGCTCAGCTGGGTTCGCTTACACTGCGTGGGGAAATACACCGATGGCTGTTGTAAATCAGCGTTCCCATATTCGAAATTTTATTTGCAGATTTAAAATTTTTAAAAACAAAATTTAACTGAAGTAAAGAAAATGAAAAAGATTTTGAATAGTAATAAAAGTTAAATCTCATGAAGAATATAATTGAAGGGAAGCATTTAAATTTAATATAAAGGGAAATTGATATAAAAATTACATTTAATTATAAAAAGAAAGAAAACTACTTTACAAATTACGATTAGGAATGTAAACAGTTAAATATTTTTTAAATTTGCTTTTAAAATTTTGAATAGGAGTTGGAAAGGTTTTCGAGCAGTTTGCGTGTGGCTGCTTGATAACTACACCCACTAAAATTGCGTCCTGTCCGTCCGTCCGTGTGTCACAGCAGTTTTTCCCGCAAACTACTTAAGCTAGAAACACCAAATTTCGAATGTAGATGTAAAGTGGTGCTGTCTTCAAAGTTCAACTACAAAAATTTTTATAAGGTATTTAAGGGGGTCTCCCCATAGAGGGGAATGGCCCCCGAAAAAAAAAATTCCTCAAAGGTAGCCGATATTTTGTCCTTGCAGGGGTGCACAGGGAAGGGGAATGCACGAAAAATTTGTGTACCTCTCTCGCGATTGGACACCTGTGATCTGAAAAAATTATGGAGGTAGGTGTTTATAAGCACAACAACAACAAATACCTTAGAAGTCGAAATTTGCTCGATTTTGTTAATAATAGTATGGTATTCGAATTTCACATTTTCCCCAGTAAAATCGTATAGGTACCCTTAAACTCAACTAGATTCGATATTTAGGTAGTCTTAGACAAGACCTTATATTCTATAAGTTTAATGAAAACCGAATGATTTGTTATGAATCTGTTTAGACAATATGGATCTTAACTTAACATCTGGACTTAATGTGTAAGTCTTTATTTATTTCTGGTCAAATAACTTGCGGCGGATTATTTGACTGCTACCCCCACGTGACCTAATAATAGACTTTAAGTCCATTGGACCGAGAAAATGCCTCCTCACACAGGCCCAAAAGCGGAAGCATGACGTCGCAATGCGCACCAGGTTTTTAGACCAATTGAACAGCTTTTGACAGTTCCCGCGGTGACGTCATGCTCGTTTATTGCTTTCCTCCTGGCAACGCCTGATACTCAGGCCCAGAAGGAAAGCAATTAACGAGCATGACGTCAAAGCGCGAACCGTCAAAAGCTGTTCAATTGGTCTAAAAGTACAGGTCATGCTTCTGCTTTCGGGCCTGTGTGAGGAGGCATTGCTTCTGGGGCTGAGTCAGCAGGCATTGACCAAGGACAACCAGATTTCCTTAAACCGAAGTTATTCTTATCCCTTTGTTCTGCGGGGAGGAGCTGGGGAGGAACACGATCATGGGGTCTTTATGCGAAACAAAGACGTCCGATCGTACAGATCAGTTGCCTTAAATGCCCCTTATCTGAACATAAACAATTTCAAAAAGCAATAAAGTTAGACAACACGAGCAGTCCTTTGACGTTAAAAATCATGCGAATGACGGACCGATCATATGATTTACGCGGCCTATGGGATCTGCTAGAAATAATCTACTTTAATATGTTAAAAGTGCCTTGACAATAGACATGTGCAAAACAGTACGCATGTAATGTAACGCAATGCATTACGTCTGAAAAAGTAAAATCACTTGGAAACATCACACATAATCCGAACATTACCCAAGACTTTAAATCACTTTGTACGTAATATTACCCCTGAATTTGTATTGTAAGAAAACATTGCTTGAATGTCACGTGAGATCTAATAACCCAACTAAACATTAGTCCAAAATCACACATTATATGATTGGGCACATTGCCGGTGAACTTATTTAGGTATTGAAATAAGTTTACTTCCCTTCATACTTAGATCTAACTGTAACTAATTTAGGTTTTATTTAACTGTAACCAAATAAATTCAAACTAAGGCCCTCTGGACTTAGGAAGGGCAATCTTCAGTGAAGAAGACAGGTGTTTAAAAATCAACTATGCTCAATGATTTTGATTGATCATTACATAGATATTTATAAATTTACATATTTCTATATTGTCTTTCCTATTACGGAGAGTACTGTAAATATATGCACATGCATATATAATAAATGTTAGATTTTACGAAAACGTATTTGAACATCCGTGTTACAAAAAAGTATTGCAGTGGCCTCTGTATTAGAAGTATAAAATAAACGGAGAGATTTTTCAACGATGCAGTTCAGAATAGTGATCAATGAAATTATAATTTTCTTTTCAAACTTAACCAGCCTACGAGAAATTTACCTTTCCGGCTGGTGTTGCGAATGGGTAAATTTTTTGTTATCTTCAATTTTCCCAATGCATATTCAAACTTTAATGTATATATGTATTAATTTACACCATTTTTTTCGGTTTAGGTTTCGGTATGTACATTTATTTGTTTTAATTTAATAACAACTGATGAACATTAGTTGCGATATTTTTTTAGTTGTCAGCCTTTGAAAACACCCGTTCGCAAGGAACGGATGTAGCTGACATATTTAATCCCTTTAGCATATTCGTATGTAGACGAGGATATACAACTTTTCGCTCTTTCCACCACTTTAAAGGGTCTAGCTGCCGGTTTTTTAGTGGCTCTTGCAGGTATTTGGCGAACTCAACAATCCCAGCAGCAATGGGGTTAACTGGAACTAACTGTGAAACCTCATCATCGGATTGATCCCAAATGGAGCCAGTCTTCGAGACTACAGAGGTTAATCATTCGACCACTGCAGTAGCTTCGTCATTTTACAATGCTGCCTATTTTTGATTTAATATCCGCTACCGTCGCATCAAAATGGCTGGGATCGCAGAGCTCACTTTTTTTAAAGCGTGGGTCGAGGATTGTTGCCACCCTCAGCAAGACGTTTTTTTCAATGTCGTCAAAGCGACGCTTAAGCTCCACTAATAAGGAAGTGATAAGCGCTTGAATTGATTCTGTTTCCATGGTCTCTGCAGAATATGTTCCGATTTGCCTAAACATTAGCTTGTAAAGCACTATGTATTTTGAAGCGAAGACATCTTCTTCCCCACTGAACTCATTTGTCACCTCATAAAAGAAAGATAGAATGGCAATGACCTTCTCCACGACCTCCGAAGCTTCTTGTGCAAGCGCTAAATCTGGTCTCATTATTGCAATTGATGCAACAACAGCATCTTTCATCCTGAGAAGTATATTCAGCATGCAACGATGTTGATTTACTATACAGCTAGCGCTTACATTTATTTACGTTTGACAGGCGAGATGTTCATCTGCTCTTGAATTTTTTTCAATTTCCTCGCACCAGGCTGACCTGTGAAAATATTCCACTACATGCTTAACTTTTGTCACCGTCTCTGATATATGCACAATGCTGTACTGAACAGCTAAATTTATTGAATGTTCAAAACAGCTGATGGATTGCCAACCGCCGATTCGCACTGCAGCTAGAATGTTCACCGCATTGTCGGAAATAACGGCGGTGATTTTATTTTCAATGTTCCACTCGCAAAACTTCTCCAGTAGGAAGCTTGAGATATTAGCACTCGTATGTTTTTCATTGAAATTAATGCAGCCTATCATCACAGCACAATCTTTCCACATGGTTTTTGACGTAAAATGATTCAAGGATTATTTATTGTTTATTACATATGTGTAACAACATTCTTATCAAAAAAATAAACGTTCAAAGTCAGCACCTATTTTCTAACACCTGCTTAATATATTAATTTTGACATTTTTGAATTTTGTTTTGAACTCTTATCTTAAACAATGTTTCAAAAAATAATAAGGTATTTTAAACATTGGGAACCCTGACCTGATTACTCCTCCTGGCAGATGATGCAACTGAAACACGAGTAGTTAAGGTGTTATGTTTTCATTAGCTATAGTGACTACCGGCTCTAGCCTGTTTATTAAAATGCTAATTGTAGGACGGACAGATTTCATGTGTCTGCTTAGACTGCCTATTTTTTTAGGGTTTTGTATAATAATTTTACAAAACCCTTCTAAAATCGCGTCCTGTCTGTCCGTCTGTCCGTCTGTCTGTCCGTCTGTCTGTCCGTCCGTCCGTCCGTCCGTCCGTGTGTCACAGCAGTTTTTCTCGGAAACTACTTAAGCTAGAAACATCAAATTTTGTATGTAGGTGTAAAGTGGTGTTCTCTTCAAAGTTCGAATACAAAAAAAAATTTATAAGGTATTTAAGGGGGGTCTCCCCATATAGGGGAGTGACCCCCCGAAAAAAAAATTTCATTGAAGGTGGCCGATATGGGCATCAAATGAAAGGTCTTGATGAGAACTTTTCAAAACAGGTCTTAGTTTGGCAAAGTTTGCTTCGAGGGGCGCACAGGGAGGGGAAATACACGAAAAATTTGTGTCCCCCCCCCTCGCGATTGGACACCTGTGATCCGAAAAATCTGAAAAAAATCAGGAATGTAGGCCTTGGTGAGTACAACAACAACAAATACGTTAGAAGTCGCAATTCACTGAATTTTGTTAGTAATAGTATGATTTATCGATTTTATGTTTCCTTGAATGAAATCTTAACGGTACCCTTAAATTCTATGAAGTACATAGATGACTATTCATAAGGTTGATCTATCCTGAAAGTTTCATAAAGATTGAATCATATTTAGCGAAGTTATAGCGGTTTGAATTTTCCTGTATTACTATGGAACAATATGCGCTGCATTTATTACTATGGCAACATATGGCTATGGAACAACATGCGCTTTTTACCGACTCAGACACTACAGTTTTGCTAGGATTTCCATGAAAATTTCAGGAATGATAGGTGTCATGAATATCTTTGCGAATCGGTTCAGCTAGTGGTATCAGTAATCGTAAAACAAAATGGTGGCTGTTTTAAATGCGAAGATTGAATAATTTTGAGTTATTTTTTCCCAATCGATGATAACAGTACAGGAAAGTGGCTCCTGAAAATAAAAATTCATCAAACGTAGCCGGTATGAGTATGAAATGAAAGTTTTCATGGGAGCTTTTCAAAACAGTTGTTAAACTGTCAGTTTTTGCTTCAGTGGGGGCACTGGGGGGAAATACATGAAAAATGTGTTTCCTCCCTAGCGAATGGATATCTGAAATAATTATCAAGGGAGATATTTATGAGTATAACAACAACAAAAATCTCAGAACACGAAATTCGTTCAACTTTGTTAATAATAGTATGATCTTCGAATTTCATATTTTCTCCAATAAAATCGTTTCTTGATTTTATTCGATCTGGTGACTGCATTTTGTAAATTGAATACAAAACCCTTCTGACATGACCGTAGGTCTGTTTACCCAACTTGTTTTTTTTTTTGTGCTAGGGAGGTGAAGGCATTTACGCCCGCCGAGTCTGGCAGTGTGGGACTCCCATGGAGGATACCTTTGGATTACCCACTAAACACCTCCCCTGTCAATCTGAGAACCTAGCCTGGGACCGTTTGACACATTACTTCGGGCCAGGTCTCGTTTTGTTACGCCGTGGGGCGCCTTCAAGCTGGGGAGTCCCTTTCCTAGCGGGAGGGGAGAGGGAAAGAGGAAATGCCCAGCACCTCCGGCTGCTGCGAGTCCCTTTTATCTTTTCGGACTGCCCGAGCATAATGTGCCACCTGGTTCCATTTGTCAACCGATTCGAGCATCACCGCAACTATATTATCCGGGGTGAGCTCTCCCGTCTCCCTGTAGAGTTCCCTTCGCAGCCTGGCCCATTTGGTACACGCAAAAAATGTGTGACAGGCATTGTCCTCCTCTCCTGGGCAAAACCGACAATCGGGAGACCGTGACTTACCGATCTTGTGCAGGTAAGACTGAAAACACCCGTGCCCGCTCAAAAGCTGGGTCAGATAGAAGTCAGTCTCACCATGCCTTCGATTTAGCCACGGTCTCACATCCGGGATGAGGCGCGCAGTCCACCTTCCCTTCGTGCAATTCCTCCAAGACTGCTGCCAATCGTTGAGCGAGCGTTGTCTCTCCTCGCGGACAACCATCTCCCTCGCATCCTCGTTTCGGCGCAGATAAATAGCGCGGCGCTCTCTAGCAAGGAGGGCGACAGGTATCACGCCTGCAACCACTCTCACCGCCGAGTCGAGACTGCCTATGGAACTAGAGCATATGACTAAAACCTTGCGACAATAGTTGTATTTTGCCTTTTTTTGGATCCCTCGCATAATGTGTGATGTTTCATTCATTCCGAGTGATATTACGTTTGTAATATACGCATTCCCTACACATGGCTACTTGACAACGAAATCGTAAAAAAGTTTCGTAAGAATGTCAGGGCCGATCCCGGACGATAGTAAACACGTGGACTAGCGAGCTACTAGTGGTTGTTTCCTTATTTCCTTATTATTATTTCTCGAAAGTTCTGTATCTTTTTTTTTATGTTGGTTTTTTTCTGTCCTGTATATACATATGAAAACTATGCTTCAGTATTACAGCCAGATAGATGTTTGTTGTATACTTTGTCTGGATCCTTTATATTTTCATTACCTTTCGAATATCTTTTACACTATGTACTCGTATACGTAAATTCTATAAAAGTTGAAACTCGTATTGCTTAAAATAATTTTCAGTATAATAGTTATATAATATTTTAAATACGGGCGAAAATTGAGGGTTTGCCTTTTTTGTATACATACGAGTATCTAGAATCTCGAATGTAAAGGTCACAAAAAAATTGAGTCTCAAAGTTCATGATGGGTTACTATTTATGCAAAAATTAACATTCAAAACACCGAATTTAGACATTAAATACGTTCTTACATGCATAATTTTGAATTTTTAGGTCTTTGTAAATAAATTTTTTACAAAGACACTAGTTTCACGACCTGTCTGTCCGTACGTCACAGTAAGTTTCCTCAGAAAATATAGATGCTAGAAAGCTTAGACTTTGTGAAAAGTTCAGAAGTGGTGGTCTCTCAAAAGTTTAGGTCTTACAAAACATTTCAAATTTGTTTAAGGGGGGTCCCCTTATTAACGGAGTGGCCCTTAACAATTTTTTTAAATCAAAGGTAGTCGAGTAGGGCACCAAATGAAAGGTCTTGATTAGAATTTTTAGAATCTGAATTTAAAAAGTTATTTTCTGTATCAAAGGGGAGGCAAAATGTACCAAAATGTTGTGTGTCCCCCTCGCGATTGGATACCTTTGAAATCACGAAGATATGTCTGTATGAGTACAAGGGCAACAAATACCCCAGAAATCGATCTTTTGCATAAATTTGAACGATTGCTTACCCAAGTATTGGATGAATAATTCAAGTCATCGATTTACGCTATTAGTAAACTTGTTTCGAACCCTAGGGTAGTTGCAAAGACCTTCTGGTAGGAGAACTCTCCTACTTAGTCAACTTGTTTGTTATTATTGTAACTAGTTTGTCTCGTCGTTATTAAAATTAATCTAGTTTCGATTATTTTCATTTCTAATAAATATTTGAAATATACATATGTACTTATAGATTGATCTAATAAGTAAATGCTTTTTTGAGTGATATATTTTCAAACCCAAACTAACATTCGTTTCTTTCTTCTTACAGGTAAGCATATGAACGTTTTTATAGTTTGGTCTAGGTGAGTAACGATACAAGTAAAACAAGTCACCTATTGAATTCATGCCGCAAAGGTCCAAAATATGAGATGCAAATCTTTTGCGAAATGTATGGCTTATATTTGGCGTAGATGCAATTTGCAACTAAATTAACCTAAACCGAGTTTAATTTACGATCAAGTAGCCCAACCTGGATCTAAACAAAGTCTAGATAGGGTTTAATTTCGAAAAAAATTGCCCAAAAAGGACTTAAACATAGTCCAATTTACGACCAAATTAAACTAGTCTTGGATATTTTTATATTTTAAAAACTAGTCGGCGATATGCTTCGCGAAAGTTTATCAAAAATTAAATCTTAAATATTAGTAGCACATTGTGGCACAAATTAATTAAGTAGAAAAATTTTTGGATGATAATTCAGGAAATATCCTTTTTTGTAGTTAGGAGGTTAACACTATTTGCGCCCCAACTGTGGGGCTTCCAGACGCGCAAGACGTCTGGACTACCCACTAAACACCTCCACTGTTAACCTGAGAACCTAGCCTGGAACTGTTTGATATATTACTTCGGGCTAAGCCTCGTTTTGTTACGCCGCTGGGCGCCTTCAAGTTGGGGAATCCCTCTTCTGGCGGAAGGGGAGGGAGGAAGAGGGATCGCTAGAAAAGCTATCCCTCAACCCTGACATCCCCGGCTGTTATGAGCCCCTTTTATCTGTTAGGACCGCCTAAACATAATGTGCAACATGATTCCATTTGTCAGCCGACCAAAGCATCTTCCCATTTAGAGTCAAGCGCTCTGACAATAAAATCCGAGAACTCCAATAAGTTAGTAGTAGTTAATTTTTCTGGAATGAAACCTGACTATAACGTAAAGGAGATAAAGTTAAGTTTGGCGTGCAAAATTCTTTCAAGGATTTTGGGAAACCCACAGAGTATTGATATAGGTCTATGATTTGAAACATCGCGGGGATCAATGGACTTTACAATCGGGGTGATATATGCTACTTTCCAACATGCCGGGAATTTGCTCGAAGATAAGCTCCAGTTGAACAAAATGGAAAGGGAAAGAGACAGTTCAGAGGAAAGGCATTTAATGAAAAAGCAGGAAATTCCATCAGGGCCAGGGCCAATGCATCCATTTAAACTGTTGATGACCGTTTCTGTTTCAAAGGGACTTATGGAAAAGCTAGGCAGACTCTAAGGATGGGAAAAGTTAGAAGAAAAGTTACACACGGCTGGTGGAGTATTAAATGGAGAAGAGAAGAAGTTAACAAACTCTGGAGTGGAGCCTGTTAAGTTGCCGAAGAAAACATTGTCAGGTATACAGGAGGAGGACTTAAGAGAGCCAATGTAAGACCAGAATAGTTTGGGTTGTTTGGTGCAAATGGATTGCTCAATTAAAGCATCGCTCGTTCAATCTCGGTTTTAACGATGGAGCGTAATTTACAATAATCATCGCTTTCTCTTTGCTTTTAATAGCACCACAAACCTCAGAAGTCAGCCAAGGAGTATCTGACTGTGACGGTGTGAAATCAGTTATTAACTGATTCAGCAGACGATAAACTTGGAAGAAGCGTCATCACAGGATAGGTCAGAAAAAAAATCAGACCAAATTACAGAGTTGAGGGCATCAGATAAGGCTTGAAAGTAAGCTTTCTTAAAGTTAAAAGACAGAGGGAGAGACGATTTATTGCAACGAATATCGGAAAAATAATCAAAGGAGGATGATGGGGATCAGACGGAACATATGGATCAATGGAAGAAATAGACATATTATTTGAAAGGGAAGAGCTAATGAAGATAAGATTAAGTAACTGATTATTTATAAGAAATTTTGTTTGAGGAATGCTGGTTGTCCTAAGTGAAAGAACTACATTGTTCTTTCACCCGAGCATTTTAGCTATCAACTTAATAGCATTTTTCGCTCGATGGACTTCAGCTGGTTCCAGCATATGGGCTGGTTCCATTAAAAATCTCGCAGTTTCGTTCGAGGTGACCGATATACTCCTCAGGAGCTGCCACATCAGTCACCTCGGGGTAGCTCGACTGCGGGGTTCCAGATGACCACGAACCCATATATATATATGTTGCAGCATGGTAGTGCTGCAAGCTCTATCGAGCAGTAATTTCCACTATTACGCAGTGGTGGCGAACTTATAAGAAATTTTGTTTGAGGAATGCTGGTTGTCCTAAGTGAAAGAACTACATTGTTCTTTCACCCGAGCATTTTAGCTATCAACTTAATAGCATTTTTCGCTCGATGGACTTCAGCTGGTTCCAGCATATGGGCTGGTTCCATTAAAAATCTCGCAGTTTCGTTCGAGGTGACCGATATACTCCTCAGGAGCTGCACACAAACAATTTATTTGAGTGAAGCAGTAAGACAGAAATGACGCAAAACAATTAGAGAGTTGACCATTTGGCACAATATAATATTTGGGAATTCAGTGAGGATCCAGGTAATGACTGGTGCATTAAAATCACCGCATAACAGAAGACAGTCTTGAGAGAATCTGGTTAGAATATAGCTAGAATGTTCAATAAAAAAAGGTGACATATATTCAATGGGGAATTGCAAGGAATATAAATGGAGGACACTAACAAGTAAGAACCAGGGCTAAAGAAAATTCTCACTAATATACATTCAATCGGGCGAGGGTAGAAAGTTCCAACAGGCAGTAGAAGAAAAACAACGCTTGACACAAGTAAAACTCCACCACCGTCTGAATTAGAAGACACACTAGAATCGCGATCACGACGGAAGATATTTTGTACAGCAGACAAATCAAGGTCACTCACCGAATCGTTCAGCCAGTATTCCGAAATACAAAAAATATCATCATATGCAAGAGAACAGGCCATTAAAACATCTGGAAGCTTGGTTCGAAGTTCGCTAACATTCTGCTAGAAGCATCTCAAATGGTTATCATTGTTACAACCATTAATCGATCGCAACTGTTTGTTGTCTTCGCTTCCGAAATTTTCTTTTATCAGAAACAAATTCCTTCAAAAAGACTCCACCGGGCCAGAACTCTGACAGCGGCGCCCTAGGAAATGTCAATTTTAAAAGAAGATAAAAACCATTTTTCGTCCGTTAATTTCCTACAAGTGAGAATAGACCGAGTTTTACGCAGCTTCCGACAAATAAAGTTTAATATTTGGTCAGTAGAAGTTCAAGGGCCAAAACGCGAGAAAAAAACTCGAATAAGCGGTGACACAATTAAGAGATCATCATTCTCCGCTTGAGGTTCGTTTATCTTTTCCCGCACCTCAGTCTAAACGCACTCCTTTTTTCCCCAAGATTTAATTTCTGCAAAGCAAACTATGCGGCTATTCAGCTTGAGCTGGATAATATTGACTGGTATTCAATGCTACAGAAGCTCGATGTCAATTCAGCGCTATCAACTTTCTATGAGCATCTCAGTAGCATCATTACAAATCATGTACCTATCTGCCGTTCTCCTCGGAAAAAGAGCCCACGCTGGTTTTCCGGTGGTCTCAGACGCTCTTTATTTGAAGGACCAGGCGCGGAAAAAATTTCATTATTCCAACTCTGACACCAACCTCCGCAACTACCGACTGCTTCGTAGAAAAGCCAAAAAAGCGGTTAAGAATGCAATGCGATCGTATTATTATATGATGATATGCCACATTCCTTACATAATATTCTCCTTAGCTTCCAATAGTTTATTAGTATTTTATATTCGTGTTTTTTTCCATATTTCAAGTTGCTCACTTTGTTTTTGTCGCATTATATTTCATTTCCTATTTTGTAATTGGATTCATGGATCTGTAAAATACCGTAAATAAATAAATAAGAAAGGATCCTCGTCATTAGTAGATTCGCATTGTCTCTCTTGTATAGATTCAGATTAACTTTTATTTTGTTGAGACTCTTTCAGCAATAGGGAAGATTGATTCTGATGAGACGTTTGACGCTGAATTTGAATGGAAGCCATACTTCTTGTGGTAATCATTGCACGAGCAGGGGTAGTATCACTTACGGAAGGCAATAAAGGCGATGTCGTAGGCTATTCTACATAAGCAACTTTAAGTAGTTTGAAAGTATCAGACTTGCAACCTCCAGCTTTCCATGAAGATTTTTAAATGCGTCCACTAGTGAGTCTTTGGTCGATTTAGCAGCACGAAGTTTATTAACGTATGTAGAAATAGAATGATTTCGGTAATTCTCGCAAAACCAATGAGGACCGAAATCGACCTTGGTTACAAAATCTGCCACTGGTACAGAAAGGCTTATACATTTGGCATGAAAAGGCAGCCCTTAAAAGCCAAAACAAGTTATTGATGGATTTTTATTGGCCTTATCATTGCATACTTTAGCTGCACAATATGTAATTGCGCATAGTAACAAGAATAGGCTCCAAGGTTGAGAGATTAGCTTAGCTCTTTTATAGGGAGAAGTCTAAACCATGTACAATCAAAGATCGATAGTGTACTCCACCCAAGATGGCATTAGAGTCAATTGGCAGAAAATGAAAAAAAAAAATGTAAAATTAATTAATGTGTCGTGTGCTGTATTAATACTCAACATCAAAATTTTGTATATTGCAACAACGCAATTTTATTTATCGACAATTTTACGTAGTTACTACAAAAAAAATTCACATTTAAGATTATTTTCAGTGGTTATTGACAGTTTTACTTATAAATAAACTTTCTTCTTTTTCTTCGTAGTACTACAGCCCCTCTTAGGCCTTCGCTTCCTGCAACAAATGTCTCCATATGTCTCCAAATGTCTCGGTCCATTGACCGCATTCGCCAATTTCGAAGTCCAAGTACCGATGAACTTTCTTCGTCGACCGAGTCAGACCACTGGTTTCCGCCCTTCAGTTCTTCCAACGAATACTTTTTTGGCTATCCGTTGCACGATTCACGTGGCCAGTCTATTGCAGCTTCCGCAGTCTTGAGACTTCCAGCTCATCAAAAATTTCATACAGCTCATGGTTGTATCGAATTCGGTATTGGCCTCTGTCTAGCTTCGCTCCAATTATTCGCCTCAGGACCTGTCTCACGAAGGCATTCAATATGTTTGGACGTGCTTGCGTTAGAGTCCATGTTTCACATCCATAGCATTGCGCAGGTTTAATCACAGATTTGTATACTTGGAGCTTTGTTTTCCTGTGTATGCAACTGGTCTTCGAAATCGTCAAAACTGAATAAAAAATTGTCTTTACGAGCTGTATTCTTCGGCGTATTTCGTCTCTTTTATTTCTGGTTCTCGTTATTTTGGCGCCTAAATCACGAATTCGCCCGCATTTTCCATACTGTATTCACCAAGTGTGATATTTTGTGTATTTGAGGTATTTTTCCTCCACTGCGTGATGAGCTTTGTTTTATTTTCATTGATTTGTAGCCCTACTAGCTTTGTTTCGTTGTCGAGTTTCAGGAAACGTTCTTTGACGGTTGTCAACGACCGAGACAAAATATTGATGTCGTCCACATAGGCTACCACTTGGCTCGACTTGTATAATAACGTACCTCATTTATCAACAGGTAGCTTTCTTATGGCATATGCTAGAGCCAAAATAAATTGCAGCGGGGCCAGCTCATCTCCCTGCTTTAGTCCGATATTTGTGTCAAAGGCGTCGGTGAGATGGTTATTGATGCGGGCTTGAGAGGTTGTCGATATCATTGTCATTTTGATAACACGGACAAATTTGGCTGGGATACCAAAGCAAAGCATTATTTCGTGCCATACGATAGCGCTCTCCATTGACGGTAACATGATGGTCATTTTCATCCACGAAAAAATACGGCCCAATCACACCTCCGGCATGAAAACCGCAACAAACAGTAATGTTTTGCATATGCAACGGTGTCTCAAGAAGCACATTTATGTTTGTTGCTGGCCAATAACGCATATTTTGCTTATTAACAATGCCATTGAGCCAGAAATGAGCTTCATCGCTGAAGATGATTTGCCGATGAAATTCTGCATTTTTTTCAAGCTTTGCCAGAGCCCGATTGGAGAAGTTTCGGCGCTTCGAATGATCAGTGGCTTTAGTTCTTGAGTCAATTTGATCTGGTAACCATTTAGGCCAAAATCTTTTCGCGAAATATGCCACAGTGTCGTTTCAGCGATGGCCAATTCTTGAGACCCACATAGAATCGACAGATTTGGCTTATTTTGAATCGATGCACTTACGGCTGCGATATTTTCTTCACTTCGAGCGGTACGCCGTCTTTTTGGCACCGGAACGTCCAATAGTGAAAATTTGGGCTCGAACTTATCCACTATAGCACGCACAGCCTGTCGGGTGGGACGATTATTATGGCCGAAAATTGGAGTAAGCGCTCTTAAAGTTGCGACCACTGACTAAGAATTTCGGTAGTAATTTTTGATAATTTTCAAACGTTGCAGGCTCGTGAACTTTACCATGATAAAAATGTTGACTTTAACTAACATTTTGACGTTGACATTTCATTAAAACAAATTAAGGGTGCGTTCAAATAAAGATACAAAATTATTATGTCCTTAATGGAAAACCCTATATATGTATATGTGTATATATAAAGGATATAACGAAATTTGTGTCTGGAGAACGCAATTCTTCTTCGATTTTCGCCAAATCGACAGAAATGATGAGATGTGTAAACATTTCGGCTGGTTTTGTTAATCATTCAAACTGGCTAAGCGAAAACAAAATGGCCGCTGCTCTAAATGAAAATCCGTGATTTCTGTATAACTCCAATTTACACCAAAATTGATACAAAGGTTCATTCAAGTTTGTGATAAAGCTCACAATAAAAAAAATCGAAAGTCAAACCATCTGAAACAAAATGGCGGCCGCTCAAAGATCGAAAAACATGCCAAATTTTTTTAATGTAGTTTTGAACAAACCTTTGAACCAATATTGATGAAACTTGGCAATATGGTAGAAACCGTAAACGTCTAGGCAACAATAAAAAAATCCAGGGTCAATTCAGGATATCAAAATGGTGGTTAGGCAAAGTTCGAATCTCGAAAGCTTTTTAAAGCTACAATTTATATAGGATTTTTATGAAACCTAAACTCAAGGTAGACGTTGATGAGATCTTGGACAAAAATGTATCAGAACGAAATTCGATTCCTATGAATGCTGCAGATTTTCACAGTGATGAGTTTTGCATTGTAGTCAAGAAATTAAATTCTAATATACATAGTACAATATATTCAAGAAATCAAATTTTAATAGATTTGAAATGAAAAAAATTACCACTAAAAAGGGTGAAATAAAAAAACTTTTGGAAAAAAAAGAAAACCGACTTCAAAATGCTCTAAAAACGATAAAATAAATTTTATGAAAGCGGTGCCAAATCAATTTTCCCCTTTCAACATAAAAACTGACAACACTTGCACCATCAGAAAAAAAACAGGGAAAAACTGATATGGCATCGCTTCCATAAAACATATTTCATCCTTTGTAAGGTATTTTGACATCAGTTTTCTACTTTTTTTTCTTATCAATAATAATAAACGCCTCAGTGATTCACGAGGTTAATTTGATGTTTAAATTTGATAAACATATTAATCATACAATTTTTAATTTCCCATTAAAAATCTTCGCCTTCCGCATTTTAATCGATCCTACGAATATGTATTTAAAATTTGAACCCATTGTCTCGTATGCAAACCATACAGTGTTTTCCTAATAACATAATTATGCGGGAATAATGTGGAAAACTTCCGCATTATTATTAAAACTAGTTTAACACTAAACGGAAATAAGTTGTTAGCAACAACTTAACGATAGTATGCATTAATAAATGCGGTCAAAAACTAGCTAAGCCGATAAGAACAATAAATGCAATGATTTCTGTACTCGGCTAGTAATGAAATAGAAAGCGGAAAGACCGATAGGAATGAATGTGAATACTCGTACTGCCCAACTAATTAGCTTATCATTTCTCTATGAACAAGAGTTCTAATGAGGTTTTAGTAACGAACAATTCTTACGTTTTGTGTTCTGCTGTTCCTAATCCGCAGAAAGTTATTTTTATCGCTTAACAATGAAAACAAGAACAGCATTTTCTCTCTATGTGATTGGACAAAAATGCACAAGTGGTTCTTGTGTTTGTATAGAATGTTATCAAACATTCTAATTCATGTGTTCACATATGCGATAAGAAGGCTGATGCCTGCTACAGTTTTTTTATTAAATGTTGAAACCTTGTTACCAGCAATGAGTGTTCTGTAGAAAATATCAACAATCACAATTTGCGGATTAGCTACATAGCGTAATGTATAGTATGTTAGGTATTATGTCATGTTTGTGAAAGAAATTATTAGATTACATATATGAAGATTATGAGCTCATATGCTAAGTTCAAAAGCATCCATACTATACAGGACTGGCTTTCTAAATGATATTCACGGGTGGGAGTGGAATTCTATGGTTCATTCCAGTTGAATATGAGACTATGATGTCATGTGATAATTTTAGTAAAATAAACGCCATTAACACCACAGCGTATTGACAATTAATCAAATTTTATTTTAATACTTATTGCACATGTGATTATCTACTCCCCTTTTATCAAATATTATTTTTGATATTGATTACACTGCATCCGTTTCAATTCCGGTGCGCAAACATGCGAATTCGATTAGAATCTGCTCTTGTGTGTATTTCATTGAAAAACCTGCATTAGTGGTCAATAAAAAATTGTTTAAATATCCCAAAAAATTTGTTTATATTTTTGAGCATATTTACTATGACTCAATGATTCGTTAACAAATATCTTTTCAATTATCAAAAATAGTCTAGAATTTTCAACCAGTGAAACCCATATCTAAGAGAGATGCTTTTTTTTTTTTATCAAAGTGTTCATTAACATCAGACTGCCAATTCGTTCCATATTTGAAGAGAAACTTTTCAGATAAAATTATGACCCAGTTATGAACAACCATATGTTCTGGACTTTTAGGTGAATGCTTATAAAAAACTCGTGTATTGCTTTGTCCCCATTTCAAATAAGCGCTCATATTTCGTTTCCAATATCTTATGAAAAATTTATCCCAATAAGATCAACTGAGACATTGAATTGGTGCAATATTAAAAATATTTTTTTCGTAGTTAAAAATGTTGCACCGCTCATTGTTTGATTGCAAGAATTTAATCTTTTCTACTTCTGAATGCTCAATCCTTCAGTGTACAAAGGGATTGTGAACAGTCTCTTGGTCATGGTAGCCCAGCGTTCTGTAACTTGGTGCCTTATCTTCTTCTTCTTCGTAGCACTACAGTCCCTCTCAGCCCTTCGCTTCTTGCAAATAGCGCCTCCAACTGTCTCGGTCCATTGACCGCGTTTACAATTTCGAAATCCGAGCAGCGCTGAACTATCTTCGTCGACCGAGTCAGACCACCGATTCCTCGGTTCACCCCCTTTTATACGCCCTTCGGTTCTCCCAACGAATACCTTTTTGGGTATCCGGTGTTCGTCCATACGATTCATGTGTCCAGCCCATTGCAGCTTCCGCAGTCTTACAATCGTTGAGACGTCCGGCTCGTCAAAAATTTCATACAGCTCATGGTTTTATCGAATTCCCCATTGGTACCCGTCTAGCTTCGCTTCGATTATTCGCCTAATGACCCATCGCTCAAAGACGTTCAATATATATGCGGATACTTGGTTTAGGGTCCATGTTTCACACCCATAACATAACGCAGGTCTTATCACATGTTTATGTAGTTGTATGTTTCCTGTCTTTGGCGCCTAAATACACAAATTTGCTCACATTTTGGATACTGTATACGCCAAGTGTGACTTTTTGTGTATTTGAGGTATTTTTCCTCGACTGTGTCATGAGCATTGTTTTATTTTTGTAGCCCTACTAGTTTTGCTTCGCTGTCGAGTTTCAGGAAAAGTTCTTTGGCAATTTTGATATCGTCCGCATAGGCTACTACTTGGCTCGACTTGTATAGTAATGTACCTCGCGTATCGCCAGGTAGCTTCCTTATGACGTACTACAGAGCCAAATTGAATAGCAATAGGGCCAGCCCATCTCCCTGCTTTAGTCCGATATTTGTGTCAAAGGCATCGGTGAGTTGGTTATTGATGGGGACTTGGAAGGTCGTCGACGTCATTGTCATTTTGGTAAGACGGACTAACTTGGCTGGGATGCCAAAGCAAAGCATTATTTGGTACAGGACGTTACGATCAATACTGTCGTATGCTTGCTTAAAGTCAACGAAAATTTTGTGTAACATACGTCTATGTTGAACTCCCAGCACTCTTCAAGTACCTGCTTGACAGTGAACAATTGGCCTATTGTCGATCTACCTGCCCTAAAACCACCTTGATGCTCCCCAATAATACTGTTGGCGTATGACCCGATTTCATTTTCTAAGAATTTCGAAAATATGTTGTACGCCGTACAAAGTAGTGATATGCCTCTATAATTTTCGCACTATAGCTTGTCACCTTTTTCATGGATAGGGAATATAATTGATCGGCTCCACTCATTCGGCATATGTTCTTGTTGCCAAATGTGCTAGATGACCTTGTAAATAGCTTTATGAATCCTACTGCCATCATATTTGATGAGCTCCACTGGAATCTCATCGACGCCCGGCGCTTTATTATTCTTTTGGGCTTTGATAATGGAACACACTTCATCCAGAGTTGGTGGGGCCAATGGAAGCTCTCCGCAGACATCCATAGGCTCCGGTTTTCTGGAGCTGTACGGAGTACAGATGGGCATCATATTCTTGAAATATGATGCCCATCTTTCCTTAATCTTGGTTTCATCAGCGATGATATTGCCGATGTCATCACGGCAAAGCGTGGTTTTGGACTGATAACGACGTTTCAGGCTTTTCACTACTTTGTACGCTCTTTTTCTGTTGTTGCTCGCTAAACTTACATCTATACTTCTCAATTGGCCGTCATAGTATTCTCTTTTCTTAATCCTAATTATCTTATTCGCTACTCTTCTGAGATTTTCATAGTGTTCTCTCTTTGTCCTGGTTTTCTTACCTTCGTATTCTGTGTACGCCTGATTCTTTTCATCTAACGCATTCTGGCACTCATCATCGAACCAATAATTCCGGTCGTCTGTTCTGCCACGGTTTTAATAGCCGCTTTCACTTCCATCCAGAGCTCGTAACTTGCCTTTAACAATGCGTCTGATAAGATGGGAGCCAGCTGGCAATCGAGGGTCTGCGTGAAATGTTTGGCCACAGACGCCGTTTAGAGCCTTTCGATGTCAAATTTTTGTAGCGGGCTGGTCTTCGCCGAACATGCATTTGATATACGACATGGATAGGTTAATTTGATCAAGTAATGAACTGAGTTACAATTGGCTTCTCGGTTTGTAGACGTCAAGTATGCTCGAGGCCCAACGTTGTTGGATCAGAACATGATCTATCTGGTTTGTGTGTTGCCTACCGGTGATACCCAGGTCATTTTATGAATGCGTCGATGTGGGAAGCAATTCGAATGTATGACTAGATTTCTGCTGTATGGAAAGTCAACCAGGCGCTGGCCGTTGTCATTTGTTTCATCGTGGAGGCTATATCCTCCAGTCGTTCCCCGATGAGATAGCTCATTGCCAACCTTAGCGTTGAAATCACCCAGGATTATTTTTGTGTGGTTTGTAGGCAATGAGTCGACTAGTCTTTCTAGGTGATTGTAGGACGTTTTCTTCGTCCTTTTCTTTAGTCGGGGCGTGAATATTAATCAGCCAGATTTTAAAGAATTTCGGTTTTATACGGATCGTACACAACCGTTCATTGTCTGCCTTAAAATCAATAACGTGCGAATTGAACTTCCTATCTACAATGAATAAAAGTATATAACTACCTATAATTGTGTGTATCAAAATCCCACTCATGCCAAATATCTGGACTATTAACCATACATACTCCGTTACCAAACGGTACTTGCAACAATCTTCAAGCGTTGGTTTTTCCTCTTACTAATTATTACGGGGGTGGTGGAGGAAAGGGCGCCAGTCAAAGCGAAGACAACCTGGTCTGCGGGTAAGGTTATGTGTACTGTGTTTTGAGAACGGCGGGGCGTGCTGTACGTCGATTTCCTGCACACCCAACGTTCCGTCAATGCTGCATACTACTCCAACCTTCTGAAAACACACGTGAAACCCGCTTATCGCTCAAAGCGGAGGAGCATTGCAGCACGAAGTGCGATTCTTCTCTAGGATAATGCGTGCCCTCATGCCGCGTGTCTCACGCTCGATACAATATCGAAATTGGAGTGGGAGGAACTGGAACACTCACACTACAGTCCGGATTTATCACCCTGCGACTATCACTACGGAACTGATTTTGGAAACGTAGAAAAATGTCCGTGTTTTTAACGCCTTCCCACACTAAAAAACAAATGATAATACGTTGTGCAACGGCGGTCGGCACTTGATGTTCACTCATGGTCGTAGCACGCGCGGGAAACATGCACTCCCAAAGAAAACTATGCCACACTGTTCGTAAGGGATCCAGCTATCACATACGCAAGCCACAACCTTCAAAACATACATGTGCGCCATTTACAGCGTTTGTTTCCATCATATTTGAATCGCCCTCGTATTACTTAAAAACCAGCATTTGATTGGCGAAGGTAAATTAGGCAAACTAGCAAACAATCAAGTAGGCATTCATTTTTTGAATACAACACGGAACCAGATCTTGTTAGTAAAATTGTCTGCGAAACAATTGTCCCGCAAAAATATTTTAAATCCGTCATTTTGAGGTTAAGCGATATTGGCAAGAAATTTTCCCGGAAAGATTTGTCGATTACTTGTGTTGCGGACTCATTCCCTCGATCACGCTTCTGAGGCTTTTCTAATAATAATTTCAATGTGTTTGTGTGTAAAATTTACTAATGAGGCGACAATACCTGCCATCCGTATAGTACCCACAACTTACAAAATTAAAAGTTACTGTTGATACGTGTCGGTACAGAATTGTACATGAAGGTTCCGGAAATGGGATCGGTTCATTTCAAACCACCGCTGGCTAGGCGCATAAGCTTGCTCTCGAGTATATTATAGATGCAGAATAGCGTAAGACTTTGATTCAAAACTTAACAAATCTTTTACATCTAGAAACTCAGTCAATTTGTCTACTTCAATTCACGTTTATATACCTCAATGAGTTACCTTTCAGTGACGCCCGTCGAACGATTGTATTATTTAGGTACTGTAGTGAAATAGGTATATATAAATGTCCGTAGAGCACTGCTGCCTCGGCGGAAGAGGATGGTAATGTCCGCCTAGATTGGCCTTGTCTGGGGACGCGTGAATGTGCTGGCAGGCTAGCGTTGCGGTGTCATGGGGTGGGTTCTCTCCCCCAGTCCAAGGACCCACTACAAAACAATTTCGCAGGTCGGCCGAAGTCGAAAAGGAGGTAACCAACTAAGAGTCAGAAATTGCTGACTCAAAGGACAAACTGGACCTGGGGAAGACAGACGAAGTTAAGGGGACTTCGTCGTTACCCGACGATTCGTATGGCCCACAAATAAGAGTGGGGCATCCAGATGGAGGTGGTGCCCCTCGCACCCTCCCAACCGGATCAAGATTCAAACGTAGACGTGGCCATATATTTCCCATTTGAGTGGGAAACTCATACAAACATAATTTGCATGAACTTTCCCATCAAATGAGAAATATAGACGTGAACAATTTATTTTATAGAATTAACATTGTAAATGAATCACATAACCCTTTACCATAAAAGGGCACTCTAACCAGCAAAAATTTGGAAACCGTCACCTAGAGACGTTGGACTGTCTCGTGCTCACGACTGATGATACAGCCGGTCTTTTCGGGCCCCACGTTGGGCGCCATTTTTTAGTGAATTGGGTAGATATATGTCCGTTAAGGACTGCAGTGATGGTCTGCTGCCTCAGCGGCAGAGGATGTTGGGATCCGCTGAGATTGTCCTTGTGCTGGGGGGAAAGAACCCGCCTCACGACACCGCAACTCTAACCTGCCAGCGCATTCACGCGTCCCCAGACAAGGCCAATCTCAGCGGATCCTAACATCCTCTTCCGATGAGGCAGCAACCGCAGTCCTTAACGGACATATATCTACCCAATTCACTACAATACACTCGAACTGATATATGCTAGACCTAATCATCGTACCCAAAAGGGCCACTAAGTACTGACGACAGTACCCTTAATATTTCTACCTGATCATTCGCCGTAAATGAGCCAGAGAGAACATACCCCTATATTTCTTTCACGTAGATATTCGCAAAAAACGTAAAGCATAAATATCAATCACAAATTAAGCGAGTAAGACCACTATAATAACTAAACCACTTATCTAAAGCAGCATATAATTCTTTAATGAATTCACCAAGTCCAGGTGAAGAACCTAAATGATCAAGGTGAATCGTGTGAAAAGGCATCGGTTTCTTGAGGATACTATACACATTTTTCTCATTTTAACGCGAGGGTGCTGAATACATCAATAATTGTAATAATTTGCGGCTTAGTCCCGGAGAGAGATCTGGCAACACCAATCAATCCAACAGAATTTCCGGGAACTACCACGAGACGATGCGGCTTCGTTCATCGTCGTTTTGTCGTCTGCCAACGGATTGACGTACTCTCATCGGCAAGTTGGCAGATTGCTCTGAGTTTTCCGTTGTGCTGTGTGTTTCGGTTAGTGTCGGTCCGTGCCACGGTCAATCTTTTCTGAATTTTATATCCTTCGGCCGCTAAGTAATTACGAGGACGCTTAACATTCGTACCAATGAATCAGCCGGAAAGGTATGCACCACATTTACGCCGATGGTGGTGGGTGAATCCGGTCTGGGCAAATCGACTCTAGTGAATAGTTTATTTTTATTAGACCTCTATCCGGAACGGAAAATAAGACAGTGAAGCTGGATGCAGTGACGGTAGAAATTGAGGAGCGTGCAGTGAAGCTGCGTTTGACTGTTTTCGACACTCTTGGTTTCGGTGATGCTATCGACAATTCCAATAGTTTTAGTGCAATCTTAGAATATATCGATAAACAGTACGAACGATTTTTACGTGATGAGGGCGGTTTGAATCGACGAAATATTGTTAGTAATTGGATGCACTGTTGTGCCTATTTTATTTCAGCATTTGGACATGGATTAAAGCCATTAGATGGAGAATTCGTGAGAAAATTGCATTTTAAAGTGGTTATAGTACCTGTTATTTATATGATTCAATTTATACTGAAATCTATTTCAAACGTATTGTAGGGATTATAACTTATTTTTTGTATGACTCTGCTTTTACTATTTATAAATTAAAAATTGTTATTATTTCAATTTAACGATTTTCTCAATCAATATGTCGATCCATGCGCGCGAGTATTTTTTTTTCTTAGCATTGTAATATTCTATTCTATTATTTTTGTAATTTTTATGATAAAAAAGTTTTACAAAAACGGATGAGGAAGGAACCCCAAATTAAAGTCAAATTTTGTATTCTAATAAATTGACGTATGTAAGGCTAAAGCAATTCTAGAGAAGGAAGGTAAGAAACAGAAGAAAGAAGATGCCAAACAATTGAAAATAGAGTTAAGAATACCGAAGTATTCTGAAAGGGATATCATCTAAGTAAACTACAATATCCCAACTCCTTAAGTGTTCGGCGAAATAAATTGTTCAATGACTGCAAAAGATTTCTTAAGTTCAAATGGTATTTTTAAGTATTCAAATTGTTCTTCAGTCATGACAAATGAAGTTTACTTTTTCACTAAGCTACAGGCGTTCGCACGGACGCCCAACAAGAAAAAAGACCTGATTCGAAAAAGGAGGGAAAGAAGCCCCGACGAAGACCCCGGCAGCAGGCACTGCTCGTAAAACCCCAAGATTGTCGATCCTACGCGGAGTTACTGCGGGATATCAGGGGAAACGTATGGCCTGAAGATACCAACACTGCCATTTAAGCAATACAACCAAAGCGGTCGGGCCACATACCGGTCGAATTTGGAGCAGAGGGCGACAATAGGGAAGCATTTTGCGACGCAGTAAAGAAAATCTCGGCAAATGTGCAACTATAGCCTCGCTTGAGCCGATGGGAATGATCGAAATAAGAGACATTGACTGCGTCACGGACCTGGCCGAGGTAGAAAGGCTATCAAAAGGGAGTTCCCTAGCGTGGGTATGCAAAGGACCCGATCGGAGTCCTTAGTACGGAGGATGCGCAATTGGAGAGTATCACTGGCTGAGTAGGCCACTCAGCCAGTGATCTTCAGTGCATTCTGCTTGAGATATACGATGTTGTCTCCCGACGTCCGTGCTCTCGGCTGTCTACAATTGGATGAAACAACGGAAGGAGGGACGTCGCGAAGCTCGTCGATGTGCTCACAGTAGGTGTCCCGCTGCAGGGAGACTCGCAGGGGAAGGAAGAACTGGCTGCTCATCAAGACATGGTGAACTCAACTATGAGCATTATTAAGAGTGCTTGCTGCGCTTCTATGCCCCGTCGAAGACCCCGGCACGGCAAGCCCCCAGTGTACTGACGGTCAACTGAAATCGCTCAAAAAGGAAGGGAGTGTCACAAGTCTCGACGTGAGGCTCAACGGGCACCAAACCGTGACGAGGAATGCAACCGGGTGGCAGCATATATGCCGGCCAGGAAATGCCTTCGCAAATTGATTAACAACAGCAAGGCTTGCTGCTGGCAAAATCTAGTGGACAATGTGAACAAGGATCCGTCGGGCCTTGGCGTCAAACTGGTCATGCGGAAAGTTGGTGCACTACGGAATCCTTGGACACATGATGCGGAAAAGATGGACGAGATAGTGCGGGCACTTTTCGCAGCCCATCCCGTCCGTGTTGACGCTGTCCATGGTGAAACAGCAGTCGAGTGTCCACTCTCCACACAGCCGGAACTGGAGGAGGCAGTCTTTTCATTGAAAGCGAAGAAGGCTCCAGGGCCAGATGATGTTCCTGCAGAGGTGTTGCGGCTTATCTTTCACCATTGTCCTGACTCGCTGCTCAGCACATTCAACGCTTGCCTACGGGACGAGGTTTTCCCGGTACGATGAACGGTGACGAGGCTCGTGCTGATCAGCAAGGGGAAGGGAAATCTCGAATCGCCGTCTGCATACCGCCCGTTATGCATGCTAGACACGGCTGGGAAAGTGCTAAAGAAACCCATCAAGGGAAAACTCACTGACGCGATTCGTGCTGCTGGGGACCTATCTCCTCGGCACTACGGCTTTAGAGCAGGACGTTCTACCATCGATGCGTTTGCAGAGGTGGTGAACGCGGTCCGAAAGGCAGAGGCATATAGTCGGACCAAGCGACGGTTCGTTCGGGTGGTGACACTCGACGTCAGGAATGCCTTCAACTCCGCTAGAAAAGTGAATATTCTGGAAACGCTGGAAAACTCTTTTCAAGTTCCAGAATATCTAATGCGGTTTTTGAGGAACTACCTAAAGGACCGAAGCCTGCTCTACGAAACGACACAGGGCCAACGAAGGATGGAAATTACATCGGGTGTTGCCCAGGGATCTATTCTTGGTCCAGTCCTGTGGAACGTGTCTTACGACAGGCTACTGAGACTCGAGATGCCAGATGAGTCGCGCTTGGTTGGCTATGCGGTTGATGTTGCGGCTCTGGTCGCTGGACGCACCGCTGAACAGGCGCAACCTAGGCTAGGTATGGTAATGCGCCGAGTGAGGGATTGGATGACTGCTCACGGGTTCAGTTTAGCACTGGAGAAAACCGTAGTGGTCATCTTGACAAAAAAGAGAATCCCTAGAGTAAGAATGATCAGTATAATCGAATCGAAGCCATCGGTGGAGTACCTGGGGCTACTGATCGACTCGAAGATGACTTTCTCTGAGCAAATCAGGGCAACGGCTGAGAAGGCTGCTTCGGGAGTATCGGCTCTGAGTCGACTTATGGCCAACGTAGGGGGACCCAGCCCATCAAGAAAACGCCTCTTGATGAGTGCTGTAAGGTCAGTGCTACTGTACCGAGCAGAAGTATGGGGCGACGCTCTCGGTAAGGAGGTATACCGAAAACGTTTGGCACAGGTACAGAGAAGAGGAGCACTGAGAATTGCATCTTCGTATCCGACAGTCTCTGACTCGGCGGTGAGAGTTATTGCAGGCATGATACCCTTCGGCCTCCTTGCTAGAAAATGCCGCGCTATTTACCTGCGCCGAAACGAGGATGCGAGCGAAATGGTTGCCCGCGAGGAGAGACAACGCTCGCTCAACGATTGGCAGCAATCTTGGGTAAATTGCACAAAGGGAAGGTGGATTGCGTGACTCATCCCGTATGTGAGACCGTGGCTTAATCGAAGGCATGGTGAGACTGACTTCTATCTGACCCAGCTTTTGAGCGGGCATGGATGTTTTCAGTCTTACCTGCACAAGATTAGTAAGTCACGATCCTCCGATTGTCGGTTTTGCCCAGGAGAGGAGGACAATGCCTGCCACATATTTTTTGCGTGTACAAAATGGGTCAGGCTGCAAAGGGAACTCTACAAGGAGACGGGAGAGCTCACCCCGGAAAATATAGTCGCGGTGATGCTCGAATCGGTTGACAGATGGAACCAGGTGGCTCGGGCAGTCCTAAAAGATAAAATGGACTCACATCAGCCGAGGGCGTTGGGGCTGGGGGATCGCTTTTCTGGCACTTCCTCTTCCCCTCCCGCTAGAAGAGGGATCCCTCAGCTTGAAAGCGCCTCACGGCGTAACAAAACGAGACCTGGCCCGAAGTAATGTGTCAAACGGTTCCAGATTGGGTTCTCAGGTTGACATGGGGGGTATTTAGTGGGTAGTCCAGCCGCCTTGTTGCGTGCATGGGAGTCCCACACTCTGTGCATAAATGGCATTCACCTCTCTACCACAAAAAAATAGTCATTTATAGCTAAAAACTAGCTAGGAAAATTCCGTCTAGCTGTGAATTGCAGCTGTCGTTGCCGTTCTCCCCTCTCAACGTTTTACTACCTATCCTAGATCACTATAACCCTTCATAAACTTCAGCATTTAAAAAAAAATCTTTTGTGTCTATTTAGGTAATATTCCACATACAGATACGAAAAAAAATTATTTAAAATAAAATTATATGCTCAAGCATTGATTTTTATAGTTTTTGTTTAAATTGTAAAAAAATCAAAGCGCAGAAAATTTTTTGATAAACTTTATACTTTATAGTATAAAAAACAAGACCCCCCCTTGACCATATAAATTAATTCACTGTAACAAAAGTCCCAGGTCGAAACCCCCAGTCTCTCCACTATTCAGTTTGTGCATTAGTTACGTAACGGTAAGTGCCTGTATTTCATAAGTGGAGTACAAAACCTCTCTGACACGAGCATACTCCTGTGTACTTGACGCATTAGTATATTTTTAACTGCTTTTATGATCTCGCAAATAATGTCCTTAACCTATTCACAAAATGCTTAAATTTTTTGCCACAAATTTTTGCACGTCCTCCACCTACTTATAACCCTGGTAGCCCAGTCATATTAGGGCTTTCACCTCGGAATGAAAGATAATAAGCTGCAAATTGGTATGAACCTTTGTTTTGTCATTCTAAATGTTGTCTCAAAAGTCACAATCGTTATCGTGTCCGCGTCTCAAGATATTCAAGGTCAAAGGTCACAAAAATCGGTTTTTCGCGAATATCTGGCTTCCTATCGGTTAAATGAGATTTGCATTTATTATAAAAGTTGTAGGCTATAAAATTCCCTACAACTTTTGTTTAAACTTTTTTTTCATACGACCAACCGTTTTGAAGGTAGAGCGCGAAGAGTGCACATCGTACAGTCATATACGGCCTAATGCAAGGTCAAGCGTGAGTTATGGTTATCAGTACGTTATAAAGTCAATTATTTACTTGGAAATTATAATTATTAAACAATGCCTATTATTTATGTACTAACTATTAATTATTTATATTTAATTAAAGTAAGTAACTTGATTATTTATATATAATTATTCATATTTAACTATTTAATTATAAAATATTATTAATTCTGGATTATATATTTTAGTTTTATTTTAAGTTAAAATGATAGTAAGAGTATATATTTTACACATATTTTTATTTATTATTAAATACGGCATAATATACATTTATCAAAATGTGAGTTCAAATATCAAAAGTATCTTTGTTGATTTTAATTGTAATGAAATTGGAAATGGAAGCTAATTATCTTCTTCTTGTTCGTCGTCTTCTTCTTCTTGTCGCTCAAAAATGTTCGATTCATTGTCATCATCCTCATTATCTGTCATGTTCATCTCCAAACCTTCCAGAATATCGGGATCATATGTATTTTCTTCATCGGGATTACTTGGATACAGTGAAGCGTTGAGGCAAGCTTGTCCGTTGCACTGGCCGCAAGCTAAAGAACATTGTAGCCCTGATTTTCTGCATCCACAGCGGGAACCACAACCATTTTTGCAATTGCAAAATATTACGTTTAGTAGTTCGGCTGGTGCTGGAGGTACGTTCGTATGGGCTCCAGGATTTCATTTTCAAGCATCCAGCCCCATTCTTTAGGTTTATACTTAAATAGTTAAATATGAATAATTATATATAAATAATCAAGTTACTTACTTTAATTAAATATAAATAATTAATAGTTAGTACATAAATAATAGGCATTGTTTAATAATTATAATTTCCAAGTAAATAATTGACTTTATAACGTACTGATAACCATAACTCACGCTTGACCTTGCATTAGGCCGTATATGACTGTACGATGTGCACTCTTCGCGCTCTACCTTCAAAACGGTTGGTCGTATGAAAAAAAAGTTTAAACAAAAGTTGTAGGGAATTTTATAGCCTACAACTTTTATAATAAATGCAAATCTCATTTAACCGATAGGAAGCCAGATATTCGCGAAAAACCGATTTTTGTGACCTTTGACCTTGAATATCTTGAGACGCGGACACGATAACGATTGTGACTTTTGAGACAACATTTAGAATGACAAAACAAAGGTTCATACCAATTTGCAGCTTATTATCTTTCATTCCGAGGTGAAAGCCCTAATATGACTGGGCTATGGGTTGAAATAGTTCTTTGAAACGAAATTGTTTTATCACTACAATAAATTAATTTAACTAACATTAATCCCCAAGCATTTTCCTTGCGCCATATTTCCTGTTAATCAACAATTCTTTTTAATGTTGACCTACAATATGTAAACTAATTAATTATGTCCTTATGATTAATGGGAATATCCGCTCAGGAAGCGAATGCAAACATGAAGTTAAAATGACACACCAACCAGAATTTAACCTAAATTTTTTTCGTTGGTTAGTTATCGATCGACCGAGTAAACAAAATCATAAAAATTTGACCATGATTAGACCAATCAATCCTTAGTTTTATCGGAAGCGAACCCTCTAAATCAATTTATTTAGAGCTCAGAACTATAAGTTCAAGATCATGTTCAAGTTCGATGTGCTAATTTCAGGTTTTTCCTGTGCTTTAAGGTTAAGTTGTCCTATTTCCGCCGCATCTGATTGGTTTCATCTTGAATCCTCACAAATGAAGACTTGCTTTTATGCAGATTTCACACATTGTTCAAGTGGTATACAATCTTGAAGATGACCTTAAATTCCTTAGATACATCAACCTTATTTTTGTTATGAATAATTTGTACTAATAGCTTTCCCAAAATTTAAATACGAGTATGTATCTTCTCTAGAAAGCGCTGCGCTATTCGCAATGATGCAAGTATTGTTGTATGACGTTATTTGTCAACGTGTTTCCGAAATTGTCGGCTCACTTAATTTGAGAAGTGAAAATCTTAAATTTTTATTTTTAATCACTGTTTAAATTGCAAAAAAAAAAAATTAAGTGATATAATAATTAAAGAATAATTAATGAAAAAAATAGAACAGTATGAAAAATCTCTTTTCTCCACCTGATTTAAGTATTTCAATGGGAACTTATCAATCCTTTATAGACACTAAAGTCTATTTTTATACCTTTACCAAGTAATCAAACCCATTAAAATGATTATCTAATCATTGACCTGAGATTTATCGAAGATTCGAGAACTTAGGAGCTTGTTCGTTGAAGAAATATATATTTTAATTTTCAAATTTAAGTTGACTTTTTATCCTTTTTTCGTATTCTAAATTTTGCTTTTATTCAATGAAATGTTCTTTTAAAAAAATCTGTCAATAAATCGGTTTACCGTAATCTTCAAATAAAACAATAATACACCACGATGTATCTTAACTGCCCTGCGACACCTCCAATAGAACAAAGTAGCTCTATAAAATTAATATGCATAAGATAAAACCGCGAAACTTGTTCCATCGCTAACTGTTTGCAATTTCGTTCGTCAGACTACCCAAACCGGTCGAATATCTGATTGTTCATTTTGCACTCACCATTAGCGACTGACTGTATGCATGCGAGTCGGGAAAAGTATCTTATAGATACAAATGTATGCACGTGTATTTTAATTCGCGCTCGTTTTCGCGGGTGAGCAATAAACTCGTATTGGACGTGTTCGTAAACTTTTCTTTGCATTTTTGCCAAAGACGAGCGAATATGTCTTGAAAGAAAAATGTAGTTAAACTTGAAACGCAAGATATTGACCTTGTTTCCCGCGAAGTTCAGTAAAGATATGGTTGAAGTAAACAGCAAGCGGCTCAATGGTCTAGGGGTATGATTCTCGCTTTGGGTGCGAGAGGTCCCGGGTTCAAATCCCGGTTGAGCCCGGCAATTACTTTTGCAAAATATTTTAATTAATTTAATTTTATTAAACTTTTGAACAATCGATCAACACAATTGAATTTCTTTACTTCAACGTACCGGGCAGTAATTTTTATGTAGAATCGATCCCACCAAATTCTTAGCTGTAATTTTCTTCTGAATTAGCCGCTCAAACATGATCATCGTTTGAACTTGTTGCAACTAAACATTAAAGAATTGTGTACATTTTATATTTTTTGATTTTTGTTTTGAACTCATCCGGCTTCGGCAGATCTTTTTTATCAGCAACTCTATCATATAGCCGCGTTACACACATATGATAAATGCGAAGCGGTCATTGCTCGCAATGAATTACAGTTTTTGTGAGTTTAAGCACCAGCGATTCAGATAGAATCATCTATTCAAAGATTCGTTAGTCTGATTTTCGGAAGAAAATTGTTAAATTTGAATTGATAGTTTTTGAATGTTGTTTGTGCGCTGGATATTATTATTGAAAATGATTATTCAACTGGTAGTTTTTACCTGCATCGATGTATAATTTTTAACATATAAAAAATTCCATTAGTGTTTGATAGTAAATTTTGCGGTACCTCAGATTTATCGTAGCTTTTGCAAATAAATTTTGTTTATAATATATAATGGATTCTTCTCAAATCATAAACAAAACAAAAACAAGGATAGCCTATAAAGCCCTGTATTTGTGTTCTAATTTTTTCGAAATGGAAATACAAGGCCTAAAAGGCCCTCCAAATATTTTTTTAACCGATTCCCAAAGGAGAGAAGGTTTTCAGTTTGACCCGTACGTTTTTTTGTTGCCCTTTTTCATGTACTGTCAAAAGAAGTGTACGCCTATGTACTCGTAAAGCATATTCAAAACCTCATAAAATGAGTTCTAGACGTCGGATTTTAAAAATGTTTGTGTTTTGAACAGGTTTTTCTATTTTTGAATAACAAAATAAAAAATTTGATGATAAATTATCGCACTAAAAATTCAACAACAAAATAAAAAAAATACCTCATTTTTTACGCGTCGAAAATAACTGTACAGTAAACAAATAAAGCAAACATCTGCAAATTAGTACGAAGTCTGCTTCCCTTTCGCCTTTAAAACAGCTTCTAGCCGTCTTGACATGGACTCAATCAATTGTTTAATCAAACTGACTGGAATTTTCTGCCATACTTCGATTAAAATGGACTTCAACGACTCTTTGCTTGTTATATTCCGTTTTCGGATTTGTGTATCGAAATAATCCCACAAATGCTCGATGGGGTTAAGGTCTGGATATTGCGGAGGATGATAATACGATAACCATTTCTGCACTAGCTTTGACTTGTGCTTTGGATCGTTGTCCTGCTGGAAGACCCATGATGTACTTAACCCTACTTTTGCAACACTAGGTAGAAAATATTCTTTCAAAATGTCCAAGTAATCATTTTTATTCATCGTAGTGTCAATAAAGACCAGACTCCCAACGCCTGATGCCGCCATACACCCCCAGACCATAACCAAACCACCACCATGCTTTATGGTTGAACTTATGTTCTTCTGATCAAATTCGGTGTTCTTACTTCTCCATATTTTGGGTGATTTCTTGGAACCAAATATTTCAAATTTACTTTCATCACTGAAAAGTACGTTTTCCCAGAATTAAATATGCTCTTTTTTATAATTTTTCGCATAAATCACCCGGAGTTTCCGATTCTTTTCAGAAATGAATGGTTTTTTACGGGGTACTCTGCCATGTAACCCATTCCTATTAAGTGTTCGGCGGACAGTACTTGCGCTGACACTGACCCGAGAATCTACTGTTATGTTTTCCGCAATTTTCACTGCACTCACTGCTGGATTTTGTCGCACTTTCACAATAAATCGATCATCACATACGGAAAACTTTTTTGGCCTACCGTAACGAGGCCGATCACTTACGTCTTTGAACTTCTCGAATTTGCCCAAAAGTTTTTTCACGATGTTATGGCTTCTACACACCACTTGTGATATTTCTCGTAACGACTTTCCTTCCGTTCTTAATTTTACAATAAGTTTTCGCGTTTCAATTGCACTTTTTTTTTAATGTAGAAACTGGATCGTTCTATGGTGCAAATAAAATTACGAATGATTGAATTATCGCGTCATGTCAACCAAGTTTGCATTTTTGAAAAACTATAAACTGAATCTAACGGAAGTTTTTCCGACAAACACATCAAATACAGGGTATGCTGCAAGCTGTACAGTTATTTTTGACGCGTAAAAAATGAAGTATTTTTTGTTATTTTGTTGTTGACTATGCAATGTTTTATCACCAATTTTTTTAACTTGTTATTAGAAAATAGAAAAACCTTTTCAAAACACAAAACATTTTTAAAATCCGACGTCTAGAACTCATTTTATGAGGTTTTGAATATGCTACACATAGGTGTACACTTTCTTATGACGCTCACAGAAAGTTTACGCATAACTTTTGAACAGGGATATATAGAAGAGTTCTGTTTTCGGCAAATAATAATTTACTTGCTATCAGGTTCCATTTAAAGGAATTGAAAATCATATAACGGTAAAATAGCTTTACCATTAAAACTTTTAAAAAATCGACTTTCATCTTGATTTTTCAGCATAATTGATCGACGCATATAAGGATTTTGATTGTAGACATTTCAAATAAGGCACAACATATTGGACTAAAATGTATTGGCACAGAATTGTAATCCTTTGAAGGACTCTATAAATATTAACAGTTGAGTATGGTACATTGACGTTGAGAAATTGAATTTGAATGCATTTACGCACGAAATGTGCCAATCAGTGCCAAGGACACCGAATATTTTGGTCATGGATGATAAAAACGATCAACATTCTTAATTATCTCAATAAACGGTACCTTTCATGCAATAATTTCTATCCTTTTTTCATAATTTCTAGATCGATAACCAATAAATTAATTCGCCATTTGGAAATTGATTTGTTATTCTCTAGATAATATTGTACATTATATACCCGGAATTTTAATATATTGTCGCGTGTTTGGTTCGCGGCAAATAATTTTAATGCTCCGGAAAACTGAAAACGCAATGTCTTTTTTTTAATTAAGTTTAAAAGAGTCTATTTACTAAAAATGCACAATCATTAAGTTAAAAATTTCACCAATTTTATTTTCCACTTAGTCTATAAGTTTTTAATTCAACTGTCCACTAAAATCACTTCACAATCACTCAATAAATATCGCTTTTACTTCGCGCTCGACTCTATCGCAGTTTTTACTATCACGGTTGTAAATAACAATCCCCCCATTCATTCAGCTCGCCTTAATATAGGATCTCTAGTCATTCAATCCATTTCTCGTACATTGGCGCACTACCTGGAATAATCGAGCAATACTGAATGGGTAGTGACGTCACTTTCAGATGTTGATCATGCTTGGTGGGTTTTCGAGTACGTTTGTTTTGTTGATCATGATCTTCTTAATGGTTGTGAAAACAATTGTGACAGTAGCTCGCAGAATTATTTTTAGATGTAACAATATATTAGTGATTTCAACACTAAAGACCGATGGGAATCGTGACCTTAAAAGACGATACTTTTCCTTCTGTAATTGATCATAACTTTCAACATGAAAATGCATAATTGAGTTTTCACTAAACTATACGCGTACATACTTTTCATGAAAATTATCTGCCATATTTTACTGAAACCGAAACCCATAGATATCGAATAAACGTGAACGAGTAATCTTTTTAGGTAGGTTTCTTGAGAGAAATTTACCCAGTGCGGAGTTCACTTTATTTAATATATATAGGGTAATTCCATGAAAAAGTGGACATAGTATGAGTAAAACTCATGATGGCTTTTCAACTTTTTACTTTGGCCAAATTAATATTTGTGAGTAGCAACACTGCACCCAAATGTCAATTGAAAAATTTGGTATTGCAATTCGTGTATTTCGCCGATTTTAGTTGTCGTGTGACAAGCGTTTAAGTTTATGATAAAACGCGTTTACTAATTATTTTTTCGTGTTTCTTGTTATAAACAGATAAGTAAGTTTTAAATAGTCTGTGTGGTCTAATAAAACATTATGTTGTACAATCAATAATTCATTATAACAGCAATTCTGAGAAAGTTAAGTTCTAAAAAATCAAGAAATAAAGGCTCTTGATTTTATTAACGCGAGTTACCAATAAGTATATATTATTACTAGTAATGTCGGTGTTTGTTGTTTTAATCAAAAGAACACTTGGATTCTCTATTGGTACTATTTTTTGCAACGAATAACGGTCGAAACCGCTTAATTTAATTAGTCTGGAAAATCAGATATTTTGAGTAACGCGAGTTACCGGTAACTCGTGTTACTATTGTGTGACAAGAGTGACTTATATTTTTTTAATTAATCTTCTTTAGTGTCTTCTATCTAAATACATTTTTTATTGGTTTTATTGGCCGAAATGCCGCTATCTGCTGCTGAGAAAATGAAAAGGAGAAGCGAAAAATTAAAAATTGAGGGAAAATACGACGATTACAAGAAGAAACAACAAGAGGCTTGCCGAAACGGAAACGGAAATTGACTCGTAAAGCTCTACCCAAGTGTCCAATAAAGAAGCAGCAAGTACTCAATAAACTATTGAAAGATTGTAATGTAGGACCCTCCACCTCTCCACCAGATCAAAGAAAACATGGATCTGCGTTGAGTGAGGAAATCATAATCAAAATTAAAGAATTCTATCAACGTGACGATATTAGCCGACAAGCTCCAGGCCCTAAAGATTTCATTAGTATTCGCTATGAACACGGAGCGAAAGAAAAAGTACAAATTCCACATTTATATGCCGCTCTCTCTGAAACCCATTCCTTATTTATAAAAGAATATGGACAAATTGTCAAAAAAGCAAGTTTGCAGAAGTAAGACCCAAGCATGTCTATTTATCCAATAAGCTTCCACGTAACGCATGCTTGTGCAAGTATCACGAGAACTATATTCTAGCATTGAGCGCACTGCACGATGTTTGTGAAAGCCCTAGGTACAATTACGACTTTATGAGGGCCGTCATTTGTGACAACCCAAGCAAAGAGTGCTAGCTAAATGCTTTTAATATCTGCAAACAAGTATTAAAAGAGAAAATAAATGAATGGGCTAGTGAAAAGTTTAGTATGAAAGTTATCTGGTTTGTGTGGAAAGACTCAAATGGCAAACTAAGCAAGAAACCGATACAGTTGATAATTGCGTGAACACATCTTCAATATGAGCCCAACATTCTTTGAGCATTCCTTTAAAAAACGGAGTCAAGCAGACTGCTATCAAAAGGATAGATATGCAGTATCGCCTCCTAGATTTGACCCAGCTATGGCATTGATGCAGGTGCACTTTTCAGAGAATTTCAGAGCTTTAGTCAGGTACAGCCTCAAGTAACTCTCTTTACTGTTTCTTTATGGTTTTTAGGAAAACAGCATCCCATTGTCATTGTGTCTGATGATCGTCATCACAATAAGAGAACTTCCCTTATGTATGTTGATAGAATCTTGAAGGAGCTACCAGAAAGTATTAAAGAAGTGCACATATGGTCAGATGGACCAGGCTCACAGTTTAAAAACAAATATATAGCAAATGGCATTAAAATTTTGGAAGTAAGGAATAGTTTGCATTTAATTTGGAAATATTTTGCAATATCCCACGGAAGAGGGCCTGTTAATGGTATAGGTGGTGCTTTAAAAAGAGTAAAAAGAGTTCTGAAGAGGGAAGTGGTCGTCTTCAATGCTGAGCAATTTGTAAATTCGGGCAAAGATTCTGCTATAAGAGTGATTAACGTTTCACCAAATAAAAATTAATGAAACTGTAAAAGAAATGAATTTGGATTCAATATTTTCTAAAGCACCTACAGTTCAGTCATTTAATTTATTGGCAATATGAAACGCTGCAAATGGCTCAAACATCAGAAGAACTAAATATTGGTGTCTCAGAAATACGTTCTTATTATGAAGAAGTATATATACGGATCTGATAGTGACAATTTTAAAAGCGAAGATAATATACCTTTATCTATATTAAAAGAAAGGTCGATTTCAAGCCAGTAATGTCAGCCTGCTAACATCAGTTATTAAATTGTCATTTATCTTTCATTTTTGTGCATTCAAGCCAGAAGAGGCTGCTTATTTTAACCACACCACACAAATTGTGGATTATTTAATAAAATATAATTTACCATTGCTATATCTATTAAAGGGAATCTTATTGACATTTTTGTATAATTATTTATACCTAATGTAAAATTATCTGCTCATAAATTTCACAGAAATTTCCGAAAGAAATGAACTATAAAAAACGATGTCCAAAAATAGTAACGCGAGTTACTAACATGATTCGTAATTGAATTAAGTACATATGGTAATATCATAAAATTTTTTGCCTAACCTACACTTGCACCAGTGCGTTGTGCTCATTAAGAATCAAATTATATCAGTTACTCCAAATAACAAAAAGTTAAAGGCTCTATTATGTTACATGAAGTGTTCTGTTGTAACGCGAGTTACCATGTTATTACCATTTATATATATATATATATATATATATATATATATATATATATATATATATATATATATATATATATATATATAGGGTGCGTACGGTATTCGAGGACATGCATAAATGTGACTTTAACCGCGAATTTTTTTTCCTTTTCAGATAAGAAATGGCGGACTTTAACTTCACTCTAGAAATGAGGAGACATGCTGTCATCCTCGCTATATGTGCGAACCATACAGATTTTGAGATCTCTAATTATCTTCATTGCGCCCGTTCATTCGTGCATAAGGTTCGCCGAGAATTGGAAGCATCAGGAGGCGGTACAGAATCGGTTGCAAAACGCAAAAACACGAACAACGTTCTGACACTGTCCGATCTGCAGAATTTTTAGAGCAAGTGCAAGCGATCATAGACGAGGACCCTTCAAAATCAATGAGGGTCCTTGCGAGTGAGTTTCATGTTTCTGAGCGCCTTATTCGTAGTTGTCCACGAAGATCTTCGGTATAAGTCTTACGTGAAGCGCAGAGGACAGTTCATGTCGGAACGAACACGGGAACAGAGAGTTATCCGATCAAAACGTCTTTTAAACAAAATCAATCACCCTGAGGCGCCCAAAATGTTATGGTTTTTTTCCAACGAAAAAAATTTTGACCAAGATCAAAAGACCAATCGCAGAAATGACAGATGGCTATGTTCAAATCCTACGGAGGTTCCTGTTGTTATGCACACAAAATTTCCAGCCACTGTTATGGTTTTACGTGCTTTCAGCAACGAAGGACATGTTATGTCACCACACTTTTTTACTTAAGAACTTCGAAAAAACTCTGCTGCATACATCGAGGTTTTGGAGACGGTAGTGAAACCCTAGATAGACAATGTAAGCGGAGGCAGACCATACATTTTTGAACAAGACTCTGCTCCTTCACATAAAGCGATGGCGACAAAGATTGGATGGCCGAAAATTTTCATGACCACATAACACCGAACCTATGGCCACCTAGCTCCCCAGACCTTAATCCTTTGGATTATTACGTATGGGGCATAGTTGAGCGTGAGACCAATAAGCGTCCTCATAATACCACTTCTTCGCTGAAGACTGCTATTTATGCCGTTATGGTCAATATGAACAAGGAGCATTTAATTCGGGCATGTAATCGTTTCCGGACCCGGATCGAAGAGGTTATTGCTGCCAATGGCGATTTTATTGAATAACTTTATAGCCATATATTAATTTAATGTTGTATAAAAAATTCCTGAAATTTCATTAGATTTTGTTAAAAATACAAGCTATAATTTTACTCTCAAGTTGTCCTCAAATACCGTACGCAACCTATATATATATATATATATATATATATATATATATATATATATATATATATATATATATATATATATATATATATATATATATATATTTTGCATTATATATATATATATATATATATATATATATATATATATATATATATATATATATATATATATATATATATATTGCATTGCATTTGACAATACTTTTAAATATGTTACGTGCAGAGCTTTCTGCAATCGTAAATTACATGGAGCTTGTACTCGTATGGATGCCCCAAGAGATTGGCACCATCCCTACATGAATAACCATTTCATCTGCTCTGACTGCTAAGGTTTTGAATACCTTTTGAAAGCCATGTACGACAAATTAATTCTTTACATCGATAAACTCAGTGAAGAAAATAATCAATTAATTTCCCGGCAGCACTCTCAGCCTCGAGCCAATGACGAGAGTTTCGTAGAAATGTCTAGCAGCTTCGATGGTTTAGCGACTACATTATCTAACGGCAATAAGAAGATATACAAAGCTATTGAAATATTTGAAAATCAAATCGCTTTAATCCGTGAAACTATAGGTACCTAACATTCAACAACACAACAAGGATGAATATGTCGAGAAATCATCGTTATTTCAAGCAAGAGCGTTGAAGCTGTTAGAAAAACATGACGCGATTCCTAACATATAATATCGCGTCGCTAGTTGGAAGTTCGAGGAAGGAAGATTGGTTGATTCTGTCTAAGGTGAGAAAGATTGAGAACAGTTTAAGCACAATGGCAGAAGGGATGCAGCGATATAGTCAGCATAATACGATTCGTGGAAATTCACATGAAACGACATCAAGTGAATCGATTAGTGATAAGCTACCTGAAAAAAAACGACTAAATCGAAAGAGCCATTACAGGCATTCACACGCTCTGAATTTGTTTATAAACTGAGAACTTTCTGGTCGAAAGAAGATTGGGAGAAAAGAATTGAACGGCTAAATCGTGTGGACTCAAATAACGACCTATGTTCCACAAATGACCAGTCAGAATACAGAATTTTCTTCATGCAGAAAGCTTCGAAAAACTGCAACGCAGCCAAAATCCAGAAGATTATTAAAAATGACCTGATCATTAAAGGTTGCAAAGTTGAAATGATACCTCAGAAGAACAAACGGAAGCCCCGATTAAAAGTTTTCATTCCATCGAGATATGCCTGGTAGTTCTCCAACATGATGAAAAGAAGCGGTTGCGACTCCTGGAATGGTTCCTGGCTCAACATCTCCTAATTTTAGCTTTAAATACCAAAAAGTATGTACATCCACTAATGTTTCTAATTGTACTAACCAAACTTTACCCATGATTATTTCTGAACTTTCTTCAACACCTACTCGTAACTCATTGCAAGGTTCTGCTGTTATTGCAACTAAGGTAGCATTGGCAACACAAGGCGACTCTAAAAATAGTAGCGTGTCACAAAAAATAATTAACTTAGAGTCGAACGATGGCCACAATGTCTCCAAATTGATTGAAACTCTGGCCATGGCGGAGAAATGCTCTCATCCACAATGTAAATATAAAAATTTCAGCCATGGCGAGGTTCAAGTACCATCTTCTTTGGGCTCAATACACCTTCCACAGTCTTCTGTTCCCCAAGATAGCAATAGATCCGGTTTACTCAACTCTGGGGTTGATTCAGAAAATACACTTGCCAGAAAAAGTACTCGTACATGCCAGATAACACAATTATTGTTGCATTAACAAGGATATGTCCACTTAATTTGAATACTTTCTTGTATAATATCATAAAATCTACACTTTTGCATGATTCCCAGTATGTTTCATAATACTTGATATTTAAAAAGACTTGAAACTCAAACAAAATCAATTTATGGCAACACAATAGACCAGAAAAAGTATCCGTACAGAACAAACCGGGGGGTTCCCCGTATTACGCGATGACATATTGGTCAAATAGTAGGCGGAACTCACTCGTCTGTCCAGTATGGGGTGAAAACATTCAATACAACTGGTTCGATTATGCGAAATCCTCGTTGTGGTAGACCCTCCATACTGACTGAACGCGAAAAAAGAAACGTTTTGTAGGCAGTTAAAAAAATTCTCGAGATACGGCTTCCCAAATTGTTACAAATATAAAAAACTCTTCTGGCAAGGTTTTTAACGAAGATACCATACGAAAAATGCTAAAGAGAGATGGATATCGCTCACGCATAGCACGTAAGAAGCCATACATTTCGGAAGTGAACACGAAGAAACGTGCGGATTTCGCAGAAAAATATATAAACAAGCCACCAGAGTTTTGAGAGCAGGATCTATTCTCTGACGAAAGTAAATTTTGCATACTTGGCATTAAAGGAAGAAAGTTAGCGTGGCGCAAGAGTGGTACTGCCCTCGAAAAGGAAAATCTCGTACTAACTGTGAACCATGGTGGAAGTGGTGTGATGGTCTGGGGATGTATGGTGGCGGAAGCAGTTGGCCAACTTGTGTTTATAGAATCAACTATGGATCAATACGGCTACCTTAATATTTTGAAGGCGAATTTGAAGCAAAGCGTTCAGCAGTTGATGCTTGGTGACGATTTCTGGTTCCAGCAAGATAGTGATCCCAAGCACACAGCACACAATGTGAAGCTTTGGTTGCTCTACAACACAAAACATCAGCTGTGTACGCCGCCCCAGTCCCCAGACATTAATCCCTTTGACTTGTCGGAGCGCAGGTTCCGTCAGCACAGCATAAACTCGAAAGAAATGTTGAAGAACGTCATCGTCGATGAATGGGGAGCGTTCAGCAATTGAGGCTTGGTGACGATTTCTGGTTCCAGCAAGATAATGATCCCAAGCACATAGCATACAATGTGAAGCTTTGGTTGTACGACACAAAACATCAACTGTGTACGACACTTTAATCCCCAGACCTTAATCCCATTGAGAATTAGGAGCGCAGGATCTGACAGCACAGTATAACCTCGAAGGAATTGCTGAAAAACGTCATCGTCAATGGATGGGGCAAAATTACCAGGTAGAATACAGCCAAATTGGTTCATTCCATGCCAAATCGACTTAAGGAGCTCGTTAAGAGAAAATTTAATAAAATATTTGAATATTTCCAATTAATATTGTCATGTACGGATACTTTTTCTGGTTCGTTTAAGTGAGGCTCTTTAGTTTTTGTTTTTGTAAAATTTAGTTTTTAAAGGAATATCACAAGGAAAAATTTATAGAAAAGACGGTTTCTTTAATGAATTAATTTTGTTGCTTAAATATTCAAATGTAGCAGCTTTCTTTAGCATGAATTTCCTAATATGTTGCTTTCTTTTGATGCTGTACGGATACTTTTTCTGGCAACTGTAGGTATCTATTGTCGAGATTCAATGACCACAAAATCTACGGATGTGTACGACTCTTTTTATCATACATACATAAGGCTCCCGATACAACATGTATTGATGGAAAAACAAAGACTATTCTCAAGGTCATAATACAAAGAGAAGGTCTCCCTATGGATTTTGATTCTCTTTGAGGTATGTATTTTCGCTTCAATGAAGAGCTTGGAGTCACGGCAGGTCAAGCGTAAAAAGATGTTGAAACATTTGCGTCGCATGTAAGTTCGAACTACATCTCCTCGCTTCAAAGGACTCGGGAACAACACAAACAATTTTTTCGTCCCCAATAAGAAGCCTGTTCAGCAAAGCCTTAAATTATTTTACCACAATCGCAGTGGTATCCTATCTAAATTAAACCAATTATTCCTTGACGCAAAATCTTGCCATTTTAAAATTTTATCTCCGACAGAAAATTGACTAAATGATACACATAGAAATGAAGGGATTCTAGAAAGTGATTGGACCATCTTTAGAGACGATCGAGACTTTCAAGAGGGAGTGGCGTGTTAGTTGCAGTTCACAACTCCCTATCAAGTGAGCTCATAAGCACCACCTCATATACATTATTCCAGCATAAAGTGGGTCATATATCTACAAATAAGCTTAGCCTCTATCTTGGTATTCAATCGTCTACAAGGAAGTCATCGAAACCATTTCTTCTCTAACTGTATCTATTAAAGAATTATCACTGGCGACTTTAATCGACCAAATCTGAAATTCATAAACGACGAAGTCGATAATCGTCTTCTCCCAATCAATCTTTTTGACAGTCAGGATTTTAATTTGATGAGTAAATTTTATGGCAACGATTTGCAGCAAATCGCTCCGACGCCCAACCAAAATGGAAATTGGTTAGACCTAATTTTTACTAGCGCATATGACGATGTAGTAGTCAATCAAACTGATGACAAAGAGATCCTTTTTTGTAACAGCCTTCACCACTCTGCACTTAATATTGAGATTTTTACTCCTGACGTTTCAAACCCTTTTTCATACAATAAATCAATTGTATACGACTTTTGCAAAGCTGATTATGAAAGTATCAACAAACATCTTTTCGCAAGATTTAGAAGAAACGTTATCCTGTTTTTATCAAATAACTCAAAAGTATGTACCTAAAATCAAGAAAAAAGATAAATTGTCTGAACCTTGGTTAAATAGTGATCTTAGATATTTACGAAATCAAAGGAACAAATATCATAGACTTATCAAAAGTAAGAAAGATATCAGCAATGATATTAAATCAAAATATAATGATCTTCCAAATGAATTTCAAACAAAATCTCGAGAAGCATATGAAGTATATGTTAATTTGATTGATGGAAATATTATTAAAGATCCAAAAAAGTTCTTTGATTTTGTAAATATCAAGCGCGAGACTCGAGGCTACCCTTCATCTATGTTTTTCAAGGATTCAGTTTCTTGTTCCCCAGAGCAAATCTGCGAGTTTTCTGCAAATTACTTTAAAGAAGTTTATTGTAATCCTGAGAACCCATTCAATACCTTTTCGGAAATGGCTCCAACGACATTGATTAACGAAGTTTCAATTTCTGAGGGAGAAATTGCTCATGCGATTGGCAATTTGGATGCCAATAAGGGACCTGGTCCCGAACTTATTCCTCCTAGTTTTCTAATCCCGTGCAAAGAACAATTAACCAGGGCATTCTCCATCATTTTCAACAAATCACTCTCTAGTGGCATCTTTCCTTCTCACTGAAAATCTTCTTACTTAATACCAATCCATAAGAAGAATGATAAACGGTGTATTCAAAACTATAGAGGTATTGCCATATTATCATCCATTCCAAAGCTTTTTGAACAAATACTTTGAAACAAGATCTCTCCTATTATAGAACCACGGCTTAATGAAGAGCAGCATGGGTTCAGAAAAAATAGATCTATTACCACCAATCTCCTCATCATGACATCAAGTATTCTGTGTGAGATGGAAAAGGGTCTCCAGATTGATGCAATAAATACCGATTTTAGCAAAGCATTTGATCATGTAAATCATGAAGTTTTGATTAGCAAGCTCCGTAATTTTGGAGTTACTGGCCGTTTACTCAGTTGGATCCATTCTTACCTTAAAGACCGCACTCAAGTTGTCAAATTTCAAGGACGATTATCGAAACAAATTCAGGTCTTCTTTAGGGTTCCACAAGGAAGTCATCTTGGGCCTCTTTTGTTTAATATTTTCATATCTAATCTCTTAGCAGTTTTACGTGATATACCTCATATTTTTTATGCAGATGACCTTAAAGTTTACCACGTCATATCTTCTCTATCCGATATGATGTTTCTCCAGTCCAAGCTTAACACTCTCTCTGAATGGTGTTACAACAACCATCTCTCTCTAAACTTGGAAAAATGCCAGGTAATAAGTTCTTCAGGAAAACGGAGCCTTCTTCTGTTTGACTATCACATCAACAACGCAACACTTGGTAGAGTCGATAGCATTGTGGAGCTTGGTGTCGTTCTGGACAAAAAGCTTCGTTTTAAACTTCAGTATGACGGAGTTATATCCAGGGCTAACAAGATGCTAGGATTCATCAAACGAAGAGCTAAAGAATTCAAGAATATTTGTGTTACTAAATCACCATATGCCTCATTGGTACGCCCTATTCTTGAATACGCCAGCCTGATTTGGAGCCCTGTTTTTGATATTCACGCTGACTGGTTAGAATCGGTTTAGAAGCAATTTCTTCTTTTTGCCCTCAGATCCCTTTACAACCCTAGAAACTTCCACAGCCTACCATCATATAACTATCGGCTACATGTGCTAAATATGGCATCACGTGATTCTAGGAAAATGATGATGCCTGCATGTCTAGCACTGGATGCCCTCAGAGACAATATTAAAGTTCATTATATAACAAAAAAAATTACTCTGAATGAACCACTAAGAATCACAAGACTTTCAGCAATGCTTACCATAGATCGCCATCACACTACTTATGCAGACAATGAGCCAATAAACAGATGTTGTAAGGCATTCAACAAGTTTAGTAAATATTACTGCCCATCCATTTCCAAAACCTCATATAAAAATAATATCCTGAAATCCTTTCATTCCTCTATATTATTGTATAATTACTGAAGCAACAAGTTTTTTCTTGTGTAATTTTATGCTGTAAGTATATGTCTTGTTTTGCAAAATAAATAAATATGTATCATAACAAGCAACAAGTGCCTCCAACTGCCTCGGTCCATTACCATCAACAATTCCGAAATCCGAGCAGCGATGAACCTTCGTCGATCGAGTCAGAGCAGTAGCGTTTCCTTGGCTTCCCTACCGATCTTCGCCCTTCAGTTCTCCCAACGAATACCTTTTTAGGTATCCGTTGTTCGTCCATACGATTCACATGGCCAGCCAATTGCAGTTTCCGCAGTCTTACAATCGTTGAGATCTCCTGTTCGTAAAAAAATTCATACTGCTCATGGTTGTATCGAATCCACCATTGGTGCCCGTCTAGCTACGCTTCGATTGTGTATTCACCTCAGAGCCTGTCTTTCGAAAGCATTCAATATGTTTCCGGATTGGGTTAAGGTCCACGTCTCACAATCAGCACAAGTCTTATCATAGCAGCTCTTGATTGTAATACTGCGGTCGGACTATCAGCCCACCCAGCTGTGATGAGTACTAGTTGAAAAAAAAACTTAAGTAATAATCGCATGCTTGAATGTGATATTGACCATTTAACCTCGAACTCAGTTACGGTAATCGTGTTATGAACGGGCAAACACCCCGCCTTCCGTTGTTCGTTCATAAGCAAAACTGACGATAGATACAAGCCATATGGCAGCAATTTGCATATGTATTAGTCGGCCTACTATGGACAAGCTTCCGGTAGCTGTCACCCAACCGCGGCATTAGCAAATGCTTATAATTCGTCATATATACTATTTTCCGAATAAAAAACGTGCCGAACGCATTCCGTGCATGCTATAAATTCACCTTGTATAGCCCATTGTGCTCCTAAACTTTCCAATACGAGCAAATGAAGCACACGTTTTGCACCTTCGACTGATAGCTCAGCGTTGAGATGTTAACAAACTCCTATAAATTCACTTTGGAAGGCGATAAAAACCAAACGGGTATAAAAACTGAAATAATTTTCACTTCACTAGGAGCGCTATTGTGTTCTCCACGGATCATCTGGATTTCACTGTAGAAATCCGTCTCTAAACGGCCCAAACTTCGAATTTTTGTTGGCATCTCCACAATTCTTCATATAACGCCATGTAAGTTATCCAGCAAAGTCGGCCTACTAATGGTCATGTGTGTGGTAGTAAGCGCTGCTGCCATATGGCTTGTATCTATCGTCAGTTTTGTTCATAAGCCATTCAGTGGCATCATACGCTGTTATGAATGGGCAAGCACGCCGCCTTCTACTTTGCGTTCATAAGCCAGCCAATGGCATCGTTCGCTAGCATCAAATCATAAGCGCTATCACAAGTTATAAGTAAGCCAATAACATCGTATGATTACAGCAAGTGGAGAAAGTATGCGGCGAATATAAAAAAGACAGCAGCGAAATATAGCTCATAGGTAAATGCAAGACAGCCATTTGAAAGCTGCGAAGAGGAGAATGCTTCACCCCATAGTATACTCACATAGAATGCACAATCAAACTATCCTCCGGAAAAATCCGAACACAAGCCGAAGTGCGAACCATAAATCCTCGGCAGCAGGTAGGTCGTAAATTCTGACGCGAGGATTGGCGCGAATATAAACATGTGCTTCGATGAGAGATTTCAGGATTACCAGATCTCAAATAAAATTAATAATTTTGCAGGAAAACAAATTCTTTTGCATTCTTTTAGTCTCTTATTAGGTTCTGGCAATATTCCCATGTTCTGAAATGCGTAAAAGAACACGTGCGCCGGAAAGTTTATTTGCTTTTTATTTTGTTTTTTGGATACGACAGGGAAAATTCAGAAAGTGTGCAACACAGGGTAAATAGAAGGTGTGGATACTATGTGAATGAACTATGGTTCACACGACAGTCGGATCAAAAGTTCTCTTCGCTCTTCTGCAAAATCTATTTCCCTTAATTGCGCTGTAAGAATATCGCTTTTTGGCTCTTTCCGTTTACGTGCAAACGAGACGAAGCGGGGAGAAAAAGCTTTGGTTGGTTGAGAAAACACGCGCTCGCTTCTTCAGCAGTTTTCGGCACGAATTTGGAGTAAAAACTCGCCGCGTGACCTGATATAAGCGCTTGTTGGCAATGAGTAGTGTTCCAGTAGTACGCCGAAAGGGCACATTGCGCAGTAGCTGCAATTTTACTTAAATGGTGAGGTCTTGGCTTAAGCCGTAAACCTCCTTCGGCTTCTTGGCGTACCACGCTGGGTAGCCACCTAGGTATAATCGCTTGTCTTCTTGTATCCTTTGTAGGCCGACTCACAAACGACAGGAACGAATTAAGTTATTTCCTTAAACACACTCATCTCTTCATTGATCTATGTTAGTTCACATGCATGTAGTGGCAGGTAAGTGTCATCCAGAAAGTTCTGTCTTCCCGGGAGCATTGATGTGTATATATGATATACATCATTCCCTCTGTATACTGGCACGAACTGGGAACTTGATGTGATGTATATCCTCTACACACATCAAGGCTCCCGAGAAGAAAGATCTCCCTACATGACACTTTGTGTTTAATAAAATAACTTGAACAACGCTAAGTGTTTAGCATAAAATAAATTTATAAAAGGTTTTTGGAAACTTACTATCGATTTTTGCAAAACTAAAAATGTCTGAAAACAACAAAGTTTTTGTTAAAATTTCCACATGGCTTTTTCTTGATGTTATTTGTGGCTCTAAGACAGGGGGTTTTTTCTACGCCTTCGTTAGGATATAAGACACCCAATCTGAACTTTTTTTATATATGGTATTAATTTTAGTCCTTGTCTCAGCTGGTGGAGCTCACATGATTCTTTGTTACGATACGCGTATGATATGTAGCGCCACAAACAATTCGTAAACCATTCGAGAGAGGCTGTCTTGTAACAAGTAACTTGACTCTTTATCCCATGAACTTCTGGTTTGATAGTAACCGTTCCAAACAATGAACCAGTCATATGTTAAAATTGTGTGTCACCTTTTTCTAACTTCTGTCTGATTATGTATAAAAATGGACTTGTAAAACTTACTCAACACAAAAAATTAAAGTCCTTAATATTTCCAATGGTATGTCTTTATTACCTGTAATTAGCATTTTACACCAGATTTTCACTTGTGGCTTCAACTTCGACAATCAATATCATTTTCCCAAGAAATTCGTCACTATCACATTAATTCCAGCGAATACGCGCATATGTCTGCTTGTAAATACTATTAAGATAATTAAAATTAAGAAAAAACATTTGGAATGGCTTCAATTTTTTTTTCTCTGTCGGTTTGAAACTTTCAACAAGAAAATCGCAAGTGAATACAAAAAAAAACGTCCTTCTTTGCTTTTAATCTGCACGAAACACATGTTAACTTGTTTAAGCAACTGTTCCCTAAAGATACGATAAGCATGTAAGATGTCTGGCTCTAAGAATTGTTGTGGTTCTGTTCTATCGATCCAGAAAAAAAAAATACATTGACGCATACTCAATCTTTGTCAGAAATAAAATTCAGGAATGTTGCTATTTAAATATTCAGCTCAATTTCAACCTGACATATCTTATTTTTTTTCAAATAGTGCTATTAAAAATTTCGTAAGATTCGATCTTGTTTGAAAATTAAACAAGTTGGGTAGACAGACCTATGCTCATGTCAGAAGGGTCTTGTACTCAAC